>CM061277.1:12500-612500 GCA_030848825.1 Tadarida brasiliensis
TGGACATTACCCAAATTTTCAAATTTTTTCCACTTAGAAAATATTGTAACGATTGAAATAAATGGAAATCCGATGGTGCAGTATCGGGCGAGTGTGGTGGGTGAGGCAATACCTCCCTCCACAATTCATTAATTTTTTCTAGGGTTCGTCTTGTGCAGTGCAGTCTTGCATTATTGTTTTGCAGAATAACACCTTTTCTAGTGACAATTGCTGGGCACTTTTCAATTAAAGATTGATTTACTCGATCCAATTGTTCACAGTAAAGGTCTGCATTCAGTTTGTGCAGGTTTCAGCACTTCAAAATGAACCACCCCGCGAATACTCCACCAGACACACAAAAGTGCCTTTTTGGGGTATAAACCTGGCTTAGCTGTACTTCGTGGTGATTCATTCGAAGAGAGCCACTGCCTTTTGCGTTTTGGATTGTCATAGAGGACCCCTTATTTATCTCCAGTGATCAAGTGATCAAAAAATGCTTCTGTATTGTGCCCCTGAAGCAGTAAGTTGCATGTAGTGGACAGGTTAGCTTTGTTTTCTTTGGACAGATTATGTGGGACCCAAACACCTGCTCTGCTTACTTTACCGGTCTGCTGCAAATGTTCTTGGATGGGCGACCAAGGTTTGTTAAGAGTGTCTGACAGTTCCTAGACTGTCTGACACGGATTTGCTTCCACTTCCGCCCTTAACATGGCATTACTTTAATGACATTACTTTCCGGTCCCCCTAATATATATGGAATTTTGGCACACAATTCATGTTATCAGCATTATGATACTAACAGCAAATTTGAGCAAACTTTGCAATACACAAACAGTATCCCATCATTACAAATTAAACTTCAGCACAACAAGAAAAACTATCTGAATACCAAACACAGAGCCCTTGGAATGCACAAAACACGTAAAAATTTTTGTCACCGATAACACCGTTATCCATAACCAAGAACTTCAGGAAGGCATGCATGAAAAAACAAGAAACATTTCAAAGACCAACATGAACACTTCCTTCTCCAGACAGGACACGTGAGCTAAACAACTACTGAACTCAATTTCCAACCTCCAAATCCCTGGTTGGTGACCTTCACGGACACAACAACAGTAAAGTAAAATAAACAGTTTCAAATGTTGGCGATGGCCTTGAAAACTTGGAGCTCTTAAACATCGCTTCCATAGATTGAAAATACTGCAGCCCCTGGCAAACAACTTGGAATTTCACCAAAACAAATACCATGTGCTGTTCAGTAACTTCCCCTCAAATACCTACCCGAGAAATCTTAAGTACGACTGTTCAAGATAGCCTAAAGCAAGAACTGTTCAAGTATGCACCCAAAAATACATGAATGATCAAAAATGTTTAACTCTGTCCATGGAAAAGAACTGTGCCCCAGTGCACCTATGCACAGCACAGTTTGGGATGTTGGGGTTACAGAAAAATTTCAGCACAAATCCAGAGGATATGGAGAATATGTTTAATTTACCTTTTCAGTGTTGTTAATGCAAGAAGTATTTAAAGGGAAAAATATTTTCTCGCAGTTTATTCGAGTCAAACTATGAACGGTTCCTGGGAAGCAATATTTAAATGGATCGAGATATGTTTTCAGTGATTCGCACTTTTGCATTTTACTCTACATATGACAATTGAAAGAGAGATTAGATTTATTAAATGTATAGGGAATATATTTCACAGGCAGGAAAAAGTAAGCTAAGGAAACCTCTAGAATTCAGTGAAAAGTAAAAAAGCATATGTCTTATATAGGTGGGTAAAAGAGACTTCTTAGATAATAATTAACAGGATTAAAATGGTGATTGGGATTTATAGTTTCTCTTCTGCAATATAGATTATGTCCTGAAGGGACTGGGGAAAAAAACAGAAGTAATTTGACATTTTAAAGGTATGTTTTTCCAGATATGAAAAGACAAGACACAGACTTACTGAAGATAAAGGTTGACTCTTGTCAAAGAAGCAGCTAGTCTGAGACATGGCTATCTACCATGAACGACTGTAGCTTAAAAGTGTTAATTCCAGACTGTCCTTTGTGGTTATTTTAGGTCTCTGACTTGGCAAGTCCATCCTGCAAGCCTTCCCTGAGCTTGTCAGAATAGTGTTTAGATACTTTTCATTAATTATTTCTCTATAGGACATAAATTCATTCAAATAATGCATTGAAGATCAACCTATTGGTGGGATAATGAGATCCCAGGGTGCTGGGAAGGCTTATTTCTAAGAACTGTCCCCGTTAGTGTTTGTTGTGTTAAAAACAATGGACCCTGGGGTGGGGTGAGGCAGGAATATAACCTTGGATGGCAGTCGAGGCCATATTTTTTTTCTGCCAAGTGAAAGGCAGGCACATTGGAAGAAGTCCTATCTTACGGACCTTTAAGAGATTATCATGGATCATTTTCTATTTAGTATAATATGTGTTTGTACATCAAAAGCATTGAATATATAGTTTTAGATTTTATTATTTATTTCTAAGATAAATTTTTATTTATTGTGGGCCACTTATTTCCCACTGGAAATATTCAGATGCTGTGCCCGGCTAGTGTGGCTCAGTGGTTGAGCGACTACCAGTGCACCAACAGGTTGCTGATTCAAAATGCCAATCGGGGCACATGCCCAAGTCATGGGCATCATCCTCAGTGGGGGGCATGTAGGAGGCAGCCAATCTATGTTTCTCTCTCATCAATGTCTTTTCTCGCTCCCTCTCCCTTCTTCTCTCTCTAAAATCAATAAAGAAATACTAACAAAAATATTTTTTGGGAAAAAAACAAACCTGAAATCTATATGTCTTTTCATTTTAACAATATAATGCTGTAAATAGCAATTATTATTTAAAATTTCAGACACCAGGAGAACAGTGAGAGTTTTGTAATTTTTTGGTGCCTTCTTAGCAGTTGTAGAAGACTCTTTTAGTTATTGTAATTTTCTTAGAATACAGCTACTAATAACTATTGGATTAGGGAGTAATATATTTTCATAATTAGGTTTTAGGTTTGTATAAATTTTGTAAATATTTTTCATTATCTTTAAGTAATGCTATTTTTTATTGTAAAAGGGAAACCTTAATAAATGATATAGAAAGTTATTTTCTATATCTTTAATAACTATTAAGAATTGGTCATATTTGCAGGATTTGACAGAAGCCTAAAGAATAAGTATAAGTAATGTCACTGTTAATATTAGTACTAGTAATCATCAATAGGTATAAAGGCCTTGTCGCTCTCTTTGGATACCTGGTTCTTTTTGGTGTTTGGGCTTTATATCCTAAAAAAATGTTTGATTTCCACTGTAGAGGGAGGTGAGTGACAGAGAAAAGGTCCATAGGTGGTTAAGAACCTAATAATGTTCTTTATGAAACAGTTGGACAGAGTCTTAAATTTTTTTTTCTAATGTTCAAAATCTCCTAGCTGTAGACCGTGGTCATTGAACTCATCATCTCCCAAGAATATATTATGAAATGAATACTATTACTTTATCGGTCCCCATGACATAGTAATATGCAATGTCCACTTTTAGTGTTTCTTATATTTGAAGAAAAGGATTTTTAAAATTATTTTATAAATTATTTTGATGAAACAATTTCACAGATAAATATCGTTGACATAATCAGTATCATTGACCTTATCGGTGTCACTAAACTAATCGGCATCGTCAACTGAATCAGTTTCAAGCATCTAAAATTAATTTAATCCAGTCAATTAAATTTATTTACCCAATTTAATCAAAAATTATTTTTAACCTTTAAAAGTCAGATTTCACCAAACATAGTTATTCTTTCTTCAGTCCCATAATCCATCGTTTGTTAAATTTAGGTTATTTGCCAGTATGTTGGTGATTTCATTTATTTCTTAGTTTTCCAAAATTTTGTGTAAAGATATGACCGAGTCAGAGTCCTCTCGATAGATTTTTTTAAAGACGTAACTTATTTGCAAATGAATGAGACTAAAACGATGATGGTCTACAAATAACTAAACTTAAAGCGGCATGGTTACAGATTTCATGGACAGAAAATTTGCCTCTATAGTTACTGTAAAATGATATAAAGAATAATATAAATTCCATTTTATTTTTTACTTTTATTAAATAATTTCAATTAATAGGTAAGATATTAAAATGATTCCGATGGCTCATCGGAAGTGTATATTGACCACTGGTAACGATTCATAAACCTCCAATGTGTAGACTACAGACACCTGGAGTATTACTGCCAGATGTCCTCATGGGGAGAGATTACCTTTGGCTACCTGGTGTCACTGACAAAACCCCTGCTATACCAGGGAAAAGCAGACTTCTTGGGTTAAGACATGTATATTGAGTGTAAATGAAACAAGGTGCATAAAACAACAGTCCCTCAGCAGAGAGCAGTGTTGAATTTGATCAGAATTCAGTGGTCATGTCATAGGATGAGGAACACAGATACAGGAGAGCCCGTGACTATTTTTCCTTGTTTGCATTACATGTCTATACTGCATATGCCTGTCATGCAAGGAGGGAGGCCCCTTGACTCAGAGTCAAGCCTATAGATCTAAAATCATCTACATTTTTTAGCTAAATTCTCTATATTTAAGGTGGCCCAGAGTGGATGCTTTACATAACTCTGTACAGATTATAGATCTTATTTCCCCTCTGAGTTCTACCGAATTTGATCAGGTAAATTTGATTTTAATAAGACGGAGAGAGGCTGGGCTGGGAATGAAACCCACTTGTAACAATTTTCATCCAAACCCAGGCATCCTCTACATTGCTTTTTTGTTAGAGAAAGAAAAGGACAGGATTCCTCTGGCTCCTTAGGGTTAATTAGTAGCCCGTTTATAGATATTACATACCCGAAGGACTTTAACTGAGGTAAACAGAATCTGAGCTGCTTGTTCCATATCTAGGACCCTTTACACCTATTGCTGTGATAGCCGTATTGTGTCCTTTTGGGAGTATAGTAATTTTCTGGTGTATAAAATAAAAATGCTCACATATTGGATGAGCCTGGAATATATAGGAAATTCAACATCATTAAAATTACCGTATAATGTCTGAGACAACAGGTGGGAGTCTTCACATCTCCCTGGGGCATTGCTGTCCAAGTCAACCTGTCATCTTCCCATGGGAAACCAGGGAAGTATTGACTGGCATTATACAGGAATGCTAAAAGGGCATACTATAAATGTTATTGAACAGTACCAGCAGTACACAGGCACGGCTGATGCAAACGTCTGTGAGTGTGGAAGCTAAGGGTGTCTGGGAATGACCACCTTGTTCATAGTCATGATGTTCTGTGCAGATCTCCATTGTCTCCATTTGGTTTCTTTAATGCAATGATAGGAGAATCACAGAGGTTCATGAAAGGAACTGTAACTCCACCTTTTTATCGGAACTTTAATTTTCTAAACTACTAATAAGGAGAAACAGAAATTCCTGCTCATAACACTCAAAGCAGCCCTATGCTTGTTTCTAGGTGTGTTTTTTGTTTTTGTTTTCTGAACTTTCATTTCAAGTTTATAGAATCTTCAAAGTGGACAGACTTGTCTACATTTTTCCTGCAAACCTTATGTAGTAATTCTCTGGATTTTGCTCCCAGAAACCAATAGCTACATTAATTGGAATAGGTTAAAATAGCCAGGATTACATATTTGAACAGTTAAAGTTCTTTATAAAACGATCAGAATGCCGCACAAATGTAGTTACTGCCAGATTCCACACGCTGAAATTGGACTCTATAGCTGAACATGGATCCCACACATGAACCGAGAACACAAATTCACACCCAAAAAGCCCCAAAACTGCGCACACACAACAGAATAAAGATTTGACCTAAAACCACAGACCCTGGACATGGAACGTGGATACATAAACAAGATTCCATAGCCTCAATCAGGAGTTGGAGCCAATGACCGGACCCCAGATGCCAGATTCCCAATGCATGAACTGAACCACATCCTCACATTGTGAACAAACCCATGAGTCGATAAAGCTGCTCTAACTCTGAGCAGCTAGGTTAACAGATACTTTTTCATGTCAATGTAAATGCAGAAAAGAAAAAACGTGCAGAAATTCAAAATAGCACCAAACGTTGCAGTAACAGATCACAAATGCTAACAAAGTAAACAAAAAAAATATATACATAAGGCTTACCTTTGCTGGCAGATGTCCGTGTTCTCTCAGCTTCAGCAGTTTCAGGGTTTAAATTTCTTGGCGAACTCATCAAGATCCCAGAGAAAATGGGGGAAATGGCTAGTTCCTCTCTGGCGGAGACCAGCCGTTCTTCAAAGGAAGCTGTTGGAACTCCTATTCTCATGTTCCCTTAAGTCAGTAGGGAGTGGTAGTGGAGGAGATGGATGGGGAAGGAAGAGGGAGGGAAAGGGCAAGGCAAAACAAGGGAGCTGAGACACCAAAGAACAGAGTGGAGTAGGTACAAAAGGTCGATGAATGGAGTGTGGACATTTATTAGCTTCACAAGAGCTCAGAGATGGTCTGTAACATTATTAATACCTTTTTTTGGTAATTTCTCTGTGCTGATCCTAAAACTTCTAATTTCCAAATCAAGGTAAGCTTTCCAACCATTCATTCTGCTTAATTCTAGAGCAGACATGTTTCTAAATTTTACATGCAAAAAAATAATGCATGCAGCCAAAGACAACGGCATTCGGGCCATTTTAAGGAGATGATTTCTAGTTCAATCCTCTCAGGTCTATAAAGCGCTTCCCCAGTAAAAGGCTTCCAAACATGAGTATGAAGGAGAGCTGGGGTCTGGGGGTTTCTGGACTTGGAGACACAATTGTCTATGTTAATTTTATGGGCATTTTCAACATCTGCAGAGCCTGAGCAAATTCTCTAGGGACGGGATGTGCTGGGTCAAAGTGTACTGCTTATGGCTTGAGCTCCAGGAGGCTCTCAGCCTTTGAGTCGCACTCAACCCTGTTACGTGCCTCAGTTTCTCTGCTCAGCTGTCTAATATAGCCATGAGGACTCAGAGTGCTAGGTGACCAGCCTTTATATGTGCATCCCCGAATGAGTCAGTTGTGTAAGTACAGTTGAGTAGGATTTCCCTACGGGGCCCCTGCATGTCATGAAGAAGGACCTCTGATAACTCTACAAAGATTCTTAGTCACCTAAGAACACCCAAGATTCGGCTGGAGGGAGGATGTGCCCCTTCTTTTTGGAGTCAATGAGTTCAGCTCTCGTTTATACAACAAAGGTCTTTGCTCAGACTCTCTGAAAGCAATTCCAATGGAAATTCCAAGTGTAAAACCCGGCCACCTATTTTCCCTCCTGTCTTCCCTTAGCCTAGGTTCTGTCAACCCTTGACCCTGTCAGATCTGTGTGTGGCCCATTTTTGTTCATAAAGTGAAACAAGGGAAGAGCTTACTTAAGATAGAAGAGGAAAGATCAAGAAGGGTCTTTGGAGACAGGTTTAGGGTGTTAGCCCAGGACAAGCTGCTACTCTCACTGCTCCCCTTATTGTAAATCTCATAGGGACCTTTAGAGTAGGAAAGAAAAAGCAAAGGTAAGAAATAAGAGAAGGAAAAACAGAGAAGGTGTGCTCAAGGAGCAGTGCACACTGTATCCTTTATCTCAAGGGTTTGTCCTGTTTGGTAAAGGTGACACTTTTGAGAGAGAACTCAGGGGAATATCTCAATACAATATACATAAACTTTCCAGGTGTGTCCTTTTGAGGACAGTCTGCAGACAAAGGATTTGGAGAGAAGGACAAATCCCCAGAGTCCATGGGAGTTCAGTGATTCTCCTCTGGAGTTGTGTCTGCCCATATTGTCCATCACAGGTATATGCCTGTCCTACTAGTCTACATAGAGTCCCTATGCCCTTGTCCCTGAGAAAGAGACTGAAGAGAACAGTGAAGAATTCAAGTCTTTGGGGTCAGTGCCAGGAGCTGTCAGGCATGTGTTACAGTCAACTGATCACGTTCAATTGGACACCTGCAGGAAAGGGTTCCCTTGGCCGTCAGGTCAGGTGACAGAGGTCAGCACCCAAGGGACTCCTGTTTCCAACCTCCATTCAATTTCGTGCAGAAAGACAGGAAAGGACAGGGATAGAGAGGAGAAACAGGGACTATGATTTCTGGGAAAACAACCTACTGGGTGATCAGGGTTGAGGATGTACCAATATTTGCTTTTTCGTAGTGTGCCTGTGTTGCTCGGATGTTTGCTTGACACTGGTGGGCCGCCTAAAGCAATCTTGCCCATTCTGAGACCGGTGTATCCTGTCATGGGAGTTTTCTAGAGGCATCCGCCCTTGTGGCTCTTAAATGTCTGACCCATGCCTGCAGGAGATGGCCCATAGGGAGACCAAAAGTCCTGGTGTCAGAGAGAGAAATCGGCTCGGCATCAGCACTACGTTCCCATAAACAGGGGATTGGGCAGTACATTGCTGAGGAAGCCTTTAAGAATGCCAGGCACGCTAGTCACTTTTGAGTGGCTGACAGGGTCCCGATGTTTGTCCTCCCAAAAGAAAGGAAAAGAGCAAAGCTATAGACAGTCCATTTATCTTACCGTTCCTGACAATCCCAGATGAGTCCCCAAAGATGAAACCAAGCTGCAGTGTCCGGATGCACCATCTCACAAAATTGGAGAGTTCGCAAAGGGTAAGCGAAAGGACAGTGGATTTGAAAGCTACACAGACTCCCCACAACAGGGAGGGGACCAAGTAGGTTTCCCGTGGGGCTCTGTTGTCTAGGGACAGACATATACTTTGCAAGCCTGTGATTGGTCCTTTCAAACAATTCTGCCTTAGTAATGTCCACACACTTTAAAGCTTGTGGTTTCCCCGACTGTGTTCAGCCCTGTGTCATCTATAGGGGCCTTAGTGGGTTCTCTTTTCATGATAACTTTAACTTATCCCAGGCTATGAGTGAGCAGGAGGGGAAACATGCTGGGAGCAACCCTGTGATTGTTCTAGGTTTCTCCCCCAAATCCAGTCTTTGATTTCTACAATCCTTTTTCAGGTGACCTGACTTTCTGCAGTGGGAACACTCTACCTTTGCAGCAGAACTCATTCAGCAATCTGACTGCCTTGCTCCCAGACACAAGCAGGTATGTTACTTGGAATAGGTCAGAATTACCAGCATTATGTTCTTTAACAGTAAATAAAAATCCTTTGCTAATCCATCAGGGTCTCAGAAAAAGGAATGGCTACAATTACTGTTCCCCTCTTGAAGGAAACTGGCCTTTCTGGGGTTTTTTGTTATGGAATTAACCTGCACTCCTTCCAGGAACCTCTATTGTGCATTTCTATAAATGCGGACTGAGAGCTTCTGACCTTGAAGGCAAAATCTGCCTACTTAATTTTACTTGTATTTCCAGATTTGTAGAGTCCAAATAAACCTCCAGATGTGCTGTGTACTGACTTGCCTGTCTGGGAGCTGAGCCCCAAATTGCATCAAACTCAGCCCTCCCTTCCCGTGGCCCCATCCCTCACTGCTGAACCTGCATTTATCTCCTCACTTTGATGCATGAAAAGGAGCATATCCAGCAATCAAGGTCATTATTTTTTCTCGGTTTCACCTTTTAAAAAGGTCACCGGAAAGGGACTTGAACCATGGCTGCTCTGCCCAAGCAAGGTCTTAAATGCTTCCGGGGATCCTCGGGTGGGGGATATAAGATCTTGAAAAATATTGGCAGCCCACAAATTATTAGACCTTGAAGACAGTTTGAGGTTTCCCATTCCAGTAGCCAAGAAATTTCCCTAGCTTTGCAATAACCTGACTCAACTCCATAAAGTGCTGGACTCCTATTAGTATTAAATTCAACACAGTGACCTTCATTTGATGGACACGAGATGTCTGAACCAAAATAAGTATCCCAGACACAGACCCTGGACTCTGTAACCTTGACCCCAGACTGGACCACAAACCAAAACAAGTACCTAGAAGCTGTTTCCCAGACCCAAACAGACCAAGCAGCACAAAACCTAGAAGCCAGAGGCCAGAGATGTCACTGGATTCATAATGCCAGATTCCACACACCAGAATATGAATCTGTAACTGCAGATGGACCCCCACATGGAAACTCAGGACATAAACTCACACCCAAAGATGCACTAAACCCAAGACAAACAGCTGGATAAAGATTTGACCTTAAAACACAGATGCGGGACATGGAACATGGATCCATGACAAAAACACCGTCGCCACAATCTGGTCTTGGAGCCAGGCACCAGACCCCAGTTACCATATGCCAGATGCATGAACTAAACCAGAAACTCACAATGGAAACAAACTCATAATTCAATTAAAGTTAAAAAAATTTCTCTCTAAGTCCAAACAGCTATTTTAACAAAAATACTATTTTTACGTCAATGTAAATGTAGAAGAGAAAAATATAAGTCACAGAACTTCAAAATTCTAACAAACCCTGCATCAACAGATCAAAAAGGCAAACAAAGTGAACAAACATGAGACTTACCTGTGCCAGCAGACGCTCATGATCTCTCAGCATCAGCAGTTTCAGAAGTTAGCAATTTCCCAGCCATTAATTTCAAAACTGTGAGAGATTTTAAAAAAAGGTCATTACTTTCCTTGTCAATTATAAAAACTGGACTAATAATCAAATAAACATAATAAGATGAACAGGATATATTCCACATTTTTTTTTTCTTTATTGATTTTAGAGAGAGAGGAAGGGATAGGAAGAGAGAGATAGAAACATCGATGAGAGAGAACATCGATTGGCCACCTCCTGCATGCCCCCCACTGGGGATCAGGCCCACAACCTGGGCATGTGCCCTGACCGGGAATCAAACTGGCAACCTCTTGGTGCATGGGTCAAACTCAACCACTGAGCCATACCAGCCAGGCTCCACATTTAATATATACACAAGGGAAAGTCACACACAAATCAACACCAAAAACAAGGAGGTAATATGGGGTATATGGAACATTTCGAAAAATAAGAGAACATGCTCTTAGATTCTAGAGTTGAAATGGATGATGTGCAGGTAACTTAGGGAAAGTGCAGCATATGTAGCATTTTTAGGTACTTTAGGCAATACCAAAAACTATAGCATAAAGGAATTAAGGTTAGGGGATCAACAAACTCCTGCTTCGAGTCTTAATGTCTAGACCTCATGCTTTTCCGACTAAATCTCTTAGGAATAAATGGGGTACATTCAGAAGTTCTTTTCTTTTTCTTATCAACCTAAAATAAACATTCCATAGGCAAGACTTTGGCCCTCTTTATTCCCACGTTTGAAACCCAGAAAAAGTTTTACATCTGCAAAATAAATTAGTAGACTGCTCTATATTTCATTGACATAATCATTCTGTTGAGAATTGGTTACTTTTATTAAATTTTTAATTCTTATGACAAGAAATTATGATGTACACGTACTTCAAAAATTTACCTACCAAATATCTCATTAGTAGCTTGTGTGGGAGAGAAACAAACCTCTTTGTAACCTCAAGAATCTTTGGATTAAGATATGGCACAGGTCACAAAGATAACCAAATTTAATACATACATATCTATGATAACCTGCCTTCTATAAAAGAATCAGAGATCCTCAAGCAGAAGAGAATCAGAAATAGAATAAAAACGTGGATCTATAAAACATTCTGCATCAGTTTTGATATAACCTGCCTTGGGGCCTTTGAAATTGAACTGCCATTTGACCCACTGATCCCACTTCTAGGAATATACCCTAAGAAACCTGAAACGCCAACCAGAAAGAATATATGTACCCCTATGTTCATAGCAGCACTATTTACAATAGTTAATGTCTGGAAACAGCCCAACTGTCCATCAGTAGACGAATGGATAAAAAAGCTGTGGTACATATACACAATGCAGTACTATGCAGCTGTAAGAAAGAAAGATCTCTTGTCCTTTCAGACGACATGGAGGAACCTGGAGAGTATTATCCTAACCGAAACAAGCCAAGCAGAGAAAGACAAATATCACATGATCTCACTTATTTGTGGAATATAATAAACATAACAGTCTGAGGAACAGGGTAGACCCAGAGACGTGGATGTAGGGTACAGACTGACAACCCTCAGAAGGCAGGGGGGGGGGGGAGATAAACCACAGAACTTATATGCATGTATGCATAACTGATGGACATGGACAACAATGCTGGAAATGGGGTGGGGGGATGGGGCGGAGGGTGTCATTGGGGGATAACATCTGTAACAAAAACAAATTAATAAGAAAAAATAAATAAATAAATAAATGAAGGAGAGGTATTTGCAAAACAATACCAACAGATACATCCCTGAAAGGTGCAATTCCAAACATGTACACTAGATGGCAGCAAAAGAACTGTTTTCCCGCAGGTGTTAGTCCCAAGAGACAAACCAAAGGCACTTTAGCTCCTGAGGGACATTTGCAAATTTGCAGGCCCTTCAGATTGTCCTCGGTGTGGGGTAAGAGGGTTCTGCCACCGGCAAACAGGAAACAGACGTGATGAATGTTGATGAGCACCCACAATGCAGAGAACAGTGCCTGAGGACAAAGAATTGTCTAGCATAAAAGCAATAGCATCTGAAACAAAAAACCCTACTCCATAGGGACATTGAAAAGTGGTCAAACACAATGGAGACATTGAGTCAATTTTGACCCCAGACATGAAATTGTGCCTCTGTACAGGCAGCACTGAGGCTGAAACCTTAAGAACAACAAAGCCACCACCCGGCAACACTGGGAGAGAGTGTCCTGGGCTGAGGACACCCACCAAAGCTCCAGAGCAAGGAGGGTCTGACGTCTCAGGAGACAAGGTCAAGGAGGGTCTGACATCTCGGGAGACAGAAGCAAGGAGGGTCTGACGTCTCAGGAGACAAGGTCAAGGAGGGTCTGCCGTCTCGGGAGACAGAAGCAAGGAGGGTCTGACGTCTCAGGAGACAAGGTCAAGGAGGGTCTGACATCTCAGGAGACAGAATCAAGGAGGGTCTGACATCTCGGGAGACAGAAGCAAGGAGGGTCTGACATCTCGGGAGACAGAATCAAGGAGGGTGTGAAGTCTCAGGAGACAGAATCGCACCAGTACACCACAGTGGGACTCTGATTGATCACTGCCACTTTCCATGGCCCATAAAGCATTCTTTAATGAAACTGTTGTGGGCTCCAAGGCTAAGGCAACTAGATTCCATTTTATGTAGGCCCCTTGGTTAAGGCGACTAAAAGACTCCATTTTGTCACCAATAGACATTCCTCTCCTCGATATTCTTCCAACAATAGGTTAATTACCCCTAGACAGAAAGGAATTTTACCTAAGATTATAGTGGCCCCAGGAGTTGGGAGGCATTTGCAGTTTCCTGAGTATTAGGTATTTGCAGGTACTTGTAAGTGCTTAGGCCGTCGGTAAATAATGCTAATTTTGACTTCTGTGGTCTCTGTCACTCCCACTATTGTACTGGTTCCCTGAGGGGAGGGGGCAAAAGGAGGAGGGAGTTTCTGTCTTTAAAATGGGACGAGTAAGGAGAATCGGGGCTGTTGATCTGAGGGGAAACTATGCCCTCTGCAGCCTGCCGGCGAAATAAAGTGCTCCTTTACAAATCGGCCATGCGTCTCTGGTTATCTCGCCGTCAGGTTATAACAAAACTGCTTCTGAATGCTACCTAGAATCAACAACCTTACTCTTAGATTCCAGAATTAACTATCTAAAGTTAGTCTCTTTGAAAATGTGGGCATTTTTCTAAGTAACCCTATTGTACTATGAAAAACAAGTTTCAACAAACCTCAAAGAATTAAAATTATTTAAACTTTGTTTCTTGATCTTGTTGAATTTACTCGAGAACTCAGCAACAAAAGTTAACAAGAAAGTTCTCATATTGAAAATTAAGATTACACTTCTGATTAACCCTGAAAATAAATCACAATGGGAACCAGAAAAAAAAATTATAACTGAATGATAATAAAAATACCACATACAAAAATTTACAGAACATACAATGGACTTGAAGACAAAAAGCATTACTAAAAATAAAAACCACGTCATGTGTATAAGTTTGATTTACCAGGAAGTTCCAAATTTCTATGTACCTTGTAACATCGACTCAAATTATATAGAACAGAGCTACAAGAAAAACAAACAAATTTATAATCATAATAGATTGAACACACCTCTCATTCAAGGACAGAGCAAACCTCTTTTATAAACAATAGACTCTAAAAAATCAGTAATGATATAAAAACTGAACATGAGCAGCAAGTGGCCATCAATATTGCTAAATATGGAATCCTTGTGCACTAAGACACACACTGAGTTGTCATTCCCAAGATGTACACGAGATGGCAGCAGAGAACACACTTAGAACATTTTTAAGTGCTCACATTGTATTAAAAAGCAAGTTTCAACAAAATCCAAAGGATTGAAATTACAAGTACGTTTTTTGTTGTCATTGCAGTTAACCTATAAACCTTGAGTAAAAGGTAACTAGAAACTCCTTATATTTAAAAGTTATGAAATGTTCTTCTAAATAACAAAAATGAACCACCATTGGACCTAGAAAATAATTTGAACTTAATGATAATAAAACTACTACATGCCACCCAGCTGTTGTGGTTCACCTGTGTGAACCCAAGGACCAAGAGGTCACCGGTCAATGCACATGCCCGGGTTTTGGACTCGACCACTATAAGGGTGTGCAGGAGGCAGCAGATGGATGTTTCCATCTCTCTCCTTCTCCCTTCTTCTCTCACTAAAATTCTATAAAATCATATAAAATTATACTACGTTCCAAAACTTATGAAAACATGTGCACCCTTAAATGCACATTTTAGAAAAGGGGAAAATTCAAAAGGTTTTGCGTCAATATTAAGAGCCTAAAATAGTACGTGAAATCTAAAATAAGTAGAAGAAAGAAAATGTGCATGTAGAGATATCTGGAAAGGTACATTAAAATCCTGCCAGTTATTTTTTACTTCTTGGGGTAGAATTTTTAATAAATTTTCTTTTTCTGAATTAAGTAAGCTACAAAAATCAAATCCATTTTCATTTTAGGAAAAAAGTACTAGAGAAAAACATGACATAATTTAAAAATAATAAGCTACATTGTTGCGGTGACAAGACCAGAAGCTTCTCTTTCCTCTCCCAGCCTGTTCTCTTGTTAGTCTGAAAAGAATAAACAATCTTTCTAATTGACTACCTCAAAGTGGCTACTCTTCTAATTTCACTTTTTTGTAATCTTTTTATAAACTTCAGAGAGAGAAAGGGAGAGGGAGAGGGATAGAAACATTGACGATAGAGAAACATGGATCCGATTGGCTGCCTATTTCATGGCACTTCTTCACGTGACATTGCAGGAGTTTAGATAAAGGGAACCTGTAGGCTTTGAGTCCCTGTAATGTGTCTGACCATGTTCTAACATTTACAAGGTATGTTCTTTACAACATGGAACTAAGCTATGAGGGTCTTCATTGTGTCACTTGTAAAATTTCCATTTTTATGGCTTATGCCATTCATTGCTGAAGGGCCTAGGCTAGGTCTGGATTCAGCCTGCAGAGAGACTGAGGTTGGACCTCTCAGTGCTCAGGTGAGATCACAGGGGAATTAGTGAAGCTGGAATTCTGGTATGAAGCCTGCAGGATGTGCTTATGAAAAGTGGTCCCACAGGAAATGTTCACCTAATGAATGTCTGCCACACCTCTTGATTCAGGTAAAAATTCTGCTTGTAGTCCTCAATCTGTAAAAAAAATGTTTTACATCCAGAAGCTAAATTAGGAGACTTTTCTAAATTTCACTGATAAAATCTTTCAATCCAAATAAGGTTGCTTTAGAAAAATTGTGAAATTTCTAAGGGTGAAAGAGATGTACTTCCAAAATTTACATTCCATTAAATATCTGATTACTGGCTTATGTGGGGGAGGAACTTCCCTCTAAACTAAATGGTTCTTTACTTGTTTACTAAGCAAATACTTATGACACAGATTAGCAACAGAAAATAAACAAATTTTAGACATACATATGTGTGGGAACCTCACATAAATGAAACTCACAGATCCCATATGCAGGAGATGTTGAAAGATAGAAAACATGGGTCCCGGCTGTTGTGACTCAGTGAGTCCTAACCCTAACCCGAGTCTTAATCCTAGCTTTAACCCTAACCCACGCCCTCATCCCTCGCCCCTTGTCCCTCACCCCTCACCCTTACCCTGAGCCTAAGAAACTACCTTCGCCCTAATACTGTGCCTAAGACTCTACCATCGCCATAATACTGTGCCTGAAACTATACTTTCACTCTAAAACTGTGCCTAAGCCTCAGCCTGAACCCTAACATCTCACCTAAGCCTGATGCTGAGCCCTATCACTGTGCCTAAGAAACTACCTTAGCTCTAATACTGTGCTTAAAAATCTACCTTCACCCTAACACGGCACCTAAACCTCAGCCTGAACCCTGATACCTCATCTAAGCCTGACACTGAGCCCTAACACTTCACTTAAGAATCTACCTGCGCCCTAATACTATACTTAAGAATCTACCTGAACCTTATCACCTCACCTAAGCCTGACGCTGAGCCCTAACACTGTTCCTAAGAAACCACCTTCTCCCTAATACTGCACCTAAGAATCTACCTGTGCCCTAATACTGTTCCTAAGCCTCAGCCTGAACCTAACACTTTACCTAAGCATAATAACTGAGCCCTACCACTGAATCGAAATATCTACCTTCAGCCTAACACTGAACAAAACCTCACCCTGAGCCTTAACAGTGTTCCCAAGCCTCAGTCTGAGCCCTAACTCAGGGCCTACACC
This sequence comes from Tadarida brasiliensis, assembly GCA_030848825.1. Lineage (NCBI taxonomy): Eukaryota > Metazoa > Chordata > Mammalia > Chiroptera > Molossidae > Tadarida > Tadarida brasiliensis. The sequence continues at coordinate 29,199 of CM061277.1, forward strand.
TCACTGTACCCTAACCCTAAACCCTACCTCTCATCCGAAGCCTAACCCTGAGATAAACCTCTTCCTTAACCATAAACCAAAACTTCAACCTGAGCCAGTTTCTGTCCAAGTTAAAGCAGCTAGCTTCAGAAATATTTTTCATGTCAACGCTGATGCAGTGATATACTAATTAGGCAGAGAATTTCAATATTCTACTAAACTCTAGAACAATATATGAAAAGGCTAATGAAGTGAACAAAAACAAGGCTTACTTTTGCTGGCAGATGTCCATGATCTCTCAGCTTTGCAGTTTTGTAAGGTAGCAATGTCCCAGCTTTTATTTCACACTGCCATCTTTATTAAACTATGAGGGATATATTTTTTTAATGGAATGATTTCCCTCATACCTTTTTACTTCTAACAACTGGACCAGTAATCAAATAAACATAATCAGATTAACTAGATAGAGTCAACATTTAATACATACAAAGAGGAAACTCACTTATAACCCAACACTAAAGACAGGAAGGTAATATGGGGTACACAGCACATTTTGAAAAATAAGAGAACACCGTCATATATTGTAGATGTGAAATGGGTGATATGCAGGTATTTAGCACAAGTGCAACATATGTGGAATTTTATTTTGTTTTGTTTTATTCCTCACACAAAGATACTTTTCTACTTATTATCAGACAGAATGAAAGAGAGGAAGACAGAGCCACATCAACTGTTTGCCTCCATGTCACACGACCTGACCAGGGCCAGGGATGAACCACAACCAAGGTACGTGCCCTGGACCAGAATCAAACCTGTGACACATTAGTCCGCGGGCCGACGCTGTAATGACGGAGGCAAACTGGCCAGGGCACATATGTGTCATTTTAGTTTACATTAGGCAATACCAAAAGCTATAGCATATGGGAGCTAACATAAGGGGGTCAACAAACTACTGCTCAGAGTCCTAATGTCTGAACCAAAGGTAATTATTCTCAATTTCTCTTCCTAAACCAGGCTTTACCAACTGTCTCTTCTAGGAAGAAATGGGGAACAATCACAGGTTCTTCATTTATTCTCTAAACAATCGACCTATAACCAATATGCCAGAGGCAAAACTCTGGTCCTCTTTATGCCCACCTTTGAAACTGAAAAAAAATTTTTATATCCACAAGTGAAATTAGTACAATGTTCCATATTTCATTGACATAATCATTGTGTGGGAAATAAGTTACTTTAGTTAAATTGTTAAATCTTATTACAGGAAATTGTTACATATTTGTACTCTCAAATTTTACCTCCTATTAAATATCTTATTAATTGCTTAAGTGGGAGAGAAACAAACTTCACTCTAAATGAAACAATATTTGCCTGGAGATATGACACAAATTAGAAAGAAAAAAAGAATTCAATCTAAGACATACATATGTTTGAGAGCCTCACTTACATAAAAAAGAGACCCCACAAGCAGATGATGATCAGAAATAGAATGGAAACATGGTTTATAAAACATTACGAGGCATTGATAATAAAAAGCTGCCTTGGCGTCTTTCAAAGGATACTTTCAATATGATAACAAATACTTCTTTGAAAACTGCAATTCCCAATATCTACACTAGGCTAGCACCTATCCTCAAGTGTTATTCCAAAGATGTACACTAGATGGCACTGTGCACAAGAGTGCAATAGGTGTTCCATTCTGACAAACCAGTTATCTGTTACAATGTTGGCGAATCATCCGAGTTTTGGGAGAAGTGTGAACCTAAACTCTTGTAACATGACCTCTGGGCCCTCATGAGAGACAATAAGGGGTCAGGTCACGCCAGCTCTGGGTCTTATGAGCCAAAGGGAAGAATCCCACCTGAGAGTATCGCAGTCCTGGGACGTCAGGTCTCGTCTGTGTTAGACTGGAGAGGATCACAGGTGAGAGGTGGATGGGTCCTGTCACTACAGCACTGGGTCCTGTGAAAATAAAGGTCTCTCCCTGTGACAGTGGGGTGTTTTGACACATCCACTCTGCCTGTGACTGTGGGGAGGGGTCTGACTACAGACAGTAAGGGCGTGTCACGTCAGGTCTCAGTCTGGTGGATAGAAGTTTGATGCAGAGAAAATGAGGAAACCTATCATGTCAGCTCTGGGTCCTTTGAATGTGGGGAGGGGTTTCACAGAGACTTGTGTGTCCTGGGACAACAGCTCAGGGTCTGACTGTGAAGGGGTCCCAGCTGAGAGAGTAAGGAGCTGTGTCATGTCACCTCAGGGTCCAGTAAGGGTAGTGTGTGCCCCAGGGGAGTGAGGGTAGGTGTTCTATTTGAACAGGGTCTCCCTGTGAAACTAGGGCGCCCTGTCATATCAGCTCTGTGTCCTGGGGATGGGTGGAGAAATCAGTCCTTTCCTGGGAGATCAACAGTCCTGTCAAATCAGTTCCAGGTCATGTTCATTTGGGGAAAAGTCCCACCTGAGAGAGTCGGGTGCTGTCACGTGCCCATTGGGTCCTACCTCTATGGGTATATCGAGTATGCTGAGTTAGTGGTGAGGTCAGATGATCCTGGGATCCATTGGGTCCTTGCCAAATGACTGACAGCACCCATTTGGTCAATAGTTTGCTATTCCCATGCTGTCCACGAGAGGGCAGCAGAGAAGAGCCTTTGTTTGTAGTGAGTATCTGACTGTGGGTGAGGTGCCAGTCTGAGAGCACAGAGGGTCCTGTTGCTTCAGCTCTGGGTTCTCTGAGTGTTGGGAGGTGTCTGACCTGAGATTGCCTGGAGTCCTCAGTGTGGGGACGGGTTCCCTCCTGAAAGAAGAGAATTTCTGACAAGTTAGCTGTGGATCCTGTTAATTTGGTGAAAGGTCCCACCTGAGATTGTAGGGGTTCTTGTTACATGTCCTTTAGGGACAAAGACAAGAGATGTATAAGAAAGTTAGAGATGATGTCCGATGTCTTGGGGAAGTCACTGTGTCCTTGCAAAATGATTAAGAGCACAGGCTTAGGAAATACAAGCTATTCGCAAGGTGTTCACTAGATGGCAGCAGAGAAGACTGTGTGTGAGGTTCTGCTCTGAGAGCACAGAGGGTCCTGTGGCATCAGCTCTGGGTTCTGAGTGTAGGCAGGAGTCTTACTCCAGAAAATTTAAAGTTTTGTCATATCACATCTGGGCCCTGTGGCTGTGGGGAAATGTCCCACCTAAAAATATAGGGGGTACTTTTGTCACAGCTGTGTGTCCTGTAAGCGTGGAGACAGGTTGCTTCCTGAAAAAGAAGGGGATTCTTTTATTTGTTTTTTAAATGTATTGACTGTAGAGAGAGAGGAAGGGAGAGAGAGAAATAGAAACATTGATGAGAGAGAACATCAACTGGCTGCCTCTTGCATGCCCCCCACTGAGGAAGTGTCCCACAACCTGGGCATGTGCCCTGACCGGGAATCATAATGGTGACCTCTTGGTGCATGGGTCGATGCTCAACCACTGAGCCACACCGGCCGGGAGTGATGGGGATTCTTTTACATCTGCTCCTGGTCCATTACTGTGGTCTGTGGACACAACTGAAAGACTGTGGGGTCCCATGGCATCACCTCTGGTCCTGTGAGTACAGAAAGAGTAGTACAACCTGAGAGAGAGGTCTTGTGGCATTAGTTCTGAATCCGATTATTGTGAAGAGAGAAACACATGAGAGTTTGGGGTGTTCTGTCACAACTGCTCTATATCCTGTGAGTGCTGGGATGAGTCTTAACCTACAAAGTAGGGTGTCCTGTGACATCAGCTCTGTGTTCCGTGTGAAAAAAAAGTCTCTCCCCAAGAGGTTTGGGTATCGTGTTATATCACTTGTTTTGTGAGGGAAGAGACCATTCTGAGACAGCATTTCATAAGTGATCTACTCACTAGACCCAAAAGCGTTTCCTGCTGACAAGCTCTAAAGTGTTATTTCTAAGATGCACAGCAGGTGGCTGCAGAGAACACACTTGATCCGTTTCTTATAGCAACCATATTACACTATTAAGCAAGTTTTTACAAACTTCATAAAATTCACATTATGTAAAGTATGTTGCTGGCACGCAATGCAGTTCATCTACAAAACAGGAACAGAAAGTAAGTAAGAAGTCCTCATTCTTAGAAGTTATGAAATACACTTCAAAACAACCCACAAAATAAATCACCATTGGTGGCAGAAAATAATTGGAACTAAAAAAATAAAAATACTACATACCAAAACTTATTTTTAAAATATGCCCCCTTAAATGCACATATTAGACACAAAATCTGAACATTCACACATTTTACATTCATATTAAGAAACCTAAAACAGTTAATTTAATTCAAGCCCGCCAACTGGGGCAGAAGGGAAGACTGATCACCTCCCAAGCGGCATAGGCGCCGCTCAGGATAGGAAATTTCTGGAAGGAAATTCAAACGGTGTGTGAGTGTGACTGTGTGAATGTAACTGTGTGTGAGTGACCTTGCTCCAGGAATTTGTAAGGGAGCCTGTGTGAGTCCTCACCTGCACAGGGAGTGGCCAGGCGGACAAAGAGAAAGTTTCTGTCTTGTGTGTCTTCCCTTGTTTTTGTCCTCGTCTGCCTCCCTACTGTGTCTCCCTCAACTTTGTTGCGGTTAGTCTGATCATGGATAGTGGCCCTGGTGCTCGGATGGCCTCATTGGGTTGCATGTTGGGGCATTCTTGGAGAAGGATTTGAGGAGGGTTTTGATTAGGGCACGAATACTGGTAATGGGCCCCAGACTGGGTCCCAGGAGAAACTTGGGAAAAGGTAGGGAATTACCTGCAGAGCAGAGATACAGCAAAAGGCCTGGCCTGTGTGGCTCAGTGGTTGAGTGTCGACCCATGCACCAGGGGGTCGCCTGTTCGTTTCCCGGTTGGGGCACATGCCCAGGTTGTGGGCCGGGTCCCCAGTGGGGGGCATGCAGGAGGATAATAAGGTGTGGAAGCAAGGTGTAGTGGAAGACTTGAGGAAAGCCGAGAGGGGCTGTGAGTCCTTAAAGACTCCCCCACTGTCTTCCGCTACAGCTGTGCTTTGAAGGCCTGGAAAGAGCTCCCAACAAAAGGGTGTGTGGGGGGGAGTGGGGTGTCATCACCCCCCCCACCCTCCAGGCCCCTGTTGGGGCCGCTTGCGCCGAGGCCGATGTCGCACACAGGGCATGCCCTGGGGACGCGTGACCCGTAGGACACCGTGGCGTCTCCTGCCACTGCGCAGGCAAGAAAGACCAGACCGAGGGTGTGAGGTTTCACAGCCGCCACGGTCCCTTCGGGAGCTCCTTCGTGCTACATGCGGCTCACGGAGAAAGAAAAAGGGAAAAATTTTCTATTTTTGTGGCTTGGTTGCTACAGGCAGTTAACAGAGTAATAATTTATTCAGGGGCCAGCCCCCACCCCGTCAAACAGTGGGGGAAATGTCTGTCACCCCTGCTCGGGTATTCCAGCCAGGGTGGAGGCCAGGACTATGATCAGGATCTCTACGGTGCGACCTCGGGGAGTGCAGGGCTGGACCTCTGCCACACCAAAGGTGGGGCCTGGAGCTATTCCAGCAGGGGTCTGTGGGCCACTGCCTGGTGGAGCGGTGGGTTTGGTCTTGGAAAGGAATGGTCTCACTGTAGGGGGCTTCCAGGTATTGCCTGGAGTTATTGGTTCTGATTATTTGGGGGAAATGGGGGTTGTGGCCTGGACCACTAAGGCCATTGTGCAAGTTTTACCTGAAACCAGGATAGCACAAGTTGTAATTTTGCTGCATCAGGTGGCTGGGAAAGTGCTAAAGTGCTACCAAAGGAAATGCTGGGGAAGGCAGGGTTCCCCGGGGAAGGCGTCTGCCACCTGGGGTTTGACACCAGCAAGTTTCCAACAGACTTCTCTGAATTTGGGGGAGTTGGAAATAGGGATCCCAGGCGCATGCGCGAAGTGCTCTTGGAGTTGAAAAACACTCTGCCCTGTGTCCTCCTTTCATGTGTCCTTTTGTAAACCTGGGGTCAGAGGAATTTTCCCATCCCTCTGCCCATGGTGGGACCCAAATACTGCCATGGGAGGGCTTCCTTGGACACTTTTCACCGTGTTCTCCAGTTAGGCCTATAGGCTTAGTTGGTTAAAAAAGCTCAAAAGGTATATAATAATAGGGACAACCCTGGGGAAAAACAGGATAAAAGAATAGCATAGGTTGTAGTATCAGCCTTAAGAGAAAGGGGGCCCATGGAAAACAGCACCCTAGGAAGGGTCAGGATGGCAGGCCTAGGTTCCAGTTAGGGATAGAAAAGACAAGGGCAAAGTCAAGTGTAGAGGAACAGAGTTTTTAACTTAGATAAATGACAGCCAGAGCTTCTTCCAGCTGAGCCCTCAGGAGTCAAGAATAACAAGACAATAGGGGACAAAGTAGGTTTAGTTTTCTGATAGATACTGGTGCAGTAGACTCAGTCCCATAAGCCAATGGGCCCCTAACCAACCCCTGGAGTTCAAAGAGGACTATAGTCTTTGGGAAAAATACTGTGATCTTCTCCAGTGACTGTTCAATTACTGGCCACTGCCACTCCAGGTCATTGGCCATCTATCCTGCCAGCCTGCTTCCAGGTGATGACCCGGAGAAACCTCTACAGGACTGCCTGGAGGTAATCGACATAGTGCAGATGGCCCGCCCACACCTCAAGGATGTTCCACTGCCATCACCAGATGAGGTATTGTTCACGGACGGGAGCAGCTATGTCCAGGAAGAAATCAGGTATGCTGGGGCAGCAGTAGTAACTCTGGACCATGTCATTTGGTCACAGTCCTTGAGTAGGGGAACTTCAGCCCAACGAGGTGAACTCATAGCCCTAATCCAGGCTCTCTATGGGGCAGGGGAAAGTCAGTAACCATGTACACTGACAGCAGATACGCCTTTGCCATAGCGCACTTGCATAGCACCATCTACAGGATCCGAGGGTTATTAACCTCAGCCGGGAAGGACATCAAAAAGGGAACCCCAATGAGGCACGGGAAAATCTGCTACACCAGAAAGCTTGGGAGTGGCCCTAAAACCAGTGGGGAATGACCAGATACACTAGGCCAGAAAATGACTTGGCTGAACAGAAGCAAGCCACCCAAGAACCAAACGGGTGATGGACTCTGCCTGATGGGAGGTTGTTGGTCCCAGGGGCTCTAGGTCGGACTTTAGTCAACCAGCTGCACCAGACTACCCACTTAGGTTACACCAAGCTTACTGAACTCCTGAGAGGCAGGTAATGTCCAGTAAGGTCACAGGGAAAGGGAGAAGGTGGAGGGAAGCAGGAATGTATGCGTCTGAGTAGGGAGGAGGAAAAGGAAAGCTGGGGAATGTGCAGACTGCAGATAGATTGAGAAAGTTCTCAGGTTAATGTCAGGGGAAGGACTAGGAAAGTCGCAGAGGGTCTATGCAAGTTAAAGAATTGTGTAGAGGGAGAGCTTGCCCCTGGTAATGGAATAACAGTCTGGGATGTAGTAAAGGGAGTAACAGGTTTAGGCTACTCCTCACCCTCGGATCAGATAATGGCCCCGCCTTTATAGCAAAGAGATTATAGGATATCTATAAGGGGTTAGATATAAATTGTAAGTTCAATTATGCTTACCACCCACAGAGTTCTGGGCAGATAGAACAAATGAACAGGACCTTAAAGGAAACTAACCAAATTTACTTTAGAAACTGGTGAAAACTGAACCACTCTGTTCCCCCTTGCCCTCTTACAGTTCTTGCAGGCCCTGCAGTCTGCCCAGAAACCTGTCCAGAAACATGTCTGCAACGCCCTGCCTGTGCCCACCTTGGACCCTGTGCACCCCTTCCAGCCCGGGGACGCCATGTGGGTAAAGAAGTTCAACACCCAGGAACTAACTCTAGCCTGGAAGGGACTATACACTGCATCCTGCCTGGACCAATGGCTGTCAAGGTCAACGGCATCCCGATCTGGCAGCACCATTCCAGGCTGAAGGGGAAAAACAAAATGAACTGTTCAGACCCCTCCAGATAAGACTCTTGTGTTTATCAGGACTTTGATTTTTCTGGTTATGACTGTACAGGGGAATCCTTATAGGCCTCGGCCCCAGTGGAACTGGAAACTTAGAAACGGTGCTGCAGAACAGGAGAGGATTAAACCTCTTATTTCTTAAGGGAGGAGATTTATGTGTTGCACTGGGAGAAAAATGCTGTTTTTATGCAAATAATAGAGGGATTATTCAAGAAAGTTTATCACTAGTTAGGAAAAATATCGAGGAACGAGAAAGAAAAAGGCGACAATCTGAAAATTGGTTTATATTATGTTTACTCCTAGCCTTTGGGCCATGTCTAATGAACGGCCTCATAAAAAACTAAGTTGAGTCAAGAATTTGACTTGTCAGGAAAACCAGTGGGGAATGATCTGGGCCCCAAGGCTAAGACAACTAGATTCCATTTTATGTAGGCCCCTTGGTTAAAGCGACTAAATGACTCCGTTTTTATCATCAGTAGACCTTCCTAGATATTCTTCCAATAATAGGTTAATTACCAATAGACGTAAAGGAATTTTGCCAAAGATTATAGTTACCCCATGTATTGGGAGGCATTTGCAGTTTCCTGAGTTATAGGTATTTGCAAGTACTTGCAAGTACTTATGCTGTTGGTGAATAATGCTAATTTTCACTTCTGTAATCTCTGTCACTCACACTATTGTACTGGTTCCCTGAGGGGAGGGGGGCAAAAGGAGAAGGGGCCTTCTGTCTTTAAAATGGGAGGAGCAAGGAGAATCTGTGCTGTTGATCTGAGGGGGTAAATAAAGTGCTCCTTTACAATTCAGCTATGTGTCTCTGGTTATCTCGCTGTCACATTACAACAGAATGTTCCCCTCATGTGCTCCACGCATCTTGATTTAGGGAGAGAAAACCTGCTGGTCAACTGCTTGCCTCATGTCCCAACACCATTTATTTTATAAGGCATATTTTTGCAAATGATTTAAGGAAATATCTTAATCATACAAAATTTACAGATAGATTTTATTCTGTTTGATTAATTCACATAAAAACAAACACAACAATGAGGTAATATTTGTATATAAAACGTTTTAGAAAATGGAGAAGCAGGGTGAAATGGGGGGGTGGTCAATAGACTCCTATTTGGAGTCTTAACGTCTAAAGCTAATGCAATTAAGGTAATATTCCATTCCAAAAACCTGGTTTTCCCACAGAAACCTCTTAGGAAGGCATGTGGGAGAACTATAGGTTCTGTCTTAGCTTCTTTTTCCCTAACCACCTGTTTAATATCAACACGCAGCACTGGCCAGTGTGGCTCAGTGGTTAGAGTTTCGGCCCACACACCAAGGGATCACAGGTTAGATTCCCAGCCAAGGGTACAAATCTGTGACTTGGCTTGCAGGTTAGATCCTGCCCTGCGACAGGGAGGCAACCAATCCATCTGTCACTCTCACATCAATGTGTGTCTCTGTCTCTGTCTCTCTCTCTCTCCACATATCTCCCTCCCACTCTAAAGAAAGAAAATAAATCTATACAAAAATATCCTCTGGTGAGGATTAACAACGACAAAATCAACATTCAAAATACAAAACTGTGGCCCAGCCAGTGTGGCTCAGTGGATTGAGAGTTGTCCCGTGGACTGAGAGGTCCTGGTTTGATTCCCGGTCAGGGCACATGCCCAGGTTGTGGGCTTGATCCCCAGTAGGGGGTGTGCAGGAGGCAGCCAATCTATGTGTCTCTTTCACATCTATGTTTCTATCTCTCTCCCCTTTCTCTCTCTCTAAAAAAAAGCAATAAAAACATTTTTTAAAAATATGAAACTTTGGTCATCCTTATTCCCAGCTTTGGAAGGGTAAATAAAAGTTTTACACTCAGAAGCTAAATTGGAAATTGTTTTGTATTTTATTGATAAAATCATTCTGTCCCAAAAATGTTACTTTAGATAAATTGTAAATCTTATTTCAGAACAGGGTGAAGTGGATGTTCTTCCAAAATGTACTTTCTCTAAAATATCAGATTACTTGCTTATCTAGGGGAAAAACAAACTTCCCTCTACACTCAAGGTTCCTTTCTGGTCTAATAATCAAATAGATAAGACACAGATTAGCAACAGAAAATATACAACTTTAAGACATACATATGTATGGGACCCTCACATACATGACAGAGACCCCACATGTAGGAGATGTTTGAAGACAGAAAGAAAACATAGGTATAATGGATATTCAGAGTTTGCGGTCTTCAAGGATTCCTTGTAAAGTGATGAGCAGATGCATAGTACATGCTGCCATTCCCAGGATGTACACTAGATGGGAGCAGAGAGCAGCATGTCTTTGGGCAGAAACCTGGGTGGGGGTCAAGGGTTCCTTCCATGTCTTGTTTTTGATAAACAGCTTAAAAGCAGTATTTTATATTTTTATTTTTTATTTTTTTATCTTCAGGTAGACAAGGAGAGACAGAGAAACATCAATGTGAGAGGGACACATCAACTGCTTGCCTCCTGCACCACCCGACCATGGCCAGGAATGAACCACAAGGTACGTGCCCTTGGCTGGAATCAGCCCAGGACTCTGTGGTCCGCGGGCTGACGCTCTAACTGCTGAGCCAAACCGGCCAAGGCTAAAATCAATATTTTAAAGTGGCATCAGGGTGGCAGAATTTTTATCCCTTTATAAAGAATTGTGAATTGTCTCTGAAAACAATATTCATTCAATTGATAAATTTATTTAAAAGATAATTACCAGAAGTATACTTTCTCATAGTACAATTTTATGTAATGTTCCATGAAACATGTTTCCTAAGTCCCACATGTCTTCAGTTCCTCTGTAATATGAAGCAAAGCATGAATAAACCTATGTTCAGTAACCCTAATCCTCACCCAAACTCTCAGGGTATTACAACACACAACAAACAAAAAAACCCCACAATTTTCCACACCAAGCCCTCCCTCTGCTGGTCCTCTGTAGATTGACAGTCTTTCTGCCTCATCTTTTTCTCAAGGTTTGTGAGGACTCCTCTGGGTCCCATGGTGATGCCTCCTGGGTGTCTGCTGAGGTGAATTGAACCCCCTCGTAAAATGCTGCCCCCCAAGCAGTGAGAAGTGTCTCTGGCTCACTTCCTGACAAGGTCACGCTGTCCTGGGCATTCACTGGACATCAACACCATGGGCTGAAAGCACAGGTGCCCCTTGGGTAAGAGAGGAACATTGGGGCCCCCTGCAAAGGTATCGGACACCATCATAGGCTGAATCATGTGATGAACCGCTGTAGGCATCTAAATATTATCGCTTTTCTTTTCCTGGTTTATAAATCACTCTTTAAAAATGTTTTTTTTGTTTTTTTTTTACTGTAACTAAGAATCAATCATCTTGGACTTTTAGCTGCCAGAATTCACTACCTAAGGTTTCCCTCTTTGGAACTGTAACATTTGCCATACTCTGCATTTCTTAGATTTCCTACAGGGGACACACATTTGTTTACACAATATTTCTGATATCTACACCACTATGCGTCCAGACCCTGAACTCATTTTAAATGTTAAGAATGCAGGTATTATTTTATTTGCTCATTAAAAACTAAAAACTGCCCTGGCCGGTCTGGCTCAGTGGTTAGAGCATCAGCCCGAGGACCAATGAGTCGTGGGTTTGATTCCGGTTGAGGGTGTGTACCTTGGTTGCAGTTTGTCCCTGGCCCTGGTTGGGATCATACGGGAGGCAACCAGTCGATGTGTCTATCTAATGTCGATGTCTCTCTCTCTCTCCCTCCCACTCTATCTGAACAAAAATGGAAAAAATATCTCCAAGTAAGAATTTTAAAATAATAATACAAAAAACCCTAAAAAGTAACAGAAGAAATTTTTCTACCTCCTCACGTTACATTTCTTCATGTTTCCAGCCTCAAAATATCCACAGAATTTTCCCTTTAAGCTTCACTAATTGAGACAGAGAGACATCCCCATGACAGAAAAACATAAACAGGTTGCCGCCCAGTAAGTGCCCCGACCTAAATCCAAGCCACAGCCTTTCTTGACTACCAGATGACACTCCAAAAAATAAGCCCCAGGGCCAGGCTCTATGATGTTTTCATACAGCTCAAAGAGAGTATATATATATATTTTTAAGTACCTTTTTAAAGCAGGGGACAGTGAAACAGAGGGTTCAGATTAAATAAGGAACAGAGAGCCTAGGAGGGGCGGTTCTGGCTCACAGAAAGTAAAGTCACAGAGACAGAAATGACCACAATGGGGCTGCCTCACCTGTGGCCCCACCATGCAAGCTGCCCACTGCCCCTTACCTCACTCCCACCCCCACCTCAGGTCCTCCCCGTTGCCGCTCACACCTCAGGAGCTGCTGTTTCTCATACCTCAGGACCGCCAAGTGGCTCCCAGGCCACCTCGGGCCTCATGTCGGCAGCCACAAAACCCGTCTAGGCTCAAGTGGGCCCCCTTCTTATCCTCAGGTTCACACCTCTGCTCCCCTCAGGTGAAGTCCGCCTCGCGCCTCGATTCCCTCTGCCGCGCACATCATGGCGGACTTTCAGCTTCCGCTGCACACTCACCTAACTTCCGGCCCAAATCTCCCTCGTCTTTACCCCGCCCCTCTGCTCCCACCTGGCCCCGCCTGTCCACTCAGGACAGCGCCCTGCTGCTAGACTTTCGTCTGTGACCTGCGGCTTCCCTCACGTCCAAACACCATTCATTACATAATGCACATTTTCTCTAATGATCTCAGGAGACGATGTTATCATACAAAATTCACCTGTGGATTTGGGTGTATGAATACACCTGCCATTCTCTTCCATTTATTTGTCTATTTGAAAGTAGTGCAATCCTGAATCCTGTCCTGGGAGTGAAAGTGTTAATAACGTTTTAACAAAACTAAACTCCATTCTGACCCTCAGTTACTGCACGTACGCACCCTGGCAGTATCTTTTTTGTAAACATAAGGGCCTTGAGAAACCCAAAGATAAAGGGTTAATGAAGGCCTTGAGAAACTCAGAGGAACCATGAGAAGAAAGAGATTAACGATGGCCCTGACCTCTGCCGGAGCAGACGCCTTACCTCTGAGACAACTCGTACCAACCCAGACACCAATTGCACGGTGCCAAGAGAATGTGGGGTTTTTTTTTACATAGGTTTTTCTTCTGTAGCTAGTGCCTATATAAACATAGAACAAAGGAAGCTCTGGGCTGAGGATTTGGGGAAGCTGTACCCCCCCAGCCCACTGGTGTAACATCCCATTGGTGTAATAAAATGCTCCTTTCTCTACACTAGCCTTATGTTGAGGATGTGATCTCCCGCTGGCTCAGACCATTTATTTGGTGCTGAAACCCGGGAGGTTTGTGAGGATCCCACATTGGGGGCAACCATGGGACCCTGGAGTCCTCCAGGCCTCCTCTTGGACAGGGATCGATCACATCCTCAGCCAGATACCAGACCTCCAACCTTTCCTGCCAATCCAGCATCAACACCAGACACTAATTCACTGGTGAGTGTTTATTTGCCTACTGGTCTGATTCTCCGTACTGTCTCGTTATCCTCCATCCAGGACAAGAGAGCCAGGCTCTCAGTCACTACTGTGTGATGGTCCCTCCAAAAATCCAGCACTGGTCGGGACACGCTCCTCGGGAATTGGGTTCCCTCAGCTCACCATATATCTGGGGACGCCTGGTATAGGGGAGTTGCACGTCTCTCTACTCTGGGGGAGAAGCAGGGATGCCTTCTTCTTCCTCTAGTGTATCTGTCAGACCACTAGGCCATGACATCTCACACCGCAACGTGAGACAACACCCCTAGGATGTCTCCTAGAAAATCTACAGACCCTAGGGCTCGCTCAGGACCGACGTGTCCCAAGCGACTCATTTATTACTGCAACACTGCATGGCCTCAGTACAATTGGTCACAATAACCTAAAATGACACTTTTGACATTCTACCAACATAGACAATTTCTGTAAAAGGCAAGGAAATGGTCTGAGGTTCCTTAAATCAAGGCCCCTTAGCACTCACAACACAACACTCTGTATGCGACTCTTACTCTCCCTCCCAAATCTTCCTGCTGCACTCTAATCCTCCCAAACCTCACTCTGAAGACAGTGCGCTAACTTCTCCTGTTTCCTCCTTTGACCCAACTGATCTCGCTCCACCACCTCCTCCCTCAGCCCCTCCAGCAGGGTCTCCTCCTCTGGCCCCTTCTGTGGGCCCCCACCCTACCCTGAGCCTCCTACTTCAGTTTTGACTTCTCTACCACCACAAATGACTCCCTCACACATGATCAGGAACCATCTCTGGTCCCTATCCATCCTCTACCTCAGCCCCCATTTTAGAATGCCCCCCGAGGGAAGAAGTGGGTACAGGAGGGACTGTCATTTTAAACCTAAGATTTATCTCTCAGCCAGGCCTGGACAAAAACTTAAAAATGGCCCTCAAACCCCTCAACATAAACTTCTAAATCTAACCTTTAAGTTGTTCAATAATCATGATAAAAAGTCTAAAGAGCAAAGAATAACAAAATTCCAAATGCTTGCCTCTGCCATCAGAGCACCCTACAAATCAAAAGGGTCAGCAAACACCCCAGGATCAGCAGAGCGAACCCTCAGGTCTCTGCTTTAAATGCAATCAGACTGGCCATTGGCTGAGGCAGTGCCCCAACCCCCGACCACCGCCTAAGACATGTCCTCAATGTGGAGGGCCCCACTGGAAGTCAGACTGTGGACAGAGTGCGCATAGTCGGTCCTCATCCCTTCCTCTGGCTGGTGGATCGGGCAATCCAGGCCTTAATCTGATTGGCCTCATGACTGAAGACTGAAGGTGCCCAGGAACAGACGCCCCGACCGTCACCTCAAACTCTGAACCTCAGGTAACTCTGATGGTAGCAGGTAGGTCAATTTCATTTTTAATTAATACTGGGGCAACCTACTCTGCCCTCCCCAAGTTCAGGGGACCTCTTTGACACTCTGGGGTTTCAGTTGTGGAAACTGATGACCAAATATTGCAACCCAGGACAACCCAGGCACTCACTTGTTCTTTAGGCCCTTATATGTTTCTCCACTCTTTTCTTGCATTACCAGCCTGCCCCACTCCCTTGTTAGGGTGGGACATTCTATTTAAACTCCATGCTACTTTAACCTTTACTCCTTCTCTCTCTACCAACCACTTTCACTTTGTCTCCTCCAAGAATCTGCTTCCTCTCTTAACAAAAGCCCCCGGCGCCTCTCCTCCGCTTGTGGGCCCCCGCTGAAATATCACTACTCTTATCATTTTTTTCAATGACCTAGTGAGGTAGAAGAAGGAAGGCGAGCCCTGAGGGGCTCTCATTTCTGGTGCCAAGCACTCAGCTGTACCAGCTGGGTGTGGCCTGCTCTGAGAAAGTGCTAGATACAAAATTTGACTGGGGTGGTACAACTGTCAATCAATAACACAGGTATCCTAAGGCATCTCAGGGAGGACAGAAACCTCCTGTGGAGAGGGAAAACTGGGGAATGTGCAGACTGCAGATAGATGGAGCAAGCTCTCAGGTTCATGTCAGGGGAGGGACTAGGAAAGTCGCAGAGGGTCTGTGTAAGTTGAAGAAGGATTGTGTAAGTCACAGAGGATCTGTGTAAGTTGAAGAAAGTTTGTGGATAAGGGAAGAAATAAAAAGAGAAGGATTGTGCAGAAGAAGTAAAAAGACAAGAAAGGATAAAAGAAAGGAACATACATATTACAGGAAGACAGGACATTGGAGGAATACTCAAAAAGGGAAGAAAATAGGACACTGAGAGAGGGAGAGCTTGCCCCTGGTAATGGAATAACAGTCTAGGATGTGATAAAGAAAGAGGCTTAGGCTATTCCTGACCATTAGATCAGATAACGGCCCCACCTTTATAACAAAGATATCACAGGATATCTCTAAGGATTAAATATAAATTGGAAGCTCAATTGTGCTTACCACCCACAGAGTTCCAGGCAGGTAGAGCACATGAACAAGACCTTAAAGAAAACTTAACCAAATTTACTTTAAAAACTGGTGAAAACTGGACCACTCTGCTCCCCCTCGCCCTCTTATAGTTCTTACAGGCCCTGCAGTCCATCCAGAAAGCTGTCCATAAAGACATCTACGATGCCCTGCCTGTGCCCACCTCAGACCCTGTGCACCCTTTTCAGCCCGGGGACTCGATATGGGTAAAGAAGTTCACCACCCAGGGAATAACTCTGGCCTGGGAGGGACTATACACTGTAATCCTGCCTACACCAATGGCTGTCAAGGTCAACGGCATCCCGGTCTGACAGCACCATTCCCAGCTGAGAGGAAAAAAGCAAAATGGACAGTTCAGGCCTCTCCAGATAAGACTCTTGCGTTTGCCCTGGCCGGTTTGGCTCAGCGGTTAGAGCGTCGGCCTGCGGTCCAGAGAGACCCGGGTTCGGTTCCCGCTAAGGGCATGTACTTCGGTTGCAGTTTGTCCCCGGCCCTGGTTGGTCGTGCGGGTGGCGGCCACTCGATGTGTCCCTTTCACGTAGATGTTTCTCTCTCTCTCTCTCTTCCTCTCTCTCCCTCCTACTCTATCTGAACAAAAAATGAAAAATGTCCTCGGGTGAGGATAAAAAATAAAAAAAATAAAAAAGACTCTTGCGTTTATCGGGACTTTGATCTTTCTAGTTATGACTGTTCAGGGGAATCCTTATAGACCTGGGCCCCAATGGAACTGGGAACTTAGAAATGGAATATCACGGAAAATCTTAAGAAATGTTACCACAAAGGGAATAGAAAAACCTGTCTTCAACCTTGATCTACGTGACTGCTTCAGGGGGACCATTGGGGTCACAAAGGTCCCTGATGTCTGGGTCACATATGGAGGGATTAGCCCTTAACTAGAAGAAACCCCAGCATGGAGCTGTAGAACATCTGCTGCAGAATGGGGATTGCAAGGGATAGGCTTTTTAGGAGTCCATGACAACCCCATACCTGCAGGAAGTAGACAAAGAGAAACTTCGCCCCCCCCCCTTTTTTTTAATCATATAAGGTGGGAATGAAAGGGTTAATAATGTTTTAACAAAATTAAACTCCATTCTGACCCTCAGTTACTGCACGTACGCACCCTGGCAGTATCTTTTTTATAAACATAAGGGCCTTGAGAAACCCAAAGAAAAGGGGTTAATGAAGGCCTTGAGAAACTCAGAGGAACCATGAGAAGAAAGAGATTAACGATGGCCCTGACCTCTGCCGGAGCAGACTCCTTACCTCTGAGACAACTCGTACCAACCTAGACACCAATTACGCGGTGCCAAGAGAATGTGGGTTTTTTTAATGTAGTTTTTTCTTCTGTAGTTTGTGCCTATATAAACATAGAACAAAGGAAGTTCGGGGATGAGGATCTGGGGAAGCTGTACCCCTCCAGCCCGCTGGTGTAACAGCCCACCAGTGTGATAAGTCTTCTTTATCTACACTGGCCTTATGTTGAGGATGTTATCTCCCGCTGGCTTAGACATTTTAGGGAGTCAATCATCAAAAGAGGTCCCACTGGGACCTGGAGGACTCTCCCCAGGAATCTAGTCCTGAGGAAGTGCTGACTTGAAAATACCCTGAAGAAAGTGCTCACAGAACTTCAGCTGGCTGAATGGCACCCCTCCAACTCCAGGAAGGTAAGAGATGGCTGTCACCGAGCCGCATCAAGGCGATCTTGAGAATACCAACTCCCACGACGAAATGCCAGGTCAGGGAATTCCTGGGCGTGGTCGGATATTGCAGATTATGGATTTTGAGATTTGCTGAAATAGCCAAACCATTGTACACGGCCACAGGGGGGCAAAGACTCAAACTTGAATTGGACAGAGACAGAACAAAAGACTTTTGACCAACTGAAAACAGCCCTTACCACAGCCCCGGCTTTAGCACTGCCAGGCATAACTAAGCCCTTCCAGCTTTTTGTGGCCGAGGCCAGGGGAATAGCAAAAGGGGTGCTCACCCAAACTCTAGGGCCTTGGAAAAGGCCCACAGCCTACATCTCCCAGAGACTAGACCCGGTGGCAACAGGGTGGCCTAGCTGTATGAGAGCCATAGCCACCACTGGCCTGTTAGTAAAGGAAGCAACCAAGCTCACATTGGGACAGGATCTACAAATAATAGGGGGGCATACTACTGAGGCTTTGCTACGAAGTTCCCCTGATAGATGGATCTCAAATGCCCGAATAACTCAATACCAAGTTCTCCTCTTGGACCCGCCCCATATCACCTTCTTAAAAACCGCAGTTTTGAATCCAGCTACCCTCCTACCAGATGATGATCCTCAAGAGGCTCCCCTGCATGACTGCTCAGAGACATTGGAAACATTGACCAACATCAGGCCAGCCCTGACTGGCGAACCTATGAAGACAGCCGATTTAGAACTGTTTACTGATGGGAGCAGTTACATACATGAGAATGGACGGATAGCCAGTGCAGCTGTCACGACTCAGTTAGAAACACTATGGGCACAGGCTCTACCACAGGGGACTTCAGCCCAACGAGCTGAACTCATAGCCCTAACTCAAGCTCTGAGATGGGCAAAAGACAAGTCTGTAAACATTTACATGGACAGCCATATGCCTTCGCAACCACCCATGTGCATGAAGCACTATATCAAGAAAGAGGGCTCCTCACATCGGCAGGAAAGGACATAAAAAATAAAGAGGAAATCCTGTCCCTGTTGGAGGCAATCTGGCTACCTAGCCAAGTGGCCATCATGCACTGCCGAGGCCACCAAAAAGGGGAAGACCCCATCTCTCGGGGAAACTCTCCAGCCGACAAAATATCCAGACAAGTAGCCCTAAGACCAGTGGGGCCCCTAAACGTGCTTCCCGTTCTGCCCCCTCGGACTCTGCCACAGGAACCACACTACACAGAGGAGGAACAGAACTTGGGAACTGACCTTGGATGCTGAAAAGGGTCCCGAGGCTGGCTGCAGCTGCCAGACCATCGCCTCCTCCTCCCAATGGCCCTGGGGATCTCATTAATTAAAGACTTACACCAGAGCACCCACTTAGGGGCTATGAAAATGTCTCAGCTACTCCGAGAATATTTCCATATACCTGAATTAAAAACATTAGTCCAATCAGAAACATCCAGATGTCAAGCTTGTGCCCAAGTAAATCCTAGTCAAGGGCATGGAACTTGTACGCCAGGGGTTCACCAACGAGGAAGTTCCCCTGGGGAACATTGGGAATTGGATTTCACTGAAGTGGCACCTGGAAAGTTTGGGTACAAATATCTTCTCGTTCTAGTGGACACCTATTCTGGATGGGCAGAAGCCTACCCTACGAAACGGGAAACGGCAACCACCGTCGTCCGCCTTCTCCTGTCTGAGATCATACCTCGATTTGGCCTCCCTTTAGCTTTGGGGTCCGATAATGGCCTGGCGTTCATTGCTCAAATCTCTAAATTTCTAGCTAAGAGCCTTGAAATTTCTTGGAAACTCCATTGTGTTTATAGGCCCCAGAGCTCTGGTCAGGTAGAGAGAATGAACAGAACCCTTAAGGAAACTTTAAGTAAACTACATTTAGAGACTGGCGAAAATTGGGTAAGTCTCCTCCCCTTTGCCCAACTGCGGGTTAGATGCACCCAATATATAAAAGGTTTGACCCCCTTTGAAATAATGTTTGGAAGACCACCACCTGTTATTCCCAAGCTAGGAACTGAACAACTAACTGAATGTCATAACCATACCCTTCTTAAGTCCTTACAGGCTCTCCAACTCCTTCGAGACTCGACCCGGGCCATCATAGACACTGCCAGAAAAGAGGAACTTCCACAGCCTTGTAGCAGCCTCTGCACTGAACCAGGGGACTCGATGTGGTTGAAGAGACACCACTCTGATTCTTTAGAAGCATGGTGGGAAAGACCTCATCCGGTAATCTTAACCACCCCAACTGCACTGAAGATTGCAGGGAGTCACTATTAGATCCATCGATCAGGTAAAAAAGGCCACACTAGAACAAATCCCTGAAACATTGAAAGCTGTCCCAACTGAAGACCCCTTCAAATTGAAACTGGTAAAATCTACATCTTGATATTATTTTCCTTGACCGACGTGAACGGCAGTTTGCCATATACCGAAAATAAATGGCTTTTGACTCGCAACACAGATAGGGGTTTAATCACATCGAATGAAACCTGGACAACAGGAGTCACCTTTTTCTTTGATTTTTCCCGGCTATTTGATGATAACATTTGTGACTTTATACTAGGCCTAAAAACCCGAGATTGTGACTATTGTCCCCTTGGTGTTGATAACCCCGCTAAAAACTGCGAGCAGCTCAGCCAGGAAAAGGTGCTATGGCATTCTCCACATTATGGCTGCCCTGAACCTCCTATGGGAAGGAAAAGGCATTGCGGAACAATAGCTGACTATTATTGTAAACATGGGGATGTGAGACTTTGGCGCTCGGATGGTCCCCAGGGGGAGGAATAGACCCCCATATTACCCTTCATCATCATGCTCAACCAAATCCTAAAATTGTAAAACAATAGGAACATGTAATCCAGCTACAATTACCATTAAGAACCCCCGGGATCCAACATGGGCAACAGGAAGGACCTGGGGAATTAGGTTATGGATAGAAGGACAGGATCCTGAGGGATTGTTCACTATTCAGAGACTTCCATTGCCTCCCCGGAGACCACACGATGGGCAGGAAGACCCAACCCTCACCAAGGGACTACCAGACAAGAAACCCATTGGTCCCAATATTATATTAATCCCCCGAAAGACCCAGGGGCATCCCAACCGAAAACCACAACACTGCCTTCGACTCCTGAAACCTCAAAACCTCTATTTAGACCCATAAAGCCCCCGCAGGGGAATCTTTTCAGCCCCTCCCTCCTAGAGACCCTAGACTCGGTGTTCACACTATTAAATAAAACCTCACCTCAAACCACTAAAGAATGTTGGCTTTGTCTGGACCCAACACCCCCTTATTTTGTAGAGGTCGGGACAAATGCATCCATCTCATCTAAAGAAGGAGGAATAACTCATCTGACTCTCTAGGATGGCAACCAACATGAGCATCAGCTAGCCTTACATTTAGAAAAACCCAAATTAACTCTTGCAGACTTTCAGGGACAGAGAACATGTTACATATCAGGAAATTTCACTCTTATTGCTCGCCCTATGCTGATAATTGCTTATCTACAACTTTCCTAGAGACTGGAGAACCCCCATGGGTCCTGATGGCACCGACTGGGCTCTGGTTTGTCTGTACTACAGGTATAACTCGATGCCTTTTTCCCACAGGATCACGCCAACCTGGAGACATATGTATAACTGCCCATGTTCTACCCCAGGTGTACCTATATGCCAGCAGTTCCGGAACTGAGCATTTCCTCTCCCAGGAAACTACTCTACGATTGCATAAGAGAACACCCTTACTAGTTCCCCTCCTAGTCGGGCTCGGGATTGTTGGTTCAACTGCCATAGGGGCCTCAGCACTAATCACAAATGATATCCACTTGAGAAAATTGTCGGCTACTTTCTCTAAGGATATTGAAATATTGCAGGACCAAGTAGCACATCTAGAGCTGGCCCTTAATTCCCTAGCCGAGGTAGCCTTACAAAATCGGAGGGGATTAGATCTTTTCCTGAGACGAGGTGGCCTTTGCACTGCATTAAGAGAAACTTGCTGTTTCTATGCTAACTATTCTGGGGTCATAAGAGAAAGCATACAGGTACTTTGAAAAAGGTTACACAATAGGGAAGCAGAGGAACAGGCCCAGAACTGGTTTGAGGGACTTTTTAATTGGTCACCATGGTTAATAACCCTTACTTCAGCCCTGACGGGTCCCCTCATCCTCCTTCTCTTAGCCTTAACCTGTGGACCCGTTATACTGAATAGACTAACCTCTTTCATTAAGGACCGTGGGGACTCAGTCAAATTAATGGTCTTATCCACCCACTACCAGAGAATCCCTGAAGAGGAAGAAAGAGAATCAAGGATTTGATGACCCCAGAAGACCAGTGGAGAATGTTATAGACCCCCTCCCTTAGGGTAGAGACCTTTACCCCACTTCCCTGGCCTACTTACACCTGACGAACAAGGTTGCCCAGACACTGACCCATGTTAGGAATGTAACAAACGACTCCCTTCTCAGAAAAAAAAAAAGGAACAATCATAAAACCGCCAGGACAATCTGCAAACTGAAGATATGTACCCTAACCTCCCCCGAGCTATGTTGTAAATGCCTCCCCCCCATGCCAGGCTAACAAATTGCTTGCGGGCCTATAAAAGAGCCCTGTAAAGAATCAGCGGGGCTGCCATTCGCCCTTGCATGGGCTGAGTGCAGTCCCTGAGCAGGATTAACAAAGCTCCCCCTAAAACCTTTTTACTAAAATTTGGTGTCTCAGTCTGGTCTATCTCACTGGGTTACAACACCACAAAAAATTTAGTAAGGAGAAAAAAAACTTAACATGAGCAGCAACTTGAGTTCCACATTCCTAGATCACCCACTGCAGCCCCCTTCTGAGCTGCACTAGGGTGTCATTCCCATTACGCACATGTGGCAACAGAGATGCACACTTGGAACATTTTTTAAAGTGACCGTATTGGCCCTGGTCAGTTTGGCTCAGTGGTTTGAGCAACAGCTTGCGGTCCAGAGAGACCCGGGTTCGCTTCCCGCTAAGGGCATGTACCGCGGTTGCAGTTTGTCCCCGGCCCTGATTGGGTCCTGAGGGAGACAGCCACTCGATGTGTCCCTTTCACATCGATGTTACTCTCTCTCTCTCTTCCTCTCTCTCCCTCCCACTCTATCTGAACAAAAAATGGAAAAATGTCCTCGGGTGAGGACAAAATAAAATAATAAAAAATAAAGTGACCGTATTGTGGTATAAAGCAAGTTTCAACAAACTTTAAAGGATTAAAAATTCCTAAAACTCTTTCTTGCCCTCACTGCAGTTAATCTGCAAATCACTTACAAAAGTTAAGTAGAAAGTCCTTAATAACTCCCCTTAATAACACTTCTTAATAACCCCCTAGAATAAACCCAAATTGGAGTTAGAAAATAATTGGAACTGAGCGATAGTAAAAATATTGGCTACATGGAGACCAGATCTTTCAGGTTCCAAAAATGATCTAAACTACAAATCAGTGGTTCTCAACCAAAGGTGACTTTGCCTCCAAGGGGACATTTGGCAACATATGCAAACAATTGAGATAGTCTTCATGGTGGGGTAAGGGGGGGGGGTGTTACCTGCAAACAGGGAATAGAGGTATTGAATGTTAATCAGCACCTGCAATGCAGAGGACAAGCACACAGGATAAAGAGTTATCTGTCCCAAAAGTCAGTTTACTCAAAATAGAACACCCTCCTCTGTATGGAGCAAGATGACAGGTCAAATACAATAGAGACGTCAAGTCAATGACCACCCTATACCTGAATAATGCCTCTTTGAACAGGCAGCTCAGAGGAAACCGAGACATAAAGAACCACAGCGCCTACTGGCAAAGACTGGGAAGGAATGCCTTGGACTGACACAAACGCTCAGGAGACAAGGAAGACCTGTCGCCTTGGGAGACTGAACCACACTGAAAACCATCATAAGAATCTGAGGATCACTGCTTCTTTTATCGTCCATAAAGCACTCTTCAATAACTGTTTACAAATGCTGCTTATAATCAATAACCCTACTTTTCTAGATGTGAGAATTAACCATCCAATGTTTCCTTCTCTGAAACAGTAACATTTGCTATGTTGTGTATTTCTCAGACTTCCTACAGGGCACACAATTTCATTTACTTAACACTTCTGATTTCTGCAACACTATGCCTCCAGACCCTGAACTCTCTTTAAATGCTAAGCATGCTGGCACTTTTTAATTTAATCATTAAAAAACTTAAAACTAACAAAGAAATATGTTCCATTTCCTCAAACACATTTCTTCATGTTTTCAACCTCAAAACACCCACACAGTTTTCCCTTTAATCCTCACTAATTTTAGAGGAGGGGGACAGAGAGACAGAGAGAGAGAGAGAGAGAGAGAGAGACTTCGCTGTGACAAAAAAACACAGATGGGTTGCCCCCCAGTAAGTGCCCCGACCTGGCTCTATGGTGTTTTCATACAGTTCAAAGAGAGTGTCTTTTGTTTTAAGTACCTTCATTAAAGCTGGGGACAGTGAAACAAAGAGGGTTCGGATGAAAGAAGGAACAGAGAGCCGAGGAGGGGCGGTTCTAGCTCACAGAACGTAAAGTCAGAGACAGAAATGACCACAATGGGGCTGCCTCACCTGTGGCCCCACCATGCAAGCTGCCCACTGCCCCTTACCTCACTCCCACCCCCACCTCAGGTCCTCCCCGTTGCCGCTCACACCTCAGGAGCTGCTGTTTCTCATACCTCAGGACCGCCAAGTGGCTCCCAGGCCACCTCGGGCCTCATGTCGGCAGCCACAAAACCCGTCTAGGCTCAAGTGGGCCCCCTTCTTATCCTCAGGTTCACACCTCTGCTCCCCTCAGGTGAAGTCCGCCTCGCGCCTCGATTCCCTCTGCCGCGCACATCATGGCGGACTTTCAGCTTCCGCTGCACACTCACCTAACTTCCGGCCCAAATCTCCCTCGTCTTTACCCCGCCCCTCTGCTCCCACCTGGCCCCGCCTGTCCACTCAGGACAGCGCCCTGCTGCTAGACTTTCGTCTGTGACCTGCGGCTTCCCTCACGTCCAAACACCACTCATTACAAAATGCACATTTTCTCTAATGATCTCAGGAGACGATGTTATACAAAATTCACCTGTGGATTTGGGTGTATGAATACACCTGCCATTCTCTTCCATTTATTTGTCTATTTGGAAGTAGTGCAATCCTGAATCCTGTCCTGGGAGTGAAAGTGTTAATAACGTTTTAACAAAACTAAACTCCATTCTGACCCTCAGTTACTGCACGTACGCACCCTGGCAGTTTCTTTTTTGTAAACATAAGGGCCTTGAGAAACCCAAAGATAAGGGGTTAATGAAGGCCTTGAGAAACTCAGAGGAACCATGAGAAGAAAGAGATTAACGATGGCCCTGACCTCTGCCGGAGCAGACTCCTTACCTCTGAGACAACTCGTACCAACCTAGACACCAATTACGCGGTGCCAAGAGAATGTGGGTTTTTTTAATGTAGTTTTTCTTCTGTAGTTGGTGCCTATATAAACATAGAACAAAGGAAGCTCGAGGCTGAGGATTTTCGGAAGCTGTACCCCCCCAACCCGCTAGTGTAACAGCCCACCGGTGTAATAAAATGCTACTTTCTCTACACTGGCCTTATGTTGAGGATGTGATCTCCCACCGGCTTAGACATTTTAGGGTTCAATCACCAAAAGTAGTCCCACTGGGACCTGGAGGACTCTCCCCAGAAATCTGGTCCTGAGGAAGTGCTGACTTGAAAATACCCTGAAGAAAGTGCTCACAGAACTCCAGCTGGCTGAAGGGCACCCCTCACCCCAGGCATCCCTCTGATTCTATAAGACTTGTTGGAACTTGCCCCTTCTCCCAGGGCACCCCTCTACCTCACATGCAGTGCCTAGACCAGGATGGAAAATTCACATCCAGGTCTCTCCTTGCCTTTTATTTCAGGACACCCTCTGCCCATCACATAGTTGGTGGAGCCAGGGAGAAAGAAATGTCTCCTGGTCTCCCCTCACCTGTTTCTGAAGGTGCCAGCTGCACATTAGATGCTGTTCTGGAGTCAGGATACACAATTCCCCTCCATGTATCCATTGGCCCCTCATGTCCTCTGGCCTTCTTGCTCAGACACTCTTACCCATCACATTCTGGCTAAAGCAGGAATAAAGAATTAAGCTCTGGATTTTTCTCCTTCTGACACTCAATTGCTGCAACCACACAAGCTGGCTGCAGTTGGGTTTGCAGAACTCTGCTCAAGGTCTTTCCTGCCAAGTTACCCCCGTAACCACTGTGCTCTTCACACACTGGCTGAAGCAAGGATGTCTGTCCTTGCCTGTTACCCATGACCCCCTCAAAAGCTGTGTGCAGTGGGGATAAATAATGTGTCTCCAAGTCTCTCCCAAGTCATAACCAAAAAACCCTTTTCCTCTCACACACACCTCACATGCAGAACTCAAGCCAAAGTGGAAATTTTGCCCCCACGTCTCCTACATTCTTCCCCAGACACCTCTCTTTTCCTCAGTAGCTGGTTGGATTCAGGACAGAAATCTCCCCCAGCTCTCTCCTGTTCCCTCACCCCAGGGCTCCCTGTGCATCTCCCGTGGTGTACAACACATATGTGGATACTCAGAAGAAAGATACCAACTATGAAGGGCTCGGGCTGCTGGTGGATAACTTGACTCAGATTTTGAAAAAACTGGTACTTATATCCAATTCTACACAGGGACTTCTCATACAAACCTCAATTCAGGGAGTGGCCTGCAATGTTCCCCAAATTGAACTGAGTGCTAAGACATCTAGGCTGGAAAAAGAAGCAATGACAGGAGACTGGAACACATGGACTAGAGCAGAGCAGAACTCAGTTGTGTGGCCTGAAAGGGAGCTTGCCCAGGGCAGCCTCACCGCAGCGTCCCACAAAACCTCGATCTTCATATTTAAGAAGTAGCACTACTGAGCTGTGTCCACAGCGGTGCAGCTTCATGATTCTTTTATAATGACCTGGGCTCCAAGGCTAAGGAAACTAGATTCCATTTTATGTAGGCCCCTTGGTTAAGGTGACTAAATGACTCCATTTTTATCATCAATAGACCTTCCTAGATATTCTTCCAATAATAGGTTAATTACCCCTAGACATAAAGGAATTTTGCCTAAGATTATAGTTGCCCCAGGAGTTGGGAGACATTTGCAGTTTCCTGAGTATAGGTATTTGCAAGTACTTGTGCTGTTGGTGAACAATGCTAATTTAGACTTCTGTAATCTCTGTCACTCACACTATTGTACTGGTTCCCTGAGGGGAGGGGGGCAAAAGGAGGAGGGGGCTTCTGTCTTCAAAATGGGATGAGCAAGGAGAATCAGTGCTGTTGATCTGAGGGGCGAAATAAAGTGCTCCTTTACAATTCGGCTGTGCGTCTCTGGTTATCTCGCTGACACGGTACAACAATAACAACACTGAGCTTCTCACAGCTGTGCTGTGCCCACAGCCGAGTTGTATCACAATGAGCTGCTTGCACTGAATGAAGTCTCCTTTTTCACCGCACCCCAACAAAAGTGTTTTGGGGTTATAAGAATCTAGGAAAATTCCAGGACAAGAAGAATAGGGAACTGAGACAGGAAAGTTAAACCAGGACCAACTGTGTGGACAGCTTGCAGCTGGCCTGCAAATAACAAGCCATTGCCTTCCCCAGCCAAGGACACTGGGCAGCAAGTGGTTAAAAGTCTTTTAAGGAGAGAATGCAAGAAAGGAGGTGGGGAGGGAGGTCTTTCTCACCCATTAAACAAACAAATCAGCCCTTTTAGGAACAGGGAAAGGAAAAAAGGCAGTTTTCTATTTTGCTCCCTAAACAGAAATGCCAGCAGTCTCAAAGCTTGACAAGATACAATTGCCAGGTGCTCCTATGAATTGTGGGAAGACCACCACAAAGTAAAAGGAGACCTTGAGAATTACTGTCTACCAAAATATTCAGCAGAAGAATGTTGAAACCTATGGACAGGAGGGTATGTAACACCTCGGACCCCTACCCCACTCGCTCTTCAGATTAGCAGAGAGCCTGTCTGCCCTTCATAAACCAGATGTATATATTTGTCTGTTTCTGGAACAAAATGTGTTTGTCATAATTGTTTTAACAATTTTTCTCAACGGAGTCATCTGGAGTCCTCTGGGATAAATTCATTTATGAGAGAACAAGAATCAAAGTTCAGGACAGCCCTTTCCTCCAATACAGGGTCTGTCCCATAACACCTCTCTGGGGTCTGTGAGAGGTATGTATCATAAGGACTCTGGTTGGTATTAAATTGAAGAAATGACTATCAGTTAACAGACACCAGACACAAAGCTCGATCCCTACAGCAAACTCCGAACCAAAAATTAACCTCAGACCCAAAGCCAGATTCTGGACCATGAACACCAGACACCAGATGCCAGAGTCTAACACAGGACACCAAACATCAGACCCTGGTGACATAGCTGCAATGGACCCCACACACGAATCCAGAAAACCAGCCACACCCAACCAGAACCCAGACTCCAGACAAAGACACAAATACGATTTGACCCAAAAAGACAAAACACTGGAGTCAGAACTCAGATCTGTGACTAGGAACCCCAATCCCCAAGTGGGAGTAGGACACCAGACACCAGTTACAGATGCCAGACATAGGAGCTGAACCACAAGCCCTGGACCCTCACACTGTCCACAGGACTCCAGACAGGGACCCAAGACCCTACTCCCCAAACCTCAACTAACCCCTAAAACCCTATCCCACAACTCTAACCTGTAAAACCCTAAACCCATACAGGTCAAAGGTATGTAACCATAAAACATTAACATACAAACATTGTGAGATTAAATAAAGCACAAGACAAAATGCAGAAACAAGAATCAGGAGACACCAGATGAATGAGGCTGATGCCAGGGGAGCTCACTATACAGTTTTACATCAACCTTTGTTCCTAAGTTAAAGAGTGTAGCTGAGCAGTTGAGCATTGCCGCATGCACCAGGAAGTCGCTGGTTTGATTCCCAGTCCGAACACATGCTCAGGTTGTGGGCCCAATCCCTGTGGGGGGCATGCAGGAGGCGACCAATCGATGTTCTCTCTCTCATTGGTGTTTCTATCTCTCTCTCCCTCCCTCTCCTTTCTTCTCTCTCTCAAATTAAAAAATTTAAAAAAAATTATTAAAAAGAATGTATCTAAAATAATCATAAAATTTAGTTAAACTAATCACATAACATTAAAACAGTACTGGTTCCTGCCCAGGAGTTTTAGAAATTGTTTTTTTTCTTCTTCAAGCTCGAAATCTGAGCTCCAAAAGAGGTCACATTCTGCTTTGTAAAACTGTATATTTGACCTAAGCCATCCTCCATTCAAATTTGGAATTTTAAATATATATATTTTATTTTACATTTTAAGTTATGATTAAAATAAACCTTTGAGTTATTTTAATGCTCCTTCTGCCATAAGAACTTGCAATTTGAACATTCAGAGACACTAATTATTTAATCTAAGTTCACAGAACCTGGACAGTTTTTATACTATAAGGGTTTCTATATCCAACTGGAGTCATCTCTGAAAAGGATATTTAAGAATAAGTTCTCAAGCCCTGGCCGGTTTGGCTCAGCAGTTAGAGCGTTGGCCTGCGGACCAGAGTCCTGGGTTTGGTTCCCGCTAGGGGCACGTACCTTGGTTGCAGTTTGTCCCTGGCCCCAGTTGGGGTCATGTGGGTGGCAACCACTCGATGTTTCTCTCTCTTTGCCCGCCTCCTCCTGCTCTATCTGAAGATAAATGCAAAAAAAAAAGAATAAGTTCTCAAGCACAACATGTGTAAATAAATATCCTTTACATGCACAAACAGTAAGTTAAACATATAATCAAATAAAAAGACTCGATAGCAATGAAACTGAGAAAAAGCAAAGGCATAACCTTAACAAGAATGCACGACCTTCATGAAGGAAATTGTAAAATGGTCCCACAAAAAGAAACCTTGAACAGGGAGAAAGTGACATTGTGTTCCTGGATGCAGAAAACATAATAATGTCAATTTCCCAAAGTTGTCTTTAAAAAATAAAACAAGCTTATCTTAGGTTCACCTTATAAAAATAAGAAAGAATAAAGGAAAATTAAGAAAAAGCAAAGTAATTAATAGAAGATAGACTGAACAGATACAAAAATGGATTGTCACCCTGGCCAGCTTGACTCAGCTGTTAGAGCATCAGTCCATGGAACTAAGGGTCACGGGTTCGATTCCTGGTCCAGGGCGCCTACCTGGGTTGCCATTTGATCCACAGCCCCAGTGAGGATCATGCAAGAGGCAACCAATCGATGTGTCTCTCTCACATCTATGTTCCACTCTCTCTCTCTCAGTCCATCCCTCCCCATACCTCCCAACCTCTATTCTAACTAAAAATCAATGGGAAAAAAATCCTTTGGTGATGAACAACAACAAAGATATATTATAAAGCTACAATAATTTGAAAGGTGGGGTAAGACTTTATAAATAGACAATTTGTTGGAACAGAATAGAAGGTCCAGTAATACATGCGAATCCACACAGAAATTATATATAATAAAGATGTCTCCTTATATCACTGAAAAATGCAGTATATAATAAATAACGTTGGGACAAACAAATAAAAGAAAATATTAGACTCCTATATCATACCTTCAACCAATATCAATTACTGAAAAATTTTAATAGCCACTCATAACTAATTTAAATAGTTATCTGAAACATAAGGGGACAAAGTGAAAAAATGGGGAAAGATATAGACAGACACAAAAAAGGGTTTATACCTGTGAGTACAGAAAACAGAGTTTACACCTGTATTATTATATATTATTGTATTATTTCCCATAGGAATCACCTCAAACTGAGTTTTCCCCAACCATGTAGTATGCAAACATAAATCAAATAATTATATAATAATATACAGTAGACTTGGAGGCAGAAACACTACTAGATATGAAGAGCACTTTACATCAATAATTTCAAGTTACTAGCAGACACAAATTCACGTGCACTTAAGAATATACTGCAAATAATACAGAACAGGGCCAAAAAATAGAAAAATTTGTAATCAAATAGGAGATTTAACTCACCTCTCTCAATCAGGAATAGAGCACAGCTCTTTCAGAAGTAACAGACTCCCACAAAAAATTTAGTAAGGAGAAAAAACACTTCACATGAGCAGCAACTTGAGTTCCACATTGCTAGATCACCCACTGCCGCCGACCCTTCTCCTGAGCTGCACTGAGGTGTCATTCCCATTACGCACATGTGGCAACAGAGATGCACACTTGGAACATTTTTTAAAGTGACCGTATTGTGGTATAAAGCAAGTTTCAACAAACTTTAAAGGATTAAAAATTCCTAAAACTCTTTCTTGCCCTCACTGCAGTTAATCTGAATATCAGTTACGAAAGTTAAGTAGAAAGTCCTTAATAACATTTCTAAATAACCCCCTAGAATAAATCCAAATTGGAGTTAGAAAATAATTAGAACTGAGCGATAGTAAAAATATTGGCTACATCGAGACCTGGTCTTTCAGGTTCCAAAAATGATCTAAACTACAAATCAGTGGTTCTCAACCAAAGGTGACTTTGCCCCCAAGGGGACATTTGGCAATGTATGCAGACAATTGAGATAGTCATCTTGGTGGGGGTAAGGGGGGTGGTGTTACCTGCAAACAGGGAATAGAGGTATTGAATGTTAATCAGCACCTGCAATGCAGAGGACAAGCCCCCAAGACAAATAATTATCTGTCCCAAAAGTCAGTATTACTCAAAATAGAACACCCTCCTCTGTATGGAGCAAGATGACAGGTCAAATACAATAGAGACATCAAGTCAATGACCACCCTATACCTGAATAATGCCTCTTTGAACAGGCAGCTCAGAGGAAACTGAGACATAAAGAACCAGGACAACAAAAATGGCAACTGGCAAAGACTGGGAAGGAGTGCCCTGGACTGAGAGACACCCACAAAAGCTCAGGAGACAAAGAAGATCTGATGCCTTGGGAGACCGCACCACACTTAAAAGCACCATAGGAATCTGAGGATCACTGCTTCTTTTATCGTCCATAAAGCACTCTTCAATAATTGTTTCCAAATGCTGCTTAGAATCAATAATCCCACTCTTCTAGATGTGAGAATTAACCATCCAAGGTTTCCCTCTCTGAAAGAGTAACATTTGCCATATTGTGCATTTTTCAGACTTCCTACAGGGCACACAATTTCGTTTACTTAACATTTCTGATTTCTGCAACACTATGCATCCAGACCCTGAACTCACTTTAAATGCTAAGAATGCTGGCACTTTTTAATTTACTCATTAAAAAACTTAAAACTAACAAAAAAATATGTTTTATTTCTTCATGTTTCCAACCTCAAAGTATCCACACAATTTCCCCTTTAATCTTCACTAATTATAGAGGAGGGGGAAAGAGAGAGAGAGACTCCCCTGACAGAAAAACACAGATGGTTTGCCCCCCAGTAAGCGCCCGGACGGACCTGGCTCCAAACCACAGCCTTCCTTGAGTACCAGACGACGCTCCAAAAACCCAGCCCCAGAGCCAGTCTCTATGGTATTGACATGCAGCTCAAAGAAATTATTTTTTTTTCTTTTAAAGTATGCTTATTAAAGCTAGGGACAGTGAAACAAAGACAGTTCGGATGAAAGAAGGAACAGAGAGCCAAGGAGGGGCGGCTCTGGCTCACAGAAAGTAAAGTCAGAGAGACAGAAATGACCACAATGGGGCTGCCTCACTTGTGGCCTTACTGTGTGGGCTTCCCACTGCCCTTTTCCTCACTCCCACTCACACCTCATGTCCTGTCCGCTGCCCCACACACCTCAGGACCCAGCCACCCGCCTCCCAGACCACCACTCACCTCCTGTCTGCAGCCCCTGCCTCATATCCAAAAGACCCATATATGTTCCAGTTGGGCCAGCTTCCTCTCCTCATGTTCACACCTTTGCTCCCCTCAAGTTAAATCTGCCTCTCGCCTCAATTTCCACACCCATCAAGGTGGACTTTCGCGTTCCAGAGCACAGCAAGGCCACTCACCTATCTTCTGGCCCCAACACTGTCCTCAAGTCCCCACCCCGCCCCTCTGCTCCCACCTGGCTCCACCTCTCCCCTCAGGAAAGTGCCCTGCTGCTGGACTTTTATCTGTGACCTGTGGCTTCCCTCACGTCCCAACACCACTTATTATATAATGCACATTTTCTCTAATGATCTAAGGGGCAATGTTTTCACATATTTATCTTTAGAAATTCACCTACAGATTCGGTTCTATTACAACACCTTCTATTCTGTTTCATTACTTTGTCTATTTGGAAATAGTGAAATCCCAAATCCTGTCTGGAGGAGGTGATCACAAAAAATGGCCCCACTGGGACCCAGAGGACTCTCCCAGGAATCAGTCTTGAGGAATAGCGGACTTGAATATGGCCTGGTCAAAGTTCTCACAGAACTCCAGCTGGCTGAAGGCACTGCTCACACCAGGTAGCCCTCTGATTCTCAAACACTTGCTGGCACTCGCCCGTTCTCCCAGGGAACCCCTTTGCCTCTCACACGCAGTGCCTAGACCAGGATGGACAAATGGCATCGAGGTCTCTCCTTGCCTTTTACCTCAGGACATCCTGTGCCCATCACATACTTTGTGGAACCAGAAAGAAAAAAATGGCTCCAGCCCTGGCTGGTTTTGCTCAGTGGTTAGAGCATCGGCCGGAGGACCAAAGAGTCTCGGGTGTGATTCCAGCCAAGGGCACATGCTTTGGTTGCAGTTCATCCCTGGCCTTGGTCAGGGTCCTGCAGGAGGCAGCCAGTTGATGTGTCTCTCTAACATCCATGGTCCTCTCTCTCTTCCCTCCCACTCTAGCTGAAGATATTTGAAAAAATGTCCTCGGGTGATGATTTAAAAAAAATGGCTCCACGTCTCCCCTTACCTGTTTCTGAAAGTGCCAGCTGCCATTAGCTGCTGGGCTGGAGTCAGATTGCACAATTCCCCTCCATGCATTCACTGGCCCCTCATGTCTAAAAGGTGTGTGCGTGCCGGCGGGAGATCACATCCACAACACAAGGCCAATGTAGAGCAAAGATGCTTTATTATATCCGCCTGGGTGCAGGACAGGGGCCAAGCCTGAAAGCTTAGCCGTCCAGTCCCTTTTTTCTCTAGGCTTTATAGTGGCAAACTACAGAAACTAAAAAAAAACTACACTCAAAAAGAAAAAAAAAACCTCACACTCTCTGTAATTGTTGTCTGGGTTGGTAGGAGTTGTCTCAGAGGTAAGGAGTCTGCTCTGGCAGAGGTCAGGGCCATCATTAATCTCTTTTTTTCTTATGGTCTCTGAGTTTCTCAAGGCCTTCATCAACCCTTTATCTTCGGGTTTCTCAAGGCCCTCATGTTTTCAAGGAGAAACTGCCAAGGTGTGCACGTGCAGCAACTGAGGGTCAGAATGGAGTTTAATTTTGTTAAAACATTATTAACCCTTTCATTCCCACCTTATAATGATAAAAAAAGGGAGAAGGGGCGAAGTTTCTCTTTGTCTACTTCCTGCAGGTATGGGGTTGTCGTGGACTCCTAAAAGGAATTGTTAGATAACTTCTTGGGGAATGGGGTGATAGGATCCTTTTACCTGTGCTAGGACAAATTGTCCAACCGTCTGGTTGACTAAAATTTGCAACCGATTTTGTACAAATTTAGTAATCAGGCGCAAGAGGCAGGGTCCAAATGCTAAAATGATAAAAATGAGGGTGAGCGGACCGATAAATGGTAATAGCCAAGACACCCAGTTTGTGTGGAGCCATTGATCCCAGGACCCCTTCTGTCTTTCACGGATTCGTTGAGCCCGTTCCTTTAGTTTAGTTGCTGCATCTCTAACCAGCCCTGACTGGTTGAGATAGAAGCAACATTGTTCTTCTAGGAAGACACAGATACCCCCTTTTTCTGCCGTTAGGAGGTCCAGGCCTCGGCGATTTTGTAATGTGACAGCGGCCAGGGAGTCGAGTTGATCTTGGAGTCTCACCAGAGTGGAGGCAATTTCTTCTAGGGAGCTCTGGAGGTCTTCGGAGAGAGAGTGAAAGTAAGACAGGGAGGTGCCTAGTCCCCCCGCCCCCAGGCCCACCGCTGTAGTGATTCCTAGGGCAGCTAGGAGAGGGATTACCTGTACTGCTCGTTTGCTCTTTTGCTTGACCAGTCGAGTCCTAGGAACTGGGAGAGGCTCATGGGGTGGAACTAGGTTGATGTTTGGGGTGAGATAGACCAGGGTACAAGTTCCTGTCCAATTAGTTGGGAGACACATATAGGTGTTAGTTCCACATAAAAAGAAAGCTCCCGATTGGGTGATGCAAGCCGAGAGATGAAGAGAGAATAGATGGATGAGTGGCCGGCTCCGTCCTACTGTCTCTGAGCTCCAGGCAGTCAGGGTAGAGGGAAGTGCAGCCCCGACAAGGGGGGAGATATGAGTAGAGGATTGTTTTGAGCAGAGTAACTTTAAGGAGGAAGTAGTGAGCCAAGGGTGGAGTCGGCTAGTGGGATAGGAGCACTTGTGGTGTGAGGCCATAAGAATAGGGGGTTCTGTGAAGCGAACGGGATTAATAAATAATCCGTTTGCTTCTGGAGATACCTGATAATTGACCTGGCTATTTTGATGGTTCTGGGGAAATTGAATGTTTACTGTGATGTTGCAGAGTTTAGAGGGAAGGTGGCCTACTGGGACGGTGCCTCGAGCAGTAAAACATAAGGGAGCGGGTAAAAGGAGAGGGGTATTAAGAGTGACTGGCCCTTGGGCAGGGGGGGTTGAAGGTTTAAATTCCTCAAGATGCGAATAGTAGGTATGATATAGCCTGTTTGCTCGGTTGGCGGCTGAGGTGGGATAATCTCCTAGGAGAGTATCAGCTCTCTCAAAGAAGGTGGCTCCCTTCTGAACTCTATAGATAAGAGTGGTCGGAAGAAGATAGGTGTCACTGCTCGGAATAGGTAGAGCAGAGTAGGCTGAGGTGGACATGGAGAGACACATCCAGCAGCTGGCTGCATAGGAGGAATTAGCCTTAATTAGAAGATCTTGAGTAAGACTAAGGGAGCGTTCCAGATGTGATGATTCTAGAAGAGAGGGTATGGGGGCAAAATGTCCCCCTGGGAATAGGGAGATAAGAAAGAGTAGAGTAAATTGGAATGTTTGTTCTTGCTGTTGCCAAGGGAAAATCATGGTTACTCACGGCTCAGGTTGCTCGTCTTCTGGGATTTTGGTTAGTCTGACCTTGGTGGGTCCTAGGGGGGAGCAGGAATACTTAGGTTTAGGCGATGGTCCAGGTAGAGTGGAAGGGCCCGTGTTTCCGCCTTCCTTAATCTCCGCTTTCCAGGTGTCCTGCTGCTCCGACGGGACTGCCTTGACCTTGGTCCGATGGATCCAGTGGGGGAGTCCGCGCACCCTCACAGCTGTGGGGGTGCTGCAGATGACTACGTGAGGTCCGGTCCACCGAGGCTGAAGCTTGTCTGAGAGTTGGCGGATCAGGACTTCCTTCCCAGCTAGACTGTCCTCTGCCCTAGGCTCGGGTTCTGGAAGAGGTAGCAGACGGTTAGCAGCCTCTCGCAGGAGAGTTCTGGTGAGATTTAGAGCAGGGATATAATCTCCAATAGGAGGTGAATTATCTGGGTCTGGGGCAGGTCCTAGTAGAAATGACCGGCCATACATTAGCTCGAAAGGGCTATAAAAAGTGGGGGATCTTGGTATAGACCTGATTCTCATGAGCGCTAGAGGTAAGGCCGTGACCCAAGTCTGTCTCATTTCCCGAGTCAATTTGGTTAATTGTGCTTTAAGAATTGAATTCATTTTTTCTACTTTGCCAGAGGATTGTGGTCGGTAAGGTATATGGAGGTGCCATTTTATGTTTAAAGTTTCAGAAACTTCTTGGGTGATGCGACTGACAAAGGCAGGACCATTATCAGACTGTATGCTGTTTGGTAACCCAAATCTGGGAATGATATGGTCCAAGAGAGTTTGTGTAACTGTTCCGGCAGTTTCGGAGGTGGTTGGGAAAGCCTCAACCCATCCTGAAAAGGTATCTACTAACACTAGGAGGTATTTGATTTTCTTAATTGGGGGCATATGTGTAAAATCAATTTGCCAATCTTGTCCTGGGGTCAGACCCCTTGCCTGATGTGTAGGATAAGAAGGAGGTTTAAGGCACCCTTGGGGGGAGACAGCATAGCAAAGTTGACATCTCCTAGTTATTTTCTGTAATCTGTCTGACAGGCGTGAGCAAGCAAGTACAGGGAGTAATAAACGGGTCAGGGGTCTGTGGCCCACATGGAAGGACTGGTGTAAAGTGTGTAAGATGGAATCGGCCTGTTCTTCAGGCAAAATATATCGGCCATTTAGGAGGAACCATGGGCCTTCAGTTTGGTACCCCTGTGCTTGAAAATCTGCTTTTTCGGAGGGAGAGTAAACAGGCTCTATTAAGGCTAGAGAAAGAAATTGGCCCTGTAAGGGTTCCTTGGCTGCCTGTTTGGCGATTGTGTCAGCAAAATTGTTGCCTAGAGCAGTCGAAGTTCCATGGGTTTGATGGCCCCTGCAGTGTATAATAGCTGCCTCTAGAGGACAGCGGGCCGCATCGAGGAGTTTTTTAATCAATTTACCATTAATTATAGGTGTCCCCTGGGTTGAGAGAAAGCCCCTTTCAGCCCAGATGGAAGCATGTGAATGCAGGATATGGAAGGCATATTTAGAGTCAGTGTAGATGTTTGCCCTCTGGTCCTTTGCTAAGGTTAGAGCTCTGATTAGGGCGACTAGTTCTGCTTTTTGAGAGGTTGTGCCTCGAGGGAGGGGACCAGCCTCAATAACCCCTTTAGGTTCCAGGGTTACAATTGCATAACCGGCATAGGAGGCACCCTGCTTGCTGTAGGCACTGCCATCAATGAACCAAGTATGATCTGCCTTTGGAAGGGGGCTGTCCTTGATATGAGGAAAAGGAGATAGACAGGAGTCTAAGATTTCTAAACAGCAATGTGTCCTTTCCTTTTCTCCTTTGGATGGTAAAGGAAGTAAAGTTGCTGGATTAAGAGGAGAAGTAGATGTTACTGAGACCTGAGGCGTCTGGAGGAATAAAGTGTGTAGCTGCTGAATGCGAGAGGGTGACATTAAGTTTTGTAAGTGTCTCTGAGATAGCATATCCTTTAAATTATGAGAGGAGTGGACAGTGACTGGGCTATGAAGGGTAATCTTTAGGCTCTCTAGGGTGAGGCTGCTAAAGCCCTGAGGCATGGGGGCCATCCCAGGACGGTGTTATCCAGCTGTTTGGAGAGATACGCTACAGACTGGAGGGTGGGCCCCTTCAGCTGCCCCAGAAGTCCAACTGCTACTCCTTGCCTTTCATCTATGTACAAAATAAATGGCTTGGTTAAGTCTGGCAGAGTGAGGGCAGGAGCCTGGGTGAGAGCTTGCTGTAGTTTCTGAAAAGGAGCCTTAATAGGAGTGACAGGATTTAAGGGTTCATTAAGACTCCCTTTAGCGGCCTGATATAGAGGTTTAGCTAGAAGTGCAAAATTAGGAATCCACAGCCTGAAGTAACCCGCCAAGCCTAAAAATGAAAGAAGCTCCTGTTTAGTCTCTGGGACTGGGGTTTCAGAGATGAGGGAGATTCGGCTTGCAGGGATCCCTCTGGAATGGGGGGTGAGAGTGAGCCCTAAGTAGGTTACTCGTGGAGTTGTAAGTTGAGCCTTTTTAGGAGAAACCCGATACCCTTTTTCTGCAAGGAAATTCAACAAACGGGTGGTATGTTTCTCAGAATCTTCTCTGGTGGGACTACAAAGGAGGAGGTCATCTACATACTGAAGAAGAGTCGACCCTTTTATGTCTAATTGCCGCAAGTCACTGGCTATGGCCTGCCCAAACAGATGGGGACTGTCCCGAAATCCTTGAGGGAGAACAGTCCAGGTTAGCTGTTGGGACTGTCCAGTGTCTGGGTCAGTCCAGGTGAAAGCAAAAAGATTTTGAGAGTCTGGATGTAAGGGAATAGTAAAAAAGGCATCTTTAAGGTCTAGGACCGTAAAGAACTGTGTGTTAGCCGGAATTTGAGAGAGGAGGGTATATGGGTTAGGAACAACGGGGTGTATCGGCTGAACGGCTTGATTTATAATGCGGAGGTCCTGTACTAGGCGGTAAGATCCGTCAGGCTTGCGTACAGGCAAGATGGGAGTATTATAGGGAGAATTGGTAGGGCGGAGTAAATTTTTCTTTAGGAGTCGGGTTAAGACAGGTTTCAGTCCTTTTTGTGCTTCTGGGGGAATAGGGTATTGTTTCTGGGAAGGGAAAGATAAGGGATCTTTGAGAGATATTTTGATTGGAGTATGGTGCTTAGCTACAGAGGGGAGGGATGTGTCCCACACTATGGGGTTAACCAGTTCTGGAGGTAGTGGTGGGGGGGTTGTTTTAGGAGAGGAGGCCGATTCTTGGAGGAGACAAAGTAAAGACTGAGAGTGGTTGGTGGAGAGAGAGGGAGTAAGGGTTAAAGTGGCATGGAGTTTAGATAGAATGTCCCGCCCTAACAAGGGAGTGGGGCAGGCTGGTAACACTAAAAATGAGTGGAGAAAGATATAGGGGCCTAGAGAACAAGTGAGTGTCTGGGTTGCCCTGGGCTGTGATATTTGGCCGTCAATTCCCACAACTGAAATCCCAGACCGTTGAAGAGGTCCCTTGAATTCAGGGAGGGCAGAGTAGGTTGCCCCGGTATCTATTAAAAATGAAATTGGCCTACCTGCTACCATCAGAGTTACCCGAGGTTCGGAGTTCGAGATGACAGTCGGGGCGTCCGTTCCTGGGCACCTTCAGTCTTCAGCCGCGAGGCCAATCAGATCAAGGCCTGGATTGCCCGATCCGCCAGCCAGAGGAAGGGATGAGGACCGACTCTGCGCAGTCTGTCCGCAGTCCGACTTCCAGTGGGGTCCTCCACATTGAGGACATGGCCTAGGCGGTGGTCGGGGATTGGGGCACTGTCTCGCCCAGTGGCCAATCTGATTGCATTTAAAGCAGGGGCCTGGAGGCTCGCTCTGCTGATCCTGGTGGGTGCCCTTCTTCTGTCCCCTGAAGGGGGTTTGCTGGCTCCTTTGATTAGAGGGGGCTCTGATGGCAGAGGCAAGCATCTGGAATTCTGCTATTCTTTGCTGTTTAGCCTCTTCATCGCGATTATTGAACACCTTAAAGGCTAGATTTAGAAGTTCCCGTTGAGGGGTTTGAGGGCCATCTTCAAGTTTTTGTAACTTTTTTCTAATGTCCGGGGCTGACTGAGAGATAAATCTCAGGTTTAAAATGACAGTTCCTTCTGGGCTAGTGGGATCTAAGTTAGTATATTTTCTCATGGCCTGTGTAAGGCGGGATAGAAAGGTTGCAGGGTTTTCATTCCTTTCCTGAATTATTTCAGATAGTCTTTCATAGTTAACCGCCTTGTGTGAGGCTTTTTTAAGCCCCTCAATGAGGCATATTACCATATGGTCCCTGGCTCTCCTACCTGCCTCATTGTCCTGATAATTCCACCTGGGGTCCTGGCTAGGGACTGCTTCGGCCCCTACGGGGTTAGTGGGGGCCTGTCGCCTCAGATTATCAGCATGGCCCTGAGCACTAATCCAGACTCGATTTTTATCTTCCGGATTAAGGGTGGAAGAGAGAATAACATGAATATCATTCCAAGTTAGATCATAAGACTGGGTAAGGTACTCAAATTCCTGAGTATAATTGGTGGGATCCTCAGTAAAGGATCCTAGTCTTTTATTTATCTGGGACAAATCTGAGAGAGAGAAGGGGACATGAACTCTGACAATCCCTTCAGCTCCCGCTACTTCCCTCAGG
Organism: Tadarida brasiliensis; assembly: GCA_030848825.1. Lineage (NCBI taxonomy): Eukaryota > Metazoa > Chordata > Mammalia > Chiroptera > Molossidae > Tadarida > Tadarida brasiliensis. The sequence continues at coordinate 69,557 of CM061277.1, forward strand.
GGACATTCTAAAACGGGGGCTGAGGTTGGGGACGGATAGGGACCAAAGATGGTTCCCGATCGTGTGTGTGAGGGAGTCACTTGCGGGTGTAGAGGAGACGAAACTGGAGTAGGAGGCTCAGGGTAGGGTGGGGGGCCCGCAGAAGGGGCTGGAGGAGAAGACCCTGCCGGAGGGGCTGAGGGAGGAGGTGGTGGAGTGAGATCGGCTGGGTCAAAGGAGGAAACAGGAGAAGTTAGCGCGCTGTCTTCAGAAGGAGGTTTGGGAGGATTAGAGTGCAGCAGGAAAATTTGGGAGGGAGAGCAAGAGTCGCATAAAGAGGGGTGTGTTCTGAGTGCAAAAAAAGCCTGGATGTAAGGAACCTCAGACCATTTTCCTTGCCCTCGACAGAAATTGTCTAGGTCAGTGAGAATGTTGAAATCGAAGGTGCCGTTCTCAGGCCACTGTGACCCATTGTCTAATTTATATTGAGGCCATGCGGTATTGCAGTAAAAAATGAGTCGCTTGGGACGCAAGTCCTGAGCGAGCCCTAGGGTCTGTAGATTCTTTAGGAGACATCCTAGGGGTGTTGTACGAGGGATGGCAGATTGAGCGTTTCCCATGTTGTGGTGTGAGATGTTGCGGCCTAGCGGTCCGACGGACGGATACTCTAGAGGAAGAAGAAGGCGTCCCCGCTTCTCCCCTAGAGCAGAGAGACGTGCAACTCACCTATACCAGGCGTCCCCAGATATATGGTGAGCTGAGGGAACCTGGTTCCCGAGGAGCTTGTCCCGACCAGCGCTGGATTTTCGGAGGGACGATCACACAGTAGTGACTGAGAGCCTGGCTCTCTTGTCCCGGACGGAGGATAACGAGACAGCCCGGAGAATCAGACCGGTAGGCAAATGAACACTCACCCGTGAATTAGTGTCCGGTGTTGATGCTGGATTGGCAGGAAAGGTTGGAGGTCCGGTATCCGGCTGAGGATGTGATCGATCCCGGTCCGACAGGAGGCCTGGAGGACTCCAGGGGCCCGCGGTTGCCCCCAATGCAGGGTCCTCACAGACCTCCCGGGTTTCGGCACCAAATAAAAGGTGTGTGCGTGCCGGCGGGAGATCACATCCACAACACAAGGCCAATGTAGAGCAAAGATGCTTTATTATATCCGCCTGGGTGCAGGACAGGGGCCAAGCCTGAAAGCTTAGCCGTCCAGTCCCTTTTTTCTCTAGGCTTTATAGTGGCAAACTACAGAAACTAAAAAAAAACTACACTCAAAAAGAAAAAAAAAACCTCACACTCTCTGTAATTGTTGTCTGGGTTGGTAGGAGTTGTCTCAGAGGTAAGGAGTCTGCTCTGGCAGAGGTCAGGGCCATCATTAATCTCTTTTTTTCTTATGGTCCCTGAGTTTCTCAAGGCCTTCATCAACCCTTTATCTTCGGGTTTCTCAAGGCCCTCATGTTTTCAAGGAGAAACTGCCAAGGTGTGCACGTGCAGCAACTGAGGGTCAGAATGGAGTTTAATTTTGTTAAAACATTATTAACCCTTTCAATGTCCTCAGGCCTTTTCCTCAGATCCTCTTGCCAATCACATCCTGGCTAAAGCGGGGATGGAAAACTCAGCTCTAGATTTTTCTCCATTTGCCAGGCAACCACTTTAACCAGGCAAGCCGGCTACAGTTGGGATGCAGAGTTCTGCTCCAGGTCTTTCCTGCCCAGTTACCCCCAGAACCACTGTGCTCTTCACACCCTGGCTGAAGCAAGGAGGCCTGTCCTTGCCCATTATTTACTGACGACCCTTCAAAAGCTGTGTGGAGAGGGGATAAATAATTCATCTTCAGGTTCATCTTAACCCTTGACCCAAACCACACCTCTGTCTTACACACACTGCACAAGTCACAGACCCTCACACTGTCAACAGGACTCCAAGACCCTAACTTCAAAGCCTACACCTAACTCCTAAAACCCTATCCCCCAACCGGATGAGATACCAGACCAGCCCTACTGCAAAGTGGACAATAGGCCAGATAAAGTACATCAGCAGGAAATGCTGGAAGCTAAAAAAAAAAAAAGGGTATATAACTGACACCCCAACCCTGATTCAAGGTTGAACCCTTCTCGGCTCAGCCCACCTACACCCAGGCACATGCAATAAAGCCATTTTGCTCTACACTGGCCTTGTGTTGTGGATGTGATCTCCCACCGGCTCAGACCTTTTACATTGTCCACTCTAGAGGCTGTGTTGAGGAAAGATGGCGATCGTCCAGGAATTTCTCAGTTAAATCTGCAACTGAGACTTCTACCCCAGAAACACTCAGGGCACCCTTTTGTGGTCCCCTCATGCTGGCTCCTCAATCCTGCTCACCCCAACCCCCCTCACCCATCTAATTTGCTCTGCACCCCATTGCGCAACTCACCCCAGGTTCAAACCAGGCTCCACCGCTTGCAGGACACACTTCATCTGACTTCGGCCTCACTGCTCAACTGACGTGTGAACTGAGAGGTTTACCCTGTCCCAGCATCTTGTTGTATGTGTCAGTGAGATAACCAGAGATGCACAACTGAATTGTAAATGAGCACTTTATTTACCGGTGGGCTGTGGGGGATAGTGTCCCCAAATCAACAGCCCCGAGCCTTCTTTCTTCTTTGCTTATATAGACACAAACTGCAGAAAAAAAACTACATTAAAAAAACCTACATTCTTCTTTGCTCCACTTAATTGGTGCGGGGGCTGATACAGACTGCTCCAGAGACAAGGGGTAGGGGGGGATCTGTTGTAGTGGTCAGGGCAATCATTAATCTCTTTCTTTTTATGGTTCCTCCAAGTTTCCCAAGGCCATAATTAACCCCTTATCCTTATGGTTCCTCTGGGTGTCAGTCCCAGGTTTTGTTTTAGAAAACTGCTCGGGTGTTTATGTGCAGGAATAACTGGTCAAAATGGAGTTTAATTTTAAATAGCCCAGCTCATTCCCCACTGGTTTTATATGTGAGTCAAATCGTTGACTCCCCCTCCTTCTCTGGGACATGGCTATATTGTTTCTTTCTTACATCAATGTTTCTATTTCTCTCTCCCTTCTTCTCTCTCCAAAAAAATCCGTCAAAACATATTTTACATAAATACCTAACCCACAATGCACTGCAATGAGTAAGGTGTCATTCCAAAGATGCACACGAGATGGCAGCAGAGAACACACTTGGAACATTTTTAAGAGTGACCACATTGCATTATACAGCAAATTTCAATGAAATTCAAAGGATTTAAATTATATACAGTATGTTTCTTGCTGTCATTGCAGTTAACCTAGACCATGAATAAAAACTAACTAGAAATGCCTTATATTTAAAAGTTAAGAATTACACTTCTCAATAACATCAAAAATAAATCACTATTGGAACTACAAAATAATTTGAACTAAAGGATAACAAGGATAGTGCATACCTAAACTTATGAAAAAATGTGCACCCGAAAGTGCAAATATTATAAAAGGTGAAAATTCACAAGTTTTGCATCAATATTAAGAACCTAAAATAGTACATTAAATCTGACGAAAGGTAGAAAAAGGAAATGTGCATGTAGAGATGTCTGGACGGGTATGTTCTTAAAATCATGGCAGTTTTTTCACTTCCTAGGGTAGATTTTTGAATAAATTTTGTTTTTCTGTATTGTTTAAGAGAGCTGCAAAAAAAAAAAAAAAAAAAAAAAAAGCCATTTTCATTTTGGGAATGATGTACTAGAGGAAAACATGAGATAATTTTAAAATAATAATTTAGACAACTGTGACAATGCCCAGAGCCTTTCTTTGCTCATTCAACCTGATCTCTTCTCGGTGTAAAGAGAATAAAAACTCTTTCTAATTGTTTAGCTCAAAGTGGCTCCTTTTCTAATTTACACTTCTTCATGTGAAGTTGCTGGAGCTGTGATAAAGGGAACTCCTCAGCTTTGGGTCTCTGGAATTTATCTGAGCCTGATTCTAACATTTACAAGGTCTGTTCTTTTGAACACGGAACAAACATCTTTGGGTCTTCATTTGGTCACTTGTAAAATTTCCTATTTTTATAGCTTAGAACATTCATTTCTGAAAGAGCTAGACCAAGTCTGAACTCTGCCTCCAGAGACTGTAAGATTGGACCCCTCAGTGCTCAGGGGAACTGACACGGGAAGTAGTGAACTCTGGAATGCTGGGATTGAGCCTGGAGGTTGTGATCATGGAAAGTGGTCCCACAGGAAGCGCTCACCTCTCAATTCAGGAAAAAATCCTGCTGGTAGTCCTTTATCTGTGACCGGATGCTTACCTCATGTCCCAACATCATTTATTTTATAAGGCATGTTTTTGCAACTGATCTAAGGAGACATATTTATCATGCAAAAGTACTGATGGATTTGGGTCATTCACTAAACCTTCTATTCTGTTCCCTTAATCCACATACAAAGTAATCCAAAACAATGAGGTGATATTTGGTATATAAAACGTTTTGTAAAATGGTGAAGCAGGGTAATACCTAGGAAAAATGCAGCACACTTGGGGGGTTTTTTGTACAGCAACCCCCCAAACAAGAGCACATGTCTGGTAAGGGTGGTCAACAGGCTCCTGCTTACAGTCTTAATATCTAAAGCTCATGCAATTATGTTAATGTTCCCTTCCTAAAACAAGGTTTTTCCACTGAAATCTCTTAGGAAGAAATGGGGGAGAATTATAGATTCTTGCTCAGCTTCTTTTCTGTTAACTACCAGTTTAAAATCCACATGCAAAATGCAAGACTTTGGTGCTCTTTAATCCCCTCTTCGGAACAGTAAACAGGAAGTTTTACATCCAGAAGCTGCATGAGTACATTGTTCCATATTTCATTGATAAAATTACTCAGTACAGAGAATGCTACTGTAGATGAATTGTTAAATCTTATTTCAAGACAGGGTGAAGTAGATGTACTTCCAAAATTTACGTTCTATAAAATATCTAATTACTTGCCACCCTGCCTGGTTTGGCTCAGCGGTTAGAGCGTCAGCCCCTGGACCAAAAAGTCGCAGGCCTCGGTTGCAGGTTCGTCCCCGGCCCTGGATGGGATTGTGAGGGAGGCAACCAGTCAATGTGTCTCTCTCACCTTGATGTTTCTCTCTCTCTCTCTCCCCCTCCCACTCTAACTGAAGATATTTGAAAAAGTATCCTCGGGTGAGGATTTAAAAAAAAAATCTAATTACTTGCTTCTTTGGGGTAGAAACAAACTTCCCTCTAAACTCAAGTTTCTTTTCTGTCTTTCTTTTTTATTTATTTACTGATTAGAGAGAGAGAGGAAGACAGAGATGGAAACATTGATGAGAGAGAACATCAACTGGCTGCCTCCTGCATGCCCCCCCTGGGGATTTGGCCAACAACCTGGGTATGTGCCCTGACCAGGAATCGAACCGGTGACCTCTTGGTGCATGGGTCGATGCTCAACCACTGAGCCACACCAGCCAGGCTCTTTTCTGGTTCAATAATCAAATAGATCTGACACAGATTAGCTACAAAAAATAACCAAATTTTAGACATACACATGTATGGCAACCTCACATATATGAGACACTCAGAGACCCTCACATGCAGGAGAGGTTCCCAGATAGAAACACAACATGTGTACACACGATATTCTGAACTAGGGATAATGTCAAGGGCCTTGGGGCCTTCGAGGAATCCTTGTAAAATGGTATGAGCAGATGCTTAGTATGTAGGCGCCATTCCTAAAATGTACACTAGATGGCAGCAGAGAAGAGCATTTCATTGGGCAGGTAAGGGAGCGGATCCAAGGTTCTGAGTCTTGTTCCTTGATAAACAGCTTAAAATCAATGTTCCAAAAAGGAGCATCAGGCTGTCAGAGTTTTGATCCCTTTATAAGAAATTGTGAATTATCTGTGACTCCAGTATTCTTTGTTGTTGTTGTTAATCCTCCATCAAGGATGTTTTTCCATTGATTTTGAGAGAGTGGAAGGGAAGGAGGAATGAGAAATACATCGGTGTGAGAGAGAAACATCTATTGGTAGCCTCCTGCAGGACCCCAATCAGGACCGGGGATCAACTCCGCAACCCAGGTACATGCCCTTGACTGGAATCAAACCTGCAACCCTTTGGTCCCCAGGCCAAGGCTCCAACTGCTGAGCCAAACTGGCCATAGAGACATCTGTATTCTTTAGCTTGGTAAGTTTATTAACAAATTCCTGTCTAGAAATATACTTTCTCATAGTACACATATTTGTTAGTGTTACACAGGACACGTTTGCTAATAGGCCCAAATGTCTTCAGTTCCTAGTCTAAAATATAAAGCAAAGCATAAACCAGCCTACGTTCAATAACACTAATTCTCACCAAAACTCTCACCATATTAGAACACACAATAAACTTTTTTTTAAAACCCACAATTTTCCCCACCAAGCCATCCCTCTCCTGCCCCTCTGCAGACTGACCCTCTGTCTTCCTCATCTTTTCCTCATGGTCTCTGGAGACTCCTCCCGATCCCATGGAGACGCCTCCTGGCCCCGTGGCAATGCCTCCTGGGTGTCTGCTGAAGTCACTGAACCCCTTCAGCGAAATGATGCCCCCTAAGCAGCGAGACGTGTCTCTGGCTGGCTTCCTGACAAGGCCAAGCTGTCCTGGGCACTCACTGGCGCCAACACCACAGGCTGAAGGCACAAGAGCCGCGTGGTCAGAGGAAACTCGGGGGCCCCTGCAACGACTATCTGACACCCTAGGAGATTGAATCACGTGATGAACCGCTGTAGGCATCTGAGTAACATTCCTTTTCTGTTCATGGCTCATAAATCACTCTTTGGAAACTGTTCTGTAATGTAACTACAAATCAATCATCTTGGTCTTTCAGTTGCCAGAATGTACCATCTGAAGTTTCCCTCTTTGAAACTAACATTTGCCATATTGTGAGTTTTTCAGACTTTCTGCAGGAGACACAATTTCATTCACACAACACTTCTGATTTCTAGAACACCATGTGTCCAGACCCTGAACTCATTATAAATGCTAAAAATGCTGTTACTATTTCATTTTATCATTAATAAAATTACAAAAAGAATTATTCTACTTCTTCACATTACTTTTCAATGTTTCTTCCAAGCTTAAACTATCTACATGTTTTTTTCCTTTTAATCTTCACCGATTTGAGAGAGAAGAAGGGAGGAGACAGAAACATCCATATTACTGAGAAACATCTATATGCCCAGGAAACACCCATTGGCTGCCTCCTCGGATGGTCCTGGACCTGAAATCGAAGCCGCAACCTTTTTGTGTACCGGATGACACTCCAAACAGCCAAGACACATGGCCAGGCTCTATACTTGGTTTTATACAGTTCAGATTATCTTTTCTTATTTTGAGATTACGTTCTTCAAAGCTGGGGATAGTGAGCCCAGCTGGTGTGGCTCAGTGGTTGAGCACTGATCCATGCATCAAGAGGTGGCCAGTTCAATTCCTGGTCAGGGCACATGCCCAGGTTGTGGGCACAATCCCCAGCTGGGGACATGCAGGAGGCAGCCAATTGATGTTCTCTCTCATCGATGTTTCTCTCTCTCTCCCTTTCCCATTCTCTCTCTCTAAAACCAATGAAGAAAAAAATTTTTTTCTTTTAAAGCTGAGGACAGTGAGACAAAAATGGGCTTAGCATAGAAGCAGCAGAAGAGAGCCTAGGAGGGCGGCTTTGGCTCAAGGAGAAATATGAGTCACAGTGACACTAAATTAGCTACAGCCACTCACCTTGGGTTCCGGCAGGGGGAGAGTGGACTGGACTGGAACTGTGTGGACACTTGGGAGCTGGGACAGCTGGGAGGGCACTGAGAGTTTTGTGCTGAATCACTCCCTCACAGGACAGTAGCTATCTTACTCAAAGAGCCCCTTCCCAGAGCCCTGGAGGGAAGCAACAGCCCCTACCTCAGAAATTTAACTCCACACCCTGGCCGGTTTGGCTCTGCAGTTAGAGCATCGGCCCTCAGACCAGAGAGTTCCAGGTTCGGTTCCCGCTAAGGGCACGTACCTCAGTTGTGGTTTGTCCCTGGTTGGGGTCGTGTGAGTGGCAACCAGTCGATGTGTCTCTCTCACATCGATGCTTCTCTCTCTCTGTCTTCCTCCCTCTCTTCCTCCTGCTCTATCTGAAGATAAATGCAAAAATGTCCTCGGGTGAGGAAAAAAAAAATTAAAAAAGAAATTTAACTCCACCCAGCTGGGTCAGAGAAATGCAAATTGAGGCTCATTAACAGCAAGCATCTGCCCCACCCTCTGGAAATCCTCTTACGCTGAACACCTGAGGGAGTTTTTCGTTCAGCTGAGGGCTACAACCCAAGGCTCATCAAGTAACTGAGACTAATAGCCTCCAGGCAAAAAGCTAGAAGATAACTGAACCTTTCTTGGTCTTGCAAATCTACCCAGGAAAGTAAGACTACAGTGGTGTTTAATGTGGGTCCTCCCACACTAATCCAAACCCAGTAGAGGGAGCCACAAACAGCAGAATACCAACGCCCACCGGGAAAATTTGGCAGGCCCCAAAACCCACTGAGATAGCCAAAATGGTGAAACAAAAAAACAAATCCCAAATGAAAGAACAAGAGAACTCCACTGAAGATGAGAAAAATGAAATGCAGTTAAGCAAGTTATCGGAGGTAGAGTTCAGACTGGTGATAATGAGGAAGCTCAACAGCATGAGTAAAGACATACAAACATTGAAAACCAACTAATTGGAAATGAAGAACATAGCAGAAATAAAGAACACATTGGAAGGAATAGCCAGCAGAGTAGAGGAAGCTGAGGACCGGATTAGTGAATTAGAAGACAGGGTAGAAAAAAATCAATCAATCAGAAAACCGAAAAGGAAAAACAATTTAAAAACAGGAAGGCAGCTTAAGAGAACTGTGGTACAACTGGAAACATTACAACATTCGAATCATAGGAGTTCCAGAAGAACAAAATGAGCAAGGGTTAGAGAATATGTTTGAAGAAATAGTGACAGAAAACTTCCCTAACTTGGTGAAGGAAAAAGGAATTCAAGTTCAAGAAGCACAGAGAGCCCCAAGTAAGAAGAACCCAAACAGGCCCACACTAAGACACATAAAATTAAAATCCCAAAAATCAAAGACAAAGAGAGAATCTTAAAGTCAGCAAGAGATAAGCAACAGGTTACCTACAAAGGAACCCCCATAAGGCCATCAGCTGACTTCTCAGCAGAAACACTACAGGCCAGAAGGGAATGGCATGAAGTAATCAAGGTAAAGAAAAACAAGGATCTGAACCCAAGACTACTCTATCCAGCAAGGCCATCATTCAAAATAGGTGAAATAAAGAGCTTCCCAGACAAAAAAAAGGCTAAGGGACTATATTAGCACCAAACCAGCACTGCAAGAAATATTAAAAAGGACTGCTGTAATTAGTAGAAGAAAAAGGAAGAAAAATATAACCACACTACACAAAAATGACAATAAATAAGTACATATCAATAATCACCTTAAATGTAAATGGATTGAACGCTCCAATCAAAAGACACAGGGTCGCTGAATGGATAAGAAAGCATAACTCATATATATGTTGTTTACAAGAGACCCACCTCACAACAAAAGACTCACTCGGTCTCATCCCTCAAGCACTGGCTTCCACATGTCCCGGGCTCTCAGCTGCCCCTCATTCACACCATCCCGTTGGCAACCCACAACTCCCCGCTGTTCCTGTCTCCCCCACTATCCCGTGAGCACCGTGAGCACGAGCTTGACTTTGCTCCCTGCTGTATCACACAAGCTGTTCAGCACACACATCGACCAACACAAGGAGGAGGTGAGGATCTTGGGCCTATTCCCGAGTGTCAACTCACCTGTGCAAAAAGGGGGTCACGTGCACCAGGAGACGCACCACACGGCCCCGGCACCGTGGGCTTGTGCACGGCTGCTTCCACGGCCGGGGCAGCTCCCTGTCCCCACACGTGAATCAGGTGACGCTGGTATGAAATGGAGACATGAGAAACCACCTGAATGTCTGTGATGCCTGGTTAACGCACTCACGTTGTGATATGCTGGCCGCGGGCGGACAGCCAGGGAGGGACAGGGACGGGTGTTCTGCGTACAGCAAAGTGAATAAAAGCGAGAAGGTCAGAACATTAAACTTTAATTTAATTGAATACAACATCTGTTTTGCAAACTTAATGAATCACAACCTTAGGTAGAAATGCACCCACCACTCCCTGCTGGGCCATCCCACGGCCTCTGGGTAGAAGCCCCACAGACACGTAAGTGTCAGGATGCTCTCACACCTCACTCACCAAGTTAACCGGGTGGGAGTCTGGCCCCTCACAGAACAGATTGGGGGGGGGGGCGGCTGGCTGTGGAAGTCGCCTGTCCCCAGAAAGGCCTTCCATGCCCACAACCTGATCCGCAGCTGGATCCTACCGTCAGCTGCCTGAGTAGAACACAACCATCTCTGACTTCTGAACGTGTTTACAAGCTTCCCCAACACAGGGAGCTGCCAACCAAACTATCCAGACACGGCATGGGCCAAGAAGCCCAAAACATTTCTTAGCAGAACTCTCCAGGGAATTCTGGGGATCTCCTTTTCCATTCTGGATGAAGCTCTGTAACTTGTGCTGACTGGCCGAATGTCACGCCTGCTTCCCAGGACACTGGCCTGGCTCCAAGGGGCAGCTCAGCCCAGGCTGCCCCCTGAAAGCTCCAGGAGCATCCTCGCTCCCCAGAAGGCATCGCTGGAGGCCTGGCTGTCGGGCCACGGCACCTGGAAAGTCAACACAGCATTACACACGCAGGTGCCCTCCTCCTGCCTCCCCACTGCCCCCGGACACCCTGCCCCCAGCGCCCGCGCCCAGCTCCTGTCGCCCTGAGGTCCAGACTCTGGGCGTCCATGCCTCGTGTTCATCTCCGGCCGGCTGAGGCACTCCAAAGGCATGAGCTAACCCAGGAGTTCAGAAGGAACCTGCCGTTACCTCCTAGGAAAACCTCACCTGGCAAGACGGCAGGGGCTCGCTCAACTCCACAGCGGGCACAGGGCCAGGGAAGGCGGAAGGGGCAGGTGCCAGCTCTGGGAGGCTGGAAAAGGGACCACGTCAGAACAGGCCTTGCCTCAAGCAGGCACCAGCTCACACCATCCACCCCGTGAGGAATGCGCCCTGAGGTCTCTGCGTATTGGGAGCCCTTCTAGGTGCCAGATGCTCAGAAAGTCTCCTCCCTCGGGGCCCTCAGGGATGCAGGGCACTAGAGGGGCCCGTGTGACGTGTCAAGCACGTGGCTTGGATAGTTCAGTGCATCAGAGCAGCTCAAGAGAAGAAACATGAAGAGAAGGTCACGCAGAAGGGACAGGCCCGGGGTGTGAAGGAGACGAGAGGATCTTAGAACCAGACCAGAGGAGCAGCAGAGACAGCAGGGACAGTGACAGGTGCAGCTACCAGGGACGACGGTCTGACAGTCCCTTAAAAACAATCACGCACGTCCCCTGTGACCAGCCGTCCCACTCCCAGGTGTGCACAGACACACAATGAGCAGGCGTGCGAATGACACGTGTGCGGCCACGGTCACTGTTGCCCCAAACCAGGACTCCAAAATGCCCCCCAGGCGATGGGTCAGCACACCACGACCCACCACACCAAGGATGGGGCTCAGCAACGGGACTGCTGATCCGGGAAGCCGCAGGGCACAGCCAGCAGTCAGGCTGCACAGACTGAGCCAGACCAAACAGCATGCGTGCTGTATGATTACATTTATATGACACTCTACACAATGCAGCTGCAGAAAGCAGGCCTGGGGTCCCGGAGGCAGCAGGGGTAGCCCTGCACGCTCACAGCCTCAACACGGCGTGCTTCGTGGTGGACACTGCCGTTTGCATCGTCCACACGGTGGTTTACTGAGTGCCAACCACCCCCAGTGAAACAGTTTTTAAAGAAGAATCGAGGCTGTCAGATCAGAACACGCAGGGGCTGTCACTGGAGTCCAAGGCTCAGACTAGTGGAGGCCCTGTGGTAGCATCTGCCCCTCATGACTCTTTTTTTTTCAATCCTCACCCAAGGACATTTTTCCAATTCTCTTCAGAGATAGAGTGGGAAGGGGAGGAGAGAGAGAGAGAGAGAGAGAGAGAGAGAGAGAGAGAGAGAGAGAGACAGTGACGTCAGAGAGACGCATCGATTGGTTGCCTCCCGCACGACCCCGAACAGAGTCAGGGACTGAACCGCAACTGAGGTACATGCCCTTGACCAGAATCGAACCCGGGACTCTCTGGTCTGCAGGCCGACGCTGTAACCGCTGAGCCACACTGGCCAGGGCTGCCCCTTGCGACGTGTGCTCATGATGGAAGGACCCGTCCATTTGCATTGTTGAGAGTTTCCCGCCCGAGGGCTGTGTTTTAAGGGGCAGAGCCTGAGACGTGGGGTCGGTGCCCCTCTCTTTTGTGTCCCTCTGTAATTCTGCCCTCACTGGGCACCTGGCCTTCAGGGACAGATTAGGGAGATCCAACCCTGGGGCCCTGGTCCTGGGGGTCAGTCTGCAGCATTCCCAGCAGATGACACCCCGTCACACCCCCCTGTCCATCCTGTCTGCAGGCTCCTGGACCAGTCCCAGCCCCACAGCCGGGCTGCAGCACCCAGGCTGCCCACCGTCCTCCCAACCCCCTGTAAGTCTACAGTCTGGATATAAAGCAAGGATCTTTATGCTTCTCAGGAACTCTGATAGCCTTTATCTGGGGAGAAGAAAACGGCAGAAAGAGGCTGCTGGGGCCCAGGACAACTCAGGGAAGAGGCCTGAGCACTGTCCACGGAACAGATGTCCTGTCCACTCTCAACTGTCCAGGTGTTCTTTTGTCTGAGGGGAAAACCACCCTCTTGTCTGTGGGAGATGCAGGCGAGGGGACAGCTGTAGTTTCCAGAAACCTGCACGCGAAGGACGTCATGGCGCCTCTCAGCAGCCGTCTGCAGACCAGGCGTGACTCCCCGGGAACCTGTGGAAGTCTCACCTGAGGACAGGCTTACCTCTGGGGGAGGACGAACTCCTGGGCCTGCAGCGGGGGCTGTGGCACCAGGAAGCTGCCCACCGGTCCTTCTGCCTGGCTGAGGCTGGTGCCCGGACCCCCCTCGAGGTACGTGCTCCGGGGATCGCTGCTGGATGGGTCGGCAAATCCTGCACAGGAGGAAAGTCCACAGCCCAGTTCGGGGAGGAAGAGGCCCGGCTCGTGACCTGCAGCACAGGTGTGTCCAGCCTGGCCAGCCGCAGCCCCCCTCCCTGAAGAGGACCAGCCACAACTGCCCGTCTCTGTGGCCCCTTCAGGCTTCCAGAGGACAAAACCGAGGCACCATCCGCCTTGTCGTTCTAGACCTCACACTGTCCCCACCGGGAGGGTCTGGCACCTGAATCTGCCCACCGCCCCCTGCCACGCGAGGCTGGGAAACGGGCCACACAACACCTCGGTTGTTCTCATGTTTCACCTGAGCTTTCACCAAAATTCCACTGAGGCGCCAGGTGCCATGACCTTGCCTGCCCTCCTCTCCACTGAGACTGTTCCACAGAACACCTCAGAACACCTTCGACTCTTCAAGACCAGCCCCTGTGGACTGGATCGATTCTGGGTCAGCAGATACTGAGATCACAGAGAAGGAAGGGCCATCTCTGCCCTGGGTCGGCCAGCTGGTGAAACTAGCCCACACGGCCCCGATCTCAGACCCACAGCAGGCCAGCAGCCTGGCCTCACACGGCCCTCCCGAGAGACCGCTTAACCTGCCTGCCGGCGGCCCAGATCTGCTCGGGCAGGAAGATCCCTGACCATCTGGTACAAGACACAACCTCTGCTCTCTGCTGTTTCCTGCAGACCCTGAAACAGGCCCTGAGGAACATGAAATACAGTAATGTGCTACTTTGAACATGGCTGGTTCAAACACAATGTATCTATGCTTTATATCTTTTTCCTCCAAGAGAAAGAGAAGTAAAAAGCTACAATCCCAGAACAAAGAGAGGGGCGTGGAGGGGCAACAGCAGGTGGTGATGCCCAGCTGTGCAGGCTCAGAGCACAGCCAGGTGGGTGATGCCCAGCTGTGCAGGCTCAGAGCGCAGCCAGGTGGGTGATGCCCAGCTGTGCAGGCTCAGAGCACAGCCAGGTGGTGATGCCCAGCTGTGCAGGCTCAGAGCACAGCCAGGTGGGTGATGCCCAGCTGTGCAGGCTCGGAGCACAGCCAGGTGGGTGATGTCCAGCTGTGCAGGCTCGGAGCACAGCCAGGTGGGTGATGTCCAGCTGTGCAGGCTCAGAGCACAGCCAGGTGGGTGATGCCCAGCTGTGCAGGCTCAGAGCACAGCCAGGTGGGTGATGCCCAGCTGTGCAGGCTCAGAGCACAGCCAGGTGGGTGATGCCCAGCTGTGCAGGCTCAGGGCACAGCAGAGTCCCCCAGAGGCACTTCATTCAAAAGGAAGCTGGAGCGTAGGTCAGGGGCCGAGGAGCCTGAGGAGCGTAAAGGGAGGGAGGGAACCGAGAAGAGCAGGGTGACATCCTGGGGCTCAGGGGGCCGGAAGGGAAGCTTGCCGATTCCCAGCAAACACTGCTCATCACAGGGGCAGCATAGAGACCAGCTCCCCTGGACCCAGGAGGAAGTGGGTCAGGGACTGTCCCCACCCCACCTGCTTAGTAACTACCACAGGCAAACATGAGTCTCTAGTGCTGAAACAAATGGACAGCAAGAACTGAAAGGCCAACATAACCAAACTCAACAGCTTTCTCCTGAAGGTCCGGGCTACAGCCTCTCCTCTCTCTGTTCTCAGCCTTCTCCACCCAAGGAAGAGCCGGAACCCACAGTCCCAATGTTCTGCCTCCAGATAGCAAAGCACAGTTTCTGGAACTTCTAATTAGAACAATCAGGGAAACAGAAAATACAGCATCTCTAACAGCAACATGATCTATGAAGGAAGGAAAATTCAGAGATGAGAAAACAGAGCTTGGATTTTTCTTAAAATATTTAACTGTCAAAATAAAATATTGGAAGACAGAGTTTAAGAAACACCCTCAAAGTGCGTACAATAATGAAGAAAAGAATACATGAGAAACAAGGTAAGCATTTTGGAAGATTGGTCCAGGATTTCCAACAGCCACATAACATCTCTGCTCAAAGGGGAAAACTGAGACCATGGAAGGAAGCAATTATTGAAGAAACTATCAAGTAAATATAACCAAAAATGTTCTCTTGTTTTACATTCAAAGGCTTAAGAGCAAGATGAACTGAAACGACTCCTACCTAGGACCATCACTGTGAAATTTCATAATACCAAGACTTCAAAAAAACAAACAAAAACCCTCCTTCTCAGCTTTAGCCATTCATGGTGGATGGACTATAGAACAAAAAAGTAACAAATGAATTAACAAAGAAAACCAAACTCACAGATACAGACCACAGAAGGGTAGTTACCAGGGGGAGGAGGTGGGGGAGGGTGAACTGTGTGAAGGGATCAAAATACATGGTAACATCACGTCAAGCACACAACTGAGTATACAGACATCAATTATGATGAAGTGTTCCCGCAAATTACAGAATGTTGTTAGCCGATGTTACCTCAGTAACTTTAACTTTTAAAACTGTTCTGATAAAGTCCAGCTGGTGTGGCTCAGTGGCTGAGCGTCGACCCTGCACCAAGAGGTCATCAGTTTGATTCCCGGTCAGGACACATGCCCAGGTTGTGGGCCCCATCCCCAGAGGGGGGCATGTGGGGGGCAGCCAGTCGATGTTCTCTCTCATCGATGTTTCTATCTCTCTCTCCCTCTCCCTTCCTCTCTCTCTCTAAAATCAATAAAGGAAAAAAAATTTTTTTTAATAAAATAAAACTGTTCCATAAAGGAATCACAGGTGATCCACAAAGAAGTACACGTCAGAGTGACCTGTGACTTACCAATGACAACACTTCCTGCCGCAGTGATACGAGGCCTTCAGTTTCCAGTGGAAAACCCATTTTAAATTCGGAATTCTGCCCCTGACTGACATTTATTAGTCAAATGTGAGGGCAGATTAGACACAACTTGAGAACTTCTATCTGAAGATTTGTTTTGCACTCACCCTATGAAAACATGGTCCAACATAAGAGAGATGTCAGGAAAGAGAATGAGACCTGTAATTCAGGACACACTGGAGCAATGGCAGGGGCTCCTGGGATGATGGCTGCACCCCGGACCCAGGGAGACGCCACTGGGGCGGGGACGGCACGAAGGAGCGCCCCAGCAGCAAGACTGCAGAGGGGACACTTCAAGCACTGGGAAGACTTAAGGATGTGAAAACACAGCAGGCAATGTGAGACTGAAAGAAAGGCAGGTAGAAAGTCCATGAAAACATGTACATAACCACAGAAGACTCGGAAATGTGGGTGATGGGCTCAGTTCATCGTGTCAATATCTTCCTTACAAGGTGGGACGTCACCAGACGCTATTGTACGGGGAACAGAATACATATACATATCGAAGTACATATGCCTTACAGCTATTTATAACTACAGTGATAACTAGGAAAGAAACAGGGACGATGATACGTCCACGGTGGGGTGACAGTGGTCAGCAGTCGCCGGCAGGGTCGGTGCCTGGAGTGGACAGTGCAGGGTTGGAAGCTGCTTCATTTCGCTTTTGCTCTCTCCTCACTGTCTTATTTCGGTTCGTGTACATATTTTATTTTGACAAAATACATGGGAAATATAACCTGGGATGTCCGTGGGAGAGCCTGTGTCAGGTACATTGGTCTGGGTCTAATCAAACACAGGATTTAAGCAGAAAGTCCTGGCCCTTCCCACACCTCTCTCCCCTACAAGACACCCAGTAGTCACAGCTTCCGGCGCAGAAACTCACGGTCCACGTGGAGTGCACTCACCTGCGGGGCTGGGCTCAGCGAGGGTGGCGACAGACATGGCCATGGAAGCGTCTGCAGGAGGCATCGTGAAGTCAAGCTCGAGGCTGTGGACCAGTTGTCCAGTCCGACAGGAAACGTCCCTGGAGGGCGCCAGTGCCAGGGACGTCAGCCATGACTTGGGGGCAGCTGAAGAGGGGTCCAGCATGTCACTGCGGGCAGCCAGTGCGACAAGACCAGGGTCAGGGTAGATGGGAGGGAGAGTGGCAGGATCGTGGCCAGACCCCTCTGGATACATCTCACCACCCTGCAGAGACCTGGGAAACACCACGACACTGTCCCTTGGTGGAGGGAGGCAGGCTCGGGCCAAGGCGCTCACTGACCACACGGGCCCACCACTCTCTAATTCGGCTCCTTCGTGTCGTCCCTGTGACTGCAAACATCCTAGAGACACTTAAAAAGTGTGATTACTGGACTTCCTGTCAGGATGGCGGGTAGGTAAACTCGGTATCGCCTCCTCCCACAACCACATCAAAATTACAACTAAACTACAGAACAACCATCATTCAAAACCACCTGACATCGAGATGAATGGAAGTCCTGAAACTACGAAATTAAAGAAGCAGCCACATCTGGACTGGTAGGAGGGGCGGAGGCAGACGGGCTGGTCCCACACCCACGTGTGGCGGATAAAATCAGGAAGACACGTCGGCTGGGAAGGTCCTCCCTGAGGACTGAGGGGTCCCTCTCCCACACCAGGCCTCAGCTCAGGGTTCCAATGCCAGAAAGAGAATCCCCATAACTTCTGGCTGTAAAACCAAAAGGAACTGAGGCTGAGGGAGGTTAAGGCTGCAGGAGTCCCAGGCAGTTCCTCTTAAAGGGCCAACGCACGGACTTACTCAGACTACCACCCTCCAGGCTCCAGCGTGGGGAAGGCAGCTTGAAAGGCACCAGAGACATATGGGAAAGACTGAGTGGTTTGGCATTGGAGCGAGGGCTGGAGAGGCAGCTTTCTCCTGGACAGACGTGCTGTCAGAGGCCTTTGTTCCTTTGGTGAGCCCTTCACCCGCAAGGCTGGCAGACAGCCACCATATCTGGGACTCCAGCAACCTGGCTCACACTGTTTGCCCCACCCTGGTGATTCCCTGAGGCCCCGCCCTACCCAACTTTTAGGCCCACCTAAGCTGTTCCCAGTTGCTTTCCCAGAAGAATGGCCTGTCTTGGATCATGCTTCAGATTTTCCTAAAATCTCTCGAACAAGCAGCATCTGGTCTCAGTGAGCCCCATACCTCTCATTAAGTGGCCCCAGGCCTGGCACTAGAAGCAGCCAGCCTTGGTTCACAGCTTGGCTTTGCCTGGGCACCTCCAAGCCCAGCACAAGAAGCAGCCATCTGCAGATTGCTTTGTAGCTTATGCCTGGTGATTCTGGGTAGAACACAGGCAGTGGCTGACCTGGCCCCAGAGCCAGCACACCCAGTGGACAGCTTCAGACCACATCAAAGTACCACCACCCAACCACCTCCACAAGTGACACACTCAAGGAATGGACTCAGTGGGTACCAGATCCCTGCTGAAGTCTCTGTGATGGGCCCCTATACAGCTGATCATCCAAGGTAGTCAGAGGTCAATGATCAGTGGGCACAGCCAGTCCTTGCAGCTGATCAGCCTAAGGAAACCTCTCCCATTGACAGGCCAACAACAATCAAGACTCGATTACAACAGAAGGGTGTACAGTCCACACAAGGGTTTCAGCTCGAGGGCCCAGCTGGGTGACCAGGGAGGCTGTGCCACTTGACCCTACAGGACACCTACTACAACAGGCCACCCTAGGAAGCCCAGGAGACATAGCAACTCTACCTAAAACATAGAAACAAACACAGGGAGGCAGCCAAAATGAGGAGACAAAGAAACATGTCCCAAATGAAAGAACAGAACAAAACTCCAGGAAAAGAACTAAACAAAATGGAGATAAGCAACCTAACAGATGCAGAGTTCAAAACACTGCTTATAAGGACGCTCAATGAACTTAGTGAGAACTTCAATGAACTTAGTGAGGGCCTCAAGAGCGTAAAAAAGATCAGTCAGAAATGAAAGAGGCACTAACTGAAATAAAGAATAATTTACAGAGATTCAATAGTAGAGTAGATAAAGCCAAGAAGCAAACCATTGATTTGGAATATAAGGAAGCAAAAAACACCCAATCAGAACAGCAAAAGGAAAAAAGAATCCAAAAAAATGAGGATAGCGTAAGGAGCCTCTGGGACAACTTCAAGTGTGCCAACATTCGCATCTT
The DNA here is from genome assembly GCA_030848825.1 of Tadarida brasiliensis. Classification (NCBI taxonomy): domain Eukaryota; kingdom Metazoa; phylum Chordata; class Mammalia; order Chiroptera; family Molossidae; genus Tadarida; species Tadarida brasiliensis. The sequence continues at coordinate 88,634 of CM061277.1, forward strand.
GGGGCTGCCAGAAGGAGAAGAGAGAGAACAAGAAATTGAAAGCCTATTTGAAACAATAATGACAGAAAATTTCCCGAACCTGGTGAAGGAAACAGACATACAAGTCCAGGAAGCACAGAGAGCGCCAAACAAGATGAACCCCAAGAGGCCCACAACAAGACACATCATCATCAAAATGCGAAAGGTTCAAGACAAAGAGAGAATCTTAAGAGCAGCAAGAGAAAAGCAGTTAGTTACCTACAAGGGAGTTCCCATAAGACTGTCAGCTGATTTCTCAAAAGAAACTTTGCAGGCCAGAAGGGAGTGGCAAGAAATATTCAGAGTGATGAAAAGCAAGAACCTACAACCAAGCTTACTCTGTCCTGCAAAGCTATCATTTAGAATCGATGGACATATAAAGAGTTTCCCAGGCAAGAAAAAGCTAAAGGAGTTCATCACCACCAAACCATTATTATATGAAATGTTGAAGGGTCTTCTTGAAGAAAAAGATGAAAAATATGAACAAACAAAATGGCAATAAATATGTATCTATCAACAATTGAATCTGCAAACAAAATGAACAAGCAGAACAGAAACATTCTCATAGATACAGAGAACTTTTGTTGGTTACCAGATGGGTGGGGGCTGGGGGGATAGGTGAAAAAGGTGAAGGGATTAAGAAGTACAAATTGGTTGTTAGACTGACAAACCTCAAAGGGAAGGGGGGTCGGGGGTGAAAAGAAATAAACCAAAGAACTTATATGTATATATGCATAACCAACGGACACAGACAACAGTGTGGGGAAAGGCAGAAGGGGGGCGGGAGAGGGGAGGAGGGGGTCAATAGGGGAAAAAGGAGGAACACCTGTAATACATTCAACAATAAAGATAAGTTAAAAATAAAAGTGTGATTACTGGAAACCTAAGTAAATACATTAGCAGTTCAAGAGCCTTCAATGAAGCCTTCTTCCACAATACTGAAAGCTAGAAATGACTAGGAAGATCCTAATAGTTGGTTGACTAAATGATGGTTGATCTTAAAGGAATACTACACAGCAGTTGATGATAATGTAAAGAATTAATATTCCACAAATGCTCACAATCTCAGATGGTGCTTCCGGGTCTTTGTCAACAACCCCACCCCAGTCACAGGAACCTGCCTAAGGAGACACAGAGCCGGATGGTGTTGGTCTGGGCGTCAGGGGCCAGGTATTATCACTGGTACATAATAGGCACTCAAGCATTGTTGGCTCTTACCAACTCAATGAAACACAAACCATACAAAATACCAAAAACAAACAGAACAGCTAGGTTTGCCTTTAGGAAATGGGTTTGTGTATTTTTCTTTCCTCATACACATGAAGTCGGGCTGTGAGTCAGTTTCCTCCGAACAAGTGCAGGTTCCCTGACCTGGGCTCCTTGCCAGTGGCTCCCCGACCTCTGGGGTCACAGCTGTCCCTGCTCTCAGCCATCACTGACCTGGTCCCAGTGTTGGCCCAGCATTCCCATGCCCACTCCTGGCATGGTCTCCTAAGCCCATAGGGGAGCTGAACAGGGAGGAGGCCCCCAGCCTGTGGGGAGGACAGTACCTGGGAGTCAGTGATTTGGGGATTGTCTCCTCTCCAGAAAAGTCCGAGGCCAGGGCGAGAGGCTCCCATAGCCCTTGGGTGGTCACCAGGGCACTTGCAGGTCCACTGTCCTCGCCTCCTGTTGGAATGACAGGTGGGGGGGGGGGAGGCTGTATGGAGTTAAGTTCCAGTCTCCTTCCCAGCCAGTGCACAGTAGCCCCCTTGGCGGTAAGAGGGTGTAACCACGGAGTCATCCCAATATTCTCTGTCCCTTGATCCATCTTCGATCCAAAGGACAATCCATAATTAGACACCCCACATCCTGGTGCTTGGCTCACTTCCCAAAACTACTGACTTCTGCCCTCGGCCGCACAGCGGCAGCCCCGCCTGACCCTCAGCCTCAACCTCTGGCTCCTGAAGAGTAAAGTCCTGAAGGTGGGGGGGGGGGGGGCGTCCCCGGAACCGGAGTCACCCTATCTAGGCCTGGCCCTGGATACAGGGCGCAGCGACCCGGGGCGTCTGGGGTCAGCCTCCAACCCCCGGGGGCCCTCGGGCTGCTCACCTGACCACTGAGGCGGGCGCACGCAGCCGAAGCCAGGGTGGTGGCGGCGCGCGGCCGGCGCTGGGCCCTCGGCGGAGTCCCCCGCCGGCTCCATGCGCCGGAGACCGGCCCTCTGGCGTCGACGGTAATTGGCGAACCAGTTGTAGACCTGCTCTGCGGTCAGGCTGGTCTCGGCGGCCAGGGCCTCCTGCCGGGAACATCAGCCTGGAGCCCTGCTTCCGTCCACGCCGCGCGGTGCACAGGGCGACGGCGCTATCGTGAGTGGACAGATGGCGCGGCAGGCCCGGGGCAACGGGTAGGCCGGGCGCCCGCCGAGCCGCCAACAGGCCCCCTACGGAGCGACCCGGGCTCCTTCCTCCCGCACGGCCCTCAACCACCCAGAGCCGGGGCCTCCCCGTCCACAACCAACCACTGCCCATGGGAGAGCACGCCCACCTCGGACCCGCGCCCTGAGGACCTAGCGCACAACTCAGCTATCCAGGAGGGCGGGGCGATCCCGGGGGAGCCTGAGACTGTACTGGGGCGGGGGGCGGGGGGGCCAGAAGTGAGCGGCGATCCCGGGAGAGCCCTGCCATTGGACCCGGAGCCACTGGACCCGGCCGGAGCCGGGAGCTCAGTGGTAAAACTCTGCTAATAGAACAGGGACCAAGGTGGGCAGAGCCAAGCAGGAGAGCCCCCTGGACTGGACAAGCACCGGAAGTGGGCAGAGGGAAACTTGGAAAACCTTGGACGATTGGATGGGGGAAATCAGGTTGACCGAACAAAGCAGAGCCTTGATGATGGGACCCAGAGGAGAATGGGGGAGGGTGCAGGACCAGATTCCTGAGCAGCAGGAAACTCCCTCCGGCCCCAACCGGCCAGTCCCCTGGGGGCTCCCGCGTCCGGTTTCTGCAGACACTGGGCTCCACCTGCATCTGCCTCCCCAACCCCGAAGCTCCACCAAGGCAGAGACTCCACGCTCCTCACCCTGGTACCCCGGGCCTGGCCACAGCAGGTGTTCAGTGAGCATCTCTGAAGCCGCACACGACTGTCAGGGGCTGCCAGACAGTGAGGTCCTGTCCCCAGGGGGTGCCAGTAGAGCCAAGACCCCCAGCACACTGGCAAAGAGGCCACCGGGGAGGCGTGGGAGATGCCATGGAAGGGTGGGGATCGGCTAAGAGGAGGATTGCCTGGCCTAAGCCTCGTGGGCTCTTACCCGCTGAGCCTTGCTGGGGTTGCTGCTCACACCCGAGGCGAAGTCCTGCAACTTCTGGCGAACATCTCTGGGGAAGTTCCGGCTCTTCAAGCCGTCGGGGCACAGGGAGGGGGGCGGTGGGTTCCTGGACAAGGACAGGGAGGAGGTGGTTACAAACGTCCCTTCTGGATACACTTGACGTGCTGCAGATCACTGGGCATCCCGGACCTGCCTCTGTCTCGCTGGCCACTCCTCCCCACCCCCTCTGGCTGCAAGTCCCCGGCCCACCCGAGAGGGCGGCTCTCGGGCCCACAGTGTTCCACACATCCTCGAGGTCTCACCAGGGCTTCCACTACCACTCAGCGAGATGCCAAAGCTGACAAACGGCCGTAACTGCTGAAGCTGGATGGTGAGGACACTGAGGTTGGTTAAACTTTACTGTCGTGTAAATTTGAATTGTTTCGAAAGGAAACAGTGACACAGACGCAAGCAGCATCTGTCTGTACAAGACTTGATATCCAAACACCAACAGAACAAATCCCCGTAGGTGTCAAAAAGGCATCCCCCTCATCTCAAATCCCAAGAGAAGCCTGATCCCCAGCTCACCAGATCTTCCCCCAGCCCCTGTCCTGTGCATCTCAGCAAGAAACAACCTATGCCAGTCACTGAGCCAAGAGCTCTGGAATCCAGCTTTGTTCTTTCTTTTCTTCCTCCAATGCATCCAAGCCATCAGCCGATCCTCCAAAATCTATCTTAACACAGCCCTTTCTTTGGCCACTATCAGAGACTCCAAGATCTTTCCGCTTCTGCTACTTCACTGACCACCTGCTGGAACTCCAATGTCACCCTCTCCTTGTGCTCCTGGGGCCACCTCCACTTGCTCAGGTCTCTCTTCCACAGACTGGAGCGGCCCACTGCAGCCCCTCCCCACAGCCCCCTCATGAACACCTTCTCTGTCCAGCATTCCTCGCTCTGAATGATGGAACGCACTTTGTTTCCTTGACTGCTGAGTACCATCCAAGGTCAGCTCTGGGAAAACTGAGCCCAGTCTCTGTCCTCAGCACCTCCAATGGCACCCAGAAACTAGAGGACTCGTCACAAACACTGTCTGCTGGTCCCAAATCATCTACTGTGCTGAACTGCACTCTGGAAGGTCATATATGGAGGGACATAACTGAATCCATGAAGACCCCAAGGTTTATTAACTATTGGGTTTGAGGACATATCTCACTCTATTTGGCAGGCGGCATAAAAAAAATTCCCTCTGGTCCAAAAGGAATCCATCTCTTCTTCTAGTAACCAGGCCACAGTCCTGGCACCTGGGCTGTCAGGAGTGCAGGGGGACATCTGGGGCCCTGCAGATCAGCGGGGAACACCCAAGATCAAGAACAAAAGCTCTACAGTCTCAGTGTATGTCCTGGAATCCTGGCTTTGCCTCTGTCTCCTGTGTAACCTGGGCAAGCCACTAACTTCTCTGTGCCTTGGCTTCCTCATCCCTGAATGGTGACCACAGTAACAATAACAACTAGTAGTTGTAATGTTTCCTTAGTGCTGATAATGGTCATGGTGATAATTACTTTATATATATATATGAAACATATACTTAGTATCTATTGTGCGCCAGGCAACCTCGTGAGCACTACTTGCATCTCGTTACTGTTTGCAGAACTCTCTTCTTTAACTCTCTAAAAGGTCCTGCGGCCCTCAGGGCCGGTGCTGGGACCTGAACCACCTTCAGAACCTGACCCGAGGCTCCAACTAGACAGACAGAGGGCGGTGAAGTCACACTCCCTGCCTGTGGGGCCCTCACCAGGGCACTGGCTTCTGCTGCACCCAGAACGCTCTACCTGGGTCCTGGGAACCACTCTCTCCTTGTCTGCTGGCAAAGCAGCCCCTTGGACAGCTGACCAGGTGGAGGGTGGGGCTCAGTGTCAGGCACACTGGCTGGTAATGAGCCTATTACCTTTTGACTAGGTGCTTCCTCTGACTTTTCCTGCCCTTATCACCCTGCTTGTTTACCTAAGCCCTTCTGTGGTTTTGGATGGCACATCTTTAGGGAGACCTGGGGAATCAGCACAAGTAAAGCCCAGGGCATACCTCTTCCTGCAGCGGAACTTTTGCACAGGGGTCAGTGTGGCCACGCCCAGCCTCTTCATGACCAAATGGTAGTGAATGTCATTCCAGAGCTGCACCAGCTCCAGGCTGCCTCCTGGCACCCGGCATCCCTGCTGAGAAGAGCCTGCTGAGACCGTACCACCCTCCCCCACCCCGGAGCGCTGCCATCTGACCCCACCTGACTCCTGGAAAGAGCTGCTCACTGACGTTCCAAGCAACAAGGGTGTGACCAGATGGCCAGTGTGCAGATCCCCACCAGGGCCACTGCTCTGTCCCTGCGGGCCCAGCTGGCCACCCATTCACGTCAGCACTTCAACCCTCCCACAGATCACACAAGGTGAGCACAGCTTCAGCCACTCCTTCCGGGTGGGGAGCATGAGGCAAAGGGCAGGTAGATGACTGGCCGACAGCTACACATGAGGCAGAGCTGTGGCAGAAACACATTGCCTTTTTTTTTTTAATCCTCACCTGAGGATATTTTTCTATTTATCATCAGATAGAGTGAGACGGGGGGAGAGAGAGAGAAACATCGATGTGAGAGAGACACATCAGCTGGTTGCCTCCCGCATGACCCGACCAAGGACGGGGACAAACCGCAACCAAGGTAGGTGCCCTTGACCGGAATCGAACCCACAACTCATTGGTCCGTGGACCAATGTTCTAACCACTGAACCAAACCGGCCAGGGCCCACATTGTCATTTTCAAGGTTCCAAAGCTTGACCCACGTCTTATGTGGAAGACTTTTCTCTCCCACCAGCAGGGCTGGCTCCTCGGTCCCCAGTGAGCATGTTCTGAGACACATGCGATGAAGGCGTCCTGGTCTATACCACGTGACTTGTTCACATAACCAGACTTTGAAGGTGGCCAAGGACACTGGCACTGGCCTCCCCCAGACACCACGGTCAGTGTGTGTATTTCTCGCCTCTAACTCCAGTGTTCTCAGGACCATCTTGGTGAGGGAGGTGCTGAGAATGAGAAAAAGCCCATGTTGCCTGGCCGGTGTGGCTCAGTAGACTGAACATCGTCCCATGGACTGAGAGGTAACAGTTCGATTCCCCGTCAGGGCACATGCCAGGGTTACAGGCCCGATCCCCAGTAGGGGGTGTGCAGGAGGCAGCCTATCGATGTATCTCTCTCATCAATCTTTCTATCTCTCTCCCTTCCTCTCTTTCTAAAAAAAAAAAATCAATAAAAAATAATACAGAAAGAAAAAGCCCATGTTGCTGGGTTGTGGCTTGCAGTCTCCTGCCAGGACCAGCCATCAGCCTCTAGCACAACCGTCAGTGAACCCACAGGGACCTCCCTGCCTACAGGCCGTGGCTCTGGGTCAGAAACTGTGGTGGCTCCATCATTACCGTTCAGGTCACAGCTACACATCACCTCCTCGCAGACATTTCTGGACCATCCTGACAGAATTTATCATTCCTGTCCAGGGAGTTTTTCCTGATAGGTGTCATTCACACATTTCATCACGAATGCCTTCACAGCAGTTATTACAGCTCTAACTGAGTTCCCTTGTTTCCTTACTTCATCTGTTTATTTGGACAGATTTTACACACGGAGCCCCTCCTATGTCACAGGTGTCATCCTGGGTGTCACTGATCCTGTAATGAGAAAGGGGGTGACTGCCTCCCTCATGGGGCTCACGGTGCAGCGAGAGGAGGCAGAGGAAGTTCAAAGTGACAAATAATAGGATTCTAACTACAACTGGAAGAAGGGGTTTGAGGGCAGAATGCAGGGCTGAACTTGAGCATAAGGGGGCACTACCTAGAAGGGGCGACATTCAAAGCGGAAACCAGAAAGGTGGGAAGGCACCAGCCTCATGAAGAGGGATGGATGTGCATAGGTCCTGGGACACGGAAACATCTCGGGAATTCTCGGCACGGCAGGAAGCAGCAAGGGCACCGTGGAGGGAGCGGGCGGAGTGTGCAGATGAGCCTGGAGAGCAGGTAAGCTCAGATCCCAGGCTCTGGGGCCACTGCCCTGGTGCACACATGGTCCCATCTGCAGTTCTACAACTTCCTCCAGCCACTGTGGGAAGGCAGGTTGAGGGGCTGGAAGATACCTCATGGCTTGGAGGGATGGGAGTGGAAATACAAAGAACTTGGAAGAATTGAGTATCTTTATGGTAAACTCAGTATGAATTATGCATGGACTGTAATATGTTAAAAAACAGGGAAAGACAGGCCCTCAAACCCCTTACTGAAACCCTTTGAGCGCCTTGTATTTTGGAATTCAGAATTTCTCAGATTTTAGGAAGCAACACAGGCATCTAGTATATCATATATACCACCCCATATAGTCTGTGGCAGGCAGCATACTGCATTCAAACATGTCAATATCTAGGCAGCAAAATGTACCACTGTCACATTAAGTAGATAAGTAAAGACCATAAATTCCTTTACATCACGCAGGTCAGGTTTTCATGCCAGTGGGTTGAGGTTCTCAGTACCTCCAGATGAGTGGCAAAGAAATTTTTGGTTTCAGAGTTCTACAGTCTGGACCTTTGGCTAAGGGACTGAGATCCTGGGTCTGTTTGACTGTTGGACTCATTGATTGCTATGCCAACCCTCCAAGCCAGAACCACCACTCAGTAAAGACTTGATAAGTGGATCATTTTTTCTGATTACCAAAATATTTAGAACTTAACAAAGTGAGAGTGGAACATCCTGGCTCGTTTATAGCACCTCCCCCCAGGCTCTTGCTGACTTGTGGGCTTTCCATCTGGTCCAGGATGCTGGTGGCTGCCCCCTCTCCCCCTGCACCCTGTCCCCCAGATCAGTCCTACCTCCAACAGCCGGCAGGCGGCCTGGTGCTGCTCCTGCTGGGCCAGCACGCGGGCACACACCAGGGCCACATCCTCGTTGTCCAGGAGGTACAGGCGGAGCTGGCTCTCCAGCACAGCTGTGACTAAGGGCTGCACCTGGGTGAGGTCATCCTGGAGGTCCCGGCACAGCCTACCAGCCAGGGTCACCAGCTCCTCCAAGGGTGGGTTGGCGCCTCCACTCTCCCTCAGCAGCTTCAGGAAACTCTGCATACTGTGTTGAGTTGTGCCCCTCTGCAAACAAGGTGACAGTCATGACAATGACCAGTGCCATCCCCAGACCAACGCTGAGAGACTCCTCCTGCCACAGGCACTTGTAAGGTAGTAGTAATGAGAGGTTACCTGAGAAAAGGCAATGGACCAGACACCCATGGTATGTCCTTTCAGTACAAATCGGTTTAGCCCTGGGCTGTGCACCCAGACTGCACTGCTGCTGTCATTCACTCCTCTGAACCATTCACCTACTCCCCCCCCCCATAGGCCCCCCTCTTCTAACCCTACTGTTTCCACCTGTCCTTACACACGAGGTAATTCAGTTTTGTTTCACTCCTCTGGGCTCAGTGGGGGCAGGACCACGTGAGTTGGGGTCATCAGATTTCCCAGCATGCCCTGGACCGGGGCTGGGCAGATGCCATCCACATCCTGTAAGAGGAGCCATGGGGTCTGGGAGCAGGACTACCACCATCTGGTCTTCACTATTTTGATTTTGGGGGGAAAATGCAAACTTATCATTTGAAAATCATGAAGATTTAGCCCGCGGGTGTGGCTCAGTAGTTGAGTGTTGACCCTGCACCAAGAGGTCACCGGCTGGATTCCCGGTCAGGGCACATGCCCAGCTGTGGGGCTGATCCCCAGTGGGGGGCGTGCAGGAGGCGGCCAGTCGATGTTCTCTCTCATCGATGTTTCTATCTCTCTCTCCCTCTCCCTTCCTCTCTCTCTAAAAAAACCAATAAAGGGAAAAAATTTTAAAGGTTGCCCTAGTCACACAATTAAAAAACAAAACCCTACACAGTGGATTACCCTGCTGGGCCTCCCTGTGCCCGCTAATGCTGCGGCTCTGGCTCCCTCACGTCAGTACTGGCCCTGAGGAAGGACATGACCGGGGGACCTGAGGTGACCTGCACAGGTCGCAGAGTGGGGACCCCGGCACGCTGGCCCCCAGGTCCACGCCCCTCTGTCCTCCGGGCTCTGCACCCACTCGGGGTCGCTCTCCTCCACGCGGCCACTGCACCCAGTCCTGCCTCGGGCCACAGTTCTCCCCCTCGAGAGGGGCAGGAGGCCCTGGAGCCCCGAGGGGGCGGACGCGGGAGAGCTCAGCTCAGGACCCCAGTTTCTTCCAGCGCCCGTCAGACTCCAGGAGAGGAGAGGAGGAGGCGAAGGGCTGGGCTCACGCGGACAGGACCCCAGACACGGAGGGTGCCCAGCCCTGGGCAGAGACGGAGGGGACGGCAGGGGGCCGGTTGTTCTGTCCGGCGGCCTGAGCCCCCCACCCCCCAGGCCCTGACCTGAAGCCCAGTACCTTCGTGGCGCGCTGCTCCTCGCCAAGGCCTCGAGTCCTGGCCCGGCTGGATCCGCTCACGGGCCGCGGGGGTCCCCGCCCCCACCCCCACTTCCGTGCTCGCCGGCGCGCACGTGCTCGGCCTGACCCTCTGGAGAGGAGGCGCCGCGGAGTCTGCAGCCCGGCAGCGCGGAAGGTGCAGTCGCTACAGAGTATCGAGGCCTCAGCCAATCCGGGCGAGGGCCCTGCCCGACAGCCCCAGTGCCCGGATCGGTGTCCCTACGCCCCCGTGCCCCGGGTCCATACAGTCTGGGGTGCGCAGAGAGGTTCTGGGGTTCGGGGGTGCCATCAAGCCTGGCTCTGCGAGTCCTCAGTCCCTGGACAGAGCGGGCGGGTCCTGGGGACGGTGGGCTGCGGGGAAGGAGAGGGCGCCACCACTCCCACTGCCCGAGGGGGGGGGGGGCAGGAGGAATCGGTGACCCTTGGTTGACCCCAGGCCAACAGCCCTGGTAGACCGCGGAGCCGAGACCAGCCGGGACTTTAGCTTGGGATGGACGCCCTGCTCGCGCGCCTTCTGCGACCCGCACCCACTCCCTGGCACCGCGGGGCGACCACACCTTTCCAGTCCAAAGCCCAAGGACATGTGCTGAGAGCAGAGGCCCCTTCGGGGACGCAGGGCTCGGTTCAGGTAGGGGCTCCACTGACCTGGGCTGAGGACCACAAGCTGGACAACCCCCAGGGACCCCGACCCCCAAGCCCTGGCCGACCCCCGCGTGATCCCAAGCGTCGGGCAGTGTGCTTTGAGGACATCTTCACGAGAGAGGAGGGCCTGGGGGTCCGCCAACGTCCTGCTCAGACGCGGTCCTCAGTGCAGTTCACGTTGTGTGAGCTGTCCCGCCGCCCAGCACGCTGGATGGTGCTCTAGAAATAAGAGACCAAGACTGCAAGTTGGTTCCTAAAGGGTGGTTACGGTCTTACTAGGAAGAAAAACATTCTCTGACTTCCAAGCTTATGCACAAAGAGAAACATTTCAGCGTCTGTTCAATCCAAGCAGGTGGCGGAAGCTTTGCTAAATAATCGCACTTAACAAAGGTTATTAGGCCATGGCCAGTTTAGCTCAGCGGTTAGTGTGTCGGTCCACGGACCAGAGTCGGGGTTCAATTCCCCATCAAGGGCATCTACCTGTCATCCCCGACCCTGGTGATCATGAATGTTTTCCTCTCCCTCCAAAAATCAATTTAAAATCCTTTGGTGAGGATTAAAACAAGAAGAAGAAAGAAAAGGAAAAGGTTATTGGCTCAGTTGTTTGTGACTCGGTTGCACGTTGTCCTGTCCCATCAACAGGTTGGGGTTCCATCCCGTCAAAGGCGCATGCCCTGTCCTGTAGCAAGCTTGATCCCCAGTATGGGGCGTGCAGGAGGCAGCTAATGGATGTTTATCTTTCTTTCTCTCCCTCTGTAACTAAAAATATCAATAAAACTGGGGGGAAAAAAGAAGAAAGGTTATTAGGCCCTGGCGGGGTGGCTCAGTTGGTTGGAGCATCCATCCTTCCATGCTCTGAATCCCATTTTTCTCCAATTTTAATAGCAGCCTATCAGAGGAAGTGGTATGGTTTCCTCCTAATATCAATAACATTGCTTTCCCAACTTTCTCTCCTCTTTCCATGCTTATTCACATGCTTCTTACTTTATCAAAAATATATTTATATGGTATTCCTACATCCTTGCTCAACCCTTTAATTTTAGATATGAAACTAAATCTATTAAATGCACACCATCAGCCCATTATCTGGATGAAGCTCAACCTCTGATATATTCCTCAGAAAGTTAGTTTTTGTATGTGGTGTAAGTGTAGATCAAGACTCTATTTTTCATGCAGACATGCAAGTGTTCCAGGGCCAGTGTTTGGGAAAGACTTTTCGTCCCTCCAGAGAATCATGTTGGCTACTTGCCAAAAATCAACTGACTATAGTGTGTACTTTTGCTCAAGACTCACTACCCTATACCTCTAACCTTTCACAAATCCACACTGTCTTGGCTACTGTAATGATAGGTCTTCAAATAAAATAGAATATGTCTTGCAACTTTGTTTTTCCTTCTTAAAATTGTGATGCTTTCAGTAGGTTTGCCATCCATTTAAGTTTCAGGTTCAGCTTGTCAGTTTTTACATAAAATCTTTCTGGGATTTTAATTGGAATGACACTGAATATTTAAATCAAGTGGGAAAACACTGACACTTCCACAATATTGAGTCATCTGATCCATTAACATGGCATATCCTCCAGGTCTTTAGGTCATTATTCCCTTTGTTATTGTTTTATGGTTCTTGCATATATTTCAGTCTATACCTAAGTAATTCATGTTTTTTGGGTGCTGTCATAAATAGTAGTGCATTTCAATCCAAATTTGCAATTGTACATTGCAAGAACATTCAAATACAACTGGTTTTTGGAATACTGATTTAGTATTTTTCTGTCTTGAAATCTGACTTGTTCTGGTGAGGGGTTTTTGGACAAGTTTTTAAAAGGATTTTGAATGAAGGCAATCATGTCTCTGAATAGAGAAAATAGTCTTTCTTCCTTTCCCATATGTAGCCTTTTCCTTTTTCTTGCTTTATGGAACCAGCTAGGTCTTCCAATACAATGCTGAATTCAAGTGGTAAGGGTGGATGTATTCGACTTGTTCTTAATCTTGGGTGAAGCTACTGTTTTTCACAATTATGTTAACTGGAGACATTTTTTGGCGTGCTTTACTAGTTTGAGGAAGCAACCTCCTATTCCTATTTTGCTGAGGTTATCATGAATGCTGTGGAATGTAGACAAATGCTTTTACACCTATTGTGATCATCATATGGTTTTATTTTTTAGTTGGTCTGTATGAGTTATGGTGAATGGATTTTGAATACTGAGTCAGCCTCGGCTTTGTATCCCGAGGTGAACTCCCATTTGCCTTAATGGATTACCCTTTTTATAAACTGCTGATTAAAGTAACTAGTATTTTGTTGAGGATTTTTTTCTTCCATGTTAATGAAGAACATTTGTTTTGTTGTTTTTTAATTTATGATATCTTTGTCTGGCATTATTTGTGCAAGGCTGACCTCAAAAAATAACTTAAGGCATGTTCCTCATCTTACATCTTCTGGAAGACTTTGTATAGAATTGGTATTCTTTCTTAAATGTTTGGTAGAATTCACAGTGAAATGACCTGAGCCTGGATTTTTTAATTGTTGGAAGGCTTTGAAAACTATGAATTCAACAGGTGTAGAACTAATCAGGTTAACCACTTCTCGGTTTTCTTCTGTTGGTATTCTCCACCTGAGTGAACTTTGGTAGTTTATCTTTTAAGAATTTAGTCCATTTCATCAACTTTGTCAAATATATGTGTTTAGTGTTTTTATAATACTCCCTTCTGGGTTTGTTTGTTTGTTTGTTTTTTTACTTCACTGGCTTCTGGTCTTATCCCTATTTCATGTTTACTTTGGGTTTATCTTACTCTTCTTTTTCTAGTTTCTACGCTAGAAGTTTAGATTACTGATGTGAGACCTTTATTCTTTTAAAATATTTAATGCTACAAATTTCCCTCCGAACATGGCTTTTTATGCATCTTAAAAATGTTGATATGTTGCCCTGGCCAGTTTGGCTCAGCGGTTAGAGCATCGGCCTGCAGTCCAGAGACCCGGGTTCGGTTCCCGCTAAGGGCATGTACTTCGGTTGCAGTTTGTCCCCGGCCCTGGTTGGTCGTGCGGATGGCAGCCACTCGATGTGTCCCTTTCACGTCGATGTTTCTCTCTCTCTCTCTTCCTCTCTCTCCCTCCCACTCTATCTGGACAAAAAATGTCCTCAGGTGAGGATAAAAAAAATGCTATGTTGTATTTTTTGTTCAGTTAAAAACGGTTTCTTTCAATTTCTGGTTCATGGATTGCTTGGAATTGTGTTAACTAAAAGTGTTGAGATCTGTTCCTTTTGCTATTAGTTTCTTGATAATTTGCATTATAGACTGAACACATTTTTGTTTCAATTATTTTTTAAATTAAGGTTTATGACCCAGGACATAGCATGTATATATTGGTGAATGCTTCGTGTGCAATGAAAAAGGATGTGTAATCTGCTGTTGGATGTTCTAGAAACGTCTTAGCTCCACTTTGTTGATGGCATTACTCATTTCTTCTAAATCCTTGCTGAAATTTGCTCTCCAAGTGATTTAAAAATAAGTGATAGATTATATTTCTTTCAGATCTAGTTTGCATTAATTTACATGATTTTGAAACTTCATTGTTGACAGCATGTATACTTAGGAATGTATTTTTGGTGAAATAATGCTTTTATAATTATATTCCATCTCTATTCATAATAGTTTCCTTTGCCCTGGGTATATATTTCCAGGAAAGGGTACATGTTTTCAAATATCAGCTGTTAAATTGGAAGATTGGGTGAGACTGTCAGCCTGACCTGTATTTAACTTGGCATGGACCTCGTTGCAGATTTAGGTTAGGGTTAGTGCACAACTTCTTTCAGCTATTTTCAGGGCATTATCAGGATGTTTCCCTCAGCAGGCCCTGGGACCTGAACCTGGAAATACTAGAGATCTGCCTGAGCTCAGAGCCCAGCAGCCAGCTTTCTGGGATGCTAAGGTTCCTTCGCTTCCCAGTTCCGACTTCTGAGCTCCCAGCCTACAATGCATCGGAGGTGTTTGTCTCAGCTCTCTTGAACCTTTCCCACGTTTCGTAGCACAAAGCCCTAAGTGCCTTGAGATGGCTTTCATATATCTGGGGGGTTGGCAGGAAAGGGATGGTGTGTTCTCTAAGCTCTTTACCCATCCCTCAGCCTAAAGGTACAGACTGCTTCTAATGGACTCATTTCCATTGTTGCACTGTCCACAGTCCTGCCTTGAGGTAGCGTCTGCACTTAGAAGAGGGGCTGGGCATCTCAGCAAAATCTTTTATTTCTAGCTTTTTCTGCCAACGTCACACTTGTCATACTATCTGTAAGGGTTCCATAACGGCACGTGGGAGAGTTGGCTGGAAACTGCTCTGCCCGCGGTTCTCTAAGTTGTCCACGGCCAGTCCAGAGGCAGCTGTGGTCTGTGTGCTCTCGACTGCAGGACCTCTCCTCTTCCTGCAGTTGTGCCAAGGATAAGAGCAGCAACTCTTATATAAAACGTTCCTTAATTTCTAGTGTTTTATTCATTTGGGTTTCTTTGGGTTTTCTAATTTTGTAGCTTATCCAATTTGTTTAACCAGAAAACAACTAATTGGTGAAAATTAGAAAATTTTTCTTCTGCCCTAACCCAGAATTCCTTATAGCTTTTTGCTTTCACACCTTGGCTAGAATTTACATTATTCTATAGAAGTGATCAACTTCCTTATAATTTTCTTAAAGGTATATGTCTATTGTTTAACCCTTTATTCTGTCAGTAGTCATTTTTGGGAACAAACTTCTTGAAGGGGTTAAAGGATTTTATTTCTAGTCCCAATTTAATATTTTAAAATATCACCTGACTGGTGTGGCTCAGTGACTGAGCATCGACCCATGCACCGAGAGGTTATCGGTTCAATTCCCAGTCAGGGCACATGCCCAAGTTGTGGGCCAGATCCCCAGTGGGGGACATGCAGGAGGTGGCCAATCAATGTTCTCTCTCATCAATGTCTCTATCTCTCTCTCTAAAATAAAGAAAAATGTTTTTAAATATTTAAAAGTATCTAGGGGCCTTAAATTCCATCAAATGACTTACCTACACATATTGAGGTAATCATAAGGCTTTTATCTGGTAGTGTGGTTATTTTTATGACATGATTGTCTTACAAACATCTTAATGTGTTTCAATTAAAATCAGATTCATCTACATATAACAGAATCAACTCTTCTACAACCCCCCTCCCTCAAAAGGTGGCTGAAACAGCGTAGTTCATTTCTCTTCCGTGCAAAACATACCCAGATGTTGGAAGTCTAGAATGGCTATAGTAGCTCCATCTTTATCAGACAGCCAAGTCACTCTTTCCATTGCATTCTGGAGGTGGCTTCCACCATCGAGATGAATTCGGTTCCAGGATGGCTGCCGACACCCCAACCATGTGTTGCTATTGAAGAGGAAAGATTAAAGGGCACTAGAGGGCTTTTCCCAGGTGTTTGCTTTCCTTTGGAAGAACCTGCCATTACACCCTCTCAGCAACTTGTATTTCCGTATCATTACTCACAGTTTAGCAGCATGATTAGACTTAACTGCAAAGAAAATGGAGACGTAGCTTTTTAGCAACCCACACCGCCATTAGGAAAAACACAGCGATTTTGTTGGTAACTAAGGGACACTGGACTCACTACTAGTGGTCTGCTACACTTAATGATGTCATAGTTTTTTAAAAATATGCATGATTACATGCATTTTGCTCTAGTTCCATTTGAGACTTTTAAATCTATGCTCATAAATACAACTTACAACGCATTCTCACCACCCCACCCTGCCCTATTTAATGGAAAATATTGTAAAATGTTGGAATTCTCTTTCCTGAAGTTTTCTGAAAATTATCAACTGTTACTGAAGTCTCTGGAACCTCCTTCTCTTCTGGGGATGGGGCAGGGTTCGAGGGACCAGGTAGATTCTCACACCAGATTCAATTTTTCACTGAAATGCAACTTTGTTTACTGGTACGCCAATTCATTTCTCTTAAGTTTCCTTTATCTGAAGTTTTCCATTGCTTTTAAGATGAAAACAAACCCATCACTATCCTTTCCCACAGTATTTGATTACTATCTTCAGGGTTGCATGTGGATTTGCAACACACAATATGGCAACTTTTAAACTCTAAGTTACTCTGGGCAGTGGTAGACTTTCCCTTATGTGCTTATTCTCGCTGTGCGTGTATCTTCATTGGAACATCAGTGATAAAATACATATTCAGTCGTCCCTCGCCACTTCGCGCTTCGACTTTCACGGCTTCGCTTTATTGTGTTTTTTTCAAATACTATATTAGAGTTCTAACCTAATTGCCAAGGGCCCAATTCTTTCCAGATTGCTGCTTATTCACATAAGGAAATTGGTGAAGTTGTGAAGAAAACAGACTTGCTAAAGCAACTGACAGGATAATTCCCAACACCCTGGCTCTAAAACTGTATGTACGTTTCAGCATCACTTAAAGACCGTATAGCTAAAGACAGGTGAACTAGAACTAAAAATGATGATAGCAAAAGCTATACAGCTGGGCCTCGTTTATCACGGTTAATCAGTTCCAGACTCTACCGCGATAAATTTCCACAAAGTAGGATTCTTTACTCACACACAGTCGTCCCTCGCCACTTTGCACTTCCGACGTTGGCGGCTTCACTCTATCGCGGTTTTTTCAAATTAGACTAGGACTCATAGTATTTGAAAAAACTGCAATAGAGTGAAGCCGTGACTGTTGAAGCGCGAAGTGGCGAGGGACGACTGTACTGGGTAATGGATATAGAAGGAAATAATTGCAAGATGCTACCAGAGAACAAAGCCTGTTTGCTTTTCTGCACTTACGGAGTCCATTAAAAATTTAAAGTCCGAAGTGCTTCAGCCTACTTTGGTGGTAAGGCCTACTCCTTGGCAGGGAACCTTGAATGATAACCCCATCGTGAGTGCATACACTGTGAGGAATGATGAATCTCAAAGACATCAGGATATTCTACCTAGTTAAAAATTTACATCAAATTGAGGTATACAGCTAAAGAGGTAGCTGCCAGGCCCACTTATAAAGGGAACAAAAGCCCTGGCCAGTTTAGCTCAGTGGTTGGAGCGTCGGCCCGTGGACGAATGAGTAGCGGGTTCGAGTACGGTCAGGGGCAACTACCTTGGCTGTGTTCAACCCCGGCTCTGGTCGGGTCATGCGGGAGGCAACCTCTGTCACATCGGTGTTTCTATCTCTCTCTCCCTCCTTCCCACTCTATCTGATAATAGGTGGAAAAGTATCCTTGGGTGAGGAATAAAAAATAAATAAAGGGAACAAATAATATAAATGGTTTCTATTGTTAAAATGCATTTTTAATAAGTCACTTTATTGTACTAAAAAGTTGCATCCATTAAGAATATTGCAATGTATAGAACTTTTCTGTCATTAAAATCCTAGTGTTTAGGCCAGCTGCTGTGGCTCAGTGGATAACTGTCGTTCAATGCACCAAGAGTTTGCAGGCTCAATTCCCAGTCAGAGAACATGCCTGGGTTTCAGGCTGGATCCCTAGTGGCGTGGTGTGCAAGAGACAGCCAATCATTGTCGATGCTTCTCTCTCTCATCGATGTTTCTATCTCTCTCTCCTTTCCTCTCTCTAACAAAAAGCAGTAAACCATTAAAAAACTATCCTAGTGTTTAATAAACTGTGAATTTCAAAGGAGTGTATTCTATATTAATTTGTAGATTTTTCTCTTTGAGAATTTTATAAGATTTAAAAAATTAATTTCCAACATTCATTCCATTCGTATGGTTCCTCACCTGTATAAACTTGTAAAAGGGTATGACTTACAGCTGAAGTTTCACAGGGTTCACCACATTCGTGGAGTTCCTTTGTGTATGTATTAATATGCATTTCATGTATAAAAACTGCTTTCTACGGATGCCCTTCCACATGCTGTGCCTTTCTTAAGGTTTCCATTCAGTGAGTTTTTTTGGTGTATGGGATGATTCCATTTATAGTGTTTCTCTTCTAGATGAATTTGCTGGTATTTTCTGTGAACTAACTTTAGAGCGAAAGTTTCTTATTTTTAGTTCATCAATATGTTTCTCATCTGCATGAGTTCTCTGATGCATAATGAGCTGTGACTTCCAACAGAAAGCTTTCCCACAGTCGGTGCATTTACAGGGTTTCTCCCCAGTATGAGTCCTCTGATGTGCACTGAGAATTGATTTCTGAGAGAAGGCTTTTCCACATTCATCACATCCATAGGGTTTCTCCCCCGAATGAGTTCTGTGATGTACAACGAGCTGAGATTTCCTAATGAAGGCTTTTTCACATTCACTGCATTCATAGGGTTTCTCTTTTGTGTGCATTCTCTGATGTACAATGAGCCGTAATTTTCCACTGAAGGATTTCTCACATTGACTGCATTTGTAAGGGTTTTCCCCTGCATGAGTTCGTTCATGTACAATGAGTAGTGACTTCCAAATGAAGGCTTTCCCACACTTATTACATTCATATGGTTTTTCTCCTGAATGAGTTCTCATGTGTATAATGAGGTATGACTTGCTACTAAAGGCCTTCCCACATTCACTGCACCCATAAGGTTTTTCCCCTGCATGAGTTCGCTGATGTGAAATGAGCTGATCTTTCCTATTAAAAGCTTTCCCACATTCACTGCATTCATAGGGATTTTCTCCTGTGTGAATTCTCTGGTGTACAATGAGTTGTGAATTGAAACTGAAGGACTTCCCACATTCATTACATTCATGTGGTTTCTCTCCTGTATGAGTCCTCATATGTATAATGAGGTATGACTTGCTCCTGAAAGCTTTCGCACATTCACTGCACCCATAGGGTTTCACACCTGTGTGACTTCTCTGGTGTACAATGAGCTGTGACTTCAAACTAAAGGCTTTCCCACACTGGTTACATCCATAGGGTTTTACCCCAGTGTGTGTTCCCTGATGTACAATGAGCTGTGACTTGAAAGTAAAGGCTTTCCCACATTCCCTACAACCATAGGGTTTCTCCCCTGTATGGGTTCTCTGATGTACAATAAGGTTTGACTTTGTATTAAAGGCTTTCTGACATTCATTGCATTCATAGGGTTTCTCTCCTGTATGAATTCTTTGATGTATAATGAGCTGTGACTTCAAACCAAAAGTTTTTCTACAGTCACTGCATTCATAGGGCTTCTCCCCTGCATGAGTTCTCTGGTGTGAAATGAGCTGATACTTACGACTAAAGGCTTTCCCACATTCACGGCATTCATATGGGCTCTCTCCTGTGTGAATCCTCTGATGTATAATGAGTTGTGAATGAAAACTGAAGGATTTCCCACATTCACTACATTCATGAAGTTTCTCTCCTGTATGAGTCCTCATATGTATAATGAGGTATGACTTGCTCCTAAAAGCTTTTTCACATTCATTGCATACATAAGGTTTCATTCCCATGTGACTTCTCTGATGTACAATGAGCTGTGACTTCAAACTGAAAGCTTTCCCACACTGAATGCACCCATAGGGCTTTACTCCTGTGTGAAGCCCCTGATGTACAATGAGCTGTGACTTGAAAGTAAAGGCTTTCCCACACTCACTACAACCATACGGTTTCTCCCCTGTATGGGTTCTCTGATGTACAATAAGGTTTGACTTTGTATTAAACGCTTTCTGACATTCACTGCATTCATAGGGTTTCTCTCCTGTATGAATTCTTTGATGTACAATGAGCTGTGAGTTTAACCCAAAAGCTTTCCCACAATCATTACAACCATAAGGTTTCTGTCCTGAATGAGTCCTCTGGTGTGAAACAAGCTGGTCTTTCCTACTGAAGACTTTTCCACATTCAGAGCATTCATAAGGATTCCCACCTGTGTGAATTCTCTGATGTATATGGAGCTGTGAATTCAAATGGAAAGTTTTCCCACATTCACTGCATTCATATAATTTCTCTCCTGCATGACTTCTCTGATGTTCAATGAGGTGTGACTTGCTGCTGAAGTCTTTCTCACATTCATCATATTTGCAAGCCTTCTCCTCTGCGTGAGTTCGCTGATGCACTACAAGGTATGATTTACTGCTGAAGACCTTCCCACAGTAACTGCACTGAAAGGGTTTTCCTCTCACATAGATTTGTTGGCACGTGAGTTGTGACTTCTTGTGGACAATTTCTCCTGATTTATTACTTTCACAATATTTTATTCCAAAAAGAGTTTGTTCATGTTCATGGAGGAATGATTCCTTTTGTGCATAAAACCCATTGAGATTCTTTCCACCAAAATTACTACTGAAGTTTATATTATATTTCAAACTCTTCCCATGTGTGCCAAATTTATAAAGCTTCTGTCTTGAAGAAACACAATTTGTAGTAAGAACACACAGGTTTCCAAATCCAGTACAATCGTAGTATTTTGCCATACTTCCCGGCTTGCCTTGATTTTCCCGATACCATTCCACATGATTATCAATTCCCCAGACTTTGTCTAGAAATAAAAAATATGTTATAAATAATAACAAGATCCTGGTATATCATAAAATTACCTTTATGCCATGTCATGAGGTTGTTTTAGTTTCAGATTATCACATCTGAAAATAAGTAAAATCTGAAGTGGAAATGTTCCCAAACTCCTGGGCACTGGGGAAAACAAAGCAAAACTAAACATAAAAATAGGCATAGGCAACTGACAATAATTAAAGACTGTTTTGAGTTTACAAGGTTTGCATAATGGGTAAATAAAGCAAATAAGGCAAAAGAAAAAATGAGCAAAATATAAAGAGAATGGATGAAATCTTGAATCATTAGAATCATTTAATAAATAACTGCTGAATACTTAGTATGTTCCAAACAGTAGAAAGCTCAGGAGAAAAAGCAAAAAACATTGCAAATTAGCTTACAGTTCTCTCAGAAATAAAGTTCCAATGAATACCCAAAGAAACATGAAAATAAACGAACAAGAATCAGCATCATGATGTTCCAGAGCTGAGGATAGGAAAAAGCTTCCAGAGAAACAAAAAAACAAAAAACAAAATAAGCCCTGGCTGCTGTGGCTCAGTTAGTTGGAGAGTTGTCTCATACACTGAAAGGTCGCAGGTTTGATTCCGGGTCAAGGTGTTTACCCAGGTTGCTGGTTTGATCCCCAGTGGCGGCAGGAGGCACCTGACAGATGTTTCACTCTCACATGGATGTTTCTCTCTCTTTTCCCTTCCCCTCTCTCTAAAATCAATAAAAACATGTCCTCAAGTGAGGATTTAGAAAAAACAAAACAAAACAATAAAACCTCACAAAGATGCCTTTAATGTATCAAAATGTACTATGGCATCTGACTTCTCAGCGTCACCAGAGAAGAGAGCATTCAGAAGTAAACATTTCAGAGGCACAGGTCTCGCAATTTATATCATATGCACCTTTCACAGAAAGCTGCTGGAAGAGGTGCTCCAACAGAACAAACCAAGAAAAAAGATTGAATAGAATAAATATAGAAAATACAATCTGACCAGACATTCAAAGATTGTACAGCCAGGCCCTGGCCTGTTTGGCTCAGCAATTAGAGCGTCAGCCTGCGGACCAAAGAGTCGCAGGTTTGATTCTGGTCAAGGGCATGTACCTTGGTTGCGGTTCATCCCTGGCCCTGGTCAGGGTCGTGTAGGAGGCAACCAGTTGATGTGTACCTCTCACGTCGATGTTTCTCTCTCTCTCCCTCCCTCCCACTCTATCTGAAGATAAATGGAAAAGTATCCTAAGGTGAGGATTAAAAAAAAAGTGTACAGCCAGGTCTTGAGTTAAACTAGTTTATACTAGGGAAGATGAAATTGACAGAATTACTAATTTTGGTGAATGTACCAAAAGAATATTTAGACACGTGAAGGAGAGTCTGGGTTTGAATTACTTATAACTATAGTAATTATAAGACCAGAGAAAATTGGGCTGAGAAAACAACTGAAGAGAAAAAACATTTTATGAACAAACATTAACCACTGTATATGTGCATGATTTACCTGTGGACAGAAGTGGCAGCTGTAAAGATGTAAAACTGAAGACTGATCTAATCAAAAGTATTAAGCAGCCCTGGCCGGTTTGGCTCAGCGGTTAGAGAGTCGGCCTGCGGTCCAGAGAGACCCGGGTTCGGTTCCCGCTAAGGGCGCGTACCTCGGTTGCAGTTTGTCCCCAGCCACTGGTGGGTCGTGTGGGAGGCGGCCACTCGATGTGTCCCTTTCACGTCGATGTTTCTCTCTCTCTCTCTCTCTCTCTTCCTCTCTCTCCCTCCCACTCTATCTGAACAAAAAAAGTGGAAAAATGTCCTTGGGTGAGGATAAAAAAAAAAAAAGTATTAAGCAACCTTGTTAAGATGGTGGGGGTATGGAAAGACAGTCTGTATATCGTGGAACGTATGATGGGCAGAGGGTAGAAGAATTAAATCTCCACCCTTCCTTACTAACTGATCATCACTGGGAAGGGGGTAATCAAGGTGCAGTAGAATAACCTGGTTACTTAGATATATGGAGGTAAATACCATAAGGAAGACCTAAAAGAGAGAAAAGTGGTATTCCTGGAATGGCAAATAAAGAGGGGACTGGGTAGAAATGCTGTTAAATTTTTTTTAAATCCCAAAAGCCAAAGATACAAAGTAGATAAGAAACAAGACCCAGGACTAAGGCCTCTGGCACAATGACAAAGGTTTGGAGGCTGATGGAAGAGAGAAAGGGTAGAGCTCATCTAGATTTCCTAAAGTAATAGGCCGACCAAGACAAATGGAAAAGGGTATTAAGAGAACAAAGCAGCAAGTCAGGTTTGCAGACAGCATACAAGAGGATCTTAACAACCCTTCCAAGTTTCCCTGCCTCCTAGCTCTGTTCCCTCTTACTCCTTTTGCACACAACTTCCCCATTCTCCTTCCTACATCAATTCCCAAATGGGGTGGTGCCTGCCCCTGGCTGCATTGATAAGTGAATATGGGCACTTTTGAGTATCACAATGGTATGCAAGGGACTGTTACTGGTTACGATATGGTCCTAACATCACACATGTTTCCATTGAGAAGAAAACAGACCAGTGAGGCACGACCTTTGCCCTGGAGTCTGCATTGCTCAGGTCTGGATGTGGGGGCTGTTACTGCAAGTTTTCAGAGCTCACGGACACTCAATCTCACTAACCATCCGCTCCCACACTTTCTCCTGCCAGCCCTTCTGTTGCTGGTGCCATACCATCCTTTCTTTTCTTGATTTCCCAGAAAACCTAATGAATTTTCTTTGGTGCATTCTCTTTGCAACAATATTGGCAGAAAAATAAGATTAGGGTTGGCATTTCAAGGGAAAGCTAAAAAAGTTCAAGAAATCAGAAAAGGATACAAAAGCCAGTGACTAGAAGACAGGAATTCACATATTTAAAGATTCAAATATGATTAAAGACTGTATTAAACATGATTATTGGCCATGGTATGCAGGTAAACCCTCAAAACTCAACTTGCACCCTAGCAATTGAGATTCTGAAGGGAGAGAAAAGCATTCTGCCCCATGATCATCTGTAGTTTACCTGCGGAAACGAGAGCTAACCAGCCACAGACAGAGTTCTGGCACAGCTGTCTGACCAGGGCTTCTCGTCACTGCGAACCTACGTGGTGACTTCTACGTGGTCTCCGCTGCTGCTGCTCTCCCCAGATGGAGAGTCCTGCTGTTCCTCCCTGTACTTCTCTCTCACCGTTGGTATTTGTCTGGCTGGTTGTATGTGGATAACTTACTTTAATTATAGGTCACCAGACCATAAAGAACTCCCACCAGGTCTGACTGGGAACAAAGACTCTCGACTGTCACTAATATAGCAGAATAATGAAAGTAGGGGTGGCAGAATGTTTCTGAAGATGGATGGACGGGAAGAAGGAGATTATGATGTCCAGCAGTCTTCTTCCCTGATCTGTTTCCCACACCTTTGCTTCAGGCCGAGCTCCAGTGAGGGAAATGGGGACCCCTCTCCATCCTCCCATCCGCCTCCACCCCCTGAAGCTTGCATTATCAGAGCCAATAGGGGTGTCCCTTTGCCCGGCCAGTCTTCTTAGACAGGGGCATGTTGTAGTAAACATCTAGCCTACTGAACACGGGAAGTCTGCTGGGGCTTCCTGGGACAGGTTTTCCTGTCCTACCCCACTGGCCCCTGGCACAACCACACATGTTGCGGGAACCTGCAGCCGTGGGCAGCATGGGGAGGGGACCTGAGGAAAGGGCTGCCACCCCGGAACAGCAGGGGACAGGTGGGCCTTTGCTGGTGCACCGAGACGCCCCCTCAGTCATCCTAGAGCTGCCCCACGTCGGGACACCTGTGACCTGTGAGCAGGAGTCATTTCTGCTCGAATGGGGTGACTGAGGGCTACTCACAGCTGCGCTGAAATGGCGAGAACGCAGGAAGACTGACTGCTGAGTCCCCCTCCACGCCTGTGACGGAGGAACGCCTCCAGGGAACGTCCGACAGTAACGTCCAGAATGGACAGAAAGGTAGTTGAATAAATTTGACTCATCAGTAGATCAAGCAAGAAATGAAATAATGTTGGTCTTACGAGTGGACATTGAGAAGATGGGGGACTTTTACTTTTCTTAAAAGTCAGAGAACTTTATTTTATTTTAATAATTTTTTATCTTTATTGTTGAAAGTACTACAGATGGGACTTCCTTTTGAAAGGACCAAAATACTATCCGATTGTGAAAACCCAGGGAAAAGAACTGCGCGTGGAGGCTGACGCCGACTCCACGGCAGCAGGAACAAGCAGAGGACCAGCAACAGTCAGAAGGTGAGAAGAGTACTGGCTGTGGACAGTGGGGGAGGCGAACAGGCTTTAAGAACAAGACAAGGGGGTGGCTCAGGCAGCAAGGTGCCCTGTGGACCAATCACACCCAGTACCGAAGAGCAGAAGAAAGAGGCACAGACTGTCAATTATCAATAGAGAAGAAAGAGCTTAAATATTCAGAACAGAAGTCTTTTAAAAAGTTACAATATACGAGCCCTGGCTGGTGTTGCTCAGTAGTTAGAGCGTCGGCTCGCGGACCAGAGTCCTGGGTTCGGTTCCTGCTAAGGACACGTACCTTGGTTGCCGTTTGTCCCCGGCCCTAGTTGGGGTCCTGTGGGTGGCAATCTGTCGATGTGTCTCTCTCACATCAATGTTTCTCGCTCTCTCTTCCTCCCTCTCTCCCTCCCACTCTATCTGAAGATAAATGCAAAAATGTCCTCGGGTGAGGATAATAAATAAATATATATAAATAAAAATATATTTAAAAAACAGAAAGGAAGTAGAAGGGATGTGGAAGTCACACCAGGTGATGTCAAGGAGAAGCCTGCTCAGGGCATGATGAAGTGAGTCTTCCACATGGGAAAGGAGAAGGCTGAGCAGCCAGGGGAGACTAACTATGAGAGAACGGTTACCGACAAGACAGTGCAAACTTGAGGTGCTCATCACTCCAGAATTCACACCAATTCTAAATAAAAATAAAAAATCTATGTGTCCTGATCAATCACCTGGATGGCCTTGACCTGGAATGTGGCCCTGCATCATCCATAGCTCTTCTTGTTCCAGCTGGAAGATGATATCAGGTTTGGTGTGCTGATACCCTGAGAATGGAAAATCACAGGTAACAGAGACCAAAACTGCCTAAAATTCAGGGATAATGAAGGATGGGGAAGATCTGGTTAAGAGGCAGCACGATGAAGCTACCCTTTTATACTCTGCCTAATTAAACATCATTCCATTTGTATGTTCTGATGACAAAGGGAGACTAAGAAGAACACCTTTAACAGAAGTCTAAAATCACTAAGTATTTTACAAAAGCCCACCCCTCCCAGCTTTAAGTAACTGAGCAGCAGCCTGGAGACCACACATTCCTTTTAGGTCAGCAGCACTTACCCAGGAACACCAGGTTGCTATAATTCTCCAACATCACACTCCGGTACAGGTGCTTCTGAGCAGGGTCCAGCAGCCGCCACTCTTCCCAAGTAAAGTGCACAAACACATCCGTGAATGACAACGGCCCCTGAAAGAGCATATTCCCATTCAGTCTCAGATTATCTTACTGCGTTTATGGGAAACGACAGACTGCTTAACCAGGGTTTTCATTAATTACATTCTTTGTCATAAAAGCAAGAAGTGATTGAAACTCTCCCCGTCAGTTAAGTACTGTATCAGTCAGCCTTTCACTCAACATGTGAGAATATCAGGTGCCAGTCTTCAGCTCGCAGCAGATAATGTAACAGCAGGTGAAACAAAGTCCTGGCCAAAGTGCTCAGCAAAGCAGAGGGAAGCACAGCTAACATGTGCAGATGCGACTGGGAGTCAAAGGAGCTGAAACAAAAGAGCCGAGTACAACATGTACACAAAGGAGAAAGCCAGCGATGCTGCTCAGTGAACACGCACGGGCAGACCAAGGAGATGCCGCAGGTCGATTCCAGACCCCAAAATAAAGCCAATATCACAACAGTCACATATATGTTTCCCAGAGCATATAAAAGTTATATTTACACCACACTAAAGTCTATTAAGTGTGCAACAGCATTATTTCAAACTAAAACAAAAAAAGATGTATATACTTTATTGCTAAAAAATGATAACATCTGAGCTTTCAGCGAGTCATAAACTTTTTGGTGGTGGAGGGTCTATAATATCTGCCCTTGCCAGTGTGGCTCAGTGGTTGAACGTCGACCCATGCACCCAGAGGTTGCCGGTTCGATTCCCAGTCAGGGCATATGCCCAGGTTGTGGGCCTGATCCCTAGTGGGGGGCGTGCAGGAGGCAACCAATCGATGTTCTCTCTCATCGATGTTTCTCTCTCTCTCCCCCTCTCCTAAAATCGATAAAGACAAAAAATTTAAAAAAAAAAGAAAAAAAATATATATATATACACACACTGCCTTACAACAACCAGAATGGCTCAAATTAAAAAAACAAACAACAGCCCTGGCTGGTCTTGCTCAGTGGTTAGAGCGTCAGCCCGCAGACCAATAAGTCACAGGTTCGATTCCGGTCAAGGGCACGTACCTCAGTTGCATTCGTCCCCAGTCCTGGTCGGGTCGTGCGGGAGGCAGCCAGTCGATGTGGCTCTATCATGTCGATGTTTCTGTCTCTCTCCCTCCCTCCCACTCTATCTTATGATAAGTAGAAAAATATCTTCAGGTGAGAAATAAAAACGAACGACAGTCCCCATTGCTGGGCATGTGAGGCATGTGGATACCTCAGCCGGGCTGCCGGAGCACAGTGTGTAAAACGCAGGAGCATGGGTGCCCCTTGAAGCAGGTGCGCAGTGAAAAGCACAAGCAATACAGCAAGATACACACGTGCACACAGCACTGACATGAACTGAAAGTACACACACAGCAATAAAGACACACGTTATAAACACATCAACAAAAGAATACCCGTAAAAACTAAATAATTTTAGCGGGGGGACAAAAAGGAGATGGAAATGGAGTGTGGGGAAATCAGGAAACATGTAAATACAGATAGAAAGGAACCTTGTAGGAACCATAATGAAAAGCAGCCCACAAACTAACGAGTGATTAACAACCCTTCAAACTATGAATCACATCCCTTTCTCCACCAAAAAAGTAAATAAGTGAATAAAAGTAATAAATAAGTGATGATCAAGAAATAAACAACTCACCTCGAGCTTAGTGGTTTTCAGCTGCTCCTGAGAAACAAAGAGCCACTCTAGGATCTGCTCCGTCTTGTGGCTCTTAAGCCTCTGCTGGGGTCCTCTAGGGAGAGGCCTCTGGTCAGGGGTCCCTTGACCCACTGTGGGTTCCTGACCTTGGAGCTTTCTGATCCTATTGCCTGAACTGTCTCGTTCCAGGAGGGGTGGGACCTATAGACTCAAGAGCAAACCACTTTAGTGAGCATATATCCTCTGGGCCCCAACCCTGGTCTCTTTTGCTAACATGTTTGCAGGAGAACAGGCTGGGTGCTCTGCAGACTGTGGTCACTGCCACTGTGGGGCAGAAGCAAGACGAATGAAAATGGAACACCAAGCACACGGATGACAGCCTCCGCCTCGACTCTGCAAAGGCTTCGTGAACCTCACAGCACAGTGACCACCCTGAGATTTCAACAGTTTTGGGCAGCCACTTAAATAAGCACCTGCTGCCAGATGATCAAAAGTAAACTCTGTTTTAGGTGGGTATACACCAGCGACAGATTTTGAATAACATAGTCTATTTCAGTCAGAGTTCCTTCTCTCACTATTTAGTGTCCATGAACAAATTCACTTAACCTCTCCCACTGATTGCTCCTTTTTGTAGTTAAAACATTTAGAGTAGGGTGAGATCAGGGTAGCACTGTAGTTATTTAATCTCCAAAAAACTTAAAACAAAACAAAAAACCAAGAGACCTACCAGAGTAGTAAAAGAAAAAGCCCAGACACCTACAACAAACAACATCTAAGTGACAGGTCTCACAAACCTCAGGATATAGGCAGATGTGACCCAACTGCACAGGGCAGTTCCCAGCTGTGGAAGTATGAGCAACGAGGGAAGATTCTTCAGGGGCCACATGCTGCAGGTCTCAAGTCACCAATAAATGTTCATCCCCAACCAGAGGGCACCTCCCTTGAGTGGGATCTGAACAATGTTCCTCAGGCTCAGAGTTGCAGGGGACTAAGTGACCTAACAGTGCTGTGGGCATGTGAGAACAGGACCTAAGAAATAATCAGAGGGGGAGAGCGATGGGAGGAGATAAAGAGGAAAATGTCCAGAGGAAACTTATTCCAGAAATTTTCTTAAAAACAAAATACAATTATGTACATGTGAGAAAGGGCATGTTGAACTCTAGGAAACGGCTTGAGGCAGGAAAAGAGGCTTCCTGACAAAGCTCAGCAATGAGTCAGGTCAGGTATGTATGCATGTATGTATGTGTGTGTGTCTTCTTATACTTCCAAAAGAATCACTGAAACGATGAACTAGAAACTGTAAAAAGGGTTACCTCTGGGGGAGAGAAAAAGGGCAGAAGGAATGAAAGCAAGGCATCTTAATACACCATTCTGCAGTTTTTATTGTTGTTGTTTTAAAATGTTTTTATTGATTTTCTAGAGAGAGAGAGAGAGGAAGGGAGAGAAAGAAACACCCATGTGAGAAAGAAACATTGTTTGGCTGCCTCCTACTGGGGATCCAGCCTGCAACCCAGGCTTGTGACCTGACAGGAATCAAACTGGGACCTCTCAGTCCGTGGGACAACGCTCATCCACTGATCCATACTGGCCAGGCCACAATTCTGCAGTTTTTAATTTTGAATTATATAAATACTTTACATGATAAGAGAAAGAAGAGAGGGCCATCATAACATTAAAAATTACTGTCAACAAATGCATTTGCTTATCAAATTAGAAGCAAAGTGACAAAAGACAATAATTTTTCTGACCTTAACACGTGGCATTTGTATACTCTTTCGATAAAATAAGCTATAAGAACCAATTAACTTCATTTAGCATCCATGTTAGTAATAAACTGTTATTTTAAAACCATTTTATGTATACTGGAGGGTATGACCCTTGTAACTGGGGATGGGGCCAGGGTTTCTTTCTGGAGTGATGATAATGTTCTGAAATTAGATAGTGGTGATATTTGCACTGCTATGTGAAGACAGTATTCAGCCCTCAGCTGCTGTTTCACTTTCCATGGCCAACTACGGTCCAAAACCATTAAACGGAAAATTCCACAAAATAAACAATTCTTAAGTTTTAAACCGCACAACGTTCTGAGTACCCAAATAAAATGTTGCGCTATTCCAACTCTTTCCCACCCAGGACGTGAATTACCCCGGGTCCAGCGTATGCATGGCTCTGCACCTCCCGCCTGCTACTCATCTTAGTTATCTGTGGGTCGCAGTGCAGCCCTTGTGTTCAATTAACCTTTATTTTACTTAATAATGGCTCCAACGCATAAGAGTAGTGATGCTAGCGATTCGAATATGCCACAGAGAAGCCATAAAGTGTTTCCTCGAAGTGGAAAGAGTTGTATGTATTGGTTAAAACTCAGCATACATGGAGTTCGTACTACCCCGGTGTCAGGCACCCACTGGGGGGTCTCGGAATGTCGTCCCCCTCCCCGCGAATAAAGGGGGGGCTACTGTACTAAAAATGAATGACATACTTTAAACGGATGCGCTTTTATGGCACATCAATTATACCTCAATAAGGCTTCTATGAAACGAGTCATTTTTTACTTCCGTGGTTATTAGTATTTTGCTAAGTTTTGCCAACAACCCTGTCCCTTGTTCATCTCCACGCCCTGGAGGAGCCGGATGCGCGCACGTCAGCCTCAGGGGCAGCTTCTCACGAAGGAGAGGAAACCGACTCACCCAGATGGCGGCTGTGCGGACCCTGGTGGTCATGGCCGCGCCGGCGGCGTGCCCGCGGGAGGTGGCGGACCGAGGCTGCGCGAGGGGACGCGAGGGAGGGTCTCACCGCTGCCCCACGCGACGCCGGGGCCGCTCCCAACCGAGGGAGAGGCCGGGAGCACCGACACCTGCCCCTGCCTCAGGCAGCCGCTGGGCTCCCCACCTCCGCTCCATCCACACACGCGCGCGCCCGGGGGCGGGAGGCCCGACTAGTCGGTACCGGCCGCCGCCTGGAAGCGAGGGGTTCGACGCGTCGGCTCCTCCAAACCCTGAATGGGCCGAGGGGAGTTGTATCTGCGGCCAGATCGACTTTGTCCTCTTTCTTGACTTCGAGGCGCCCCGCCCGGGGGCTTGCACGACGGCCCTGGGGGAAAACGAGGGCGGCCCACTCCGTCTCGGTCACCACGAGGGGAACAGCTGCGGGACGCCAGCTGTGGGACGACGCTCTGCGGGCCTAGCGGAGCCAATGGCCGCCGATGGGGACGCACAGGAAATGCGTCAGTGAGACCGAGGGCAGAACGGACTACAACTCCCAGAAGCCTCTGCGGGAGTGCCTGCCGCCCGGGGTGGGCTGAGCGCCGAGGCCGGGCGGGCTGTGCAGCAGCCGGGAGCTCTGCCTCCCCCGCCCAGCGCTCGGAGCGGGCGCTGCAGGCTTTAAATAACAAAGAATGAAGGGGACAGTAACAACACACACAGCAGTGGTATTAATTAAGTGTACTAAGGTCCCTTTTTGGTAAAAGTCCTAATGTACACTTTAATAATTCAAAAACGTATAACAGCTTAACATTTTTATAAACTCTGTTTTCCCAAAACACTAGTGAAGAGTGGCATTTTAAAACCCCCCGTTTGCGGAGGAGGGGTTTAAATATGTCAATATTTTACATGTGTATCAACCTTTTGAAAGGTAGTATGTTCATTTTTCATATTAGAGTATCTCATTTTGTGCGACCCTCTACCACATGCCGCACACTTGGTAGCTATTTCTCAAAATCACTACCTATGTGATTTTGGGAACATTACTTTAAAATTGCAAACTCGAGTTGCCTTAACTATAGGGGGTATAACATTATTTTCCTCAGAGTTATAAACAGAAATAATCTACCGCATTAAAGGGTTTAGCTGATTGGCTACCTCATATTAAACTGTCCATAAATAGATTAAAATAAGCAATTACTACTATTAGCGTTCACTTGCAGCTGCAGCTTTTCTTCCCCAAAAGTTCCTGGTTTCCTCAGTACTTTAAAATCAAATTTATTGAGGTATAATTTACATACAACAAACTGGGTCATATGAAGGGTGTTTATGGTCCCGTCTGCAGTTACTCTGCCACCCTCAGCCATTGGTGGTGTCATTATAGACTGCTTTCTAAGTTTATACATGGGCCCAGCCCTGTGGCTCAGTGGTTGAGCATCCACCCATGCACCCAGAGGTCATGAGTTCGATTCCCGATGAGGGCAGTGCCCAGGTTGTGGGCCTGATCCCCAGTGGGGGGCATGCAGGAGGCAGCCAGTTGATGTTCTCTCTCATCAGTGTTCTCTCTCATCAATGTTTCTCTCCCTCTCTCCCTCTCCCTTCCTCTCTCTCTAAAAGAAAAATAAAGAAAAAAAGTTTTCTTTAAAAAAAAAAAAAAACTGCTTTGGTTATCCTAGGTTCTTTAAATTTCCATATACATTTTTTATTAGCTTGTCAAATTCCACACAACTGCCTCTGAACTAAAAATTAATTTGGGGAGAATTGCCATCTTAATATTGAGTTTTCCCATCCTTGACCACGGTGTATTATTCCATTTATCACATATATCCTTTATTATGTGTTCTTGAATTTTAGCAGTTTTACACTTTGTACTGTACAGACCTTGCTCATTTCATTACATTTATTTTTCCACATTTTTATATCATTGTGAATGATACTGTATTTACTTCATTTCTAAATTGTTCAGTGCTAGTATATAGAAATGAAATCACTTACTGCACATCTTGTATCCTGTGACCTTGATCAATTCCCTTAAAGTTATTTGTAGCCCATCACTGATGACACAGTTTTCCTGATCCTAAAAGTAGTATGTATTCTTTGAAGAGAGTTTGGAAAAGAACAGAAAAGTAAAGGGGAAAAGAAAGGAAGAACAGTAAATGCTAAGTCCTCCAAGATGTAGGTTAACTACTATTAATATTCTGACAAGTTAGTTCTGAGCGAGATTCATTTCACTTTTTACAGTGCATTTATTTTTTACATATGAGTTTATTCCATATTTACATGTTATCATGCTTTTTTCCTAGCACATGACAGATCGACATTTTTCCTGTTACGCATCTTTGTTTGCATAATTTTAATGTCTACATATTACATGGATATATATTATACATTTTTTACTGCAATTTTTGCACTATCATAAGTAGTGTTTCAGTGATCATCCATGGACACTCACGTATCTTCCAACATTCCTTACGAGGTTAAAAATAGTAATATTATTATTGTTACTTGCCAACACATATAGTATTTACTATGTGCCAGGCACTGTTTTAAGTACATTATATATATTATCACGCCAATCCACATAACTCTCTGAGGTAGATACTAATGGTACCTCCATTATACAGTTGAGAAAATTTGAGCAGTAGTAACTGAGGGACCTATGATCTAGGTCTGGGTCTGACTTCACTCAAAATGTGAGCCTTGCCCTGGCCAGTGTGACACAGTTGGTTGAGAGTCATCTTGTGCATGGAAAGGTCCTCAGTTGGATTCCCAGTCAGGACACATACCCAGGTTGCGGGTTTGATCCCCAGTTGAGATGCATGAGGGAGGCAATCGATGTTTCTCTCTCACATGGATGTTTCCCTCTCTTCCTTCCTCTCTCTCTAAAAAAAAATCAATGAAAACATATTTTTAAAAATGTGAGCCCTGAGCAAACTCACAGTGTCTCAATTATGCGAGGAAGAGCAAGAGTTGGTTTCATTTTCTTTGTAGTTCTGAAGTCTCATGATTCTAACAATCTTTTCTAGATTTTTTTCCAGTGAAAGATATAAAGATTTTGTCCTGTTGGTTTCAACAATATTTATCATTCAACAATCAATCATCCAGCATTTAACATATATATTCTTTGCTAGAAAATGGCAAATTATGGTCAGTCCCTACACACAGGAAAACCATTTATACAATAAAACAAAACTGAGATACAGTCTCTTCCTAAATCTTTTCAGGGTCATGCACTTATCAGAGAATCTGAAGATTAGGATCCTGTCCCAAGAAGAGAAAAACTTTGTATGAAAACAATAATTTTGCATAAAATATTAAGATTTGTTAATTGATCCACGGAAATGAATTCCTTCACTCACTATGGGTCTGTGATATCCTTAGGTTGACAAGTTCTAATGTATGTAAAAGGGAAAAACATGTATAACTGGAAGAGAATTGAGAACTCAGATAGTTCTTATTAACACTCAGGAAGTTTTAATTTGAATGACAGACACTAGGGTGGGGCAATAACAATATTGATAATCACAGTTAACAACTGTAAAGCACTTAATATGCCAGGCACTGTTCTAAACTGTTTCTATGTTCACTCATTTAACTCTCACCATGATCCTACAAGGTAAGAAATATTTTCCCTAATTTACAGAGCAGGACATCCGTAAGTTAGGCACTGAGGAGCTAGAAAGCATGCCCAAGTTCACCGAGCAAGTTTAGGAAAGAGGTGGGATTTGAACTTAAGCCTAGCTTAAGCTTATGCTTTGAACCACCAAGTCTTCTTTATAAAGACAAAAGACTACTTTGGAAGGACAGTGCCTTTGGGTAGTACTGTGTTTATTTCCCGAGCATACTTGCTCCAAGAATTACCCAGGTACCTGCTCCTACTCAAATGGAGACCCTCCCTGGTGTGTTCAAATACCCAAAGCTCCTCTGGGTCCCAATGTCCAAAGAATAACTGTTTTTAAATACCAAGGAGACTAGCACCCTGTCTCAAAAAGTTCAACTCTATGACACAAAGTAACTTTGATTTAATGGGAGTTTGCTAGTAGATGCTTCTCAAGCTTCCTTGAAGGTGAAATAGACAAACCAGATACCCTTGTTTAATATTTAAAAATGTCTTTAAAAATTATATTAACACTGAATAAATTCACTCATTATCCCATTATCTAACAAATCAATTCTATTCATTTATCCATACTTTTTCGATGCTTGCCCACATGCAAATATATTTTTAAGTGGGTACTACTAGTAGTTAATGTGTTATTTCTGTTTATCATTATAAGTATTTTCCTGGCTAACCAAAATGTGATTATATCAGACTCATAAAACAGACTAAAAAATATTAAGTACTCAAGAAGAGAGGGACAATGAAGTAAAAATGGCACGTTATGCCCTGGCGGGTTTGGCTCAGCGGTTAAAGCGTTGGCCCGCGGACCAGAGAGTCCCGGGTTCGGTTCCCGCTAAGGGCACGTACCTCAGTTGCGCTTTGTCCCCGGCCCCGGTTGGGGTCGTGTGGGTGGCGATCACTCGATGTGTGTCTCTCTCATGTCGATGTTTCTCTCTCTCTCTCTTCCTCCCTCTCTCCCTCCTGCTCTACCTGAAGATACATGTAAAAATGTCCTCGGGTGAGGATAAAAAAAAAAAAAAAAATGGCACATTATTTCATTGATATATTATTTTCCATCTTTTGTTACAATGACTGTATCAATTTTCTATTCTTCTCAGCAACAACTCTGATTTATCTTCTTGAAGCAGCATTATCATTATTTTTTAAGCAGGTAAGAAAGCTGGATCATCTCTCAACAACTCAACTACTTAATGGTTCTTTCTCAGATTTTAGCACTTAAGACTTGGTCAAGAATGCTCCCAGGCCAGTTACTTGGGTAGGACTTTGTGGAAATAAGAAAATCTAATTTATTTGTGTACTAAAGTGAAATCTGTGGGTCCCCCCTCACCAAGACCATTCTCTAGAGCAAAAAAAAAAAAAAAAAGGTAGCAACAAGACTGAGAGCTTTCCACATGGATTACATCTGTACAGGTTCTCTCCAGAAGTTCTCCAAAGCTAAATAAAGTTACTGTTCTTTGTGAAAAGTTTTCCATATTCACTATATTACTATGTATTTTCTCTAATAAGATTTGTCTGGTATCTAATAAGGTTAGGGCTATTAACAAGCGCTGTCCCACACTGATTACATGTTAGGAACTGCTCTCCAGTGTGAGCTATCTGATGTACTATAAATGGAGAGTTCTGGCTGAAGATAATTCCACACTGGTTACATTTATAAATCTCTTCTCCAATATGGATCCTCTGATGCTTAATGAGGTCATTCTTCCGAATGAAGGCTTTCCCACACTGACAACATTCATAAGGTTTCTCTCCAGTATGAATCCTCTGGTGCACAATGAGGGCAGAACTCTGGCTGAAGGATTTTCCACAATCATGGCATTCGTATGGTTTCTCTCCAGTGTGGGTTCTCTGGTGTGAGAAAAGGTGAGAGCTTCGACTGAAGCATTTTCCACAATCTTTACACTCGAAGGGTTTCAGTCCAGTGTGAGTTCTATGATGCACAACGAGGTGAGATCTCTGGCTATAAGACTTCCCACATTCATTACATTCATAGGGCCTCACTCGAACATGAGTTCTCTGATGCAGAATGAGATGTGTGCTCTGTCTGAAAGATTTCCCACATTCAGAACATTCATAAGGTTTCTCTCCAGTATGAGTTCTCTGGTGCCTAATAAGCCTGGAGCTATGAACAAAAGATTTCCCGCACTGATTACATGTGTACAGCTTGTCTCCTGTATGAGTTCTCTGATGAGTGACAAGGTGAGAAAACCAGCTGAAGGACTTTCCACATTCTTTGCATTCATAGGGTTCCTCACCAGTGTGAGTCTTTTGATGCCCAATGAGGTGAGAGCTCCGGCTAAAGGATTTTCCACATTCTTTGCATTCATAGGGTTTTTCTCCGGTGTGAATAAGCCGGTGCCTGGTAAGATTAGAACGCCAGCTAAAGAATTTTCCACATTCCTTACATTCATAAGGTTTTTCTCTATGTATACCCTTTGATATACCGTGGGATGTGCCATGACTATGTGAGTTATCATTATCGGAGCATTTATAGGATTTATCTCCTGTTTGAGTTCTTGCAAATTGAATAAGGTGAATGTTCTGACAGAAGGTTTGGCCACGTTCACTACTGTTACTTGCATAGTTTTCCTGATGACCACTAAAAACTAAATCACCTTTTAAACTTTTAGTACGTGAGTCATGTTTGTGGAAATACTCTCTCAGTACTAGTTGAGCAGGAAGAAGACAGTTTCCCCCAAATTTATCATTTTCATTGACTTTCTCTGGAGAAACTACTTTCTTTTGGGTGAATGCCACTTGCCTCAAATGTCTCTCCTGGTTTTTCTGATACTTGTCCAACTGGTCTCCACATTTCCAGACTTCTTCTAATGACAGATACCAGAGATCACTCCTTGCCATTCCTTCCATTTTAATGTCATAGGATGGTTTATTTTTAGGAATGCTCTTATTGGAAACTGATTTAATTTCAACTGCAGTCTCCCAATCTGAAAGAAATGAAAAAGTTTTGCAAAACTAAAACAGTATTAACATTAGAACGGGGTGTGTATGGTGAGACAAAATATGTAAGCCATGTAGAGCTGCTCTCAGACGTGGTTCTGTAACCTTGATAGAAAACGAGAAAGGGAAGAACACAGCAGCACACAGGAAATGCGTTGGGCAACACAGTACATAAAAGGAGCAAAGAGAGTAAGGAGAAGCCATAGCACTGGGTATGCCACGTGGGATCAGGACATTCAGTGGTGGGGGAGCCAATAAAGGGAATCCCACAGAAAAGGATGCACTCCCTTTATCTAATGTGACTATTAATGACAGAGGAACCTAATGTGTCTACTTGTGGTCAGGCCTTCTCCTTGACATGCATTCTTCACACCACAGCTAACTTAATGTTCCTGAACCATGAATGCAGTTAGGTCAGGCAATGCCTCTTATCTACATAACCAAAGCACTACAACCTGAGGTGTAGGGAAACACCTGACAGGTGTGGACATTAGGGATCAGACTGAAATGACCGCAGGCTGCACTGGGCTTGGAAAGCTATCTGTCTGTACGAATCCACACAGGGTCACAAGCAAGTGTCTGGGCTGTTCTGCTACGCAAAGCCGGCTATTTGCAGCATGACTCTGATAAGCAACACCCAAGAGGGCTGAAGAGAAAAATTTCTGAGTATTGAGCTCAGAAAGGAAGATCAAGGAAAAGATCACTTACAGAGAACAAAGGAGGACAGAAACAAAAGACTACTTTCTATTTCTTTTTTTTTTTTTATCCTCACCTGAGGACATTTTTTCATTTTTTGTTCAGATAGAGTGGGAGGGAGAGAGAGGAAGAGAGAGAAACATCGACGTGAAAGGGACACATGAAGTGGCTGCCACCCGCACGACCAACCAGGGCCGGGGACAAACTGCAACCGAGGTACATGCCCTTAGCAGGAACCGAACCCAGGTCTCTCTGTACTGCAGGCTGACGCTCTAACCGCTGAGCCAACCCGGCTAGGGCTATTTCTTAACCTAGAAGGCTGACTTTCTATACACAGGGAAGTACGGAAAAAAAGTAATGTTAAAAATCCACATAAAAATCAGCATTTTACATATTAAGATTAAAATGAAATAGGTATAAATTGAGAAAACATTAGACACAGAGCCGGAGAGTGGTGCAAGCACAGGTGCGTGAGAGCAGCACTGCTGGAGAAGGAGAATGAAGCAGCGGGACCCTGCGAGCTCTGCTGCGGCTTCCTAACTGGCAGACACAACACAGGACGGGGCAGGTGCTGGGGTCCCACTGCAGAGCCTACACACAGAGGTTGTGGGAAGGGGCTACGTGAAAGGGAAAAGACAAGCAAACACAGAAAAATGATTCTGTAAAAATAAGAGATCAGGGATGCTAGAGTTGGTGGCAATAAGAAGGGCTCAAGCCAAGCACATCAAGAAAAAGGTAATTTTAATAAAGAAGTTAAGACACCTTTATCTCTGGATGCTAATGCCAAGACTGTAGAAAGACTACAATAGGGAAATAGAGCGTAAACAAACGGAGACTTCTTCTCAGAAAAGAGAACTAGTGACTACTATCTCCAGGAACGCTGGCCCAATAGGTCATCGAGGCTACTGCCTGCAACGAGGCCTGTCTGATCCTCACCTGGATGGGTATCTTGCTGAATCCCTCTCTCCACCAGCCATGGCTCTTCCCCTTTCTCCAACTGGAGGATCACATCTGGCTTGGGAAGTTGATGTCCTGTTCACAGTGACAGATAGAGAATTGGACAAGGGTTAGCCTGGCCAGTGTGGTGCAGTGGATTGAGCGCATCCCATGAACTGAGAGGTCCCGGCCGATTCCCAGTCAGAGCACATGCTTGGGTTATGAGCTCGATCCCCAGTAGGTGGTGTGCAGGAAGCAGCCAATTGATGTATTCCTCTCTCACTGATGTTTCTCTCTCTCTCTCCATTCCCCTCTCTCTCAAAAATCAATAAAAACATATTAAAAAAAAAAAGAATTGCATAAGGGTTGGGAGCACTGAGCTGGTCACAAACATCCCAGATTCAATCCCTTCACAGTCCTAGGAAACTCTGAAGAGCAGACAAATTAAGGCTATAGAGGCAGCAGAATGTGCATTTTTATTTTATTATTATTATTTTGTTGTTGTTGTTAATCCTCACCCAAGGATACTTTTTCTATTGATTTCTAGAGAGAGTGCAAGGGAGGGGGAGACTTATGTGACAGAGACACATCGATCGGTTGACTCCAGCACGACCCCAACTGGGGCTGGGGATGGAACCTGCAACCCAGGTATGTGCCCTTGACAGGGAATTGAACCCATGACCCTTCAGTCCAAGGGTTGATGCTCTAAACGCTAAGCCAAACCAGCCAGGGCCAAAATGTGCACTTTTAAAAATTCAACAAATTAAAACAATTTTTCCCCCCACAAAAGCAGGAGTACAAAATCCCTGTTCTAAATGCCCACAGAAATTAGGTCCCTGAACCCAAGCTCACGCTCTGATACATGATTCAGGGTCTCCATACTTTTCTGGTCAATGAAGAACCAAAATCATCACAGGGAGTGCATCTCCAGAAACAGAGGTTGGTCTTACCCAAAGAAAGCAGATTCTGGTAGTTCTCCAGCATCACATCTCTGTACAGGATCTGCTGGGCAGCGTCCAGGAGCTTCCACTCCTCCCGGGTGAAGTTCACCAGCACATCCTTGAAGGCTACCAGTGTCTACAACATGAAACACGTTTGTATGAAGCCAGATGTGTATCTCAGCCCTTCCTTTCCTGAATACTGACAGATAGCTTAGGTGGACAGCACTGAGGTAGGGAAAGAGAATAGACCAGAATCTGTCCAGGAGTCTGTAGCAGTTATGTTGGATTCTGGTCAACTCCTGAATTCTGGAACAGGTATTAGGTGCCTACTGTCCCAAAACCAGTTCTGTTACAATTTAGGTTTAGAAACTGTCAGAAGCACTTGTATTTAAATCAAGTTTGCTATAAATAGTTATAGCATGGAGAACCAGAAACCAAAAGTTAATCTGTGTTTATATCATGTGAAACAAAGAGCATAATTCAAAGCCAGAAAAGAGGGAAAACCAATCAAGTCAGGACAACTTAATGCTTAACAGACCAACCTAGCCATGTGCTATGAACTAAAATAATTACCTACAACATTTTCTCTAAACATTTATAGGCAAAAAAAAAATCGTGATGAAATTATATTTTTCTAGTAGCAAACCAATTTGACAAAAAAAAAAAAATAGACACAGAAACAAAGCCTTTATTAGCCACATCAAAAAGAAGTGGTGATTAGGTCTTGGCCTGTTAGCTCAGTTGGTTACACACTCGACCCTATATGCCAAGGTTGCAGGTTCAATCCTTGGTCAGGGCACATACAAGAATCAACCAATGAATGCATGAATAAGTGGAACCACAAATCAGTGTTTCTCTCTCTCTCTAAAATCAATAAATAAAAATTTAAAAAACAAAATAAAACCCTGGCTGGTGTGGCTCAGTGCTTGAAGCGTTGACCCACGCACTGAAGGGTCTTGGGTCTGATTCCCCGTCATAGAGTGTGTGGGAGGCAGCCAACTGATGTCTCTCTCTCATCGATGTGTTTTTCTCTTTCTCTCTTCCCCTCACCCTCTCTCTCTCCTTCCCTCCATACCCTTCCACCTTCCACTCTCTCTAAAAATCAATGGAAAAAATATCCTCGGGTGAGGATTAACAATAAATAATAAAGTGGTGATTATGCCCTGGCTGGTGTGGCTTGTTTGGTTGAGTGCTGTCCAATGCACCAAAAGGTTGCTGGTTTGATTCCCAGTCAGGGCACGTGCCCAAGTTGTGGGTTTGGTCCCCAGTCTCAGTGTGTACTGGAAGCAACCAACTGATGTTTCTCTCTCTTTCTCAAATCAATAAAAACTTAAAAAAAAAAAAAAAGAAGTAATGATTATATATAGAAAAAAACCTACTTTAATGACAGAGGATTTCTCATCAAAGGCTATGAAGGTCAGAAGACAGTGGAATCTTTTTTTAATGCTGAAAAAATACAACTATCAAGTAGAATTTCTATGTTGACTGAAAATATCAGGAATGATGCAAAATACATTCTCCCGGGGACTAAAACAAACAGCACTGGTTACCAGCAGACTGACTCTACACGACATGCAAAAGGTAGTTCTTCAGGCATAAGGAAAACAATCCCAGAGAGAAACCTGAAAACTCATGAATAAAGAATGAGCAACAAAAACAGTAAATATAATAATCACTTATGTTGTCTTTAATCCTTCAAACTATGTAGGACAGTTGAGAGCAAAAACTGTAGCATTTTCTGGGGGCGTTTCCCATGTGTGTAGAGGCAACATGTGAGGAACCCTATGGGGAAGAAGCTCAGTGAGGTGCAGGGAGCCACGTCCCCCTCCAATCTCCAGGGGCAGACTGCTCCCAGAGGTTCCATCCTCCTCAGAAGGCTTCCTGCCTTGGTGGCAATTACCGCTTGACAATTGTTACTTGTCTCTGAGTTCCTCCAAACAACCACCCCTTGGGGAGGAGTGAACACAGCCAGAACCATACCCAGGACAACCAGGGACTAGAGAAACCCTAACAGACAAGAATATTCTCAGTTCTTTAATCTTCATTGGAGGAGGTAGCTTGCTGTGAGCTCAGTTCCTCAGTGTGGACAAAAAGTGTTTCCTTCTTCAATACTACTTTACCTGATTCCTGCCCACATTACTGATAAGCTTGTGTTTCCTTGATAAAAAAGGAAATAAAGCTATTTCTACAAACAAATGGTGCTAGTCTCCTGGAGGAGAGTGTCTAAGATACAGTTTCTGACGTGCTAGGAAAGGAACTTCAGGACTTAAGCAAAAAGGGGTTCTCAGTTGGAAGACAAAGAAAGAAGGCAGCTCAGCTTACGGGGAACCGGTCAGCTGGTGACTTGGCTTCCATGTCCTCCAAGTGCTTGTTGATGTTTTCTTGAGAAATGAGAGATCCGAGAAGGCAAAGCTGGGGAAAAGAAAGAAACATGAGGAAAGTTTGCTGTAGCTGGGATGCTTCATAATTCCTTAGCCTAGAACTCCCTCTTACCAGCAGACTATAACACAAACACCACCACACAGAGGACTATCAGAGCTATCCCAGAAGTTCACAGGAGTAGGAAGAAAAGAGCTATGCAGATTGCCTTTCCCCCCTTAACTTCCAGAGTTCAATGCCAAATTTCATTTGGAATCAAACTGTTCTACCATAAATTCTCTTTTTTGAGAATATAAAACAAACAGAAACAAAACTTGACCTGATCTAACATCCTCACTTTACAGATAAGTGTTTTCTCCAGCTGATTGCAGAAGGGAAGTCAAAGATTTGAAGCACAAGAAACATGTGAGCATTACTGGCCTGAAGGTAGAAGGTGTCATGTGGCAAGAAGTGTGGGCAGTCTGTGGGAGCTAAATGCAGCACCCAGCTGACAGCCACCAAGGAGATAGGGAGCTCAGTCCTGTAGCCATATGGAACAGAATCTGCCATAAATTAGAGTGAGCTTAGAAGTAGATTTCCCCCTACACCCCCCAGCTGAGAACTCAGATCAGCCAACACCTGATATCACTGGTTGGATATCTGAGCAGAAAACCCAGCCACACTACATCCGACTTCTACCTAGAGAACTGTGAGCTTGAAAGTGGGTGCAGTTTGAAGCTGCTAAATTTGTGGAAATCTGTTACACAGCTATAGAAAACAAATGCCCGGCCAATGATCTGTTAAGGGTATTTAAATATTAAGAAATATATATTTACTTATGTACTTGGCAGTGCCTGTCATTCTTTCTGGTAGATACTGATTTCCATTTGGTTTCATTTCCCTTCTCCATGAAGGACATCTTTTAACATATCTTGTAATGTGTGTCTGCTGGTAATAAATTGTTTCAGCTTATGTAAATCAGACAAAATAAATGTCTTTATTTTGCCTTTGTACCTTTTAAAAACAGCTTTGAGATATAACTCACATATCATACAATTCACCCACTCAAAGTATACTAATTCAGTGGTTTTTGGTATATTACATTATTAATCTTTAAAATTATGGTAAAATATATACAAGAAAGTTTGCCATTTTAACCACTGCTAAGTCAACAATTCAGTGGCATTATAGTCACAGTGCTGTGTAGCCATCACTACTAATGCCAAAACTTGTTCCTCACCCCGAACAGAAACTCATAAACATTATGCAATGTTCCTCCCTCCCTTCAAAACCCAATAACCTCTAATATACTTTGTTTCTATGAATTTGCCTATTCTAGAAATATCATGTAAGTAAAACATACAATATTTGTGCTTTTGTGTCTAGCTTATTTTACTTAGCATGCTTTCAAGGTTCATCCATGACGTAGCATGTATAAGAACTTCATTCCTTTTCATGGCTGAATAATATTCCAGTGTATGGATCGACCACCCTTTATTTATCCATTTATCTGGGTTGTTCCATCTATTGGCTATTGTGAATGATGCTGCAATGAACATGGCATACAAGAATCTGCTGGAGTCTCTGCTTTCAGTTCCTTTGGACATATACCTAGGAGTGGAATTGCTATGTTATGTGGTAATTTTTTGGTTTAGCTACTTGAGGCCCCATCAAACTTTTCAATTGCAGCTGCATGATTTTACATTCACACCAGCAATATACAAGGGTTCCAATTTTCCCCATAACTTGACATGTTGTCATACCATTTTTAAAAAATTAT
This sequence comes from Tadarida brasiliensis, assembly GCA_030848825.1. Classification (NCBI taxonomy): domain Eukaryota; kingdom Metazoa; phylum Chordata; class Mammalia; order Chiroptera; family Molossidae; genus Tadarida; species Tadarida brasiliensis. Next base: position 132,608 of record CM061277.1, read on the forward strand.
TATAGCCATCCTAGTAGGTAAGTGATCTCTTCTTGTGGTGTTAATTTGCATTATTTTCATGTGCTATTGACCATTTGTATGATCTTCTTTGGAGAAATGTCCATTCAAGTTCTTTGCCTATTTTGAAATTGGATTGATTTTTGTTAAGTTGTAGCTCTTTCTATATTCTGGATATGAAACCCTTATCAGATATATATGATTTCTAAATATTTTCTCCCATTCTACACAATCTCTTACCTTTGTTGTTGAAATATATTTTTGGTGACTATAGAGTTTGAAGTAGACAGTTTTTCCCCCTTTCATTGTGTTATAGATACAGATAGCTCACTCCCAGTACTCTGGGAATTAGAAGACTTTTCCAGTCTGACTAGTAGTAACAGGTAATATTCCCCATGTGAATGTCAGGTACTATTCCCTCTCATCCTTCAGAGGGTTCTTTCCCTGGCCTCAGGTAGTTTCCTCATGCATGTATGCTGCCCTGTGCTCTGATAACTCAAGGGAGACCCTAGGCAGATCTCTCCTCTCTGGTGTTCTGTCCTGTGATCTCTACCTGTTTTGCTCTCCCCAGATTCTCAGCTCCATACCTGGACTCAGGGAGTCTGCTGGCCTCCACTCCAGGTTCCCCTTCCTCTGCTGTAACCTGGAAACCCTCTCAAGGCAATAAACTGGGGCAATCAGAGGGCTTACCTCGTTGGTTTTCCATCTCACAGGGATGACTGTCCTGCATTGTCTGACATCCAGCGTCTTCAAACAATTGTTTCATGTACTGTCTTTTTGTTGTTGTTGGGTTGTTTGGGCAAGAAGGTAAATCCACTCCCTGTTACTCCATCTTGGCCAGAAGCAGAAGTCTATAAACATTGCATTTTTAACTTGTTTTAAATTTAGACTACATTTTAAATTTCTTTATTTTGATTACTGTGTTTGAATATTTTCGATATGTCTACATTTATAGTTTTTTTATGTTTTGTCTTCTTTAATATGATTTGCCCACTTTGTCTTCTGGAGATGTTAATGATTTCCACTTCCATTTGATGCACATTTATATAAATGAAAGCACTATGGCTTCTGCCCCTGCCCCACCCCCCACCCCCACTGAACACGTCTCACCAACGACACCTATTACAAAGGGCATCTCTCAATTGTTCTTTTATTTTATTTATTTATTTATTTTATCCTCACCCGAGGACATTTTTGCATTTTTTTTTTATCTTGAGATATAGAGTGGGAGGGAGAGAAGGAGGAAGGGAGAGAGAGAAACATTGATGTGAGAGAGACACATCGAGTGGATGCCACCCAGACAACCCCAACCGGGGCCGGGGACAAACTGCAACCGAGGTACGTGACCTTAGTGGGAACCAAATCCGGGTCTCTCTGGTCCGCGGGCTGATGCTCTAACCGCTGAGCCAAACTGGCCAGAGCAAATGAAACTTTTTTTTTGTACGTGCCCCTAGCGGGAACCGAACCCAGGACTCTCTGGTCCACAGGCCAATGCTCCAATCGCTGAGCCAAACTGGCCAGGGCCTCTCAATTGTTCTTGAAGCTCTTTATTTACTTTGCTTTCTTCCTCACCTAATTTTCCTCTTTGGTACTTCTTAGTCTTCCCTAATGATTTCAAAAATCATCATTAGCTTAAACATTGCATCCTCAGTCTTTTCTGGTCTCCATTTTCAATGAGCCCAGGGCACGCTCTGGACACAGCACATCTACTTGCTTTGTCCCCAATGTCTATCCCATTGCACAGCACACAAAAGGAACAAGTGTTTGTCTAGAATGAACAGACCACTATGTCTTCTATCCCAACCTTGTTCCCTAACTTCAAGCGTATAGCTCCAACTGTGGCTAACAGCATGGATTCTGTGGCCAGACTGCCTGGGTTAAACTTGCTCCAGCCCTGGCCAGTTTGGCTCAGCAGTTAGTCGGCTGGCCTGCAGACCAATGAGTTGTGGGTTCCATTCCGATCAAGGGCACATACCTCAGCTGCGGTTTGTCCTCAGCCCTGGTCAGGGTCATGAGGGAGACAGCCAGTTGATGTCCTCCCCCACCCACTCTATCTGAAGATAAATGGAAAAAATATCCTCAGGTGAGGATTTAAAAAACAAACAAACAAAAAAACCCTGCTCCATTACTTACTAGGTAGTTTCTTAACCTTTCAGTATCCCAGTCTCTTCATCTGTACAGTGGGGATAAAATAGTGCCTACCTCACAGATTATTATGATAATCAAATGAGTCAATATTTGTAAAACACACAGAACACTGCCAGACACAAGGATTATTTTTTTGTTAACTAAGAAAACAACTGGGAGCTTCCGGTTGGCAAACATGTGGAGATGAGGGGTGCGCACCTCCTCCCACACACTTTGCCTTATGCGTCATTTCCATCTAGCTGTTCCTGAGTTATACCCTGTACAATAAACCCGTGATCTAGAGAGAGATTACTGGCATTTCATTATTTCCCACATAAATGGAGGAAACAAAATGATTTTGCTGTTTCTTATTTCAACAGTTTTGAAAGGTTCTAATCCCTTAAATTAATAAATAATGCCATGTAAGACATTAGCAAAACCAAGCAGAGAATATGAAGCTGAGAACGAGTTGTCAAAAAAAAAAGGTGGCCTGCTCAGATCCCACTATGGTGAAGAGCCAGCTTTACCGTGGCATGTGCAGAAAGGCCTGGACAATATGAAATTCAATACTTAAACTGCCCAAATGATCAAAAGTGCTGCCTGAAACTTTCTGTGAAAATAACCAGTTCTAGCAATGTGAAGGAGAAAAACAACTGATTCCAACCTGTCAGTTACAAACACTTCAAGTCACTCTGAAATCTGAGTATCACCAACCTTACCCCCTCCTGGAGAAATTCCTTCCCCATTCTGGAACTCCCTCCCTATAAAATGCATTTCTTCTAAAAAAAGAACTAAAAAAAAAAAAAAAAAAAAAAACCACATAAAAATGGACATCTGGTGACCCAGCAATGCTAGTGTCTCTCTAAACTTTGTCCTTTTAACACCCAATCAGTTATTACAATCTGTAAATTCCCTCTCCTAAATATCTCTTCCTCTAGATCCCTACTGTCATGGTCTTAGTTCAAGCCTTCATACTTTTTTTTAATTTTGTGTTTTCCAACACCATTTATCCCCTCTATGCCCTCTTTCCCCTCCACGCACCCCTCCCCAAAGCCCTCATAATTCTTGGCTTAGACATCCACCTGGCTTCTCTGCCTTCTGTCTCTCCCACTCCAGTGTCTACATTAGCATCATTTCTACAAAGCACATTCCTTGATTCAATTCTGTTGGTCTCCCAGAACTTGCAGGAAAATTGAAAATTAATAAAGAAAAACTATGAAAAAAAATTTTTTTTTAAATATGGGGGCCAAATCCTTGAGCTTCCTCCCTCTGTGCCTGACTGCCATGCGGCCGGACAGGGGCTGGGGATCCAACCTGCAACCCAGGTACATGCCCTTGACTGGGAATCAAACCCACAACTCTTCAGTCCTGGGGCTGACGCTCTAACCACCTAGCCAAACCAGCCAGGGCTCAAAACTTTTTTAAGAAGATGAAGATACAAAGGAAAGAACAAAATGCATGAGAGTCCTTTTTAAAATTCCTAGTCATATTTTCTTGACAATTGAATTTAATCTATAAACACAACTGTTCTCATTTCTATTCATCCTTTATTTTTACTTTATATCTCCTAGTAAGGTTTTAAAGTTTTTTCATAGTTCAGCCATATTTCTACTCAAAATTAGTACTAGGTAATTTCTTCCCATCTTGAATAGACTTCCCTTTACAAAAATGTGTGATAACTTGTTATCGAGGACAGTAAGGAATTTGTTAAAGATTTCCTTCTAGTCACTTTACTAAAAATTCCTTGATGTTAACTAGTTCTCTCGTACATGTTAGGGATACAGTTAATTACTTAAGGATAATTTTGTAATCTTTCTTCCAGGTAGTCCTTGATTCTTTGCAAATACTGTACTGTCCTAATCCGAATTGAGGCAATTTTTATGTAAAATACTGATAAACAGATTTTCTCATTTAACGTAGGCTATGTATCTCCAAACCCCCGCCCTGTGACTGGCACATGCCAAGAGCCCAAGCAATATGTAGAGAGAGAAAGAATGAAACAACAAATCAACAACTTTCAAGAAAAGGCAAAAAAATGAGTTCAATATACCGTTCGGGAAGCTTTTCAAGACAGGACACTTTTAACGGAACAGAAGAGGAGTCAACCAGGTCATACTCAGGTCCTAGAGAAAAGTCCGTGCAGTGTTGGGGCGGCTTAAAAAGAAGCCCGACTCCCCAGGGAGACAGTGACGAGCCGACCTGGGCAGCACTGGCCGCTGAGCGCAGGGCACGGGCTGAAATCCTCACCGCCACCACCTCTGACGTGCCCACTGGATGGCAAACGCCACACGTCACCTCGACTCATCACCTCGTGTCGAGGGGCAGCGGGGTCGCGGCGACGCACGAGCTGAGTGACCCGGGGACACGCGGGGCGGGAGCGCGGGGCGGAGGCGCGGCTGTCTCGGAGGCCCGGCGGCCCGCGGCTCTCACACTCGACACCGCCGAGCGACGTTTCTCATCAATATCTTTACACGGAACCGAGAACGTCTGTCCAGCCCTCTCCGCCACCACACGCGTGAAGAGCAGACCCACGCCATCAGCGGTATGTGCGACCCCCCCCCCCCGCCAGGTCCTCGAGTGGACGCCGGCATGCCTTTCCAAACCGCTGCGGCGACGTGGGGTGTCCCCCGGACACGGAGCGTGACCACTAAGACAGGTCCGGCCCTGACGAAAGGACACTTCCAGCAGGACCGCCGCACGCGAAATGTCCACCCTCGGGTCCCGGTCGAGGGTGGGAGGAAGCAGCCGAGAATAAGCCTGCGCCAGTGAGGACCCAGGGCTCCCAGGGCTCCCGGCCGGCGCACAGGGACGCCGGCTCCCGCGGCCCGAGGCACGCAGCGCCGTCCAGGGGCAGCCACGCCCTCGGGGAAACCCGCGAGCACGACCCTGTGTGGACGGGACCGCCGTCCGCCACACGACGAGGCGCAGAAGTCGCGCTCTCACTTCAAGGCCCACGCGCGTCCGACTCCGCAGACACGCCCCCGGTACTGGCGCGCGTACCTGCGAGCAGCCCTGGAGGCCCGAGGGCAGCAGTCCCGTCACGACGGCGGCGGCGCGGCACAGCAGGCCTGAGGCCCACCCGGCGGTCGCCCGCGCGCGCGCCCGGAGCCCTCCCGCCCACGCCGGGCCGCGGCCGCCGCGCACCTCCGAGACCCTGGCGCACACGGCGTCCCGCGGAGCGGCCCCCAGGCCGAGGGCGGCGCCGTGACGCGAAGCCCCGAATCCCTCCGCGGGGCGGCGCGGGGGCTCCTGGGAAATGTAGTCCCGGCCCTCGAGAGCGCTGCGAGCCCCGCCGTCCTCCGGGCGGCCTCGGGGCGCCCTCCTCGCGGGGGCCGGTAGTTCCGAGGCAGAGAGGCAGGCACCCAGACAACAGGTGAGCGATGGAGCTCGCAGACCTTCAGGAAACGCGGCGAGTGGGAGGAGAGCTGGGGAGCGGCCACCCTCGTTCTGGTGTGAGCAGGAAAGGCCCTGCCCAGAAAGCAGCCGGGGTGCGGGGGCTGCAGAGGGCGTGAAGCTTAGTGCGGGGCTGGGGGCGCGACGCGTGCAGGACCGCCTCCCAGGCGAGGAACTTCCCGGGGGGCGGGGCCGGCGGAGCGCAGGTGAGCTGGGGGCTTTCCCGCCGGGGAGCTGCCGCGTCTGCAGGCGGCGGCTGGGGCGGGTTAGGGGGTCGGACTTGACTCGAACTGAAAGGAGCAGGCGAGTCCTGGGTACACTTCTTTGTTTATCCAGGAGCTTTCTCCAAAGGTCTTAACGCCATCATCTATTTATGGATTGCATCACAGTAATACACTTTATCCACGGCAAACCTTAAATTAAAAGGGACTTAAAGTTGTATGCGCAATATTTGACATTAAAGAATTATTGCTAATTTAGTAGGTTCGATAATATCCTGGTTATGATTTTTGAAAGGTTCTTATTCAGAGATAAATTCTGAAATAATTACAAATAATGTCATTTCCACATGTTTCAAAATAGAGTGATGAATTGAAGAGTGCTCATTATACCATTACATTGTAGTAACAGTTTTTCTGTTCAACTATTCTTGTATTCGTGTTTAATCCCTGCTTGAGTGTGATACAGCATTACTACTTTAATACACTGCCATACTTAATGTATTAATATTTTACTTAGGACTTTTTCAGTGTTCAGAATTATGACTGCACTTTAATCTTTCCTTATTCTATCCTTTGTATTGGCCTGAAAATATTTTACAAGTCTCAATAATTTGGGAAGCATAGCTTTTTAAAAATTATTATTCTTCTTTAAAACTTTTTCCCTTAAAAGTTTGGGCTGAAAATCTTTAGGGATAGATGCTTCACTTCTGACACAATTTTTTACGGTAGTTGATTGATTTAGGTTTTGTAGTTCTTAGCCATTTTTGGACACAAGTTTTTACAAAAAAATTATTCATCTGATCTGACTTTTTAAGTTTGCATAACGTTGTTCATGCTATTTTTATAGTGATTTTTAACACCACTGCTTTTTAGTGATGTTTTAAAATCACTGCTGTGCCCTGGACAGTGTTGCTCAGTAGTTACAGTGTCAGCCCAGGCACCGAGGGTCGCAGGTTTGATTCCCGGTCAAGGGCACGTACCTGGGTTGCAGGTTCGATCCCTGCCCCGGTCAGGGTGCAACCAGTCAATGTGTCTCCCTCACATCAAGAGTCTTTCTCTCACCCTTCCCTTCCACTCTCTCTAAAAAAATCAATGGAAGAAATATCCTCGTATGAGGATTAACACAAACAAAGCCTAAAAATGAAAAAATAAAAACCATTGCTGTGATTGTAGCTTTGTTGTTGTTTTTTATCCTTACCCAAGGACATTTTTCCATTTTTTGTTCAGATAGAGTGGGAGGGAGAGAGAGGAAGAGAGAGAGAAACATCGACGCGAAAGGGACACATCGAGTGGAAAGGGACACATCGAGTGGCTGCCTCCCGCACAACCCAACCAGGGCCGGGGACAAACTGCAACTGAGATACGTGCCCTTGGCGGGAACAGAACCCGGTCTCTCTGGACCGCAGGCTGACGACGCTCTAACCGCTGAGCCAAACTGGCCAGGGCTGTTTTTTTAGTCTAATATTTATTTGAGTCATCTTTTTTTTCCTTGATTCATCTTTTCAAAGAAGCAGATTTGGATTATTTTTTGTGATTTCTCTTTTGTTTTGTCTTACATCTTTGTATTTTTTCTGTTCTCTAATTTTTGCTGTCATTTCTAAAATTTTACTTTGTTGCTATTTTTGTAATTCTTGACTTGATTGCTTTTTTCTCAGTAATTTGCTTTCCAGAAAATTTGTATTAACATTAAGTCTCATATGTTAAAAGGCTCATTATAAAAACAGGAGGGTCTTGTTTCTTCTCAGTGGCAGCCTATTTAAAATGCCTTTCGATTCCTTTTTCAAGGTAAAAACCTGTCATACAATCTTATCATTTTTCTCTCTTTCTGAACACATATCCCCAGAAACCCTCCTTCTTCCTACTGTCTAGACCAGTGACAGTCCACCTTTTTCATCTCATGGCACACATAAACTAATTACTAAAATTCTGCAGCACACACAAAACAGTGGTTGCCGATCTGACAAAATGATAGGTATAATTTTGATGCATTCACATCAGATGGCTATTGTGTTGGCTTTTGTGGGTTTTTTTTAATTGACAATCTAAAATAAAAAAGGTCAGTGCCAGGTATATCAGGTATTGCATGTTTTAAAAATTCTTGTGGCACACCAGTTGAAAATCACTAATCTACACTAATCATTTATTTTTTTTAATCCTCACCTGAGAATATGTTTTTCTTGGTTTTAGAGAGGAAAGGAAAGGGGGAGAGAGAGGGAAAGACAGACAGACATGGATGTGAGAGAGAAACACAGACTAGGGATTGAACCCACAACCTAGGTATTATGTGTCCTGACTGGGAATTAAACCCACAACCTTTTTGGTGTATGGGATGATGCTCCAATCAACTGAGCCACTGGGCCAAGGCTGATCAGTTATTCTAGATATACATGTGTGTGTGTGTATTTCTTGACTTCAGAGAGAAAAGGAGAGAAACATCTATGTGAGAAACATTGATCAGTTGCCACCCATATGCACCTGACCAGAGTCTGAACCTGCAACGCTAGCACGTGCCCTGACTGGGAATCAAACCGGAGACCTTTTGGCGCCATGGGAAGATGCTCAGCCAGCTGAGCCATACAGGCCAGGGCTGGTCAGTTAGTTAGTCTTTAGGCATGCAGCACACTGGCCTACTGGGACTTCCCTTCACCCTCATCCACTCCATCATCTCATCTGTCTGTTGGATCTCCTGTTTCCTGGAAACATCTTTTTTCCAGGATTATAATCCTATTACTTTCAGACAAATCTATTTCTATGTGATATACCCTAAAGTAACAGAGTTATATATGTTTCTGGTTTCTCTAAACATATATAACAGAACTTACCTGTCTAAATTAAAATGACAGTTCTATAATTTTGTCCATTAAAACTGACCTCTGTTTAAGTCTAACACTGGTAGAAAGCTTGCATTTGAAGGTTACCATCTAATCTTCAAAAAGTGAGATCTGTAGAAATATTACCATAATAAATTATCACATGAATTACTGTGATCCTCAAAGTCTCCAACTATTTGTCTTTTGTATTCACACTATGTTGTTTTGTTTTTTAATATTAAAGCTATTATAAAAATTATTCAGGAAAGTTCTATACCATCTAATATTGTTAAGGCCTCACTCCCAAAGCTTGGAACATAGTTCATGCTTCTTTGTGGATCCCACTCAGGTTTTACATAGACTAATATATCATAAGGAAATACGGATTTTGGGTGGAGAGAGATTAAATGGAGGTAATCAAATGAATGTTTGTTTCAAAGGCAAATATCTACCTTTAGTATCTCCATTAATTTCTAAATAAGGTAACAGCCATATCATCAGTCCTGTTAAGCACATGTGAGGTTATTTAGGTAAACACCAAGTTATATGTAGAATACATAAATTTACCTAAAACAGTTGTTTTAAGCAGGAAAATCATTTTTCCATTGCAAAAAAAATAGTACCAAAATATGCATGAAATTTAATTAACAGCAAAGCCTTTTTTGACTGGTTCTCTTTAGCTTCACTTTTTTAATAACACATGCTCCTTCCACCCAGGGCTGAGGAGTAGTCTGCAGGAAACCCCAGTATAAAGAACCCAGATGACAGTTCCGGAAGGTGGCCAAGGATGACTATATTGCAGTAAAGATTTAAGTTGGTCAGACCTTGCTGGGAAGTAGGGAGGAGGGTCCACTTTTTTTTTTTAACCTTGCCTCCAGTGGGGCCCTGTTTCTACCTTTCTTCTTTTAACTGAACCTGCCTCTTCCTCAACAGGGAACATGCTCAGTGAAACACATGCCTGCCCTGATTGGATCAGGGAAACAAGAAGAGAAATACCCTGATCTCTCTACCCTATTGTGCAGGCAGGTGTTGCTTTCAGACTCTAAAGATGGCAGCTATTGACCTGTCCCCCATATGGGCTCTGACTGCGCAGGACTCTGCCTGTTTCTGTGTGAGAAATACTGAGGAGGAAAGGATGGTAGCTGGATTTCCAGCAACCTGGTTACAGGGACTGGTGACCTTGAAAGATGTGGCTGTGGAGTTCACGCAAGAGGAGTGGATGATGCTGGACTCTGCTCAGAGAAGTATGTACAGAGATGTGATGTTGGAAAACTACATAAATGTCACCTCAGTGGCATATCAATTATGCAAGCCTTCTGTGATCTCCCAGTTGGGTCAAGAAGAGGTAAGGACAATGAAAATGAGAATTCCTAAAGGCACCTATCTAGATTGGAAGATTCAAATTAAAAACAACGAATCAGCTCCTAAGCAGAATATTTTTGGGGAAAACGTATCCAGTGGTAAAATGGTAAGACTCACAATGGATGATTGGTCTTCCACATTAGGAGAAGACTGGGAATGCCGTAAGATCCCCAAACAGCACAATATCCAAGAGGGTAATTTGAAGCAAATGATATTTACCCAAAAGAAAACAGCGTATCAGGAGAGCTTCTATGACTATTATGAATTGGAGGAAAACTCTAAACTTAGATCAGAACTTGTTTTTTCAAAGACAGTTCCCAACACCAAACATTGCCATAACTGTTACTTAAATATTGAGTGTTGTTTGAAGCATAATTCAATCCTAAGCAATTATGAGAAAAACTCTGTAAGTGAGAAACTCTGTGGAAGTCATGACTCTGACAGAGCTCTGTGGCATCTTGAAAGAACTCAAACACCACAAAAAGAGCACAGATGCTCCAAACATGGTAAACACTTCAAACATAGCATGTTTCCTTTACCTAACGATTTTCATTTAGTGGAAAGTTCCTATGGATGTAATAAAACTTTTTGTCATCATTCACCCCTTAAGCAACAGGAGCAGTCTCCTACTGGAGAGAAACATTATGAATGTAATCAATGTGGGAAAGCCTTCAGAAGGATTTCTAATCTTATTTTACACAAGAGAAGTCACATGGGTGAGAAGCAATATGAATGTAAAGAATGTGGGAAAGTCTTCAATGATTCCTCAACCCTAAGGAGACATGTGAGAACTCACACTGGTGAGAAACCCTATGAATGTCATGAATGTGGGAAAGCTTTCAGTCAGAAAACATCTCTTAAGGCCCATGTGAGAACTCACACTGGAGAGAAACCTTACGAGTGTAATCATTGTGGAAAGTCTTTTGGAACAAGTTCTTACCTTATAGTGCACAAGAGAATACACACTGGGGAGAAACTCTATGAATGCAGCGACTGTGGAAAAGCCTTCAACACAAGCTCTCACCTTAAAGTTCACAAGAAAATACACACTGGAGAAAATCTTTATGAATGCAATGACTGTGGGAAAGGTTTTAGTGGTCTCTCGTCCCTTAGAATGCACGTGAGAACTCACACTGGAGAGAAACCCTATGAATGTAAGGAATGTAGGAAAACCTTCAGTGTTTCCTCTTCCCTTAGGAGACATGTGAGAACTCACACTGGAGAGAAACCCTATGAATGTATTCAGTGTGGAAAAGCCTTCAGTCAGAGTTCTTCACTTGTTATACACAAGAGAATCCATACTGAGAGAGAATCCCTGTAAGTGTTTTGAATGTGAGATCATCGCCTTTTTCATTGTGTTAAGGTGGACTGCAAGTTCATTATATCAGTCTTTATTCTCTAAAATAAGCATTTAAGGCTACATATAGTCCTTTAACCACTCCTTTAGCTATGTAACACATAGTGGTCTGTTTATTTTGATTTAAATCTAAATGTTTTATATGACTTTTTGACCCACAGCTATTTAGAAATATGTATCTGTAATGTGTGAGGTAGTTTTCTGTTACCTTATAATTTATTTCTAAGTGAATTGCATTATGTTTAGAGTATCTGGACTATAGTATTTTATTGAGAGTTGCCGTGGTAGATATTGCCGTAGCCAATTAAACAAGCTCATCCTACCCTCCTGATGACCCTATTTTGGCTCACAATGCCAGTACGTCCAGTTATAAAACTTTCCTGTCTCCTTGCAGCCAAGTGTAGCCATATCCCTCATTCCTGATTAATCAATAATAGACTATTTCACTAGCAATGGACCTTTTATTCTTTACCTTTCTGCCTTCCCCATTCTTTTCCCTTTGCATTTTCCATTCCTAGATCTGAAAGAGACATCTTGTGCCTATGAGAACAACTATGGCCTATGGATGAATAAAGATCATGGTTCCCCAGCCCTGGCTGGTTTGGTTCAGTGGTTAGACTCTAACTGTTAGAGCATCAGCCTTTGGACCAAAGAGTCATCAGTTCGATTCTGGCCAAGGCCCATACCTTGGTTGTGGTTTGTCCCCAGGAGGCAACCAGTTGATGTGTCCCTTTCATGTGATGTTTCTCTCTTTCTCTCCCTCCCTCCCACTCTATCTGAAGATAAGTGGAAAAATATCCTCAGGCAAGGATTTAAAAAAAAAAAAAAAAAAGATCCTGGTTCCTTAAAGACATCTTTAAATATTTGTACCACCACTGCACTGTTCTATCTGGACATCTTTTTATGTGGGAAAAATAAGCTTACTGGTTTTCTTTCCAGTATATTAGATACAGTAACCCTGTTTTATTTTTTTTTTAAAGACTGCATAGGCATGCAGAGTTAAATATTTTATGTTTGATGTGCCAATGTAGTCCTTTCGAGAGATTATCTTAAGTGGTACTCAGAATGGGGGGTTGTGCTCTGCTTGGTTGGGGATTGGAATTTATGGGCTACCAAAGTCTTGGCAGGCCAGCCATTGCAGACTCAGGCCAAATCTTACCCAGCACATCTCAACTGGATTTCATTGAAACAGCCTCAATGGTTTCCCTGAGTCAAATCTTTTTTTTTTTTTGGTACATGCCCCTAATGGGAACCAAACCCAGGACTCTGGTCCACAGGCCGAAGCTCCAACCGCTGAGCCCAACTGGCCAGGGTGTTGAGTCAAATCTTACACTTTATTCCAGTACGTTTTCTATGCAGCTGCCATAGTATCCTTTTATTATTTTTTTATTTATTGTTCTTGGTGTTTCTTAATTATGAAATGAATACATGCATATGAGAAAAATGTCAATGACCTCTGCTCTACACAAGAGAAGGGAAGTCTTCCCTCCTCAGACTTTACTGCCTTATTTAACACTGTATATTCTGTCAGACTGTATTCCGTGTACACACAAATATATCATTTTATAAAAATTGTCATACCTTTCATTCCATATCTTTTAAACATATTTTACTGTCAGCACACGTAGTTCTGTTTCATTAACGGTTGCTTAGTATTTGATTATATGGACGTACCATAATGTGTTCAACCCATTTCCCCTGCGGAAGTTTCCTAGTAAAAGCAATACTGCAGTAAACAATACTGTTTATGTAGCTTGCTTTCCTTTCACCTTTCTTCACACTGCTCCCAGGGTGATCCATCTAAACTACTAATCTGATTACATTTCACTTTTAAATCCTCCCCTGGCTTTTTCCTCCTTTAAAATAAAATCTTTTAACAAGACCTTTCATGCTCAAACTCTTAACCTATCTTTTCAGGCTACATCCGTTGCTACTGCATCTCGTCCCTCTCTCTGGACCTTAACCTGGCCCATTCATCCTTTATGATGAATTATCCTATGATGGATTTAACCAAACTTTTCACACTTTCACAGTATTGTCAAATTATGTACTTTGTCCTCACAAATGTGAGCTTTGGTAAGGTGGGAACTTTGTCTACATTGTTCACTGTTTTGCTCCTAGTACACAGCCCACAGCAGGAATTCACTTAAACATTCAAGGTTTTTCAATAAACTTTTCAACTTAGTATTTCACTGGTGGCTTAACTTAAACTAAGGGCTGGGTTTTAAGTGACTGTACAAGGCAAACATTCCATAGAGTCCAGACTTCTCTTCTAAGCCTCAGAGTCACACTTGGCATAGCTGACACGCGGCACGACAGGCAGAAACGACTGTGAGGAGACCGCCAGTTCCTGTCTGTTCTTACTCTCTCCTCCCACTCCCTCTTTCTTCTCCCGTCACAAGCTCACACAGTTTCTTTGGTATGGTAGTGTCCACATGCTGCTACATTGTGCATTGTATTAAAGGAGGGAAATGACCCAGTGTTGGTGAGGGTGCAGTGTTCTCCTTCAGGCTACTTCTGGAAGCATAAATCGACAGGTAAGCAGTATGTGTCCAAAGTGAGAATATCCTAGCTTTTTTTTTTAGTTTTATTAAAAAACAACACTTCATTCACGTATGTGTAAGTAACAGTAGTCTTCTCGGTTTCATGCTCTAGTGAAACACTGGAAAATTCCTAAATTCTCAATAATAGCTAATTAGTTTTTAAAAATTATGTATGCTCACAAATTGGAATATAATGTAGTCATTAAAATGTAATTATACACTTAGATATATGTGGGGAGGATATATTTAATATATTGTGATTTTTTTAAGTACAATTACAAAATATTAAAGTCTGACCATGCTTTCATTAAAAAATATATATTGTCAGTGTGTATGTGTGTGTATTGAAAATATCCTGGAAGGCTATAAACAACATGATATCAGTGGTTATTTCTGATCATAATTTCTTTCTTTTAAACAATTCCATCATGAACTTTTTTTCCAATAAAGTTTTTATATGTTTAGAGAAAGGGAGAGAGAAACATCTATGTGAGAAACATCGATTGGCTGCCTCCTGCACGCCCCCTTCTGAGGATCCAGCCTGCAACCCGGGCATGTGCCCTGACTGGGAATCCAACCGGGACCTCTCAGTCCATGAGGCGATGCTCAAGCCACTGAGCTACACCAGTTGGGCTCCATCATGAACTTCTTAATAATTATCAAACACATTTTGAATATCTTCAAAGTTGTAAACTGAACAGATATGCTTAGACTGTTGTTGGATATATAGATTCTATCTCTTTTATAAATGTACGACACCTTTTTTTTTACATTTTTAAAATCACTTTTTCTACCTCCAACTTTTTGAAGGCAAAGTTTTTGTAAGTGTTGCTAAAAGGCATGGGCTCTTTTTAGACTTAATTGGGGGGAGTGGAGGAGAGACAAAATTTAAGAAAAATAGCAAGACCTGGCTGGTTTGGCCCAGTGGTTAGAATACTGGTCCTTAGCCCAGCCAGTGTGGCTCAGTTGGTGGAGCACTGACCCAGGCACCAAGAGGTCACTGGTTTGATTCCCAGTCAGGACACATGCCCTGGTTGCAGGCTTGATCCTCAGTAGGGGGCGTGCAGGAGGCAGCCAATTGATGTTTCTCTCTCACATTGATGTTTCTCTCCCTATCTCTAAAAAAAAATCAATAAAAACATTTAAAATAGTTTAAAAAATATCATAATGGCTGTTAAAAAAAATTCTTGGGGGAACCATTTAGGAGGCTATTGTAGTAGCTCATGTATGAAATGTGGATGACAGAAAACAGCCTCATTTCCTTACCATACAGAGTTCTTTTAATATAATAAATTGGGGCAATTTTTAACATAAATGAAGTTCACAGACTAATATATATGTCATGACTTGAACTCACCTGTAATTTTTAAAATGCTGTGTGCCAGCCCGACCCATGCACTAAAAATGCTGTGCACCAGACATTATGTTGCAAGAACCACACAGGCTCCAGGCTACGTTACTGTCTACCACAGAGTCTCCTTTCCTGTTAGATAGTTTGAGGGCTAATCCACTCAGTCCAATCACAGATTGAACTAGATCAGAGCTAGGTTGAATTTTTACCTGTATTTAGCCTTTGAATTTTGCATATGACTCTCCTAGGCTTTTAGATCTGAGGGCTCGGCAGGGCTAGTGTTCCTAACCTCCTGCCCTGTGCAATTTCAGATTTTGACCAATGGTTGAGGAACAGGCTGGCCATGTATTTTAGACAATTAGCCCTTCCCTGGTGGGTGTTTCATTCCTAAGTACTACAGAAACTGCAGATGTTTCACTCTGCCTTTTAGAAGCTTTTAGTCCAACTCCCAGCCTCCTCCACAGCCCTAAAATTCAGCAAATGTCCCCTGGGAGAGAACCAGCTATGCATCTGAGGCTTCTCAAAAGTTTCTAATCTACCACTTCAACCTCAAGTGACCCCTAAAACGTTGGTGATTTCTTTGCCCCAAGCCCACATCCAAAATCAGGAATAGCCTGTGATTATCGAGTTACCTCAGAAGGGTTGTCCCTCTGGAATTTGGTTTATATAGTCCTCTACTTCCACAGCTCGATGATGCCTTTGAAAATAATTTTTGTAGTTTATCTGCTTTACCTGGTTTGTGCCACAATACTGCATCCCAGCCCGAGGTAGACTTTTTGAAGATATTATAAACAGTAGTTAAACTCAACCTCATAACAACATTGCCTTCAGTTGAAGGGGTAACTGAACCACAGCTGTAACTGTATTTGACACGCACAATGACAGGATACCTGCATCTAGGAGTGTACCACTGCTGACAGTCAGTCAGCTGTCCACTTTGTATCCAAAAGAATTACTTTGAAGGTAAACTAACTCAGAAAAGGTTTTACACAGAAACGTTATCAAGGAGTCACATTCGAGGAAAGGTACCATGTGTTGTGTGAAGATTACGTAATGTGCTCTTCTATAAAGGATATATGTTTTCACTCAGCCGGTGTGGCTCAGTGGTTGAGCGTCGACTCATGCACCAAGAGGTCACAGGTTTGATTCCTGGTCAGGGCACATGCCCAGGTTGTGGGCCAAATCCCCCGTGGGGGGCATGCAGGAGGTGGCCAATCGATGTTCTCTCTCATCAATGTTTCTATCTCTCCCTCTCCCTTCCTCTCTCGCTAAAGTCAATAAAGGAGGAAAAAATTAAAAAAAAAAAAAAAAAAGGATAGACACTTTCGCCCTGGCAGATTTGGCTCAACAGTTAAGAGCACCAGGCCACAGACCAAAGAGTACATACATCGATTCCGGTCAAGGGCACGTACCTCGGTTAGGTTTGGCCCTGGTCGTGGTTGTGCGGAAGCAACCAATCGATGTGTCCCTCTCATGTCAATGTTTCTCTCTCTCTCCCTCCCTCCCACTCCATCTGAAGATAAATAGAAAAATATCCTTGGGTGAGGATTAAAAAAAAAAAGATAGACATTTTCATTAGGCATGTGATGGTTTTACAATGTGTGGATAATTGAATAACCATGACAACAGAGTAAGAAAATACTATAACTCAGAGACATAATGGTTGTATTCCTGATTATGTTTCACATAAATTTCACACATCTTTAATACGCAAACCTAAGAAAGCTGTATGTCTGAAATACAAACTTCTTACACTACATAGACCAAAATGTTCAAACTGGATGTTTACCCATTCACACGTACTGATATGGTCACACTATATAGCACCATTGTTTCTCTGTCTCAACAGTACAATATGAATTCAAACTGAAATATTATACAAGTAATTTAAGGTGAAACATCATATACCCTTCTCCTGTTGCTTGTTTTTATATCTTAATGTTTCTGGCTATTGTTACGTAATTTCATCTTAAAAAAACAGGCAAATTTTACTGTCTTCTGCCTCTGGAAAGCACCACAGCTTATAACAAGCGATGCATTAAATGATGGAAAGATGTAACATGTATGTGCTGCAATGGAATGAAAGAAAGCAACTATGATCCTGGCCAGCACCTTCTTGCAATGACAAATAAAGCGTGCTGTATAAGCAAAATCATCCACAATCTATCCATTTTATTTTTTCAGTGGCAAGATTGTTTTGACATCTCTTTTACTGTATAATCTATGAATTACCTGTATTTTAGTTTAAGTAAAAATAATAGTTCTTACTTTCTGAAATATCGTAGCACAAATTAGAGGACTTTTTGAGTGAGTTTAGAATGCTGTTGTGTGAAGGGAGGAAAAAGTTATTATTTTTTATAAAATGATTCAGATAATATATCTGTGAGCTGAACTACCTGTAAAGGTACTTCCTGCCTGACTGCCCTTCACTTACCTGATCATAGGCCTCTTGTCATTTTTTTCTCCATCATTCTTTCCCTTGCTCCAATAAGGAGGTCACATTTGGTTTACAAATAGAAAGTCCTGCTTACAAGAGAGAGAAAATAGATACTTCAAAATATTATAGTTTTTCTCAGCTATAGACCCAATCTCTTAGTAAAGGGACGGAAGCTACCACAAGAACAAGAGCAGGAGGAAAACGCACCCACTTCACACTTCTACCCATTTTCACTCATCTCCAGAACTCGCAACAGGAATTCAGCCTGGCGATTTACAGTCCACCCCTAAGATTTCCTCTAGAAACAGCAAAGAAACCTAAATTCACACTCTGAATTTGAGGAATGGTAACCTCCTTAGACAAGGTTCCCATAGTTCTCCAACAGTACATTCCCATATAAATTCTTTTGGATGGGTCTAGTCAGCCCCACTCCTCCTAAAAAAAAGTCTGTGGCCATATCCCTGAATGTTACAAACCTCTGAAATGACAAATAGATTCTTGTTCACCAGAGACCCACACACATGGTCCTGGAGAAAGTAAGGCTTGCCACCCTGTGGGAAAGAGGATTCGTACAACAGAATTGTTCTGGGAGAGTTTGAGGCATTGGCTAATTCTAGAAAAGTAATCACCAAGCAGCAGCTACATGGTCTGCTATCACACTAAATGGGAAAGAAAATCACTAGTCTCTCATTTTGTGAAAGATTTACATATACAAGAAAAAAATAAATGAGGCACTTCTTCAAGTACTAAACTCCATACTGCACACGCTGCATTGAGGGGAGTTCTCAGAAGAGGCAGGCAGTTGCTTCAAAGATAAGAGAAACCTGTACCTGGGACACTAAAAAATGGGCAAGGTGTACATGGAAAGTGAACATAATATGATTTATTTTGACAAGTATGGGCTTACAAAATAAATGTTCTCACTGTAAATGCAACAGAAGAGGAAAACTACCTTGGCATTTTCTTGTAATATACCTTATTTACATTTATTTCTGAGTAAGACATGTCTAGTCAGATTCAAGGATAAACATGAGTTAGTGTAACCTTAAATCCAAATACTATCTCAGTTAAAACCATAAGACAACTAAAAATGTTTCTATAATTATGTTTGTATAATGTTTCCACAAAAGCACACTACTCTTGCTGTCAATGTTGTGATAGTTGCATTTTCAGAATCATATATGCTGTGGGAAAAATACTCAGCAAGTACCAGATTAAATAAAAATCAAAAGATTTACTTATAGCTTTTTTCTGAATTTGCTTTTTTAAAAAAAAAAAAAACCAAAACAAACATTCCCTCTGTGAAAGTTTCCCACAAGGATTCCCTCCAGTATGACTTCTGAGAACTCTTAAGATTTTCCACCAGCCATTACAATAGTACCTTTTCTCCAGTATAGGTTTAGAATATTGCAGAAAGTCAACCTATATTTAGTTCATTTAGGGTTGCTTTTTCTCCTTAAAAGGGTATTTTAAAATTTAATAAAGATTGCATGGTACAGGAAGGCATTCCCAAATCACTGTTTTTATGTATGACTTTGTTTCATTCTAAATTTTCTGATGTCCAGGAAAAAGTGCACCCTTACCTATGCATTCTGCTGTGCTTGAGCTGACAAATGCAGGATGAAAGCTAATCTCTAATTAAAAGCTTTCTCACTTGCACTGGATTTTTATCCCTTTCCTGGTAGGAATTTGTAAAGGTAGAGTAAGGGAATCCTACCAGAAAAAGTCCTCTCCACACTGAGTGACCTGACAAAAGAGCAGCTTTAATGGCTTTCCCACACATCCCTGGGGTTGTCTCCAGGTGTGGACTACGTATCTTCACATTTCAACACTCTCACACAAGGCTCTGAAGTCAAAGTAAGGCATTAGCTGCTATTATTTTTAAATGCATACATCTTAGGTTTTGTCCACAGTGTGAATTCCCTGGTGTTCAGTAAGGAATGAGTGGTAATTAAATGAATTGTCGTAGTCACAGGGGTTCTCTAGAGTGTGTGTTCTCTGATGTTTAGCAAGGTTTGAGCTCCAGCTGAAGGATTTATTGCATACCTTACACACATAGGGCTTCTCCCCAGTGTGAGTTATCTGATGCAGAATGAGGGAGAAGCTCCGACTAAAGGTTTTGTCACATTCAGTACAGGCATAGGGTTTTTCTCCAGTGTGGATTTTCATATGTTGTAGGAGGGATGCATGCCATGTGAAAACTTTACCACATTCGTCACATTCATAGAGCTTTTCTCCGGCATGAATTCTCTGGTGTTTAATAAGGAATGAGTGGCAACGGAAGGCTTTCCTACATTCGTTACACTCATAAGGGGTTCTGGTCGTGTGAATGCTCTGATGGCGAGTGAGGTGTGAAGAGCGGCGAAATGCCTTCCCACACTCGATGCACTCATAAGGCTTCTCCCCAGTGTGTGTGATCTGATGACGGATGAGTTCGGAGCCGCTGCTAAAGGCTTTCCCACATTTCCTACATGTGTATTGCTTCCTTCCTATGTGAATTCTCTGATGTCGAGTGAGGTTTGAGGCACGGCTAAAGGCCTTCCCACATTCAGGACACGCGTAGGGTTTCTCCCCAGTGTGTGTTCTCTGGTGTTCAATGAGGAATGAAAGGTAACTGAATGTTTTACTACAGTCCTTGCACTCGTGCGGTTTCTTTCCAGTGTGTATCATCTGATGTTTCACAAGGTTTGAGATCTGACTAAAGGTTTTGCCACATTCCTTACATACATATGGTTTCTCTCCCGTGTGAGTCCTCTGATGCAACACAAGGGAGAAGCGCCGACGGAAAGCTTTTCCACATTCACGGCACCCATAGGGCCTCTCCACGGTGCTGACACTATGTTGAGACAGGGCTTCTTGATGAGGAACCGTCACTTGCCTGATACATCCCTGATTTCTTTGTAGCATCGAAGTAACATCCTCGCAACTCCAGTCTCCTTTAAAATTAGAATGTTCAGAGCCTTGGATCAGACTCCTTTCCTTTATCAAATACTGGGATGAGTCATCTTCATATATGACATTTTGGGGAGAAAACTCTCTGACCTCACCATTTGACTCTGAAACTGAAAAAACAAACCAATGTTTCTTATTTTCTGTATTGAGTGAAATATAAGCAATTCTTCCTTTTTTAATGAGAGAATTAAAATGGAAAAAACCCCAGAAATATTGTCTATCACCAGTATGTGTCCATTATAGTATAAATACAAGAAGAAAAGAAATTTTGAAAAGCAAGACTTTTAAAATCATTACAGGGATATTTCTGCTTCCTGACACTGCACACAAGGAGCTCAGAAGCTGCCACACTGTGCTGACAACAAATGAGAAGCTGAACTGAAACCTCAACAGCTCTTCTTAGATCCCTCTCAGAAGTGAGGTCACAGGGTGAACCACTGCCACAGAATTGGAGAAACAGGACGATACAAAGACTCACAACTTACCGGAGCAGAGACTCTGCGGGAACCCAGAGTGCTGGGGTAGGTAACCCAAAATGAATAGCTGGAGGCTCAGTACTGATAAATCTGTAAGTCAGATCTTCCAGGGGGAACCAGCCATAGTGAGGCCCCCACACTTTCCTGAGTTTTACATCTAGTGGTTCTAGCAAGTCTCTGTAGTGAATTCAGAGAACTATTGTCTCATGCTTCCAGCAGGAAGAGGAGAAAAGAAACCCTTTTGAAACACGCCAGAGCATTCTATTCTCAATAAAAGGGCCTGAACTCAAGAGAAACTAACTGTTTTACCGGACCCTAACATACCTCAACCCCAGCCCCCTCAAGTCATCCTGTCCCACCTAAGTGAGGGGGGGAACTAAGACGCACTGGTGAGGTTCACAGTTCAGGGCACGGGCTCACCAAAACACAGAGCTAATCACAGAACTATAGAAATGTCCCCTCACACCATACTTTACCACTACATTTTTAAAGCCTATTTACCACAGTTCCTTTTCCCCAGTACATCCTGTCCACCTTTCCACAGAAAAAAAAAAAATTTTACAAGACGTTCTAAAAGAAAAAAAACCAGTTTAAAGAGACTGACCAAGCATCAGAACCAGACTTATATATACCAGGAATGTTAGAATTATCAGATCAAAATTTTAAATAGCTATAATTAATATGCTAAGGGCTTTAGTGAAAAAAGTTGACAACATGCAAAAATAGACGACAAAAGTAAGCAGAGAGATAAAAATTGTAAAAGAGTAAAAAAGAAATGCTGCCCTGGCCGGTTTGGCTCAGTGGTTAGAGCGTTGGCCTTCGGATCAGAGTCCTGGGTTCGGTTCCCGCTAAGGGCACATACCTCAGTTGCAGTGTGTCCCCGGCCCCATGGGGTTGTGTGGGTGGCAGCCACTCAGTGTGTCTTTCACATCAGTGTTTCTCTCTCTCTTCCTCCCTTTCTCCCTCCCACTCTATCTGAAGTTAAATGCAAAAAAATGTCCTCAGGTGTGGATAAAAAAAAAAAAAGAAAAGAAATGCTAATGTAAACTACAGACTTTGGATGATTATGTCAATGTAGATTCATCAAATGTAACAAAACACCTCTCTGGTGGGGAAATGTTGATAAAGGGTGAAACTACATGTTTGGGGGCGTGGGAGTATACAGGAAATCTCTATGGTTCAAAATTGCTGTGAACCTAAAACTGCTCTAAAAAATAATGTCTTAATAAAAATAAAAAAATAAAGAAATGCTAGAGATCAAAAACCACAACAGAAATGAAAAATGCCTTTGATGGATCTATTAGTAGTCTGAACTTGGCTGAGGAAAGAATCTTTGTGCTAGAGGATAATATTTCAGTGGAAACTTCTAAAACTATATTCAAAACAAAACAAAACAGAAAACCAAGAACTGTGGGATAACTGCAAAGGGTGTAACATACATGAAATGGGAATATCAGAAGAGGGGAGAAAGAAACAGAAGCATTATTTGGAACAATGACTGAGAATTTCCCCAAATTAATGTCAGACACCAAACCACAGATCCAGAAAGCTAAGAGAACACCAAGCAGGAAAAATGTCAAAAAAACTACAACTAGACATATGCAAACTTCAGAAAACCAATGATAAAGAAAAAATCTTGAAAGAAACCAGAGGAATAAAACCATTTACCTATACAGGAGCAAAGATAAGAATTACCTCTGACGAAGGGGATGGGAGGACAGGAAGAGATAAAACAAAGAACTTATATGCATATATGCATAACCATTGGACACAGACAACAGTGTGGGGAAGGCAAGAGGGAGGTGGTAGTGGGGAGGAGGGGATCAATGGGGGGAAAAAGGGAGACATCTGTAATACTTTCAATAATGAAGATTAAAAAAAAAAAAAGATTACCTCAGTTGCAGTGTGTCCCCGGCCCCATGGGGTTGTGTGGGTGGTTTCTGACTTCTCCGAAACCACCCAAGCAAGAGTGGAGTGAAAAATTTATTAAGTGTTGAGAGGGAAAAAACCCACAAAATCCTATAATTCTGTACCTTGCGAAATTATCCTTCAAAAATGAAAGATAATTATGTACTCAGACAAGTAAAGATTGAGGAAACTTGTTACCAGTAGACCTGCCTTGCAAGATCCAACACCGATTCATTACAAAAAAAACAACACATAACTCGAAACAAACCAGGAATAGAGTAGAACTTCCTAAGCTTCTAAAGAACATCTACAAAAAAACCCCTACAGTTAACATCATCCTTAATGGTGAGAACTGTGAAGCCATCCCACTGAGACTGGTAACCAGGCAAGGATACCCCTTCTCACCACTGCTTTTTAACATCATACTGAATTCTTAGCTAATGTAATAAGACCAAAAAAAAAGGAGGGGGGGGGTGGAATAACAGATTAGCAAAGAATACATACAACTGTTTTTGTTCACAGATGACACTACTGTCTGTGCAAAGAATCAGAAAAAATTTACCAGAAAACTCCTGGAACTAATAAGTGATCATAGCAAGATTGCACCATACAAAGTTAATGTACAAAAGTCAAAACTTTTCTATATAGTAGCAAAAAACAAATAAATGGAAATTGAAATTTAAAAGACATTACCATTTATAATTAGCACCTCCCAAAAATGAAATACTTAGATGTAAACCTAAAAACACATGTACAAGATTTATATGAGGAGCCTGGCCAGTGTGGCTCTGTGGATTGTCATCCCATGGACTGAGAGGTCGGGTATGATTCCTCGTCAGGGCACATGCCTGGGTTGTGGGCTCAATCCCCAGTAGGGGGCGTGCAGGAGGCAGCCAATCAATGTTTCTCTCTCACATTGATGTTTCTATCTCTCCCTTCCTCTGTCTCTAAAAAATCAATAAAAACATATTAAAATAAAAAAGGACTTATATGAGGAAACTACAACTCTGATGAAAGGTCTCAAGGAAGAACCAAATGGAGAGACAGTCTATGTTCATAAACAGGAAGATTCAGTATTGCCAGATGTCAGTTTTTCCAAACTTGATCTATACATTTAATGAAATCGAAATAAAAATTTTATTTATCTCAACAAACTGATTCTAAGTTTATATGGAGAAACAAATGACTATATTGATGAAGAAGAACAAAATCAGAGGACTGACACTACCTGACTTCAAGACTTATTATATAGCCTGGCTGGTGTGGCTCAGCAGTTAAATGTTGACCCATGCACCAAGAGGTCACTGGTTCAATTCCCGGTCAGGGCACATACCCAGGTTGTGGGCCTAATCCGCGGTGGGGGGCATGCAGGAGGCGGTCAATCGATATTCTCTCTCATCAATGTTTCTCTCTCTCTCTCTCTCCTTTCCTCTCTCTCTAAAATCAATAAAGAAAAAAAATTTTTTAAAAAGACTTATTACAAAGCTACAATAATCAAGACAGTGTAGTACTGATGAAAGAATAGACAAATAGATCCACGGAACAAAGCAGAAAACTCAGAAAAAGACCTGCATAATTATATTCAGCTGTTCTTTTACAGAGGAGCAAAGACAACTCCAAAGAGCAAAGATAATTCTTTCAATAAATAATGCTGAAACAACTATACATCCACATGCATAAAAATGATTTTAGACACAAACCTTACACTCTTCGTAAAATTTAACCTGAAATGGATCACAGACCTAAATGTAATACCCAATTAAAGGTAATACCCATTTTATGCCCTGGCCGGTTTGGCTCAGCAGTTAGAGTGTTTGCCCGTGGACCTGGAGAGTTCTGGGTTCGGTTCCCGCTAAGGGCAGGTACCTCGGTTGCAGTTTGTCCCTGGCCCCCCAGTTGGGGTCGTGTGGGTGGCAACCAGTCGATGTGTCTCTCTCACATCGATGTTTCTCTCTCTCTCTTCCCCCCTCTCTTCCTCCTGCTCTATCTGAAGATAAATGCAAAAATGTCCTCAGGTGAGGATTTTTAAAAAAAAGGTAGTACCCATCTTTTTCTTCTCTCTCTCTCTCTCTCTCTTTGCTGCTTGGCTGCACACACAGACACAGCAGGAAGTGCACAGCAGAGGGGACAATAACTCACTCACCTGAAAAGAAATCTGTTCTGACATCTCCTTTCCCCAGCCAGGGCTCTTTCCCTTGCTCCAATAAGGAAACCACGTCTGGCTTAGAAATGTTAAGACCTGCTTGCAGAAAACAAAGTAAATTCCAAATCAGTTCTTCAATCCTCAGAAGAAAGGGACCATTCAAAGAAATGCCAGATGTAAGTATGAAAGGTGTCTAAATATTATTAGATGGAGTTTACAATCCCCATCTTAAAAACTAATAAAAACCCACAGACACAGACAACAGTGTTGTCATGACCAGAGGGAAGGGGAAGTGGGGGCTGGGGAGAGGTGGGCAAAGGGTGGTAAATTGGGGACATTTATAATACTGTTAGCAATAAAAGTAAAGTTAAAAAAAAAAAATACCCAAAAAAACCCTAATAAAGAAAAAAAAAACGACCTCCCTTGGGAATATTCAGCCAGATAATCAATATTCACAAGAGCCACAGTAAAGGTCAGATTTTAACTGAAGGGAGAGGAGGAGGAACACTTACCCAGTGAAACCAGGTGGTCGTAGTTCTCCAGCATGACATGTCTGTACAAGTCCCTTTGAGCAGGCTGCAGCCACTCCCACTCCTCCTGGGAGAAGTCTATGGCCACATCTCTGAATGTCACTGACCCCTGAAATGACGCGCAGGGTCTGCACAGTGAGCACCAATGCTCCCCAAAGCCCTGA
This sequence comes from Tadarida brasiliensis, assembly GCA_030848825.1. Classification (NCBI taxonomy): domain Eukaryota; kingdom Metazoa; phylum Chordata; class Mammalia; order Chiroptera; family Molossidae; genus Tadarida; species Tadarida brasiliensis. The sequence continues at coordinate 158,379 of CM061277.1, forward strand.
CCAAGGAGTGAAATGACTCCCACTGAGGAGCGTGGGCAGTGTATATAAGTAGTGGTGATAGGAGTTTTCAGAATTCTGAGTGATTATTGAGAGCATAACTAAGAGTAGAGCTATTTTGTTTTGCTGTATACAGTGTAATGGAGAAAAGGAGAAAAAACATATGTGATTTGTCCTGAAATAATTTACAACTTTGTGAAAGGTAAAGGATTATATATGTGAACAACATGGATTTCTGGCTTTGGTTGTACAAGTTCTTAAGGTCTTACAGCACTTCAGGAATAGTGAAGACAATTCTTTTCTGTTTAACAGGCAGTTAATATTGTCCTTAATACCAGCCTATTTTTACATGATTTGGCAATAATTTCTCTTTGATAACAACTGGCTTAACAGCCAGCAGCAGCACCCTTGAAATGAGGCATGCACTATCAAGTTTATCACACTCGTCCCATTTATAAAGAAATAGCTGTGCAACTTAGAAACCATTTTAGCAATGTCACAGAACAAGGAGGGATAAGCAGTAAAGTAACATTCCCTGAGGAGGGAATGTAATACCTCCCACCATGGAACCTAAGGCTTCTTCCCTCAGGGTTAGAGGGAATAATAAGCCCCTAGTTTTGCATGAGTGATCCACGTAACTGTTAGGCACCAAAAGGCATTTTAAAAGGTCCCAAACTAGTCACAGCCCCCACATGTATGGCAAAGTTATACTTTACAGTTAAAAAAATGTTTTAAGTGATAAAGATTATTGCCCTGGCCGGTTTGGCTCAGTGGTAAGAGAGTCAGTCTGCAGATCGAAGAGTCTCGGGTTCGATTCTGGTCAAGGGCACGGGCCTCGGTTGCGGTTCGGTCCCTTGTTCTGGTTGAGGTCGTGAGGGGGGCAGCTGATCCATGTCTCTCTCGAATCGATATTTCTCTTTCTCTCTCTCCCTCCCTCCCTTCCACTCTATCTGAAGATAAATGGAGAAATATCCTTGGGTGAGGATTAAAAAAAAAAATTATTGAATAATAGAGAAAGAAGCTGTTTCCTAGAGTAAACAGTGGGGTTTGCAACACAACACAGGTGGAACTTGGATTCCCCTGCAAAACTCAGAGGGCTCTGGATTTGGAGACAAGTGCGAGTGTAGGATAGAGAAGGGGAACCGAAAAGAGAGGGACTCATTTGGGCGGTTGGCCTTCTACGCACCTCTAAGGAGCACGATTGGCAGTCAGGCACTTAGCCACAACCAAATAAAGAATAATCAGCGTTCCTTGCTAAATAAACTTAACGTCACGTTTGAAAAATGAGCTCTGTGAGTTCAGGTATTTTGTTTTGCTCACAGCTGCGTCCCCAAGACCTGGAATGGGTCAGCATTGGAATCACTCGGAGGGGCGGTTGAAGCACAGGCTGCTGAGCCAGACAACCCGGTTTCTGGATGAGAAGGTCTAGAGGAGGGCTCATGAACATACACTTCTAATGAGTACTCAGGTGATGCTGACACTGCTGGTCCAGAGATCACCCTTTAAGACCAGATCCAGGTGCCGGAAATAGATGTTCAATATAAATATGATGAATAAATGAATGAAGGGCAGCTGGAGCAAGAGACAGAGTACAGAACACCCGGGAGAAAGAGGAGACAACAGCACAGCCGGCTCCCCACCTTCGAACCCTAAGCCCTACCTGCTGGTCAGAAACCCCGCCCACACGCGAATGGCTTCCGGTCACACCTCTTACGTCCTCCCAAGTCCCAGTGCCCGCAGGAGAAGGCAGGACAGAGCGCGAGCGAGGCCGGGTCTGGAGGTGCTGCGGCCAGGACGTCCCCGAGGGCGGGAAGGCGCAGCCCCGCCGCCGCGAGGAGAGGAAGGCCTGCTTACCTGAGACATGGCTCGCCGCAGGGCCGAGGACGGCGGTGCGCTGCAGGAGCTGGCCGGAGAGAAAGCAGCCTGAGCGCGCAGGCCGGCGGGCCGCCCCACCAGCCCGGCCCCTCCTCCGGGGCTCCCGGCGCTCCACGTCCACCCGCCCTCGTCACACCGGGTCGGGCAGCGCAGCAGGCTGGGGGCGCCCATGAAGCTCCCTTCATGCCACGAGCTCAGCCTGACCCGTACTCCTCTGCTGTTCCGACAGGGTGGGCGAAGGGTGCCGAGCTCCGGACGGTCCTCGCCGGGCCAGCCGGCGGGATCCCGGCGCAGGTGGGGTGGGCCCCTTTACCTACCTGCGGCCCAAGGAGCCCTGGCTCTCGGCTCGGGTACGGGCGCGCAAACTGTCCCCCAAGAGCTCCAGGGACCGGACCCCCTACGAGGCCACGGCCCCAGACAACTGCACTTCCCAGGATCCACCGCGGCCGCAGAGGGCTGTAGGAGGAAAGCTCCCCCTCACACACTACAACTCCCAGAAATCCTCACGCCCGGGGCGCCAGACATCCAGACGGTGGGCCTCAGACAACTACACTTCCCAGGATCCACCGCGGCCGCAGAGGGCTATGGGAAGAAGGGTCCCCTTCACACACTACAACTCCCAGAAGTCCTCACGCCCGGGGCGCCAGACATCCAGACGGTGGGCCTCAGACAAATACACTTCCCAGGATCCACCGCGGCCGCAGAGGGCTATGGGAGGAAGGGTCCCCTTCACACACTACAACTCCCAGAAGTCCTACGCCCAGAGACAGAAACGGTGGTCCGCTGACGACTGCGCTTTTCCATCCACCGGGACCTCAGTACACGTCCGGGGACAAAAAGCTCCCAGTCACACATTAAAAAACCCAGATCCCCCCACGCCCACAGCACCAGAGACAGAGACCTCGGGCCTCAGACGACATAACCCGGGACACATAGCTGCCTCAGCGCGCGTGTGGAAAATAGGTTTCTTGTCACATACAAAAACTCCCAGGAAGCCCCGCGGCGGAGCTTCTGGAGACCCCAAAGACCATTGTCCTCAAGCAACTACAACTCCCAGAACGCTCTGCGGCCTCAACCTCGTGAGACCAAACGCTCCATCCTCAGACAACTGCAACTCCCAGAACCGCCCCTGGCCCCGGCACTTCCGTCAAATACCTCCGCTTCCGACAACTGTAATAACCCAGAACCTCTCGCCGCGAAGGACTACGATTCCCAGAGACCCTGGCAGCCTGTACAGCGGCCCAAGCTACCAGCGACCGTATGCGACAGGCGCCCCTCAGCTGAGCTGTGGTGCTGTGCCCCCGAAGCGGAATGCCCGGTTCCGAGTGCCACTGTGTGGCATCAGGGGTGACCTACCACCATTGGCAGTGACCCTCCAGCGCCTTTGTGCTTTTGATCCCCAAGGGTGAGGCACTGACAGAAGACAGAGCACGTTTCTACGTAACTGTCAGGTACAGATATGACGTGGGAACTGTGCTCCTTGTGTCCAGAGACCAGCAGGACAGGAGAGGAGCCCGTCTTTGAAGGGGTGTTTGACATGCGAGGAGGCGGTGCTGCTGTCACTCCACAGGGCGGGGGGAGTGTGGTTGGAGTCAGGCATTCCGCTCGGGTGCTTCTTGGGCCTGCCTTGCCCAGTTGTGATAGTAAATGGACAGATAAACCAAGTCGGGAATGAGGAGGGGATGGTGACCAAGACTCAGGAATGAGAGTCCGGGTCATGCCACCAAGTGAGCCAATCACTTATTTTCCAATCACTTCACAGCCATTGATCCTCAATAAACATCCTGCTCCCCAAACTTCATATCTGCTTCCAGAGAACCCAACTTATGTCTTCTATTAGCAATGTCTGGGTTGTAACAGACACGACTTGAACCAGCTGAAGCAAACAAGGGGATTTATTAGAAACATATTTGTGGTATTTCACAGAAGAATCCATTGATCAAGGCATGAAAAGGACAGAGATGAATACGCATATCAAGACGAGAAGAACCAGATTGGGGGAATCAATCAGGACTGTTCCTTGACTTTGCTTCCACAATGTCTTCGTTTTTCTCTCACTGCAAATTATGTTTCTCCATGTGGTAGAAAACATAGCTACTGATAAGCTCTCGCATTTACATACAAAGCTTCAGTTGCTAAAATTATATAGACAAGATTGTCTTAGCTTTCCAGCTTTCTAATGGAAAAGATAAAACATGCAATGATTATATTATCACAGTGACAAGTACACGTACAGGTTCATATAGTTTGGATAGGAATTAACAGGAAACAAGGGCATATCAAGGGCAGTAGATTTGCAGAAAGCATCTGAGAATGTAGACATTTCAAGGAACTGCAAGTAGTTCAAGGAGGCCAAAAAGTAGTGTGATAGAGGAAAGGTAAAGTATTGAGAAACAATGCATAGGGATGTGTTTGTCTCATGAGAACATTTATAAGCATATTACACTTTAGGTCCACAATTAGCCACAAAACATTTCTACACGAGTGTGTATAATCAGAATTGCATCTTAAAATAACTACTATGTAGGAGTGTGAAAATGGACTAAAAAACAGTGAAAGCAGGTGCAAAAAATACGCATACAGTTACAAGGGTCAGGGTTGAGTTAATCAGCACTTAAACCAGGACTCGGTAATGAACACATGAAAGCTTGGTACCATATCTGTAGACTGAAAAGCCCACTGAAATTGCCACACTAGGTATTTATTGCTAGAATGAACAAAATAAATTATTGTGATCTCAAATGTAGATATCAAGTGACTATTGATTTATATTCTGCTTTATGTTAATCCCCAGCCAATGATATTTTCTTCCATCAATTTTTAGAGAGTGGAAGGGAGGGAGGGAGGGAGGGAGAAACATCAATGTGAGAGAGACATGGATTGGTTGCCTCCTGCATGTGCCCCAACTGGGCCAGGGATTGAACCTGCAACCCAGGTATGTGCCCTTGACTGGGAATTGAACCCGGGACCCTTTTGTGTGAGGGGCCCATGCTCTGACCACTGTGCCAAACTTGCCGGGCAATTCTTTTTTCTTTTTCTAAATTTTTCTTTCTTTATTGATTTTAGAGAGAGGAAGGGAGAAGAGGGAGAGAGAGAAAGAAACATCGATGAGAGAGAACATCAATTGGACACCTCCTGCATGCCCCCCACTGGGGATTGGGCCCACAACCTGGGCATCTGCCCTGACAGGGAATTGAACCTCTTGGTGCATGGGTCGACACTCAACCACTGAGCCACGCCAGCCGGGCCAATTCTGCTTTTTAGTACAGATAAATCTGGTATTGTTTGGGTTCACCTCAGGTTTATAAAAGTGATGTTCTTGAAACCAAAATATCAGGAACATATGGATCCATACAGAGACAACTGTCAGAAGATATCACCACCCAGAAAGAAAAGCTGAATAGAAAGCATTCCTGCAACATGCCTCAAAATTCACAGACTGGACTTCTAAATGATCCACTGTTTATTAAAAGAAATACAATAGGAATTGTCCTCTGTAGAACTGTCTCCAGGTCAGTGGAACAACCTGGGTGGTAAAAGAGGAAAGATGATGCTTCCTATTTTGTCTCCCTAAGTATTCTATCTCAATGTTACATACTGTGCTCAATGAATCTGTAAGTAAATCAACTCTAACTTTAAAACTGCCTTTCTTCTTGGCCCTGGACGGTATCAGTTGGTTAGAGCATTGATCCTATAGGCTAAGGCTACAGCTTTGATCCCTGGTCAGGGCACATACAAGCACCCAATGAACACATAAAGAGGAACAGCAAATGGATATTTCTCTCTCCCTTCCCCTCGCTCTAAAATCTAGAAATGAAATTAAAAACAAACTAAGAAAATAAAGGTTCAAAGTGGTGGTCATCATAAAAAATAATAAAACTGCCTTTCTTCTTGAGGGGGGTTTGTGTGGGAACCAATGAGGGGAAATGTACAGAGACATGCTTTTTTGTTTTATAATTTACCAAGTTTATTTATAAAACTGAAAATGTCTAATTTCAGAATCAGAGCCCTCTTGTGAAATTTCAGAGCTATAGACAGCTCTCATTTAGTTCTAAACAACATGCCTGGGCCTCTGCATCAGGTATTTTGATTACCTGCACCTTTGTCAGGGTGAGCCCTCGCTATTACCAAGACCTGACCCTTAACCAAAAAATAAATAATAAAAAAAAATGTGGCCCTGCCAGTGTGGCTCAGTGGATTGAGCGTCATCCTATGGACTGAGAGGTCCCAGTTCGATTCTCCATCAGGGCACATACCTGGTTTCGGGCTCGATCCCCAGTATGGGTTGTGCAAGAGGCAGGTGATCTATGTTTCTCTCTCACATCAATGTTTCTATCTCTCTCTCCTTTCCTCTCTCTTAAAAAAAAAAAATCTATAAAAACATATTAAAAAAAATTTTTTCTTGGGTATTCAACCAATAGGCTAGTGCTAAAGTTCCATTATATAGTGAAGAAAGTACTAGGTTTAACTGATTAATATTTAATTAAATCTAGAATTGGAGTAAACAACATTGGGAAGTTTTTATACTACAGACTCCTGAGCTCAATCCAAGACCTATTAAAATCAATCTCTAAAAGTAGGAAAGACAATCATGATAAATGGAAAGGAGAAGGGAAAACAACATAAACCATAATCCTGCAACTGTTATTCATTTACAAAGGTCTGTTTTCCCCCTCAAATACCAGGGTGAAAAGTTGGAAGTCAATAAACTTGATTATAGTAAAACTTTTTGGAAAGTTTATGCTTTAATTTTTGTGTTTGTTAAAAGAGAATTAGTGGTCTGGCCAGTGTGGCTCACTGGTTTAGCATCGACCCATGCACCAAGAGGTCGCCAGTTCAATTCCTGGTCAGTGGGCCCAATCCCCAGTGGGGGGCATGCAGGAGGCAGCCAATCGATGTTGTCCTCGATGTTTCTATCTCTCTTCCCCTTTCCCTTCCTCTCTCTCAAAAACCAATAAAGAAAAAAAAGAAAAGAATTAGTGCCCTGGCCTGTGTGGCTCAGTGGTTAAAGCACTGACCCATGGACGAAAGGGTCACAGGTTCGATTCCCGGTCAAGGACACATGGTTGGGTTGCAGGTTCAATCCCCCACCCTGGTTGAAGCATGTATGGGAGGCAACCTATCTATGTGTCTCCCTCATGGAAATGTTTCTCTCTCTCCCCCATTCCCTCCCTCCCACTCTCTCTAAAAATCAATGGAAAAAGTATCCTCAGGTGAGGATTAAAATAATATTAGTTTTTGTTTGTTTGTTTGTTTTTTAATGAAAAAGGGAAAGAGAAACACAGATGTGAGAGAAACATCGATCGGTTGCTTCCTGAGCACACTCCAACTGGGGATCAAACTCACAACCTGGGTATGTGCCCTGACCAGGAACTGAATTTGCAACATTTTTTTTTTATCCTCACCTGAGGACACTTTTCCATTTTTTGTTCAGATAGAGTGGGAGGGAGAGAGAGGGAGAGAGAGAGAGAAACATCGATGTGAAAGAGACACATCGAGTGGTTGCCACCCCCACAACCCAACCAGGGCCAGGGACAAACTGCAACCGAGGTACATGCCCTTAACAGGAACCGAACCCGGGTCTCTCTGGACCACAGGCCAACATTCTAACCACTGAACCAAACCGGCCAGGGCTCTCCACCTAATTTTTTAAAGAGATATTTCATGGCCCTGGAGGGGCAGCTCAGTTGGTTAGAGCATCGTTCTGATAAGCCTAGGTTGCGGGTCTAATCTCTGGTCAAGGCACATAAAAGAAACCAATGAATACATAAATAAAATGAGACAATAAATTGATCTCTCTCTCTCTCACTGCTTCTAAAAATCAATAAATTTTAGCCCAGCCAGTGTGGCTCAGTGGATTTAGCATCACCACATGGACTGATAAGTTCTGGTTCAATGCCAAATCCAGACACATGCCTGGGTTGCGAGCTTGATCCCCAATAGCGGGCGTGCAGGAGGGCCAATAGATGTGTCTCTCACATCGATGTTACTCTCTTCTAAAAAAATCAATAAAAACATATTAAAAATAAATGAATTTTAAAAACTTAAAAAAGGTATTTTCTGAAATACCAAAAATATAATAGCAGCATACAGAATCCACATTTCATCACAGTAAATTAACACACAAGCTGTACTTGGGTTACAAAGCATCTTGATAAATGAGAAAAAGCCTTTGCACAGCTCTACTTCCACTTTGAATGCTGAGTAACACAGTTACACACCTTACTTTTGCTCACTCAGTATATTATGAGTCACTACTGCAATTCTTTGGTTCCTGCCTTTGAATACCTATTAACTGGGTTTTATATAAACTGCGTCTCAGACTCTGAGGACGCAGAAGACTTTATATAAAATGTTGGCTTCTAATACCAAAAAGAAAGGCCAGTAACAATAGACCCCTTTTACAGGACAAAAAAACCATAGGAAAAACAGATGTGGTGTGATTGCTATTTGGCAGTAAGACATGTTATGTTAGTCACCATTTTTATAGTACCACGAAGATAGAAAGCTGGTGGCATGTGATGTCTTTAAGGACATCAGCGACACCACAAGATGTGCACCTTGTGCTCCAAATTACATTACCATGCGGTTTCAAAATACCAAATGTATTATGTGACAATAGAAAGTGAGCCATAAGTACCACTAAGAAACGCCATACTTAGATTTTTCAATGATTCCATTTATTCACATATGTTTAAAACTTCACACTTCTAAGTGAAAATCTGTCAACCATTTAGAATTGTTGGTACCCACATCCATAAAAAGTATATGGCTTCCCTTTATAGCATTAATTCAAGGGGCACGTTTCAAATGTCTTTAAATTGTTAGGTAAATACAATATGGTTGCATTACTTGGTAAAGACTGTCCCATATTTAGTATTTTCATAAAATTTCATTCCTGAGGGCTTTTTATTATGTACAATGAGCTATTAATTTCTTTATGAAAACATTACCTCAAGTGCCACATTTATGGAGGTTTCCTTCACTCACTGGACTAGGATTTATGCCCAGTGGGAATATTTCTAACAGCTAATGAGAAGGCCTCCACAAGGCTTTCTGATAGTCACAGTATTCTTCCTTGCTGTTATTTTCTACTGTACAAGGTTTAACTACAATATGAAAGGTTTTTAAAACACTCTTCATTTCATAGGCTCATTCCACTCATGAATTATGATATATAAAACTGTTAATCTGATTCAACTTTCCCCACATAACTTCAATTACAGTTCCTACCCCCAAAGAGCACTCAAACATATAATGTGATATGTGAATATTAACTGTCAAAGAAGAATATTAACTCCATGTCTATGATTTCTTTACTATATGAGTTCTCTGATGATTAATGAGCTGTGACTTTTGGGAGAAAGCTTTCCCACATTCATTGCATTGATAAGGTTTCTCTCCAGTATGAATTCTCTGATGATTAACAAGCTGTGACTTCTGAGAGAATGCCTTCCTACATTCAGTACATCCATAGGGTTTCTCTCCTGTGTGTGTCCTCTGATGTGGTATCAGGTGTGATTTTCGAGAGAAGGCTTTGCCACATTCATTGCATTCAAATGGTTTCTCTCCTGTATGTATTCTGTGATGATTGATGAGACTTGATTTCTCCCTGAAGGCTTTTCTACATTCACTGCATTCATAAGGTTTTTCTCCTGTATGAGTTCTCTGATGTCTAATGAGCTCTGACTTCTCAAAGAAAGCTTTCCTACAGAGACTGCATTCATAGGGTTTCTCCCCTGTGTGAATTCTCTGGTGAGTATTGAGCTGTGACTTCTGGGCAAAGGCTTTTTCACAATCCCTGCATTCATAAGGTTTTTCTCCTGTATGAGTTCTCTGATGAGTTGCAAGACTTGACTTCTCTCCAAAGGCTTTCCCACATTCAGTGCATTCATAGGGTTTCTCTCCTGTATGTGTCCTTTGATGTGAGATGAGATGTGACTTCTGACAAAAGGCTTTCCCACATTCACTGCACACGTAAGGTTTTTCTCCTGTATGAATTCTCTGGTGATTAGTGAGGCTTAATTTTTCACTGAAAGCTTTCCCACATTCACTGCATTCATATGGTTTTTCTCCTGTGTGTGTTCTCTGATGTCTAACAAGCTGGGATTTCCTGCTGAAGGCCCTCCCACATTTACTGCATACAAAGGGTTTCTCTCCTGTGTGTGTCATTTGATGTGATATCAGGTGTGACTTCTGGGAGAAGGCTTTTCCACACTGAATGCATCCATGAGGTTTCTCTCCTGTATGGGTTCTCTGATGATTGATGAGACTTGACCTCTCTCTGAATGCCTTCTGACATTCACTGCATTCATAGGGCTTCTCTCCAGTATGAATTGTCTGATGTCTTATGAGCTCTGATTTCTCAAAGAAGGCTTTTCTACAATCACTACACCCATAAGGTTTTGTTCCGGTGTGAGTTCTGTGATGTGTAACAAGTTGTGACTTCCTACTAAAAGCTTTCCTACATTCTCTGCATTCAAACGGTTTCTCCCCTGTATGAATTCTTTGATGATTAATGAGATTTGACTTTTCACTAAAGGCCCTCCCACATTCATTGCATACATACGGTTTTTCTCCTGTGTGTGTCCTCCAATGTGATATGAGATGTGACTTCCGGGAGAAGGCTTTCCTACATTCACCACATTCATATGGTTTCTCTCCTGTATGTGTCCTCTGATGGGATCTGAGTTGTGACTTTTGGGAGAAGCCTTTCCCACACTGGCTACAATGATAAGGTTTCTCTCCTGTATGAGTTCTGTGATGTGTAATAAACTGTGACTTCTGGGGAAAGGTTTTGCCACACTTACCACAGCCATAGGCTATCTCTCTTATATGTCTGGTCTGGAGCTTAATGAGACTTGATTTTTTACTGAAGTGTTTCCTACATTCACTGCATTCATAAAGTTTCTCCCCTAAGTGAGTTCTGTGATATATGATAATCTGTGATTTCTTATAGCTAACATTATCATATTTATCACAATCATAGTATTTTAACCTAGTATCAGTTTCCTCAGGCTTGGTATGGAGAAACAATTTATCAAATACATTTAAGTCATCTGGTTCAATTTTTCCACAATCAGCTTTTGGAAGAAGTAAATCTAAATGATGTTTTAAAATTAATCCATATACATCACCTTCATTGCTTGATTTTCTTAAAGGAGCAAAGTTTATGCTCAGATTCAGATGTTCTCCAAATGCATCACATTCATGATCTTGTTTCATATTTTTAGGCTTCTCTTGGTTATCCTGGTGCCACATCATGTGACCATTTACTTGCAAGACTTGTTCTATAAAGGGAAAAAAAGCCCTATGAATCTTTAGATGATTGTGCTGAATAAAAAAATAAAAATGCCATTTGAGGGGATAAATGCTTTAAAAAAAAATTTTTTTTTTCTTTATTGATTTTAGAGAGAGAAGAAGGGACCGGGAGAGAGATAGAAACATTGATGAGAGAGAACATCAACTGGCTGCCTCCTGCACACTGTCCAGGGAGATCTGGCCCACAACCCGGGCATGTACCCTGACTGGGAATCGAACCGGTGACCTCCTGGTGCATGAAACGACACTCAACTACTAAGCCACACCGGCCAGGGCGATAAATGTTTTTTAAGACCTAGTTTGAAATAAGCCCCAAGAATAATGTCTGTGCTCTAGGTATTTAACAATAAAAAAAATGTTGTAAACAGGAAAGACAGTAGATTAAGACATCTTTGGTTGTTATTAAATTTAAGTTTATAAAATGGGGAGAGAATGTGAAAATTACATGAAGAACAATGAGGAATAAAGAAAGAGGTTGAAAGAAGCATTAATCCCATGTTCTGAAGAATTAATTTACTCAGTACCTACTTAGTACACACTATATTCCAGGTGGTACTGGAGACACACAAGAACAATCCCCAGCCATCATGAAACTTACCTTCTGGTGAAAAAGATAATAGATAAGATCTTTTAAAAAAGATCTGGTGTGGCTCAGTAATTGAGCATCAACCCATGCACCAAAAGGCCGCCAGTTTGATTCCCTGTCAGGGCACATGCCCAAGTTCTGGGCCCAATCCTCAGTTGGGGGCATGCAGGAGGTAGCCAATCGATGTTCTCTCTCATCAATGTTTCTCTCTCTCTCTCTGCAAAATTAATAAAGAAAAAAAAAAAAACTTAAAAAAAATGTGTTAAATAAAATAAAAAATAAAAACACACTGTTCACTGTGATAAATACTGCAAAGAAAACTAACAGATTTGGCCCTGGCCAGTTTGGCTCAGCAGTTAGAGCATTGGCCCGTGGAGCAAAGAGTCCCGGGTTTGATTCTGGTCAAGGACACATACCTCAGTTTCAGTTTGTCCCTGGCTCCAGTTGGGGTTGTGCGGGTGGCAACCAATCTATGTGTCCGTCTCACATCGATGTTTCTCTCTCTCTTCCTTCCTCCCTCCCTCCCACTCTGTCTGAAGATAAATGGAAAAATATCCTCGGGTAAGGATTAAAAAATAAATAAAATAAAAAACTAACAGTTTTGACAGAGTAATTGCCTAGCCATTTCCAACTTGAAGAATGAGAAATATCTTATGTACTTTATCCCATTCTCAAATTGTGTGAAATTTTCATTTAAACTTACCATATACAGTCTTCCCCCATATTTGTGGGTTCTACCTCTGCAGATTCAACAAACCGCAGATTGAAAATATTCCCCCCTGCCCTGGCCGGTTTGGCTCAGCGGTTAGAGCGTTGGCCTGCGGTCCAGAGAGACCCGGGTTTGGTTCCCACTAAGGGCATGTACTTCTGCTGCAGTTTGTCCCCGGCCCTGGTTGGTCGTGCAGGTGGCAGCCACTCGATGTGTGTCACTTTCACATCGATGTTTCTCTCTCTCTCTCTTCCTCTCTCTCCCTCCCACTCTATCTGAACAAAAAATGGAAAAATGTCCTCGGGTGAGGATAAAAAAAAAAAAAAAAAAAAAAAAAAAAATATTCCCCCCCAAAAATTACGTTGTTGCTGAAGTGTACTATGTAATTAGGCCAAAATGGCTGCATTTATACTGAACATTTACAGACTTTTTCCAATGTCATTATTCCCTAAACAATACAATATAATGACTATTTATGTAGCATTTACAATGTATTATAAATAATCTAGAGATGATTTAAAGTTTATAAGAGGATGTGTGTAGGTTATATGAAAATACAGTGCCATTTTATATAAGGGGCTTGAGCATCCTTGAATTTTGTTATCCAACGGGGGTCCTGGAACCAATCCTCCACAGATACTGAGGAATGACTGTACATTTTCAACATTATTACCAAGAAAGCCACCTCATATAACACATTACAAAACATATCTTTCATGTAAACTATTCAGGTACAAAAGGTTAAAATCTGTGTTCTTTCACTAAAAGTGTCCCAAGACACAAGTTCCCGTACATAATATATTCTGACAGTTATTTATTATATACCTCTATTTCTATTATCCTCAAAACATAACCCTGTATGCCAGTGTTATAAGTGTTCTTCAAAGGGCTTATTTTTAAATAACAATCTATACTTGCTGAACTGTCCCCAATAAAAGCCTGGACACTAAGTCTCTTAATGGACTTCCCTGGGCAAAAATATCACTCTTTACTGCATTTTCACTAGTGGGTGAGGGGTGAGCTGTGTGACCCTCAGAGAGGGAGAGGGCACAGGAGCCTGCTCAGAGACTCTGCTGTGCCTCTTCCCTTGTGATGCAGCTGTGTGCTTAGTATGTCACTGTAATGAGTCCTAGCCATAAGTGTAACTACACTCTAGTGACTGAACATCATGGTGGTTTGAGGACCCCAACATACAGTCCATATTTGTGTAATTAATTTTGACAACTAACTTGCACTACATTGCAGTAAACATATATGCTCCACATTTAAATGCAACACTGAAAAAAACTGGATGCAAATGTTTCTTCTTTAATCAGTTAGGGGAGAGAGAAACATCAATACGAGAGAGAGAAACATTGATCGGTTGCCTCCTGCCTGAACCACAACTGGGGCTGGGGAATGAACCTGCAATCCAGGTACATGCCCTTGACTGGGAATTGAATCCACAACCCTTCAGTCCACGGGCTGATGCTCTATTCACTGAGCCACACTGGCCAGGTCCCTGAAAGGTATTTTCTAGGTTTCTATCATCTTAGTAGTCATTAAGGCAGTGTGTCTCAAACAATATGGAACATAAAATTTACTAGAGGGGCCCAGCTGGAGTGGCTCAGTGGATTGAGCACTGTCCCACGGTCTGAGAGGTCCCAGTTTGATTCCCAGTCGGGGCACATGCCCGGGTCTTGGGATCGATTCCCAGTGGGAGGCGTGCAGGAGGCAGCGATTAATGTTTCTCTCTCACATCAATGTTTCTATCTCTCTCCTTTCCTCTCTAAAAAATCAATAAAAACATATTAAAACAAAAACCACTAGAGGGTTATCAAATTACAAATTTCAGTCCCAGAATACTCAAATGAAAAACCATATATACACCACTCTACTGAATCAGCCTCTGATAATTGAAACATGATGCTCATCACTGGAAATGAAAATCCCCAGGTAACCTGATTTAAAAAACCTATATTAAAACAATGGGCTTATGAAGAGATATTTATTAAATGATTATAATATATAATCATTTATATATATAAATGAAGATATTTATAAATATATATATAAATAACTGAAGATATTAAATTATAAGCCCTTGTGTCTAAGTGTGCAAACAAGGCTCAGGAACCAACCAACTAATAAATAGTATATATAATGTGATCAAGTCAGGGATGGGAATCCAGAAAAAAATAAGAAAACTAGGCTGGAGCAGTCAAGGAACATTTCATGCACTGAAAACAGCTTGTGAAGAAAGGATTGAGAGTTTCTGGATAAAGAAAGCATAGCACAATCAAAAGCTCAGATGCAGAAAAGAAAACACTGAGAAACGTTTGAACGCAGTCGGAGCTGCCTGTGAGTTTGAGGGAAGGGGGAGCAGTAAACAGACGGCACAGGCTCACACCCCAGAACTCGACGAAGAGACTACATGCTGTAGCAGATGTTCTTGTTGCTCATCTACACCCCTCAGCTACATCCAGCGGACACCTGCAGCTTGGGAGGATGGTGGCACCACCCCAGGCACCCACACCTCTCCACTTGAGAACTTTCCTGGGCTGCAAGTGCACGCATGGTCTGCAGGCAGAGATGCTGGACTTCCTGAAGACAATGTTCCCCGGAGCAATGCTCAACCAGAGATGGGAGTTGGAAGATGATAGCCAGCTTCTTGGTTCCTCAGAGGGTGCTCAGCAGCACCAAGTGCCCACTGCACACCCTTCACTGATATTATCCCTCCCACTCCCATCTCACTTCACTTTCTCCCACTATACCGTAGGGATCACATCCCCAATAAATTCTTGCCCTCAGATACGTATCTCAGGATCTGCTTCTGAGGGAACCTGAAGTTGGTCAATGTCACGTAGCAGCTAAGGGAACAGAAAGGTTTAACTGATCAAAGTAGTGTCTCATGGTTTAGGAACTTAGAATATAGTGGTATCATTTAACTTATAATAGAAGATTAGAATCTGGATCTCTCTAGCATTTGGGAAATTCAGGAATGAGACATCATGGCCTAGTTTTCAATGACAGTTGAGGAGGGAAGGCTTCAAAAAGAGTATTTCCAAAGGGGAAAAAACTTAAGAAAGAATGGTTGAGATAATTCAATGTACTCGTTGATATCTGATCTACAGAAAAAGCACAGCAGAACCTAATTCAAAAAGGGAGAAAAAGAACAAACTCTTTGGGAGGAATGGTGACTCCTTTCTGAACAGAGAGGGCTTTCACAGGGTATTTCTGGGCATCAGACACACCCAAAATGAAGAAAAAGATAAAAGCCTGGCCAATGTGGCTCAGTGGTTGAGCAACAATCCATGCACCAAGAGGTCGCCAGTTCCATTCCTGGTCAGGGCAAATGCCCAGGTCGTGGGCCCAATCCCCAGTGGGGGGCATGTAGGAGGTGGCCAATCGATATTCTCTCTCATCAATGTTTCTATCTCTCTCTCCCTCTCCCTTCCTCTCTCTCTAAAAAAAATCAATAAAGAAAAAAAAATTGTTTTAATAATTAGAAAAAAAGAAAAAGATAAAAATTCTTAAATGTACAAGCAGAGGTGTCTTTGACCAGAGGGGAAGCGAGTACAGAAGGTGAGTAGACACATCAGAGGCAGGAAACCAAACAAAAAGTCAAAGCCCAAGAGGAGACAGATGGGGGACGACATCACGGCCCAAACAAGTTGAACTGTTTCCCTTTAAGCTGCCACATGTCGTGGGATTTACCTGAGTAGCTCACGTCCAAGGTTTGGAGATTGGAAAGGACTTTTCCGCAGCACATTTCAGGGATGCCACCCACTGCCCAGTTGAGACTGCACTTCCTCCTCCTTCTACCGGGGTGGTTCTCATCCACTCACCTGCACAGTCTAAACTTGGAATTTCTCCATCTCCTATCCATGGCTCTTCTCCTCGTTCCAACTTGAAGATGACATCAGGTTTCATAAATTCATACCCTGTTTGAGGGAAATCACAAAGGCTTTGTCCCTGAATGCTTGGGCTTTAGGGCCTGAGGAATGGGCAAAGTTTGGCATCAGAGTTCATACAGTTAAAAGCTAACCATCTGTATATCAACAGAGTAAATAATTCTCAAATGGTAATGGTCTCCATGGTGGCTAATAGGGTCCAATAATCTTTGACTTTTCTAATTCACATCCAAAACCATTAAACACTTCAGAGGCTTTGGAGCCACGCTGCCTGGGTTCAAATCCAGGCTCTTCCATTTACTAGCTGTCAGTCCCTGGGAAAGTCACTTAAGCTTTCTTTGCTTCAATTTCCTCATTAGAAAACAAAGGAGAGTAATCGCACCTGTTACACAGGATCACTCTGATGATCAGTGGAGTCCATACATGAAGAGCATGTGGAATACACTGAATTATCTGCATTAGGTGCTACCGCTGCCACCGTGACTATGATTCTAACTTTCAAAGTCTGCACAATGAAATTAAGACTTCAGCATTGGAAAGTGAGATCCAAATACTTTCCCTGGTGTCACAGTCTAAGAAACTTCGATCTCCTATATTTATGTCCAAAATCATTAACAATTTCAGAAGCCCCACAGCTCTCAGCAACTAACACAGAAAAAGCAATGTATTGGGCACAAAGAGGTCCCCCGGGGAGTTTTTCTTACCCAGTGCCACTAGGCTGCTATAGTTCTCCAACATGACATCCTTGTATATGTCCTTCTGACAGGAATCCAGCAGTTGCCATTCCTTTTGGGTGAAGTCCACAGATAAATCTTCAAATGAGACGGACTCCTGTAAAAGCACAGCCGCAATGAATCTCAGCAGTTACCACTCGTGAAGCAGAAGAGCAGCATGGAGCGTGAGCACGTTGTTCTTCCCAGCGATAACGGAGACTGCCTACGGTGCCCTGCCTTTGTGGCACACTGTGGGGTAAATGCCATTCTGCTTTCCTCCATCCTTCTGTTTATATAATTCACAGGAATCGAACCACACAACTTAAAATTTTCTGAACCACCAACAAAATACTCTCAAATTTGGCACCAGGAGAGGTGCTGGCAAAATTAAAAAAATAAAACTTCACATATTCTGTTACATTAAAACCTACTGTTTCATCTTGTTCTTTGAATGAATCAGTAACCTATTAATGAATTCAGAGCATATGCATTGGGCATGTGGAAAACATTGGTTCCCTGAGTTAAAATCTCTTTCATACACACACAAAATGGTTTTCCCAGTTAATTCTGTAAACATTAAATGCAGAAGTAATTCCAATTTTACTAAACTCTTCTAGAATATGGAAGAAAGAATATAACCTTAAATAATCCTCAGTCTCCTGATACCAGCATAACCCTGGTAACAAGACCCAGCAGGGATACTGCAAGAATGAAAAAGCAAAAACCAACTGCCACAAAAACTCTGATGGAAATCCTAAACACAGCACCAAACTGTACTGAGCAACATGCAAAGAAAAAAATATATTACAACCAGGTTGGTTTACCATTTTTTTAAAAATCAATGACATTCACTACCTTAATAGAGTAAGAAAAAATATATAATCACCTCAATAGATACAGTCACAGGAACTGCAAATAGAGAAAAACCTAAGAGTTTTAAAAAGCACATTTATGTCTGGCCAGTGTGGTTCAGTGGTTGAGCATCGACCCATACACCAAGAGGTCGCCAGTTCGATTCCCGGTCAGGACACATGCCCAGGTTGTGAGCCCGACCCCCCAGTGGGGGACATGCAGGAGGTGGCCAATCAATGTTCTCTCTCATTGATGTTTCTATCTCCCTCTCCCTCTCCCTTCCTCTCTCTCTAAAATCAGTAAAAGGAAAAAAATTTTTTTTAAAAAAAGCACATTTAAAATTTTCAAAAATAAGGACTAGATTTCATAAAGAAGGAATAATGTGGAAAAAGAACAAGCAGATAAAAAAAAGATCAAAATTAATACACCAAAAATTGAAAAATATTAACATTTATGTTATAAAAAGTCTTGGCAGCCCAGTATAGCTCAGTGGATTGAGCGTTGTCCCATGGGCCTGAGAGGTCCCAGTTTGATTCTTGGTCAGGGCACATGCCAGGGTTGTGGGCCCAATCCCCAGTGGGTGGCATGCAGGAGGTGGCCAATCGATGTCTCTCTTTCCCTTCCTATTTTTTTTTAATTATTATTTAAATTTCTTTTTCTTTATTGATTTTAGAGAGAGGAAGGGACAGAGAGAGAGACAGAAACATCAATGAGAGAGAAAACATCGATTGGCTGCCTCCTGCATGCCCCCCACTAGGGATTTGGCCCACAACCTGG
Organism: Tadarida brasiliensis; assembly: GCA_030848825.1. Taxonomy (NCBI): domain Eukaryota; kingdom Metazoa; phylum Chordata; class Mammalia; order Chiroptera; family Molossidae; genus Tadarida; species Tadarida brasiliensis. The sequence goes on from CM061277.1 coordinate 177,102, forward strand.
GCATGTGCCCTGATCAGGAATTGAACTGGCAACCACTTGGTGCATGGGTTGATGCTCAACCACTGAGCCACACCTGCCGGGTGCTTCCTCTCTCTCTAAAAAATCAATAAAAACATATTAAAAGTCTTGGCAAACTAGAAATTCAGTGGAATTTCGTTTCACTAAAAAAACAAACAAACAAACAAATATTATTGCCGTGGCCTGTGTGGCTCAGTTGGTTACAGTGCCATCGTCCCATACACTGGAAGACTGTGGGTTCGACTCCCAGTCAGGGCACATACCTAAGTTAAGGGTTTGATCCCTGGTCGTGGTGCATATGGGAGGCAACCAATCAATGTATCTCTCACATCTATGTTTCTCTCTCCCTGCCCATCTCCCTTCCTCTCTCCCTAAAATAAATTTTTTTGAAAAAAATATTGCTGGTATTTTTGTGAACATGGAAAATCTAATCAAGTCTAAAGAAAATTATTAGAATTAATAAGTAGATTTCAGAAGTTCCTGGATATTGCCCTGGCATGTTTGGCTCAGTGGTTAGAGCGTCGGCCCATGGACCAAAGGGTCTTGGGTTCAATTTCCAGTCAAAGACACATACCTGGGTTGCAGGTTCAATCCCTGATGGTTGTTCGGGAGGCAGTGTGTGTGTGTGTGTGTGTGTGTGTGTGTGTGTGTGTGTGGTGTTTGTCTCCTTCCCTCTCTTCCATTCTATCTAAAAACCAATGGAAAAATATCCTTGAGTTAGGATTAACAACAACAAAAAGAGACTTAAGAGATAGATTAACTGATTGCATTGTATGTTATTTAGATTCTAATTCAAACAAACTAGAAACAGTTTATGAATTTTGAAACCACTGCAAATTTAAACACTGACTGGATTTGGTGACAGATACTAAGAAGCTGCCTTATTTTTTATTATTCTGTTTTACATCCTCACCCCAGGATATTTTTTCCACCGATTTTTAGAGAGTGGAAGGGAGGGGGGAGAGGAGACAGACAGACAGACAAGACAGTCATCGATTGCCTTCTGTGTGCACCCAGACTGGGGCCAAGGATCGAACCTGCAACCCACGTATGCACCCTTGACCCGGAATCGAACTCGAGACCCTTCAGAGCTCGGGCTGACACTCTAAACACTTAGTGACAATGACCAGGGCTAAATGTTCATATTTATTTATTACAACTGCCAAAATTTGAAAACCAACAGTGCAGCGCACATTCAGTAATTATGAATATTATATTCAGTAATTATTTCTTATAAAAATTAAAACCTTAAAAATGTCTCAAAGCCCTGTAATTAATGTATTCCTGCTCCAATTTTGTCCCAATCCAGATCTCTTCTGAGGCTGTTTTCCAGATTACTTAGCTATTTATATTTTTTGTTTTTGCTAGAAGACTTACACACTTCTAATCTCTGGAAAAATAATGAGAAATAAACAATCCACTCACCTGTAACAGGGTCATTTTCTGTTCCCTGCATGAGATGATTAGCAAGTCTGAGATCTTTCTATCCCGTGTTTCTTCTGCTTGTGCCCCAGAATTCGTGTGAGGTCCTGGCTAGGTCTTACACTGGGAATGAATTCCTGGCTCCAGGAACTCCTTTCTTATCTTCAAGATCAGGTTCATTTGTGGGGAACCAGAACCTGTGGGCTTAGGGACAAACGAACTTCAAATGCTATATTCACACTGCAGCTAAAATCTTTCCCTCTAGCAAAGAACTAGGAATTCATGACCATCTAAGGCTAGAGTGTGTTTTCTATATAACTGGAACAGGGCTATTGGGAAGGAATGGGATAGATACAGTGTAACTGAACAGCAGAAGACCGTCTCTGCAAACAGATAAATATCAGAAATAAAATAAGTCTGAGATCCATTCAATGTTCACTGTGGACAGTGAAATATAAGTCACTTTAAGAGGTGCTGTGGCCCTGGCTGGTGTGGCTCAGTCGGTTGGAGCATTGTCCTGTATACCAAGTGGTGCTGGGTTCAATTCCCAGTCAGGGCACATACCCAGGTTGTGGATTTGATCCCTGGTTGGGGCATGTAAAAACCTCTGTTTGGTTAAAAAATGTCAATCATAAATCACACACACACACACACCCAAGCCAGTAAAATATTCCCACAACAAATTTGTCATTTCCTTTGAATTATGCTTTTACTTCACCTCATTTCGTGTAATAAAAATCTGGCACTGTAATGAATAAACCTGCGCTTATCATGGAAGCCATTTCATCAAGCATAGAGCCAAATTTATAATGTGGTTTTAAACTTTCCTTTGTAATTCTGTCAGAGTTCTGGTGAAGTTTAGTTTGTTTTCAGTGAGAACTTGTAACGAGTAGACAGACTTTCGTCAAAAGAAGGTAAATGTATTGCAGATAATATACAGAATTGAGAATTTCAGGTGAACAGGGTGTGATCAGCCATTAGCATGGTAGTTTGAAAATATTTCTGATGAAATTTAAGTTTCTTACTCAGAACAATGAAGACTCGCCCTTATTTTACTTTAATTTACAAAATGTCTTTGGAAATTGGCCCCTGTGGGAGAGGTTCCACCCTGAACTATTCTATTCGGCTCTCACATATCCCTCACCAAATGGAAACCCAACCCTTCATTGTTTTGTTTGGTTTTTACCTTGGCAGTTTCCTGCACAACACTGCAGCTCTCCGTGACGGCTCTCAGTTATCCTCAGAAGGAAACGGCAGCCTTCATCATCATCCGTGGTTCCACTCAGCATCGAGTTCTGAAGGAATTTCAGGAGAAAAGTACAGAATAATTAAAAGTAACATTTAGACTTACTACATGTCGATGTCTTAGACACCACACTGCTCTTACTGCGTTCAGCACACAGGTTCAGCAACTTGCCCGACATCAATGACACACCTCAGAAGTAGCAGATCTGGGCCACTGCTCACATGCAGACCACCCCAGAGCCAGTGATTGCAGCACCTCAGTGAAGGAAGGGAGGAAAAGGGCCCAGACTTCCTGTTTATATTTCAGTGCAGGTGTGCTCGGGGCAGACTAAGCATAAAACAAGATGAAGAGCACGCCGTGTCTCTTTTTTCTGGAGCATGCCCTCGCCTCTCCTCCTTCTTTCATCCCTCAAAGCGCATATCTCTCTCCCCCTTTTTCCTAAGCTCCAGGGGCCCTTCTACTACCTCTATAACTCTCTATAAACTTTCTTTTATTAAAAAAAAAAAGAGAGAGAGAGAAAGAGACGCTCCCACGGGCCAACTGAAAAACTCCCCAGGTAAATTTAAACTCACCACTTGGGACAAAATATTCCAAGTTACGAAAAGACATTCATAATATATTGTAATGGTTTTAAGAGGCACATACAGCAGCATGCTATCTATTTTGTTTTTTTAACGTAAACATAAATAAGATGTACTAAAAACATATACACATTTACTGGCTAAAAGAAATGGACCAAATGTTGGTAGTGACTATCTCCTGTTGATGGGATAATGATTTTCAATTGAATCTATTTATTACGATGTTCCAAATTGATCATGGTGAACATACTTTAAATTTACAATAGGAAAAAATTTAAATATATTTAATGTTAGTTCTTAAACCAAGAAAACAACAGGCAAGCTGAGCAATTTCAGTTTAGCACTACATGGTTGAAACAAAGTAAGCAATAAATAATAAGTAAAATAAAAAGTATGTTTCAATGACAGCAAAAAAGCATGAAAACTAGGTGGGGGGGAGATCATTTCTTTCCACTCCCTCATTTTCATATGAAAACCGTTAGACCCAGAAATGGTGAGGTAAAGACTTCAGGTCAATGATGAGGTCCCTGCCACACCAGCAGCTGTCAAAAGTAGGTTTCTTTACAGGAATGAGGGTGTTTGTTTGCTTTTTTTTCTTTTTTCTTTTTTGGAGAGAAGCCCTTTAAAAAACGCTGTTGTTAAATGTAAAGCTGAGCTGGGAGAAGTCAGGTTGAAGGGGGTTAACAGGCCCAACAATCAAGTCACAGCGCACTAACTTGGGCATGCAGACACTCACAATAAACTCCTGCTGGGTCACGGGGGCCCAGCCCTTTAACGGGACCTGACCAGGGCTCGCAGCTGAACACAACCAGGAATGCACGTGCGGGAGGCAGCGCTTTAAAAGTCGATCTGAAAGATAGTATCAAAAAAATTAAGTTTCCAGGGTTCCAAGGGGGTAAGGCCTCGGGAGAAAGGGCTTGCGGACTCCCCGGAGACGGCGTGAGGACTCCTCCCGCCCGACTCACCGCACGCGCCTCGCGGGCTCCTTCTCTCCCACCCGGAGCCCAGTCAGGACGCGACAGGGTCCCCTACACCTCCGCCAGTGGTACCAGTACGCGCAGGCCCGGGCCCTCACCCCAGCTCCCCACGCCCTCCGGCCAGGCCCATCGGCTCCCGCCGCACCTCACCCGGGCACCTCGGACTCCCCGCCGGCCTAAGCGCGAAGCCTACGGCCTCGAGGCCTGCAGCCCGGAGACCCTCGAGTCCCCCACACCGGGGCACCCCCCCCCCACCAGGGACCCCACACGAACCCCAAGCTCAAACCCGCAACAACGCCGGCACCGATTCCCCAAGTCTCCGACCTCGAAAGCGCAGGACCCGGAACCACGTGACCCGATCACCACCCCCGACTCGCCGCCACCCGGCCCCCGGCCAGCACAAAGCCCCCGACCCGTCTGCCGGATGCCGACCGGCTGCAGCAGGGTGCGTGGCCGCGCGCACTCGCCTATCAGGCAGCCGCGAAGGACAAAGAAAAGGGGCGCTCCCCGAAAGCGTCGGTGGCCATGCGAGTGCGCGCGCTCGTACGAGAAAGGAAGGCACCTTCGGACTACATTTCCCAGAAGTCTCCGCAGCTCCGGCGTCCCGTCATCTGGTCGTCCTAGGAGCGCTGGTAGCCTGCAGACGCGGAGAGGGCCGCCAGCGCTCAAGCCAGTTGCGTGAGAAGGCTTTTGGGAGACACGCAAAGGCTAGGATTTTAAGAGATTAGGAATCCAAACCCAAAAGTAGGTTTAAAAAAAAAAAGACAATTAGCTTAAGAATTCAACGGAGCGAAACAGAAAAACATTTTTAGTACATTTATGGAAAGCAGATAGGAGTTCATCAGTAGAGAAAGGTAAAGCTGATACGTAATTCCAGTGCTATGGGGGAAAGTTTTAAGTAACTAATCTTACGAAAAAGAGAGAAAAGGGTAGGAGGAAAAAGGGGAGATAACCATAGACACACAGTAAATTGAATGAGAATCCTTTCAGTGCTGATAAATTCGAAAACATTTTTATGACACAGATGTATCAAATTTGACCCAAGAAACGAGAAAACGTAATCATGAAGACAATTTCAGAGATTCTCTGCTGAAAAGCATGAGTCATTGAGCCGGGGCCCAGTAGCTCAGGTTGGTTAGAGCACAGTCCCCATATGCCAGGGTTGTGGCTTTTATCCCTGGTTAGGGCACATACAACAATCAACTGATCAGTGCATCAATATGCAGAACAACAATGAGATGTTTCTCTTTCTCTATCCCTTCTCTCTAAAGATCAATCAATCAATGAAAATACAGGGGGGGAAGGAAAAGCATTAGTCATTGAGTTTCTGGTGAATTCTTTCAGACATCTAGCAGAGAATTATTATATTTAAATAGTTCCTGAGGAATTAGAAGAAACCTTTTCTATTTATTAAATAGCATAGGACACCAAAATCAACAATTGTTATGATGCATAAATAGATGGAACAAATCGATGTCTCTCTCAAATCAATAAATAAAAAGTTTTTTAAAACTTTGTGGTGTGTGTATATATTTATACTATATTCAGTTTGCAATTAGTTTTTTTTTCTACTTTTTGCTGTGAACCCTCCAGTTAGCCATACTTCTACCATAATTTTGTCGTTTTTCTTTCTACTGAAATACTTTCCTATTTCACTGTTTTTATTAGACACTCATGTTCACTAATTAGCTCATCTCCAATCTCAAGTAATGGAAAATAATCTTGGAAACTGAAGTTGGAATAAAATTTTCTTCAAAATGATTTTCCCCCAGATCTGCAACTAGGTTCTTAGAACTGAAAGACAAACTCCATGGCTTACCTCTTTTGGCTACAAGCAAGTCACCTACCAACAAGACTCTCAGTGGGAGAAGTGGCAGTCACATTGTAGAAAGGATGTGAGGTGGGACATTTTGTTAAAGTTATCTTTGGAAAATCATATCTGCCACTTGTATCAAAAATGGTTGATTATTGGTAATTTCATACAGTTCAACCTAAAACAGAAATTTATAAATATGGGAGTAAGAAACTGGGTTCTGTTTCACTCTGAAAATTTTCATCTATTAGACTGACCTAAAATTATTTTTTCTGTCATCTCCAGATTTGGTATGAAGGTTATAGTGCGATTGTAAAATGAATTTGGGAGTAATCTATCCTTTAAATTTTTTTCTAAGATCTTCCCATTTTTACTTACACTCATTTGTATGTGTGCATGTTATGTGTATGTTGAGTTCTATTCAATTTATCACCTTGTAGGTTTCATGAATCAACAAACACAGTCAAGACACTGAATAGTTCTAATACCACAGGATATATATTTTTTATAAGATATATTCTTTATATTTTTATACCTTTGAAATTAGATTTCATTTATTAAACACCACTTAATAAAGTTTTTCTGGTGTGTAAAAATAGAATTGATTGGGATATACTGACCTGACATCCTAAACTCATTTTATTTTTCTTTTTAACTATTTTATTTAGAAATTATTTCATACTACTGAAAATAATAAAAAATAGTACAGAATTACAGAACTTACAGAATAGTAAAGAATTCCTGTCTTTTACTTATATTCCCCAAATGAGAACATTTTACCATGTCTGCTTTCTTTATAAAAGTACGTATTTTTCTTGTATGATAGGAGCATGAGTTGCAGACATAATTCCTCTACAATCCTAAACATTTCAATGCATATCTCCAACAAGGTCATTCTATAATTTAATCACAGAAAAATAATCAAACTGAGGAAATTAACCTAAATGCAGTGGTATTTATCTAATACACAGAACTTATTCAAATTCCATCAATTGTCCTAATGTCCCCCCCAAAAATTGGGGGTCAGTATCCAATGTCATATATCTTTTGTTACCATTACAATGGAGCAGTCTTTCAGACTTTGTCTTGTAACCTCAACTTTTTTTTTTTTAAAGTGCATGCCATTCTCATGCTGAACGACCTCAACTTGGCTTTGTTAGATATTTCCCCATGATTTAAATTCAGGTTATGCATTTTTGGCAGGAATACTACAGAAGTGATGTGTTCTCAGAGAGTCATATCAAATTTCATATTAGTTTGTACCAATAATGGCAATATTAATTGTGATACCTTTAGGTGGTAAATGCCATGTTTCTCTTTTGTAATGTTATTTTTCCAATTTTAGTAAGTATTCTGTGGGCAAATGTTTTGAGACTAATGAAATACTATCTTATAAAACTTTCACCCACCTAGTTTTAGCATTCATTATTTTTGCTTTTCCTTTGTTATTTATTGATAGTCCATTGTAAGGAATAATTTTCCCTTCTTCCTTACTTGTTTATACATTTATATCAAAATGGATGCATGGATTCTTATCTTATTGTTATAACCTGTTATCATGAGTTATTTGGATGTTCAAACTATGTCAGATTTGGCTTGTGTTTTCAAGCTGGTTTCAGTTTCTTTTTGACAAGGCCCCAGCATTAAATTTTGAGGCTTTTTCTATGGCCTAGCCTTTGGTCTATACTGTGTAACAGTCCATGTGTACTTGAGAATGTACATTCCGGTGTAGTTGGGTGGAGTGCTCATACATGTCTGTTAGGTCTAGTTGGTTTATAATGTTGTTCAAGTTGTCTATTCCCTTTTATTGTTTATAGGTTGAATTGTATCCCCCAAAAGACATGTTAGAGTCCTACCCCTACACCTCAGAATGTGACCCTATTTATGCATAGGGTCTTTACAGAGATTATCATGTTAAAATGAGGACATTAGGTGGGCCCTAAACCAATATGGCTGGTATCCTTATAAAAAGGAGAAATTTCGATGGAAAAATACACACATAGAGAGACGATGATGTAAAGACACAAAGGGAGAAGATAAATATGTACAAGCCAAAGAGAGGCCTGGAACAGACTCTTCCCTCACAAGCCTCAGAAGAAATCAACCCTACTGGCACCTCGATTTCAGACTTCAGCCTCCGGAACTGAGACTTTGAGCAAACATTCATTTTGTGATACTTTGTACAGCAGCCCTAGCAAAGAAAGATTTTGGTACTGGAAACAGGGTGCTGCTATAGCAAATGCCTAAAAGTATGGAAGTGGTTTGGAACTGGTAGTAGATGGCAGAGTTCTGAGTTACTTGATAGTAAAAGCCTAGAATGCCTTGAGAAGAGTTGGTAGAAATACAAATGTTAAAGATACCTTTGGTAAGGTGTCGGATGAAAATGAGTAACATGTCATTAGAAATTGGAGAAAAAGGAGATCTTTGTAATAAAGTGGGAGAGAACTGGGCTGAATTGTGTTGTTTTGTGGAAAGTAGAACTTATAATGAACTGGGATATTTAACTAAATGCTCTGTCGACTGAGCCCACTGGGGTGGTACCCAGCTCCCTCATCCCTGCATGGTAGACCAGCTCTCTGGAATTGAAATAGCTTCACCTTCTGGAACCCTGGAACTGATGTGGTCATGCCCTCGGGGTCATTCTCCCCTTTTTGAAAAGGTTAACCCATGTATATAGCTAGATAGCTCTATCAACTTGTTTCCTGCCTATAGAATCTCAGAAGTCCAACAACATTCCTTCATTTCAACCCTTCTCTGTCCCAAGTTGGTAGCATTCCTACTAAGATAACTGACTGGATTCAAAAGTCACACACTTAATATCTTTAACAAAGTTGTTGTCCAGCCACATCCTGGGTGTTCTCTCCATAGAATGCTCTCTCATTTTTAGCAATATGGATAAACTGAGACTCTTCCAAATCTTTAAGATCTAATTCCTTTATGCTTACCAATTCATTCTTCAATTTATCTGTCCTCTTGCATCTTACTATTACCAGCAAGCTGCAGTTGGCCTGTGGGCTGTAGCTTGCCAACATGTAGTCGATGTCCCTGAGTGAAGAGCATACAGTGCAAAGTATCAGAGCTTGCTAGGCTGTTCTCAGATATCTCTACTTGAATTATCAGGAGACATTTTCTAGACCAATGGATGCATGTTTACATAAAGGATTCGTGAGCATTTGAGGTGGATGACTTTCTAAATTCAGCAAGCAAATGATATATGACTTCTACAATCTCAACCCTACAGCTATAAGTAAGCAATTATTTCAGCAATGTCACAGAGAGTTGCTGAGTTAATACTCTGCCTTGAGATATTTCAGGGCTTCACATCTGTTGCTGTTGAATTTAAGAGCTGACATGACCAGAAGAAGGCATCTCATCCCCCGTCCCAGATTTCCTCATAAATAGAAATTTCTTATATGGAGTTCCTCAGAGTTCCCAGAATCTTATCAGGGGCTACAAGGTTTTTGGTATACACAAACAACATTTCATACTATGGGCTAAAAGTTTCCATCTTGGAATATAAACAAGAATCTGAAAGATTATCTTCATTTTAGGAAAAAATCTAAACCATATACCCCTTTTCTCTAACATTTTGTTACCTGACACTGCTCTGGAGTAACAACCTAACAATTGAAGCCCTGCAGTTATCGCCTGGCCTCTGTGGCTCAGTGGACTGAGTGTCATCCCATGGACTGAAAGGTCCCAGTTTGATTCGCAGTCAGAGCACATGCCCCCCAGGTTGTAGGATCGATCCCCAGTGAGGGGTGTGCAGGAGGCAGCTGATCGATGTTTCTATCTCTCTCTCCTTTCTTCTCTAAAAAAACAATAAAAACATATTTTATAAAGCCCTGCAGTTATAAAAACTCATTCTCCTTAACGTAAGCAGAAAAAAACCCTTTTATTAAAAATATATGAGTAAGCACCCATAAAGCCAGAAAACTAGGTTAAAAAAAGGGACAGTATCCAGTTATTCTAGGAAATCAATAAAGCAGGAAGGAATTATCTCAACAGAATTCTGGGATGAGAACATACAAGTTTCCACATTTCCCTTCTGGTTCATGTGAAAATTGATTAAACTCCAAATCCTGGAAAAGAGGCTACCACTATTCAACAATGGGTGTAATGCCCACCTGGAACTAGTGGAAAGGACACCCTGAAAGACACGACCACAAGGATTCCCACTACAGAGACGGACTCCTCCAGAGAAAACCAGGGTGCACTTATCAGTCAATGGGAATGGACACTGAACTGCTAAAATATACTCAATGTTCATTACAAGTTCTCCTGAGTAGCCCTGTAGTAACTGCTGGACTCACTTATGTAGAGTCCTGAATAAGTGAACTCATTTGGAGTGAGAACCATATCCTTTCATTTATTAAAAGCCACATTGTATTAGTTATATTGCTAAGAAATAAAAAGACAATACTGATATTTAGCATTTAATGTGGATATATTAGGGGATGTTACTCCACAAACTATTAAATATTTGTATAACAGGTTACATTAAAAAATAAAATACCAAAATTTTAAAAAATGCTATTCAGGCCCAGCTGGTGTGGCTCAGTGGATTGAGCATCATCCCATGGACTGAGAGGTCCCCGTTCAATTCCTGGTCAGAGTGCATACCCGGGTTGTGGGCTCAATCCCCAGTAGGGGGTGTGCAGGAGGCAGCTGATCGATGTTTCTCACATCGATGTTTCTATCTCTCTCTCCCTTCCTCTCTCTCTAAAAAAAATAAAAATAAAAACATATATTTTTAAAAAATGCTATTCAGGCCCTGGCCAGTGTGGCTCAGATGGTTGGTCATCATCCTGTGCACTGAAAGGTTGCTGGTTCCATTGCCATTCAGGGCACACGCCTAGGAGCACCAGTAGGGAGCGTGGAGGAGGCAGCTGATCGATGTTAAGCTCTCACATCTATGTTTCTCTCTCTCTCCCTTCCTCTTTCTAAAAATCAATAAAAATAAAATGCTATTCAGTGTTGTTCAGGAAAGTCACCCTAAATACCCCTTAACCTGCAGAATATGTCCCATTTTTGTGACATTTCATTTACATACTAAAATAAAAACCTTTATACTCCACCATGAAAAAGTCTACCATTTATAATTCTTTTCTTCACTCTAAAACACAGCTTCAAATCTGGAATGTGACTCTTCACGTAACACATTTTCTATGGGAAAATTCTTTCCCAATTTATTAAATTTATAGTGTTCTCAGTATAAATTCTCCAAATTAAATCTTCATAATGATGCCACTACATTTGATACAGTTACTGCTCAATTCTTTCAAGTATTCTCATCTATAAAGTCTGTATACGACTGTTTTCTAAAAATTTTGCACATTCATTCCAAATATGATTGGTTTCTCTCCTATATGATTTATTTGATATGAGTGTATTTTTAGAACTTTCTGCTTATACATCCTGTCTATATTATCACCTGAAGTCTCCTAAGGATCAAGTTTTGTTTGAATGCTTCTAACATCTACTTCATTCTAGTTTCACTTGTGAGTTTTTCGATGGATACGGAGCCCTGAATTCCAACAGAAGGATTTCCCACATTCAGAACATTTCCATGGTTTCTCTCCTGTATGAACTCTTTGATGTTCACTGAGAGATGACTTCTGAGTGAAGGCTTTCCCACACTCACTGCATTTAAAAGGTTTCTCTCCTGAATGAGTTTTCTGGTGTATCTGGAGAGATGCCTTCCTAGGGTAGGCTTTCTCACATTCACTGCACTCATAGGGCTTCTCTGTGGAGTGAGTTCTCTGATGTATAATTAGCTGTGACTTCCCACAAAAGGCTCGCTCACAGAAACTACATTCATAGGGCCTCTCTCCTGTGTGTGTTCTCCTGTGTATAACGAGGTATGATTTGCTGCTGAAAGCCTTCCCACAGTCACTGCATCCATAGGGTTTCTCTCCTGCGTGAGCTCTGAGATGTGCAGTGAGCTGCTCCTTCCTCCCAAAGGCCTTCCCACACTCACTGCATTGATAAGGATTATTTCCTGTATGAATTCCCTGGTGTACAACAAGCTGTGTCTTCATATTGAAGGCTTTCCCACAATCACTGCATTGATAGGGTTTCTCTCCTGTATGCATTCTGATGTGAACGAGGAGGTATGACTTACTCCTAAAGGCTTTCCCACATTCGTTGCATTTATGGGGTTTCACTCCTGTGTGAGTTCTCTGGTGTACAACGAATGGTGACTTCAAACTAAAGGCTTTCCCACATTCACTGCATTCATAGGGTTTCACTCCTGTATGACTTCTCTGGTGTAAAATAAGCTGTGACTTCCAGCTATAGGCTTTCCCACATTCACTGCAACCATAAGGTTTCCCTCCTGTGTGAATTTCCTGATGGACAATGAGCTGTGACCGGAAAGAGAAGACTTTCCCACATTCACTACACGAGTAGGGTTTTTCTCCTGTATGAACTCTCTGATGAGCATTAAGGTTTGACTTGGCACTGAAGGCTCTTTCACACTTAGTGCATTCATAAGGTCTCTCTCCTGTATGAATTCTGAGATGTACAATGAGCTGCGACTTGCAACGAAAAGCTTTCCCACATTCACCACATACACAATTCTTTTCTATACTGTGAGCTCTTTGATGTTTAAGAAAATATGATTGTTCATATCCATGAAACTTATCAGGATTCTTTCTTAGATAGTTTCTGCTTAAACCTGAGTTTTGTGTCAAACTTTTTCCAAGCGTATTATACTTATGGAATCTTTGTCTTGAAGAAACATGGGTTTTGCTCAGATGAAATTTTCCAAATGCGTTACAAGCATAGTTTTTCTCAACACTTTCAAGCTCATCTTGATTCTTCTGGTACCATTCTTTCCAACCCTCTAGAAAGGAAAATAATTTTAATCATAACATGAACTGATATGGAATGAAAGCTTTAGAACTGCTACGTAATGAGCCTTTTCCTTTTGGTAACAGGCCTCTGACACTGATTCAAAGAAATATTGGCCGAGGGCACCTGCACCAGAGATCTAAGCATGGGGTTGAAGGGAACTGAATCAAACCAAACCAAGTCTCATTATGGAAATGGGTAGCAAATTAGCAGTGATCAAAATGGCTTTTAAAACCGATGTTTTGATAACTCCTAGATTTTAGACTTGAAAAACAGGTGGTCCTGCTCTTTGAGATGGAATACACTGGGAGGAAAAACAAAAGACTTTGTTTTGGATCTTATTACATTTGAGATCTCAGTTAAATATCAAAGTGAAGACAGCAAATAGGCAATTAGACCTAAGTGCTCAGTAAAAAGTAGGAGTCAACAGCATATTAAAGGTATTAAATGACATAACTGATGAGATCCCCTAGGGAATACGTGCAAATTGAGAGATGCCTGAACAGCCCTGGAGCAGACAACATTTAGGGTTGGACGGGAGACACAGAGAGAGCAGGAAAGCCCATCTGTGAGGCCCAAATAGTAACATGACAATGAGAGTGACTGATGAGTGGACAGAGGCTAAAGGAAATGGCAGCAGGTCTGGATCAGGACATCTCTCTCACCACAATATTACTGCAGCGGATCTTTAGCAGCTTCCTAGCCTCAGGCCTTCTTGCTAAATACCTTCTTCCCAACAGTGGTGGAACAACTGAGGTTACAGTTTGCGCCTGAAAGTGGGGCCACTAAACTCAAGGTTGAAGGGTGAGAACAGTGAGACCAATGGCTACAAGAAAGGATTTCTCAGGCTAAAAGACTATGTCTAGACAACTTTGGGTTGCTGTTACTGGCTTAACAGAATTAGTCAGAAAAAAAGAAAACCGATTGGAAGCCTCTTAAGTTGTGAAGGGAACCCTAAGTCTGGTTTGAAAACAGCCTATGATTCTTTAACCCTAAATGCCCCAAAACTTGCACCAACAGAAGTGGGCTAATGAAACTATAAGTAACCCCCAGAAAGTACATTCTCCCCAAACCTCATCTCATCTGTGGCCTAGGAGGACAATAGGAAGGAAGACCCTCTCGGAGTGAAGTGCCAGAAGCTGTGAAACTGGTAACAAGGGAATTACATCAATCACACTGAAAAGCCTGCCCTCATTTTTTCTAAACGAGAGGAAGTGTGCAGTGGACCAGTGGTGACTGTCCTCTCCCCGCCTCCCCTTCTGGAAGGAGGGGCTTCTAGTACAGTGCTCTGGCTCCCTCCCCACCATGTGTTTACCTGCCTGGGACAGATGAACTATACACGTACATGTCGTTTTAGATCGTGAGGCCAGTCTAACCTGTCTTGACAGTACTGCACACATCCCAAGAGAGCCGAGACTTGTAACTGGATTCGGGTCCAGGAAGAGAACACGTACAGAAGAGATGATGACCTCTTATGTAAACACCAGCATTTCTGAAGACGTGCAATTGGAGAGAAGTGCGCGCTGTGTTGAATGCCCGAAGGTGGGACTGACGCGCACCCTTCAGTGCGTGCCCAGGCACCTCCCTCCTTCTGAGCAGCAGCCCTGACTGGTGAGGGAGAGGTCCTGGTGGTCTGGCTGGCAGAGGCAGGGCCCCATCCCCCACACCATGACTGGTTTAGGCTCTGGCATGTCAGCTGTGAGAGGCTGTAAGTTGTTTAGACTTCTGGGGAAGACTTTGGGCACCAATGAAAGGGATATTTTGGCAAAAAACAGTTCTTATTCAGTGGTTCCTGCTGTGTCTGCATTGGATGCCTGGCACCGAGACACCTACCCAACACACTGAAGAGAAAAGCTAACATTCAGCCCTGGCTGGTTTGGCTCAGTGGTTAGAGCGTTGGCCTGCGGTCCAGAGAGACCCGGGTTCGATTCCCGCTAGGGGCACGTACCTCGGTTGCAATTTGTCCCCGGCCCTGGTTGGTCGTATGGGAGGCAGCCACTAGATGTGTCCCTTTCAGGTCGATGTTTCTCTCTCTCTCTCTCTTCCTCTCTCTCCCTCCCACTCTATCTGAACAAAAAATGGAAAAATGTCCTCAGGTGAGGATTAAAAAAAAAAAAAAAGCTAACATTCAAGGATGACAAAGGGGAGACAGCTGGAACATTGACCCCTGACATCATCAAGCTTCTGAATCAAGACACTGTGGAGCTGTTGCCTACAGCAGACAACTTGTCATTTGAGACTATAAATTCCTTATTGTTTACTTTGGTTGAGCCAGGAGTTTAAGATACTTGTTTATATTCTCAGACTAGTGATAGGATGCTTACAAAAATAAATCCAGTAGGAACAGCTAAGGAGAAGATTCGAGTTCTCAAATACAGGTAAGAAGTTGAGTTATCCAAGCATGAGAGAATACTGATCTAGTCTGGGTGACAATCGAGGAGACAGGAACTATAAAGCTATTTCAAAGGACTAAATACCAACAGAAACAAAAGCAGTACCAAGATTAGCAAAGGAGACAGGAGTACCTATCCAAGGTGAGCCCCAGAGCCAGGACACAAGACTAGAAGTGCAAGCACAGTAATCATAACAACAGGAAAACTGAGGGAGAACAGCGATTTGGAAGAAATTACTTCCCACTATGACACTGAGAATGAAGAGTAGAAAGCACAGGGCAGCTCTCTTGCAAGCCTACCAGACCTAGGACTAGACTGCAGAAGAAAAAGAGGATGAAAATGTGAATTCTGATGTTACAACGCTGAGGAAAAAAAGCTTACATTTTCAGAAGAGAAGAGCAGTCTGGGAAATAAAACCACTCTGGACAACTCAAAAGGGAAAAGGAATCACGGACATGTAAGGTGATAAAATCACTTAATAACACAGGGGAGACCAGGTTAGGTTACAGAATTCTTTTAAGAAAAGTGCCCACTGGGTCAGAGTGGCTCAGTTGGTTGAGCATCATCCCGTGCACTGAAAGGTTGCTGGTTCAATTCCCGGTCAGGACACGTATGGAAAGCAACTGATCGATGTCTCTCTCTCTCTCTTTCTCCCCCTTCCTTTCTCTACGCATGTCCTCGGGTGAGGATTAAAAAAAGAACTGACCAAGAAAGGAACAGTTATAATTTCAAAGTGATCAGTGAGAAGAGAGGAAACAATAGAATCTCCAAAGTCTAAGTTAGTCAACTGTGACAGCAAAGGAAAAAAGAGATGTCAGGGCAGTGCAGGCATGAGTGACACCAAGTGAGAGGCCTGCAAGCCTGATGCGGTCCATGACCATGGGAAGAAAGACAGAGAAAGAAGGTGCCAGAAGGAAGGAAACTAACCCAGAAAACAACATTTGAGCAGAGCACACAGGAAAAGGCCATGCCTACCTCTCAGAGCCAGGGAGGAAAGCCCAAACATGGGCAGAACGACAGCCATTTCCTTATCTGAGGAGCTCAAGGGCTCCCCCTCACCACCCAAAATGGTTCAGGGACTTCAGACAAAAGTTTCTACACATAATGCTGCCTGAGTGCCACCCCATGTACTCCCACGCCTCCTGTCTTCCTGGTGCCCAGTCACCCACCTGGACAGCTCTTACGAGAAATTTTGGCATTTATTATCCATGGCTCTTCTCCTTGCTCCAACTTGAAGATTAAATCAGGTTTAGTACCTCGATATCCTGTTAATGGAAAATCACAAAGGATGTGGGCCAAACTGCTAGGGACTGAGGGATCAAGAGCTACAACAAGAAACTGCTCATTTACACTTGGGGAGAGATTACAATTAGGAAGTGATGGCAAAACAAGGATGCAGAACACCTGGGCTCTAAAATTCAAACCCCTGATCATTAAAAACTTCAGAGGCCCTAGGGTAGAGCAACAAAACAACAGGGATGGCAACTATGACTCACAGTCTGAGTTAACAGAGAAGCTGTACTTACCCACAGACACCAGGTTGCGGTAGTTTTCCAGTATCACGTCCCTGTACAGGTACTTCTGTGCAGAATCCAGTAACTGCCATTCTTCCAAGGTGAAGTCCATAGATATATCCTTGAATGACAATAATCCCTGTAATAATACACACCCCGTTCAATTGAACACAGTTACACTATGTTTTGGGAAAGATGCAGAGAAACTGGGGCAGAAGGAATGTTCCTTCACAGACTGGCTCTTCCAGGCCAGCATTCATTTTGAGAGAGAATTGTAAAAAAAAAAAAAAAAAAAAAAAAAAATCACGAGCTTCTATTTTTGGGTCCTAAAGATTTCAGGATGAATAAAACCCACTTATGCCCTCGAGAAGCTTTCAGTCTCGTAAAGGGAAACAAACATCTATACATGCAAATGAAAGAAGGTGTTTCCAGTCTTTGAGAAAAACAAATCCAGTGTATATTTTGCTTGGTACGATTAAAAACAAAATACAAAGTAACTATTTAAAATTTTAATTGGCCAAGCATTATTTAATTGACTGTGACTATTATGACCAAGACAGGGTCTATATTAAAAATCTATAGGACATGTTTACACACCGGCAGTGCTGCTGTAATGTGACACATATGCTACAAAAAATCACTGCCATGCAAACTCTCACAGTGAAAACCACAGGGCTCATGGGAAGAAACCTTTGCAACAACACATAAAAAAAGAAAATCAGGAACCTAATAAAAACAGTATCAGTTTTACACACACTTTATAGTTAAGAAATACATAAATGCTACAACAAATATGGCACATTTCCTTGAAAAAGACCTAATGTTTGGGTGTCAGAGGGGCTGAAGCTTATTATAGAGCGGTAGAAGGAAAGTTGTTTGAAATCAGCTCCCACTGTTCCCTAAGATGCCAATTACGTTTAAACAAATTCACTTTAAAAAAAATTTTTTTTTCTTTATTGATTTCTAGAGAGAGAGGAAGGGAGAGGTAGAGAGAGATAGAAACATCGATGAGAGAGTATCGACTGGCCGCCTCCTACATGCCCCACACTGGGGATTGGGCCCATGACCTGGGCATGTGTCCTGACTGGGAATCGAACCAGCGGCTTCCTGGTACATGGGTCGACACTCAACCACAGAGCCACACCGGCTGGACCAAATTCACATTTTTATTTTTTACTTTTTTTCTTTATTGATTTTAGAGAGAGAGGAATGGAGAGGAAGAGAGAGATAGAAACATCGATGAGAGAGAACATCAACTGGCTGCCTCCTGCATGCCCCCCACTGGGGATTGGGCCCACAACCTAGGCATGTGCCATGTCCGGGTATCGAACTGGCGACCTCTTGGTGCATGGTTGACGCTCAACCACTGAGCCAGGCCAAATTCACATTTTTAAAGCAAACGTGAGCCCTGGCCGGTGTGGCTAGGTTGAGTGTCGACCTGTGCACAGAAAGGTCACCAGTTTAATTCCTGGTCAGGGCACATTCCTGGGTTGTGGATTTGATGCCAAGTGGGGTTGCATACAAGAGGCAGCCAATATATGTTTCTCTCTCTCTGATATCAATTTAAAAAAAATTTTTTTTTAAATAAAGCAAACATGGTAGCAGAACTGACTGTATTTATAAATTTATTCCAATGAATTTGAAAACAGCAGAAATGGAAAATTTTCTAGGAAAATAAAACTAACCAAAATTGGCCCAGAAAGAATTTAGGAAAGCCAGACTGACTAGTCAATGATCATAAAACAAACTGGAATAGTAATCAGAGGTATAGCAACTCCAGAAAGGTAATGGTCTCACACTATATTTAAAAGTAAGTTCTATCAATATCCAAGGAACAGAAAGTTCCCATCATATCTAACGTGATGTAGAGCCAGGAAATGATGTCTACAGCACATCATACAGACTTGCATAACCCCACAGACAATACCAGGCAAGGACAGCACAAACTGTAGTCTAATCTCACTTATTATTAACTCTGATCAATATTCCCAGAGAAAAATACTGGAAAGTAAAATGAATCCTGTACATATATACATAGTAAACTGAGACAAGGAAAGTTTACCCATAAAATTAAAGGACAGTCCATTATATATTAAGTACTCTTTTCTCAAATTTGCAGGGGAGAAAACACACATTCTCCAAACTTTCATGTCTTTTGCCCTCACTCCAGTCCTCTTCACAGCAACCCTTTCCTTGTCACTGCCCTGAGTCCTCCACTTGGTCCTTTTCAGTGCTCTGTTCACTCTGTTCGGTAACACCCTGAGCTAACACTATCATAGATGCCTCCATCAGTTTATTTCCAGTTGAGAATTCCCACTGAGCTACAGACTCTACGACAGGCAGTGCCTATTAAACACCTACACACCTACCTACACCAGTGCCTGGATACGTCTTCTAATAATGCTCCCAAGGATGGAACACACTATGGAGCTGTCCTTGCCTGGTATTGTCTGTGGGGTTGTTTGATGCGCTGTCCCCATCATTCCTGCTCTACATGGATCAGCAGTCACTCTGAGGTCGCCCCTCTTGCTCACGTCGTCAGTCCAGGTGGTCCACTGGTCCTTTCCTCCTCCAAAACTGCTCCTTTCTGCTTTGTACCCAACTGCTCTCCCTACCCATTAGCCAGCCACTGTGCCCAATGTTCACTTGACCACAGCTCCTCTAAAACAAGAACCGTACATAGTTTATCTTTGCACCACCAGCATCAGCCCCAGGGTCCAGCACACAAAAAGGCAGTAAATAAGCATTTGAACAAACAAATGAACAAAAAGGAGGTAACTTCCTCGAGGCCCTAAAGGTCTGGATATAAAAACAAGTCAGTACTTGTGCGTGAAAAACTTGAAAGGATAGAGGACCCTGTCCATAAGGACCCTCATTTCCCTCGGAGTTCAGGGTCCGCAGCTGGCAAGAAAGTTAACTGATGACGGAGAAGGGCCGGGCACGAAATGCTGGACGACCACGTTTCCGGAGAGCCGGAGCCGGGACGGGGTATGGTGGGGGGCAGCCCGCGAGTTCGGGCCCTGGACGTGACCGCGCAGGGACGGACGTGTCCACGCCCGGCGCCGTCAGCTCCAGAAAGTGAGAAAGACCCTACTTACCCAACACGAAGCTGTCCGGATCCTGGTGGCCATCCCGCGCTGTTCCGCGCAGGCTGCGGGGGAGAAAACCGAGCTGTCAGGGTCTCCCTGCTGCTTCCACCCGCGCCCACCCAGGAGAGGCCCCGCGCCCCACAGAAGGAGGGTCGGGGATTGGTGCCTCGCAAGGAGCGGCCTCCGAGCCTGGGCAGAGGAGCCCGGGGAGATGGGTTCCTACCGTTCCGCGGCTCTGACGCGGGAGGACCGAGGCCGGGCAGGCTCCGTCCACGCCCTGCACCGACCGCGGAGGGCTCAGATGGACAAGCTCCTGCTCTGCAACGGACGCTCCGGGCCGGTCACCTCCGCGCCTCCGCCAGGTCCACCGCCACAGAAAACTCAGAACGGCCCCCGCCCCCTCGCGTCCACTGACAAGCCGGAAACAGCCCCGCAGGCGCGCACCGACAACGGCCGCGGCGCGGCGCACGCGGAAGTACGTCATATGTCCACGAGCCGGACAGGACGGCCCGGGGAGAAAACTACATCGCCCAGAAACCTCTGCGGAGGGCACACTAACCGGCCGGCTTCCGGAGGAGGCGGGAATGGAGAGGGCGCGGGGCCTGGAGGGAAAGGCAGGCGGCGGGTCCAGCGGTCCAGGGCACCGCCACGCGCGCCCAGCCGCAGCACAGCCTACGGAGCCTCGGGACAGGGCTGGCCTCAGTGAGGGGACAGGCGTGCTCAGGTCTTGATGTCAAACAAGATCGAGTTCAGACCACAAGGCATAGCAGAGAGGGACACCTGGTGAGGCTCAGGGCTGTAAAACAGTTTGATTGTCAGTGCGCCAAAGAATACAACCACCAACTTCATAAAGGAGAGAGAAACAACTACAAGTACAATGCCAGGAGACATTAACAAACTTCTCGGTCCCACACAGATCAAGAGACCCACTCTCATAACAATGCGATAAAACTATGTATTAGTAGCATAATTTTAACGGGACTCTGTCCGAAAACCTTTTTAAAAAGCTTTCTATTCAACGAATAGTGAATGAAATAGGAAAATACAGACACAACTGTAAACTACACTATAAAGAATTTATGGGAGAAACTTAAAGCAGTGGTGACAGAAAATTTCATAATCTTGAGTAATCATATCAGTAAAAACAAAGGAAGTGTAGCTCGGCTGATGTGGCTCCGCGGTTGAGGATTGACCCATTCAATACCAAGAGGTCGCGGTTCTACTCCCGGTCAGGGCACGTGCCCAGGTTTCAGGCTTGATCCCCAGTAGGGGACGTGCAGGAGGCGGCCAATCCGTGTTTCTCTCTCATATCGATGTTTCTGTCTCTACCTTCCTCTCTCCCTAAATATTAATAAAAACATATATATATTAAAAAGTGTATTTATCAAAAAGTTATTGAAGAACACAAAGTAAGCCAAAGGAAAGGAATTTTTGTTGTTGCTAATCCTCATCCGAAGATCCTTTTCCACTGAATTTCAGATAGAGTGGAAGGGAGGGAGGGAGCGAGAAACATCTGTGTGTCATTCATTGGTTGCCTCCCACATGACCCTGATCAAGCTGGGATCAAAACTGCAACCCAGGTAAGTTCCCTTGACCCGGAATCGAACCCGTGACTCTTTGGTCCTCGGGCTGGGGCTGACACTCTAACCACTGAGCCAAACTGGCCAGGGCAAGAAAGGCAGTTTAAAGATAAAAGCAAACAACTAGACAGAATTAGCAAGAACAGAAAAGACTCAAATAATACTATGGATCCACTCAAAGCAATTGAGAGAGAACATTCTACTAAAAGGCTGTTAAATATGCATAATTTTCATGTACGCATGGAACATTCTCCAGGATAGGTTCTATAGTGGACCACGATAAATTTAAAAGGATTGAAATCATATGTTTTCTGACTACAGTGGGATTAAAATAGAAATAAACCCCAGGAATAAATGTCGTAAATCTCCAGATTTTTGGAAAATAAAAAAACACACATTTAAGTAAGCCCTGACTCTAAGAAAAAAGTCACAAGTAAAATTAGAAAATACTTTGAACTGAATTAAAATGAAAATGTATGTATGGGATCATACACTATTTGTCTTTCTCTGCCTGACTCACTTCACTTAACATAATGTCTCATTCCCGTTTTGATAAAAATTTATAGTTATTTAAAATTTTATTTTTAAAAACTGGATTTATCAAGGTTAGTTTTTCCTATTTCAATTCCTTAATAATATCTGCTTTTATATTCACTAATTGTTTTCTTTCCATAATTGCATTTAATTTCTCCCTAAATTGCTCATTGTAGTTATTTTCATTCCATTTGTTAGCACTGTTGGATTGGATATACTGAAACTTAATTACATTACTTTTACTTTGTAAATTAATCTAAGATTTTAAAAAAGTAAAGGCTAGGGGAGTTCCCTTCTGGGGACACATCTATTTGGCTCATACGTTTTTTAAAAATATGTTTTATTTTTTTTTTAGGGAGAGGGGGAGAGAGCAACACTGACGTGAGGGAGAAACATCAATAGGGCGCGGCCCCACCGAGACGGAACCAGAAACCTGAGAATGTGCCGCAACCGGAACCGAGCCGACCACCCTTCCATCCTCCGGTACCGCGCAGTCGCAGCAGGCAGTCGCTGAGGCGCTTCAAACCTGCAACCCGCAATCCCGCGAGGCACGGCGCAGTGCCCTCTGGGAAGTGCAGTTCTGGAGCGAGCGGAACTCCGGGAAATGTAGTTCTGCGCGGACACTTCCGCCCTCGGGTGGTGTCAGCGCGGTGCTGTGCCCCAGGGCTAAGGCTGTGTGGGGCGGCGGCGGGACCGTGAGGTCGCGGCGTGGGGCGGCCCCGGTGACCGCCCAGTCCCACGGCGACCCTGGCGCGCGCACGAACCGGCCGCAGAGTGGGTGCCAGGCAGGCCCCGAGGACCGCCCCGCAGCGCGGCGGTTCCGGCCCAGGTCTGTGGGGGCCGCGGGGCGCGCGGGGAGGGAGGGAGCAGAGTGCGGCCGCGCTGGGGGACCGGCGTCTGTGGGAGTGGGTCCTGTACGGCAGGACGGAGATCGGGGTCAATGGCGGGCCATGAGGGACTGAAAGGGGACCCGGAGCTGATTAATCTGGGGACACTTGAGAGTGAACTCTGTGAGCATCAGTCACTTGGGGCTTGGCAGAGACGCGTGGTTGTGAAGCCACTGCAGGGACTTCATTGGGTGATAGGGCCCCCGGGGTGAATTTCTGAGAGGGGATCTGGGGGGGTCCGTGGACGGAGCGGCAGTTGTGGGGGCGCCGAGGCGGCGGGAGTTAGCGGTGAGGAGCGAGGGCACCGCTGTGTGTTTGTAGGAACGCAGGACCTGATGATCAGTGACTGGGGTGCCTCCGGGAAGAACGACAAGGCGTTGCGGGGCATTTAGAGGGCTCAGTGTGGTTGGGGAGAGGGTTTCATGGACTGGACGGCCTATTGGTTTTGCAGCTTTGATTTTACCCGAGCCCTGTGCTCCTGGGAAACAGGAAGGTTTAGAAATCTGCCACTCTCTTGTGTTCCGGGAAACAGCTTCCTCCAAAGAACCCCCTTCCCCGTGTCGCTGGATAACACTCACACAAGCCCCTTTGACCTGTGACAAGGCCAGACACCGACCCCCCAAGTGATCATTTTTTGCCCACTTATCAGTGATTAGCTGAGCGGTTCATCCCCACTGATGAATGGCAACAAAAGGCTTGTTAACCCAACTTTAGTCAAGCTACTCTCCTTCCCCCAGTTCCCTGAACTTTGGTCCACCCTCAGGGAACATATCCTGATCACCTGCCCTCCGATCTCATTTCCCCACACCTGGTTCCTCTAACCTTATTTACCCCTTTCTATAAAAAAAAAAAAAAAAAACTCTCCTTGCCTCCCAAAGATGCTTGCATCTCTAAGGGCCAGCGTGTTCTCTCTGTTGCAGTAGGCCTCACCCCAGTAATCCTTTGGAATAAAATATCTCTTTACTAAGTCTGCATTTGTTTTTATTTGACCGTTCAATGTTTGTTTTCTGGGTGGAGGGGACTGTCGTGTGGCCTATGTGGTGAGTGGTCGGGGCCTATGTTTGGTGTCTTGTCATTGAGGCATCAGAGATTGGGGCACTGTGTGCCAGTGACAAAGAGTCCACTACGAGTTGATGGCTGGCCTGGCCAGGGTTGTGAGTGAGCTGACCATGGGGCTAGTAATTGGAGTCATTAGAGGGACTAGGGTATTGGGACTTGTGCAGAGCTGGAGGCCCTTTCGGGGTGGTGATTAGGAGGACCTGTGGGGGTGTCACTGAATGGTGAGTGAGCATGGGTGGATTAGAGAATTGTGGATATGAATGGTTGGGGACACTGTGTGATAAGGGATTGGGGACCCTGTGGGGTTTAGTGATGGGAGATAGCAAATTCTGTGAGAGCTATGATTGGGGCACCTGTCAAGGTAAGTGAATGTGTACCTGTAAGAGGAAATGATTGGAGTTCCGAGGGGTTCTCTGGGGCCCAGTGTTTGGGGTTTCACTAACTCAGTTTCTAGCTAATGAATAGACTCTGTGGAGATTATTGAGCTGGGTTTGGGGAGCTTGTGGTAATCAGTGATTAGGGGTTGTGGGGTCATAATCAAACAAGGCGCCTGTAGGGATGACTGACTGGTGTGACCAGGAATCAAAGGTCCTGTGAGTCTCTTATTTGGGGCGGGGCTGTGGAGAGATTTTGATTTCATTGATCCATACACTCCTGTGGGTTGATTTTGTCACTTGGGGGTTGGCATTTGAGGGCTTTGCTAGAGGAGTCATTGGGGTCCCACAGTGTGTGTAATTGAAGGTCTTGGAGGGGAGCCCTGTGAAATCAATAATTGGGGTCCAGGGGGTGGGTGATGGGCTTGTAGGGTAAGTGACAGTGGGTATATTATGATTCCCAGTATATATTTGGCCATTCAGATTACCAAATTGTATTTCTTAGATATATTTGGTCTTCATCCACAGTTTCTGGTTCACAGCTCCCAAAACCCGTGGAATTTCAGGAGCAATAAGAGCATTGGGGGCATCTTTTTTATAATATTTGGTCTCTTGTTATCAGTTATTGAAAACGTTTTAGAGCCATAAAGATGAAATGGGTGTCTAGCACAGCAATTGAACCCAAGGAGAGCATCATGGGAATCCCTGATTTATAGCCCCAGTAACAACCTGGACTAGCGACTGGTATCTAAGTAGAAGGGTGGAATCTGATTCTGTCTCGGAGTAGATAGTGCCAGAATTGAGTTGAGTTCATGGATACCCTGCTGGTGTCCGAGAATTGATGGGTAGTTGGGGAATCCTACACACACACACACACACACACACACACACACACACACATGCATTGGGATTGGGCTCTGGAACCCTTTCGATGGACTCAGTGGTTGTGCGGTCTGCAGATCAGTGAGGGGCTGGAGAATTCTCAGGTGGTCATTGTGGGCGATGGGGGCCTTGTGGGTGCTGAGGGTTGCTACATGGGCTGGGTAGCAGTGGGATCCATCATTCATGGTCTGTAGGGGTTTGTGTGTGATTGAGGCTGTCTTCAGGACCAGTGTTTGAGAGCCCTTTGGGTGTTGGTGATTGTGGGGCCTGTGAGGGTGACTATTTTGGGTGTCAGTACAATTGGAGACTCCCTTTTCCTGAGGAGACAGCTGAAGATCTCCTGGAGCTCCAAACTAAATAAAAGTTTCTGGGGCAGGTGGGCCTTGGTCTCAGGGACCCCAGGTTGGGATAGCAGTAAGTCTGGTCTCTTTTTTCACTCAGGGCTCCTCTCAGGGCCTCCGAGACTGTTGAGATCCCCTACCTGGACCTAGGAGATTTGAGGAGCTCCCTGGGCATCTTGGGAAGAGGTACTTTTCTTTTGCATGTTGCTCTCAGCTCTCCCAGGACATTTTTCCTGGAGAGATCCACCTTCAAGCCCTGCACCCTTCACATTGGACTAAAAAGAGCCCAGCTTCACTCAGGGAATCTGCCCTTTATGTCTACAACCCATAAGTGGGCAAAAACCTGTCAATCTTCCCTCTTCCTGCCTCTGGGAACTCTGCCCTGGATGTCCTTGCTGTCCCCTCTGCCACGGTTTCAGGTCAAAGTTCAACATACAGTCTGTCTTTCCAGACTGACTGTGGTTCTCACCTGCCCCACAAGATCCTCCTTACCTTGTTGACATTGGTACTTGTCCCCCTCTCTGACCTCAATTCTCTTACAGCCCTCAGGAGACAGGCCAAGAGCTGGTCCCATGGTCAGGTGTTTCCTTTCTACTTCTTGCTGTCTGCGTGAGTGTAGGGTTCCTGAGTGTGTGGTGACGACAACAGGCCTGTCTAGTCCATATCCAGCCCTCGCCCAACTCCAGGGTGGATGGTAACTGCCTCGAAGGAGCAGTGTTCTGACTCCACTCTTGGTAGCTGCCCTGGGGCAAAACCTAACAGTTTGCTAACATCCACGTGTAACTTTCTCCCCTCATTTATGGCAGATGAGTGGACATTTCCATCCATCTATCTCTATACCCATTTATATCTACAGAACATTGAAGACACCTTCCCCGTTCTTTAGTAAAACAGTGCCTCAGACAAAGAGTTCTTGCTGTAAGTCTTCTGCAGGTATAACAGTCTCTTCTTGCTGTTTATTTTCTGGAAAGATGCTCACTGACCTGTACACCGTGTTCAGTCTGCCTAGTGAGCTGTCAGCCTGGGGCAAGATTACCAAGAATTTGTCCCTTCTGTCCCCAGATTTACTGGGTACTGAGTTTATTGGACATTTCCTTTCAGGTGTATTCTTGTGAAGGAAAGATCCCCCTGCTGCCCATGCCTGTGAAGTCCTTCTCTGATCCCGGATCCAGCTGAATGTAAGTGACTTGGTCCATGAGCAGTGAAGAAAGTTAAAGTGTAAGTATATTTATGCATCAAATTGTAGTAGCTTTTGTTTATTATGCTTATCTTAAATCTCGGTTTATCTGCCCCAGTAATTCTGCCTCAGGTGATATCTGTTATGTAGTTTGTGATCTTTCAAAAGTGTTAAAAATAGCCCTGGCCGGTTTGGCTCAGCAGTTGGAGCGTCGGCCTGCAGACCAGAGAGTCCCGGGTTCGGTTCCTGCTAGGGACACGTACCAAAAAATAAAAAAAATAAAAAATAAAAAAGGTGTTAAAAATAATTATTGCATTCAGTTATGTGGTTATTTGGCCTGGTAGGGAAATAACTAAAGCCGTAATCTGCAAACCCAGAAGACTTCTCCACAAAAGAAGAAGAGAAAGAAAAACAGTTTCATTATTGAATAACAATTAAACCTGAATGTGATGAGCACTGCAAGCAGTCTGCTAAAGATATTGCAGAGACAGGGAGAAAGCTCACCCTTTTCTGTAGCCGGGTAGCTACACCCCATCACACACATGGTCTTAGATAAATGATCATTTGTCACATGAAGTCCATCCTAAATTTACCTGGTGAGTGGGGTGGCCATCTGTGTTAGCTAATTGCCTTTATCCAAAGAAAATAAATCAACCTTTCATATTTTCGTGACTGGAGGTAGTTTTACCGCTTGGAGCCTGGTGCCAAAGTCAGGCGGATTAGGCTCCTGTCCTCCAGGAGACTGGGAGGTGGCGACCCTCCTGGAGGATTTCAAGGAGATGGCTTCCAGGTCTTTAAGAAAGACATTCTTGGGTTGTTGAACTGGACAAAGCTTATTTAGCTTTAGAAAAGATTAACATACATCTCAAAGGGGCAGAGAAAGAATTTACAATTACAGGTTTTCTAAAGTAAATGCTCTTCGAATAGGGATCAGAAGTCTCTTTCCCTTTTTTGCATGAGGGAAAATTCGTTTTTCTTGTGGGTTTTTTTTTATCCTCACCCGAGGACATTTTTTGCATTTATCTTCAGATAGAGTGAGAGGGAGAGAGGGGGAAAGAAAGAGAGAAACATCCATGTGAGAGAGACACATCGACTGGTTGCCACCCACTCGACCCCATCCGGGCCCGGGGACAAACTGCAACCGAGGTTCGTGCCCGTAGCGGGAACCGAACCCGAGACTCTCCAGTCCGCAGGCCGAGGCTCCAACCGCTGAGCCAAACCAGCCAGGGCTGGTTTTTTTGTTTGTTTGTTTGTTTTCATTTATATTTGCTCTTACAGGCCTCTGAACTTGTATTCCCCTAGAGGTATTAGCTACTCTCAGTACAAGGTCTAGTAATTTGCAGCGGGGAAGGGCTGAGGCCAGGCCATTGAAGAGAGAGGAAGGACCTGTGGAACCACGGGACAGCCCAGTCCCCCCACCTCTCTAAGCAGCTCCTCAGGTCAGCAGTCAGGTACCCTTAGAACAAAGCCCTGGTAGAACATTGTCCCTGGGGGATGGAGGGGAGGTAAGAGATGAGTAAATGCCCAAAGGCAGCTGGGCAGCTCTTGCCATTTCCATGGCTCCTTAATTCAGCAGGGGTTTTATCTGCCTCGATTATCCCTTGAAACCTTTGTCCGGGGCTGTTCTGCTGGTTTCTGAGGGAACAGGCAGGATCTGCCCCAGGACGAGCCCAGAAAGAAGCACCGTTACAGGTTTCCTTAGGCCCCGTGCTGCCTTCTGCTCTAGCTGTCACACATGCAGTGTGCAATCAGCTTCACCACAGTCTGTCTCCCCCTTGGTCCCTCTTCTTGTTGCTATTTCTGTTGGTTCCTCTGATCTATGCTTTCCTTTTGCTCCAGGGCTGAATTTGGAGTAGAGAGCCAGCACCCTAGGCTATGTCGCCATCCTTTTTTTAAACCATTAAATTTTTTTTTTTCCTTTATTGACGTCAGAGAGAGAGGAAGGGAGAAGGAGATAGAAACACTGATGAGAGAGAACATCGACTGGCCGCCTCCTGCATGCCCCCCACTGGGGATCGGGCCCACAACCTGGGCATGTGCCCTGACCAGGAATTGAACCAGCGACCTCTTGGTGCATGGGTCATGCTCAACCACTGAGCCACACTGGCTGGGCTTGCCATCTTGATCTAAAAGCCAGTTCTATTTACCATCCTGCCCAGAAATGAATTGCATTTTACACTTTTGCACCTATGCAAGTAGTCTGATTTAAGTGCCTCCAGGAAATGTTGCTGCAGAATGAGTGAGCCAAGATTATATGTTCAGACTTTGCCGAGGTCTCTGGAGAGCATTCTGGTGTGCTTGGTTGAACCAGGCGAGTGGCTTCAATCTGGCATTTCCAGGTGGGAGTCAGCGCTGCCAAGGGCAGTGTCAGGCTCAGTGGCTGAGACTTGCTGGTGGCTCACATTCCATTCTGCTTCTGATTGGAGTGCAGCAAACAGCTCGTCTGAGTTCCCAGTAAGAGAGAACTGAGATTCAGGTTCCCAGATTAACTGCACCATCTAAACTAAAATTCCCACTGCATCTCCAGGCCATGACTTTCAGAAACAAGGTGACTCAGGTGAGGCAAGGAAGGAGAGGCCTCGGGACTGGAGGTGCAGTTTACAGCTCTTGACCAGAGGCTGTTCCTAGAGCATCAGGACAGAGAAGGCCCAGAACAGCACAGTCCCCCAAAGCAGCAGAAAATGATCATGTCACAGGTGAGTTATCTGTTTTTTCTCCAGAAGTTTTTTCTGTGGATGTGATGAGGCTTACAGGAGTCTCTACAAGCAACAGGAGAGGTATATAGACATTTAGATTATAACCACAGAAAACAGTGTAAATGTGGGAAGGATGTAATTATGCAAAGAGCTGAAGTTTGAGACGGCCTCAGTGTCTTGCTTACCAGTTTCAGAGAAGTAACCTGGAGGACTGGCTGCAAAAGACCTGAGTTTATTGGGACGTAAATGGGCACCTGGGGCAGCTTGCGGGTGAAGTCTCTGCAACACAGGCTTTCCGGGTACAGGGTTATGTAGACACAGAAGGCAAGGCAAGCAGGGCAACAAATCCTGCGTGCAGGGTGGGCGTGCTCACAGGCGCGGGATGGCGCCCGACCAGGAATCAGGTGCGCCACCTGCCAGGACAAGTTTTCCCAGTTTTTAATGATGGTGTTTTTTTGGGGTTTGTTTTTTAATGATGGTGTTTTGTTTGTTTTTTTGAGCTTTAAGTGTTCTTTATAGATTTTGAATAGAGATGCTTTCTCATATAAGTGATATGCAAATATTTTCTCCTAGTTTGTGCCATGATTTTTGTTTTTTTAAAGTCTTTCACAGAGAAAAAAATTTTTAATTTGAAAAAATCTAACTTGGTAATTTTTTTCCTAAATTCACCATGTGTTCAGTGTTGTATATAGAGACTCATTGCCAAACCCAACTCAGGTTTTCTCCTGCTTTTTCCTAGAAGTTTTATAGTTTTAGGTTTCACCTTTAGGTCTGCGATCCATTTTGAGTTAATCTTTACATAAGGCGTGAGGTATGTGTTGAGGTTTATTCTTGTGCTTAAGGGTACACAGTTGTTCTAACGTTGTTGAAAAGACTCCTTTCTCTGTGGAATTGCTTTTGTACCTGTTTCAAAAATCGACTGAAAATAATTAGGTACGAACTCCACAATTTAATTAAAAGGATGATCATCCCAGCATTATTAATAATAGCAAAAAATAAATAAATAAAAATACCCCAGCAATTAACTAAATAATATCCAACAGAAAAAAATCAATTGAGCATATTTGTGGGTGTCTATTTCTAGTCTTTCTATTCTGTTCCATTCACCTGTGTATTTACTTTTTCACTAATACCACCTTGTTGAACTACTGTGGCTTTATAGGAAGTCTTGAAATCAGGTTATGTGAATCCTTTTCTTTTTCCAAATCATTTTTGCTGCTTTAGTTCCTTTGCCTTTTGTCCCCATGCACTGTACATCCTTTTTTCATGGCCTCTGTAACATTTTATTGCCTCTGGCCCGAAAATACAAAGTATTTGAAAACATGATTTTTTTTCTTACTCATCTTTATATTTCTGGCCCTGTTACAGTTTCAGGAACCTTAAGGGTTCAACATCTGTGCTCTGGAAGATATCTAAAGGAGCTAGCAAGTTCCTGCTGAGAGCAGGACCACCCAGGGGGAGGAGAGTGCTTTAGATATGCAGATGGGATTTGGGCTTGACAGTGACTGAGAAATGGTTCTGTCATTTAGCAGGTAAGAGTCCAGGCTTGCTGCCGGTGTCCCACTACGTGGGGCAACTGCGCTCTGCTAAATTGTTCCCAAATACCAGTGGACCTTCCTTGAGTAACACTGCGCTTATTTAAAGACAACCTATTTCAATTTCTTATTCAATTGATAGATGGATGGATAGGTGAATGAATTCATAATGATAAATATTTTAATAACATTTTTAAAAATCTCTGTCAAGGTATAATGCAAGATT
Source organism: Tadarida brasiliensis (assembly GCA_030848825.1). Lineage (NCBI taxonomy): Eukaryota > Metazoa > Chordata > Mammalia > Chiroptera > Molossidae > Tadarida > Tadarida brasiliensis. The sequence goes on from CM061277.1 coordinate 208,301, forward strand.
AGGATGTCATATAAGTTAACCAACCACTGCTGTGTAACAGGTTACCCAAAAACTTAGTGGCTGAAACCACAAAACATTTATCTCACACTTGCTGTGGTTTAGGGATCTGCCAGCTGTTTACCCACTTGATTCTGTAATTGAGCTGTTGAGAAGGTCTGCAGTCATCTCAAGGCGCAATAGGAGCATTATCCCCTTCCAAGCTCACCCATGGGGTGTGGTCAGGCCTCAGCCCCTTGCCTCATGGGCTTCTGCGTGGGGCTGCCTCTCAGCATGGCAGGTGGATTCCCCCAGAGAGACCAAGAGAGGGTTCCTAAGATGGAAGTGCATTCTTCTATAAGCTAATCTTGGACGTGACATCCATCGCTTCTGCCCTATTCTTTTCATTGGCAGTGAGTCAGTAAGTCTAGCCCGTATTCAGGAGTGGAGGGTTACACAAAACATGAATACCAGGAGTTAGAGGTCACTGGGGCCAACCTAGAGGCTGCTTACCTCTATAGAGAAGAAAGCCTGTGTTCTACATGAGAATCACTGCAGATTTAACAGGGATTATGCTTTTCTAGATATCATTTGAGGATGTGGCTGTGGATTTCACATTGGAGGAGTGGCGGTTACTAAATCCTACCCAAAAGAACTTGTACAGAGACGTGATGTTGGAGAACTATAGCAATCTAGTGTTCTTGGGTAAGAACATTCTTATGTAAAACTGTGGGGCCACTAAGATTTTACTGATTTTTTTTTCTTTGTTGATTTTTAGAGAGAGAGGAATGGGGAGAGAGAGATAGAAACATCAATGAGAGAGAACATGGATTGGCCGCCTCCTGCATGCCCCCACTGGGGATCAGGCCCACAACCTGGGCATGTGTCCTGACCGGGAATCAAACCGGTGACGTCTTGGTGCATGGGTCAACACTCAACCACTGAGCCACACTGGCCGGACTTGATTTTGGATTAAAGTTTCAGATGTCAACGATTCTTTGATTTATATACCCAATTGAAAGATTTTTATTCACTTGCTTTATTTTGTAGCCTTTGTAGTAAAATAGTCTTCACATTCCCCTCAGCCCAAGCAACTGTGTCCAAGTCCTCTGTGTTTCCAATTAATAGGTTATCAAATTATCAAACCTGATGCAGTTTTCAAGCTGGAGCAAGAAGAGCCCTGGAAAATAAAGAAAGAAATGCTAAGTCACAGCTTCTCAGGTGAGAGATGATCCAGTGTATGGCGTACAGTGAAGGTTAAATCTCAGGTTTTTGATGATAGGTTGGCACTCTTGAAATGTTATGTACAAAACTGTTTGGAGTCTCTAAGTCTTTATTTGGAGTTGACTGGGGACTAGTGACATAGTTCTGCATGACTTTTAAAGTGCTCTAGATCCTGGTCTCCACGTCAAGATGTCCTCTTTTCGTGGAGTTGATGAAATGCACTCCCGCCTCACCCACATTGGTGGCCAGTCATCTAGACCCTGGCTCCCTGGATAAGGCTCTTCTTCCAGCTTCCTCCGTCTGTTTCCTTCTCTCCTGCCCCAGAGGCAGCTTCTCTCCTCCTCTTTAAGAATTCATAGGTTTTCCTCATTTTATTTATTTATTGCTGTTACTCCTCACCCAAGGATATTTTTTCCATTGATTTTTTAGAGAGTGTGGTAGGGAGGAAGGGGGGGAGAGAGAAACCTCAATGTGAGAGAGACACATCAGTTGGTTGCCTCCTACATGTGCCCTGACTGGGGCTGGGCATCAAACCTGCAACCCAGGTCAGGTACAAGCCCTTGACCAGGAATCGAACCCGTGACCCTTAGACGCTCTGACTGCTGAGCCACACCGGCCAGGGTGGTTTTCCTCATTTTAGGTGAGACTGATTACCTTTGAGTTTCCTTTAGTATTTCCCTTTTCTCCCTCTAGTTTGTCAGATTTCCTTTTAAAAAATGTGTGTTTTATTGATTTTTTAGAGAGAGAGAGAAACATCGATGTGAGAGAGAAACATCCATTGGCTGCCTCCTGCACGCCCCCTACTGGGGATCGAGCCCACAACCTGGGCATGTGCCCTGACCAGGAATCGAACCGGGACCTCTCAGTCCATGGGATGACGCTCAGTCCACTGAGCCACACCAACTGGACTCAGATTTCCTTTTAAATCCACAGAGGATAGGTGAATTTATGACTATAGGACAAAATCTGAATACCTAAAACAGTGAGGTTTGCTCTTCCTGGCCTCCATGCAGACTCGGACGTGACAGCCAGCTCCCAGGGCATCTGTTTGGTGTATTTGATGTTTAACTTCTCTAAAGCTGCTCATTCATCCTATCAAATAGTCTGCTGGGTGTAAAAACCCATTACCTGTTGTGATATATTTTTTTAAAGTTTTTTTTATTGATTTTTAGAGAGATGAAGGGAGGGGGAGAGAGAAACATTGATGTAAGAGCAAAACATTGCCTACTGGGGATTGAGCCCACAACCCTGGCATGTGCCCTGCCTGGTAATTGAACTGGCAGCCTTTCGGTGCACGGAACGACATTCCAACCAACTGAGCCCACTGGCCTGAGCTACCTGCTGTGATATTTTAACTTCATTTATGTTGAAGAACCTCATGGTATGGCAACATCTTATCTGTCCAGTGTATTTTCTATGCCCAAAGGTCATGGTTTCCCTCAGAGTCTTTCATACGTTTTCTCTGCATATGGGCCTTTGATTATAGTGTGCTTTCCCCACTCAGAACCTTTCTCTTCAGTTTGAGCTATTTTTCACCTCCAGTGAATGTTCATTGTCTCCCAGCCTTTTCTGAAATCTCTACCCATTTAGCACTGTTTTATAGGAACCCAGGCCCGATCAGACATTATATGGAATTCCTTAACCAATTAGGCCTTACTATGTTTTCCCGAATAGAAAGATGGCAAGTAACGTCTCTGTTCTCTGTGGAATTTATGGAATGTAATTATTCTATATTTCATTACTTGGTTGTTGTGGGACCACATAAAGCAGCACATTTTTTATTCATCGAATATTTCTTTAGTACAAAGGTTTTCATCTAAGCAAGTGTTTATTTATACAGAAATGAATTGCTTTAGAAGTTCAGTATTAAGTGCACTATATTTATCCTGCAAGTATTGAGGGGTTGTTATGTGACATGTAATGGGGGTACATCAGTGAAATATACAAACCTGTTCCCTGCCCTTTGGGTTTACATTCTAGTGGGAGACACATACGTAAAGCAATTACCTGTTTGATAAGTAGTATGCAGAAAATAAACAGGATATTTGTTAGTGTGCCCTAAAATGATGTTTAGACTTAAATGAGTCAGGCATGCTGGAAGCTGGGAAGAGCATGTCAAATAGAAGGAACAGCAAATGCAGAGGTCTTGAGGCAGAAAAGGAGTCAAAGGAAAGGGAAGGAATTCAGAATGGCCGAGGAATAGGGAGGCAAATGTTGTGAGGGGAAGTCAGAGAGGTTGGAAGAAGCCAGGTCATGCAAAGGGCATGGAAGTAACAACATAAAGGTTTGAATTTATCAAAGGTTTTTTGTTTTGTTTTTAACCCAGAGGGTAAAAAGACCTCATTACATTTTCTGAAGATCACTGGCTGCTGTGTGGAGACTATAATGGGAAGGAGTAAGACTGGAAGTAGGAAAATCAGTGTGAAAAATAGGATGAACCCTGGCCACATTTGGTTAGAGTGTGTCCCAACACACCAACATTGTGGGTTTGGTCCCTGGTCAGGGCACATACAACAACCAATGAATGCATAAATAAGCAGAACAACAAATCGATGATTGATTTGTGTCTCAAATCAATCAATAAAAAATTTTTAAAAAAGGAAAAATAGGCCCGGCTGGTGTGGTTCAGTGGTTAGAGTGTTGGCCCATGGACTGAAGGGTTGTGGGTTCGATTCCAGTCAAGGGCATGAAGCCTGGGTTACAGGTTTCCCCAACTCGACAGGGGCCATGCAGGAGGCAACCAATCAATGTGTCTCTCTCACACTGATGTTTTTTTCTCTCTCCCTCCCTCCCTCCCACTGTCTCTAAAACATCAATGGGAAAATACCCTTGGGTGCAGCTTAACACAAAAAAAGAGAAGTAGGATGAAATAAGGACAGTATGTACTAGAGGTCAACAGACAAAGAGCACTGGGAAACTACACCTGTGCCCATACCTGAGATAACACGAAAAGATAGTCCACTTGTTTTCCAAAATGATAATATTTTATTTTTTAAAGATCTTTTGATACAGTTGAACTACTTCAATATTGTTTGTATCATTTACTTTATCAATTTGGATATACATCTTAATCTTATTTGTTGATTTGATTTTAATTTAAACTTTCTATTTTTCTTTACTCACATTTGATGAAGCAATTTTGTGTAAACTATTCTGGTGGATCTCACACTCATATATCTACATATGACTCTTTCTTTTAATCTCCAAACATTTTTCCACAATCTTTTTCATCTCAGTAAATACTATTATCATCTCTACTCACTTAAGCTCAAAGCATTGACTCCTTTTAGTCTCTTCCATATCAGCAGCTCTGGTTAGTTCTTCCTCAGAAATTCTGGTATGTCTGAGAAATAGATGAGGCTCCCTCACCCCCAAAACTCCTGCAGAAAAGGATTAGTTGCCTTTGAGACCTATTTTTTTTCCCAAGCAGCTTTTTAGAAATTATAATTATGAAGACTGATACAGTATAGGGCATTTTTATAATATGAAGTAAAATGACACAAAGTTATACTATAATCAGAACTATGCAAAATTACATGTGTTACAGTATAGGGAAAATATAGGAAGGTGACAGAAAGATATGATTTGAATGGGGTAGCTGGACCATGATTAAATTTTGTATTTAGTTTTTGTTACAATGTTTGTTCAGTAATATTACTATTTTTGAAAAGAAAAATTTAGCACCTCCCTATTCAAAACCAATCACAGTCAGCGCTTTATTCATGTAGCAGTTTGCATGTTGAATGGTGACTCTCTTCTTCCTGTTTCTTTGCCTACATGTCCTTCCGAGTTTCTTTGCTCAAGTAACTTGAAACTCCCAGAGCCTGAATTTCCTCATCTCTAAATGGGGTATTAACACCTACTCAGAAACCCCTTGGGATCTGGTTGCTCAAATCATAACGATCTTTGCAAACTGAAAGTGAAGGTCCAATCAACCTCTCCTCAATGCTGCCTTCCTTCCAACCTGATCTGTGTTCCCCTTCTTTGCATCTTTGTTCTTTAACTTTACTTTTCTATGTTCAACTCAATTCCTTTGCCTTCTCTTCCACCTCCTTATTTTTCCCTTCCTTTCTGGAGGTCGGAATGGGTTTCATAGGCTTCACACCAAGGTGTGGGTAGGCTGCAGTCCTTTCCAGAGGCTTCAGGGGAAAAATAATTTTCTTGTTTTTTCCAGATTCTGGGGCGCACTTTTGAGATCTAACCAAATCTTTCATCTTACAGAGTGCTTCCTAGGCATATTACCTCAATTGCTAATGATGAATATTATCCTAAAGTAAACAAACCTTTAAAAGATCACTTTAGACCTCTCCCTCTCTGGACATGACCACACCTTCTCCCCAGGCACATTACCTTTGCCTTTCCCTTTCTGTCTCCCAAGCTCCAAGGGCCCTTCTTTTGCCTCTGTAACTTGTTTCCTTAGTCCGTTTCCTCTACAGCTTACTTTTACTACCTCTGTAACTTTCTAAATGAACTTTCTCGTATAACTTTGATGTCTAATTAACTCTGACTTCTTAAAGGCTTCTTCACAATCACTGCACTGATAGTTCTTTTTTAAAAAAAATCACTTAAAATTATTCAATACATGGTCTTATTGTGGAAGTTACAAACAATTGTACTTATTCTGTCTTAAAGTTACGCAAAGAATTATTGTAGTTTGGAATAATTTCCATTGATAGCATGATATAGATTCAATATAGAGGTTACAGAGTCAGTTAAAATGTCAAAAAAATCTAAAAAATGTTGATGCTGAGCTCTGGAGAACTCTTGGATAATTCCATGAAGTAGCTCCAAGGGTGATGCAGTTAATGGTATCAGTGATTTAGGTGATGGTCTTGAATGAGAATTAAGAAAAAAAGTAACAATAGCCATGGCCAGTTTGGCTCAGCAGTTAGAGTGTTGGCCTGAGGACTAAAGAGTCGTGGGTTCAATTTCGATCAAGGTCACGTACCTCGGTTGCAGTTGGGTCCCTGGCCCTGGTATGGGTCCTGCGGGAGGCAACCAATCGATGTGTCTTTCTCACATTGATGTATCTCTCTCTCTATCCCCCCTCTCCCTCCCACTCTATCTGAAGGTAAATGGAAAAATACCCTCGGTGAGGATTTTTTTTTTTAAGTAACAGTAATACATGTTTATAATCTTGTTCCTTTGTGGACTTGTTATTCTCGGTCTTCCCTATATTGTAAGCCCTCTGATGGTGGAGTGCTTACCTGTCTTCTTCCTGGATCTTCTGCTTCTAACAAGTTTAAGTAATTAACCACCCTCGTATTTGATTAGAAATTGCTCCAGTCTTTATCTCATGATTGCTGTTCCTTGAGTATATTTCTTCTTTGCTTATTTAAAAGTTTGTTTGGTATAAACATTTGTAATTTTTAAAATCTGTTTTCGTTTTTGTTAAAAATGTTAATGCCTAACAAGTAGACATTGTATTTGGAAGAAAGTTGTTGTTTTTTTGGACTGTGATCCTAGGCGCCATTTCAGAACTTGTATTTAGTAAGTATAATCATTGGGGGATTTACACAGTATGGTTCATTTTTTCTTTTTAGAAGAACTCTGGCTAGATAATAATCTCAAAATGTGGCACCATGATAATCAAGACAAGCTTAAAAGTATGGAGAGAGGCCATCAATATGTTTTGGGGAAAATATTTCATTCAAGCATTAACTTTGTTCATTTAGGAATGAGAGTCCATAAATATGGCACAAGGGAAAAAAATCTGAATCATCCTTTTGATTTTCTTATTCCAAAAAATAACTGTGGAAGAAAGAAACGTGAACTCAGTAAGAAATTGTTATTCTATATCAAAACTGACAGAACCTGTGATGGAGTAAAATACTGTGATTGTAATAAATGTAGAAAGGCCAGCAGTAAAGAGTCATGGTTCATTACAAACCATATAACACACAGAGGAGTGTATGTATGCATGGAATGTGGCAAAGTTTTTAACAAAAAGTCCCAGCTTGTTATACACCAGAGGACTCATACAGGAGAGAAGCCCTATGGATGCAGCGAATGTGGGAAAGCCTTCTCCCAGAAGTCATTGCTCACTATTCACCAACGGACTCACTCAGGAGAAAAACCATATGGATGTTGTGAATGTCCTAAAGCTTTCAGTAGGAAGTCACTGCTCATTTTACATCAGAGAACCCATACAGGAGAGAAGCCTTATGGTTGCAGTGAATGTGGAAAAGCCTTCAGCAGGAAGTCACAGCTTAAAAGACATCAGATAACCCATACAGTAGAGAAACCCTATGGCTGCACTGACTGTGGGAAATCTTTCTCCCAGAAAGTAAAGCTCATTACACATCAGAGAACACATACAGGAGAGAAACCCTATAAATGCAGTGACTGTGGAAAAGCTTTCTTTTGGAAGTCACAGCTCGTTACTCATCAGAGGACTCATACAGGGAAGAAACCTTATGCATGTAGTGAGTGTAAGAAAGCCTTCAGCAGGAACTCACTTCTCATTAGGCATCAAAGGATTCACACAGGAGAGAAACCCTATGGATGCAGTGAATGTGGTGAAGCCTTCATCAGAAAACCACAACTTATTAGACATCAAGTAACTCATACAGGAGAAAAGAACTATCAGTGCAGTGATTGTGAAGAAGCCTTCTTTAAGAAGTCAGAGTTAATTAGACATCAAAAACTTCATTTAGGAGAAAAACCCTATGGATGTGTTGAATGTGGAAAAACCTTCTTTGGGAAGTCACAGCTCCTTACACATCAGCGAACTCACACTGGCGAGAAACCTTTTGAATGCAGTGAATGTGGGAAAGCCTTCACCCAGAAGTCAAGCCTGATATCCCATCAGAGAACTCATACAGGTGAGAAACCCTATGAATGCAGTGAATGTGGGAAAACCTTCAGTGAGAAATCAAGTCTCATTCATCATCAGAGAACCCATACTGGAGAAAAACCGTTTGAATGTACCGAATGCAGGAAAGCTTTTGCCTGGAAGCCACAGCTTCTTAGGCATCAGAGAATTCATACAGGGGAGAAACCCTATGCATGCAACGAATGTGGGAAAGCCTTTGTTCAGAAAGTGCAGCTCATTAAACATCAGAGAAATCATACAGGAGAGAAAACCTATGGATGCAGTGATTGTGCGAAAGCTTTCTTTGAGAAGGCACAGCTGATTATACATCAGAGAATTCACACAGGAGAGAGGCCTTACAAATGTGGTGACTGTGGGAAGTCTTTCACTAGAAAGTCGCACCTTATGAGGCATCAGAGAATTCATACAGGTGATAAATACTATGGGTGCAACAAATGCGGGACTACCTTCAACAGGAAGTCACAGCTTGTGATCCATCAGAGAAATCATGTAACATAGAAACCACATGAGAGCAGTGAGTATGGAAAGCCTGCTAACAGATGTCATCCCTCTTGATACTTCTGAGGACACACACAGGAGAGAAACCCTATAATTGCACTGACTGTTACAAAAATTTTATTGGAAAGGCAAGTGTCAGAAAGATTTTTTTTCAGTAGACAATATAAGAAAGCCTTCTCCCAGAACACACAACTTATTGCACATTGGTAACTCATCTGTCAATACTGTGATAGTACAGAACCTTTTGGTAAAAAGTGAAAGCTTGTTAAATATTTGAAAGACCTAAATGGGTCATAGCAAGTGAAAGATTTAATTAAGTAAGGGTAATATACAGTACACTAGAGAGTATGTATATAAGGGAGATACTGAATATTAGAAATTCCATATGGAGTTGTCCTAATAATTCAAACAATTTGATAAGCATGATCCTATTTAAATAATTCTACAATAAAGTTGTGTTTGTTGTATATAAATTATAAAAGATGGTCATTTAAAAATGGTAGATGTGTTTCAATTGTGAAGACTTCTGCTTTCTGCCCTAGTGGCAGAACAAGGACCAGGTTAACTCCCCTGCTCTGAACAGCTAACAACCACAATACATATGAAGTAATGGCCAAAGGTGGACAAATGGTGGCAGCTTCCAGGCTGCAGTTCAGGGAAGGGAACACACATAATCTTGCTGAATTGAATAGAATTGCTGAATTGGCATTTGTGGAGGCCACAGTAGCTAGAACTTGCTAGGAAAAGTACTGGAGAGGAGGGAGCTTCTCAAGGAGTGGACTGCAGAAATCTACAAGTTGCCCCCAGGTGTCTTTTGGCTTAGTACCAATTTGCATACCTGTGAAAAGAAACTTTCTGGCTGAACAATCCCTGGAACTCAGTGCAGGGTTGAGAACAGTTCCCACCAGCAACAGTGGAAACTTTTTTTTCCTTTAATCCTCGCAGGAGGATATTTTTCCATTTGTCTTCAGATAGAGTGGGAGGGAGGGAGAGAGAAAGAAACATCTATGTGAAAGAGACACATCAACTGGTTGCCTCCCACACAACCCCCGACCAGGGAGGGCCAGGGACCAACTCGAAACTGAAGTACATGCCCTCCACTGAAATCAAACCCCCAACTCTTTGGTCCATGGGCCAACACTCTAACCACTGAGCCAAACCCGCCAGGGCTGTAGTGGAAACAACTTTTTAAAAAAATGTTTCATTGATTTTTTTTTTTTTTTTTAGAGAGACAGGAAGGGGGAGAGAGAGAGAAATATCTATGGAGAGAGAAACATTGATGGGCTGCCTCTACACACCCACTGGGGACTGAGCCCAAAACCCCGGCATGTGCCCTGACCGGGAATCAAACTGGAACCTCTCAGCCCATGGGACGATGCTCAATCCACTGAGCCACACTGGCCGGGCAATAGTGGAAACAACTTTTAACACCTGGGGCATCAGGTAGAATTCCCAGAAGACTTGCCTTAGTTGTGATGGTAATTAACCCTAGATTAAACGCTATCTGGACCCACAGTGTCTGGCATCCAAAACCTTACTGGCATGCATAAAGCAGGAAAATGTGACTTGTAACCAGTAGAAAGATAATTAGTAGAAAGAGACCTTGAAAAGACTGAAGTATGGTGGGAACTAGTAGACAAGGACATTCATATAGCTATTATAAAGTAGAGGAGAACATAAATTGCATTAAATTTGAAGTGGAAGATATATTTTTTAAAGCCCAAATGGTACCTTTCAGGATGAGAACATCTTAAAATTGAAACACATGTGGGTGGAATTAAGAACAGAGTAGACATAGAAGAAAAAATTATGAACTTGAAGAGTAAGAATAGAAACTATCCAAATGATGTACACAGAAAAAAAGATGGAGGGAAATGGGGGTGCATTACAGTGGTGCAATACACACATGACTGGATTCTAGAAGAGAAGAGGCAAAAGAAAGTATCTGAATAAGTTAATGGCTGAAAATTTTCCACAAACGCTGAGAAGTATAACTCCACATATTCATGAAGCTAAAAGAACCCCAAACAGAAGAAACATAAAAAAAATCATGCCAGTGGACATCATGTCAAATTGAGGGAAACCAGTGAGAACAATAGCAAAGTAACTGAAGAAAAAAAGACACAAAGGAGACAGCAAACTTCTGGTCAGAAACTGCAAGCTAGAGTACCACCTGTAAGTTCCTAAAAGGGGGCAAAAACCCTGCAACCTAGAGTTTACCCATCAAAACCATCTTTCAAAAATGAAAGCAAAACAATTTTTTTCAGAAACAATCAGACTTTATCACCTGTCAATCTGCCTTTAAGAAACTTTAAAGAGGATTTTCGGCAGCAGGAAAATAACACTGAGGAGAAATTTGGATCTGCAGGAGGAAAGGAAGAGTACTAGAAATACTGAACATGTGGGTAAATAGAAAAGATATTTTCCTCATTTTAAAATCTTTTTAAAGGTAATAGTCCTGCTCACAGCCAAAGCAATGACAACGTATTTTGGATTATGAGTTATTTAGAGTAAAGCGTATGGCAATAGTAGTGCGTAAGTATTTAAAAATAGTTCAGTAGACTGCATCCTCTGAGACAGAAACCTGTTTCCCTGGGGCTCAGGATGACTTGTATTTCTTGCAGCTGCACAGCAGTTGTATGTGTTATGGATCTGTTCAAGTGCTGGCTGTTCTGTACGCCTCCATATCCATTTTCCTTTCTCTTCTCTGTGTCCCCGGGGCTATCCTCCATGGACTGCTTGGCTAGGGTTTCTGCTTAGCGTGAGCATGGTAGGTACTTGTGAGAGATGAGCTGGTGGGAGGAGAGGTGGAGTACTTACTTGTTCCTCCTGCTGGACCGAGGTTTGGCAGTGTCTGTCCCTGTCACTGCAGCTCCCAGTGGGCAGCCCCAGCTTTAGGTTGACATCCCTCTCTATGCTCTTCAGAGTTAAGGGTGATCGGTTTCACCTGGTTAGTTTCCTTAATTCTGACCACACATCTGTAAATAGTCCCTTTATGAAATGTTCTTGAGCTAGTATTTTGAGTGGGTCATGTGCTAAATGATGACCATAGTTACTGGGCCTCTATCACAATTTCACACATTAAACATCAATATCTCTTATCTGTGTTTTAACAGCTCAGTAGAAATTACAGCAGTTATAAAGTGTTTTTTGTTTTGTTTTACTGCAAATGTAAATGCCCAGGAGGTTGTTGCCGTCTGCTACACATGCCAGTGGTCTTGCAGCGATTACTCACCCTTCTTCAGTAATAACACCAAAACATTTAGGAAGTCTCATGCTACCTCTGGGCTGGCCACACACCTTACAAGAAAGCAGTGTCGCTATGTTAATTATGTGGAGGAGAGAAAAAGCGGTAACTCAGTACTGAGTGAAGACAGAAAGGAGTGATGGACCATACATCCCAATACTCTCGTTTTTAAAAATACTGCTGTGCAATTAAAACATCCTCATTCCATGTTCTGTTCTTATTATGTATAATTCATGTAGTCTGTAACCACAGACAAGAGTTTTCATTTCTGTAATCACAATTACCATAGAGAACTCTCCAAAGGCTCCACACCAGTTCCCACCACAAACTAAGCCAAAAGAGAATCAGCTTTTCTAAGGCCAAACCAGGGGTGCTCCATTCATAATCCTATGAAGCAGTCAGGCAGGTTGAAACAGGCCCGACACAGACAGCACCGTCCCACCCTTCGTCAAAGACCTCTCAGCAATCTCGCCATCCAGTGCCCTCTCTCACAGGCATGTAGGCCTCACTTGAAGGGGGATTTGCCATCCGGCTCCATTGGTCGCGGTATCTTCTCTTCCCCCTGGTTCTGCATGTTGAAGGAGCTGTTCGTGCAGGTTTCCCACTCTGTGTAACTCCAGGAGGCACCATTCACAATGTAGTCTGTGCTAACACACTTGTGTATCACTCTGTCCTGACCTGAGGGAATTAGCGAGTGAGTGAAATAAATATTTTGAGACTTTGGCATAATTGGAATACGCATGGTGACAGTTCTCTGTAATGGTTTCTCTGTAGCAGTACTGTGTGATCTGTATAATATAATAAAGTGGTTTCCACCATCAGGATTCTCCCTTTACTTGCCACATGGTGAAGAGAAAGGCCATTCTTGGGTGTAAGCAAATTCTACACATTTATCCTATTGTGTATAATGTTTGTATGAAACAGAGTGTGTCAAGTGACGATGCCCGAGATCTGGGACCAGCCGCACTTCCCATATGAGAACGTGGTAAATAGCTAAAAACGAAGGTCAGGGGTCTGTTCCTTTGGTGAGACACAACCTCTTGTCAGCTGCTGACCTTTGCTCCCACTGCCAGTGCCTCTAGGGGTCACAGGGCCGTGCCAGCTCAGACTGTGGCTGACACTTGCCTCTGTGCTGTTTGAAAAGAAAACCTCTGTACCCAAGTTCACTGCGTAAACTGTTTGATGAATGGATACATGTGTGTGTGATCATTAGGAACAATACACTCTGGCTTCCATTCCAGCTTGCTTTCCCAAACCTAATCTGAACTCCCGCCAGTTCCCAAAATGTTATGATCAGCTACACCTAGAACATCAAGTGAAGAGCACCCTTCACTCCAGTTGGTGGTGTTGAGTTAATTCACCGCCAAGCCTTTCGCTCCCCTGGCTGGGGTCTGGTGTCTGTGCAGAGGGAAAACAGCTGCTTTTTTGCAAACTAAACTTGGGGACTCCCCTAATCCTCTGAGCCTTAACAGAGTAGAATACTCATAGCTTAGCCATACCAAGAACATAATTTCCAAGAAAAATACAGACGAGGCATGGTGTGTGAGGGTTGCCCGCATCTGCCCTGTGCCTGCTGAAGACAGTCTGGGTAGGGCTGCAGACAGTTAAAAGCTGGATATGCCATTGATGTCACCAAACCAAATCCCCGTTAAACAGAGGGGCAGTGTCTTGCCAGAGGTCATGTAGTGCTAGTGCCAGGCCTGATTACACACCCCTATGTCCAGTGCTATGGGGGGGGGGGGGCACAGTTGTCCTTGGTTCCTTTCCTGTCTTTCACCCCACTGTCGTAAGTACAGCCAGGTCCCTGCTTTGATTGGTGCCTGAGTGTGGGTGTTAAACTGCACGCTTTTTTTTTTTTTTTTTTTTACATAATAAGTGACCTATAGGGGTTTCTCTTTCTCTTATTTTTTTCTTCATTGATTTGACAGAGAGAGGGAGGGAGGAGAGAGTAGACAGTATTGGGCTATTACTCACAGTAACGGGGTGGAAATGTATCTCAAGTTCTAACACGACTCCTCTTGGGAATCTGGCCGACGACTGAACCTCGTGCGTCTCTGCACTTCCAACGCGGCTTTGGGAAAGCAAGTCGGTGCCCAGTCCCCAGTCCCCAAAGCACCGCGTTACTTTGCCCGGACTTAGTATGGCACCGGCGGCAGCGCCTTCCGAGCTCCGCGCAGACGCTGTCCTCCGGGCCAGCATCAAAGATGGTGTCCAGGCCCGCAGCCTCCCGTCTGCGCACGCTCCGCTAGCCCCTCACGCCCACTCTCGGCGGCCGCTCCGGGGTCCGCTCTAGCCGGGCGCTCGGTGGGCGCCAAGGCCAGCCAATCGCAAGGCGCGGGCGTCGCGGACCCCGCCTAGCTGATCAGCTGAGGGATCCGCGATGTCTGTTGACAGCGGCGGCGGCGGCGCGGCCGGTTCCGGGTTCGGCACGGGGCGGGGGCTGAGCCGGGCGGGCGGCACGCGGGAGGCGGCGCGGCGCGGGGCGCTGAGGCCCGGAGGCCGCGGGGAGGAGCCGCGGGCCGCATCCTGTCCCGACGTTTCCGGGTCTCGGCAGATGTGAGTCCGATGGAGCCGTCCGGGGAAGGCGAGCAGCCGCCTCAGCAGCAGCCGTGGGGGAGGCTCCTCCGCCTGGGTGCCGAGGAGGGCGAGCCGCATGTCCTCCTGAGGAAACGCGAGTGGACCATCGGGCGGAGGAGAGGTGCTGGCCGGGGTGGGGACGGAGGGTGGGGACCGGGTGGGGACGGGTCCGACGGGGTGAGGGGCCGAGGGCGGGGGCCGGGGTGGGGACAGAGAACAGGGGCCTGGGGCCGGGGTGGGGACGGAGGGAGGGGACCGGGTGGGGACGGGAGTCGAGGGCAGAGGCCGGGGGTCAGAGTGGGGACGGAGAACGAGGACCCGGTCCGGGGGCCGAGGGCGGGGGCTGGGGTGGGGCGGGGGCCGGAGCCGGGAGGCCCTGGGCGGGGCGCCGTGTGGACCAGTTTTTCCCGTGAGAGCGGCCATTTACTCCCTGGGGTGCGCCCCGCCACTTCGAGTGCCTCCTGCAGATTGTTTAACCCTCGGGACAACTTCATGCAGGAGGTGCATTACTTTGTCCCCTGTGCGCAGTCTTTTCAGCTTCATTACTGCACAAAGCATCTCCTCTGACCTCAGTGGAAAGAAATGAGGAGTCAGTAAGAGGAACATAGCCGGGAAATTCACAGCTATGTGGACATTTAAATAACGCGCTCTTAAACAACCAGTGAGTGGGTCAAAGAAGTCACAAGGAAATTAGAAAATTAACCCAAGTGGCATAAAATGAAAATATACTAAAATGTATGGGTTGCAGCTAAAGCAGTGCTTACAGGGAAATTTATAGCTGCGGGCCGTTTATTTGAAAAGATCTCAAGTCCCAGTTCCTACAACCACGGAAATATTTGTTAGTCCGGTGAACTGGGAAGCCAGAGTCCGGCAGCTGCTGAGAAGGTGCCCCGTCCTCTTCACCTTCTGCCTTAAAGGCCTTAGCCACCATCTGGTAATGGACCTTCCCTGCAGCTTTCCTACAGGGAGAGAAATGCACTGCTCAGCCCCCAAAATACTTGGTTTGTCTGAAAAGAAATGATCACTCACTTGTATATTTTAGAAAAGAGAATGAGAAAGATTACTCTTTAAAAGCATATGTTTTTGGTTTTATTTTACCCCTTATGATGGACCTGAAGCTGTTTTTGTTTTGGGTTTTTTTTGTTTTGTTTATTTTTTGGTCATCTTAAATCCCAATATCAAGTTAATTTTTTTTTTTACAACTTTGGAAGTGCTTTCATATCATTAGAAACTTTTGAAAAACTAATTGTAAGTGATGTCGTTGGAAGTTTGGTGAAGACAGAAGCCCTGGAGACAAACTGCTGGGTTTCCACCTGGCATCACCAAATAATTTGCTTTTTGCTAACAACTTACCTTTCTGTGCTCTGTACTTCATAGTTGCTGAAAAGGTTAAATGAGATCACCTGTGTGAAGTGCTTAGGCGAGGCCTGACTTAGAGTTACCACTTAACGTTAGCCATTGTTATTATTATCACAATATTATAATAACGTCATTTTACATGTCAATACAAGGAGCAAAAACGTGTCATTGAGTTCATCTGCTTCTTAATGGAAGTCCTTCCCGTGAATGCTTTAACCTTTCCAGTAAAACCTAAAGTTGCCTTATTAGTAATTCTGCCCAGGCTGCTGTAACAAAGCTCCACAGACTAGGAAGCTTAAATAGAAACTTGTCACAGTGGAGTCTGGGAAGTCCAAGGTTAAGTTGCCTATAGGTTTGTTTCCTGGTGAGAGGCTTGTGAGGGTGCACCCTCACCTCCTCACAGACCCTGTCTCCAATATGGCCACATTGGGGTTAGGGCTTCAACACATGAGTATTAGGGGTATACAAATATTCCATAAGAGTTGTAAAATTTACTGTATTTTCTGTAAAGCGATGACACACCTGCTATATACAAAGCATTATTTTGGGGAAAAGGGAGATGAAGACCTCACGCTCCCAAAGAGATCCCCATTCTTGGGGAGTGGTAGAAATGCGCACCAACCATGTGAGACATTTAACCAGCTGAATGACCAGCAGGGCACATACCAAGAATAGAACTTTAGCACAAGTATCTCAGTTCCAAATTAGAAGGCTGATGTCACTTCTGGTGTGCAGAAGCCTGTTCGAAACCCACTCCGGTGACAGTGTGACCAGTGCTGGGTCTGGGGCTTGAGGAGGTGGCCCTTGAGACTGTAATCACGCAGTGGGAAGGCCTGGAGCACAGGTGAAATTCACCTGGATAAATGTAACAGCACTTCCCGTACTATAGATTATTGCTGTAGATAACATTTCCAATAGTTGACATTTACAGAGGCCTAGTTCACATATTGGTAAAATTCACCCTTTTGGTGTTCGGTCAGTTTTGAGAAATGAAACCACCACTGCAGTCCCGCCAGGAAGTTCCCTGGATGGCTTGGAGTTACTTCCCTCTCCTCAACCCCAGCTACTGGCAACCACTGATCTGATTTCTGTCCCTACAGTGCTGCTTTTCCAGAATGTCATCTACACGGGATCGCACAGTGTTCCACCAGTCTTTTGTGTCTGGCTTCTTTCTCTCACATAATTCATCCTTTGCTGTTGTGTGTATCCATTGTTTAGATGTACGACTATTTGTCTGTTAATTCACCGCCAGCTGATGGACACTGTATTGCTCCTCACTTTAGATTACTAAAAATAAAGCTACTATAAACCTTAGTAACTATAATATGTACACCTATTATAAGCAGATTAGTGATTAGATATTAAAAACCTGAAAGCTTTTATTCTTTAGATTTAAGGACAGAACAAAATATTTGCAGATTTTCTCCTTGCATTTAATGAGGATAGAAGGATTGTGTTTAGCTATAGCTGCATCTCCCTTCTGTTCTAAATTTTCTTTTTTTTTAATCCTCACTCAAGGACATTTTTCCATTTTTGTTCAGATAGACTGGGAGGAAGAGAGAGAGAGAGACATTGACACAAAAGGGACACATCGAGTGGCTGCCTACCGCACAACCAACCAGAGCCGGGGACAAACTGCAACTGAGATACGTGCCCTTAGCGGGAACCGAACCCGGGCCTCTCTGGACCACAGGCCGACGCTCTAACCGCTGAGCCAAACCAGCCAGGGCTATTCTAAATTTTCTTAAACGTGTGCATGTGCCTGTGATAATTTTCTCAGTCATATTCTGTGACTCTTTGTCATCACTTCACTTTTATATGGCTAATGAAATTTAGGTTACACAGAAAAGAAATTAAAGACTAAGTTAAGCTCAGCCTTTGTGGCTCAGTGGATTGAATGTTGTCCCATGGACTGAGAGGTCCTGGTTTGATTCCTGGTCAGGGCACATGCCTGGGTTTTCGGCTCCATCCCTGGGGTGGGGGTGGGTGTCTGCGGGAGGCAGCTAACCAATGTTTCTCTCTCACATCGATGTTTCTATCTCTCTCTCCCTTCCTCTCTCCCTAGAAAAACAATAAAAATGTATAAATTTTTTAAAAAACAAACAAAAGACTAAGTTAAGATACTGAAGAATTACATATCTAAGCCCCTTAGTATTTTCTTAAGTTTTATAATATTTATCAGGGTAGCTGTATATGTGTGCATTTTATAAAATTGCCACCCAGAAGCTGTTGCTATTTAGCTGGAGGTGTTGATGGGGTATCTTATACGCTAATGGACAATCAGGAAGGTTCAAGACACAGTCCCTATCCCTTTACATTGGATTAACACTTAAATCCTTTAAAGATTTTTCTTTGTACTTTCTTGGTTAGGTGTTGTCTCCTTAAGCGTGTACAACATGGGCCCTGATTTCTAGTCACATGCAAACATGCTTTCTCTGGTTGAGCAAAGGGCCATATTGTGCAACGTACCCATAGTCATATTCTGGTGTCCCTCTCTGTGTTTTAGGCTGTGACCTTTCGTTTCCTGGCAATAAACTGGTCTCTGGAGATCACTGTAAAATTGTAGTGGATGAAAAATCTGGTCAGGTGTTGCTGGAAGATACCAGGTAAGCTTTTTCTGAACTTCTTTTCCATTTCCTTTTACAGCTTCAGGAACCTGACTGAAAGCCAGTAACTGTAGAGAACAAACGAGGGTTGGTTTTCTGTAATGTGGTAGTTAGCCAGTCCCTCAACGTATCAGGAGGTATAATTCCCGCTCTCCAGGATGGGATGTGCAGTGAAAACGGGTGTCTATGACCCTTCTTGAATATAGTCAAAGCAAAAAAAATCTCAGAAATAAGACTTAAAAGACAGTGATAAGGTTTTGGTTCTTGCAAAAACCTACTTAAGTTAGACTTCTTTCCCCCAAATTAAAAAAATAAAATCTTTCTTTTTTTTTGTTTTGTTACTTCTTATACAACATAAGTGGTATGTAAAAGAGAAAAGCTTTCCAGAATCCCACTCACCCATGAAAAATACATACATATTTTGCATTAATGAGATTTCCCTATGTGTACGGTTTTGTCTGCTTTTCTCACTTGAGAAGTCTGAGTGCTTGACATGTCTAAATCCATCTCCTCTTTCTCATTATTATGTGACAACTGATGGACATTAATGCAGTGATCCTCCAAAACACTTTGGATCTCTCCTGATTATTTTCTTGAAATAAATTTTAGGATGGAATGCTGTGTCAGAATGTGCCTGTTTTAACTGGTGCCAGTGGCAGATGGCCTTCAGCAGTACTCTGAGCGTGTCTTTCCCCCAGATGAGTTTTTTATTTTTACAAAGGTCAGGCACTGTAAGATTCCTTGCTAAGTAACAGATCATCATTCCTCTGAGTATTTTATGATTTTTAAGGTGCTAATTTTTATTGACATGCAATTGACATACACTATTAGTTTCAGGTGTATATCATAGTGATTCAGTATTTATGTACATTATGAAATGATCTCCGTGATGAGTCTGGTTTACCATCTGTCACAATGCAAAGCTATTAAAACATTACTGACTATATGCCCTATGCTGTACATTATATCACATGACTCATCTTATAACTGGAAGTTTATACCTCTTAATCCCCCTTCACCTATTTCAACCAGCCCCTGAGCCCCTCCCCACACTAGTAACTGTTCTGTTTGTTTTATTTCTTATTTTTTTCTTTATTGATTTTTTACAGAGAGAGGAAGGGAGAAGGGAGAGAGAGAGATAGAAACATCCATGATAGAGAACATCGATTGGCCACCTCCTGCATGTCCCCCACTGGGGATCGAGCCCACCACCTGGGCATGTGCCCTGACCAGGATTTGAACCAGCGACCTCTTAGTGTAGTGCATGGGTCAGTGCTCAACCACTGAGCCACACCAGCTGGGCTGTTTTACTTTTTTAGATTCTACATATAAGTGAAATCACGTGGCATTTGTCTTTTTCTGTCTGACTTGTTTCACACAGCACAATACCATCTAGGTCCATCCACGTTGTTGCAAATGGCAATATTTTGTTCATTTTTACAGCCAAGTCACATTCCATTATGTATATACACCACTTTTTCTTTATGCAGTCATCTATCGATGGGCACTTAGGTTGCTTCCACATATTGGCTATTGTGAATGATGCTGCAATGAACATAGGGTGCATGTATCAAAGTGGTGATATTGAACTGCTTTCCTAGTTGTGGTAATAAAAGAAATTTTTAACAAGTGATTTTAAGTAGGATAAATTGCATTTTTGTTGTCTCTGCAGCACCAATGGAACAGTAATTAACAAGTTGAAGGTTGTTAAGAAGCAGACTTGTCCTTTGCAGACGGGGGATGTCATCTACTTGGTGTACAGGAAGAATGAGCCAGAGCACAGTAAGAGGGAGACCCACTGGGTAGACACATGCATGCTGTAAGGTGGGGAAGTCCTATCGTAACTGGGATGCTTCGTGAAAAGAACCTGTTGAAGCAGCTCTTTCCTGTAGGAACATCTGTGTTAGCGACATTCTCTTTACTGTTTATGTAGATGCACAGTGTGAGTAGGGTCTAAGAATGAGAGAGTTGTCCTGGCTGGTTAGGCTCAGTGATTAGAGCATTGGCCTGTGGACTAAAGGGTCACAGGTTCGATCCCTGGCCCCTGATCGGGGTTGTGCAGGAGGCAACCCATCAATGTGTCTCTCTCACATCAATGTTTCTCTCTCTCTCATCCTCCCTTCCTTCCATTCTATCTAAAAATCAAGGGGAAAAATACCCTTGGGTGAGGATTAACAAAAAAAAAAACTGGGAGAGTTAACCTTGCGGTCTGAGCCCCAGCCCTTCTTCAAAATTACCACCGTGGTCATGAGCTGTGAACCTCAGAACAGCAGCAACAGAAAAGTGAATAGGGATGGGTTAGGTACACAGAAGAAATTTGTGTTGTGATGAATAAGACCTAGAATAAAGGACTGGAGGTTACAGATGGTCCTGCCTTAGAGACTTTACAAGAGACAGCAAAGCTTAGACTGGGCTCCATTAGGGCCTTTCCAGCTCCGAGTGTCTGTGTCTGTGGAAGAAGAATGGAGTTGGGCAAGGAGAGTCAGGGCGAAACAGGAGAAGGAGCAGTATTTCCTACGTTGTCTGCAGCATAATTGCAGCCAGCTCCTGGCCACACAGAAGGGGCTCGTGTCCACACCTTCTGTGAAATGACAGGAAGGTGCAGATTCTTCCCCTCGTCGGTGCCTTGCCTCCCCTTCATGTGCCTCCTAATTCCAGACATGTTTTCCTGAGGCTTATTTTAAAGTTGGTTAAGATGTTTCGGATCATTTGTTTTAAAATCCTTGAAACTGGTGAATGTTGGTAGGTGCTGATAAGTCAAAATAGTCAACAAGGACACAGGGACTAGAGGTAAGAAAAGAGAAAAATGAGTTCTGGCTTGGTGCATGGGCTGGCACTGCTCTGACTGGGTTAATTCCTTTTAGATGTGGCATACCTCTACGAATCGTTAAATAGAAAGCACGGCGTGGCACAGGACCCCTTTGGTAAGTGAGATCACAGCAGAGGACTGTCGATTGTGACAGGACAGCCTCTCTGTCTGCTGGTATGGAGAGCAGCGGTGCTGTGAGCCCTGACTGCTGCTGCTGCTTTTGTGCCTACAGAAGCCAATAAAGAAAACGTGTTCCACGTGACCAAAGATACCTCAGGTGCAGGGCGAGGTGACGAGCCCCAGGTCCTGTCGTCATCGCCCACCACTCAGGTGTGCTTTGAGGAACCACAGCCATCCACGTCGACGTCGGACCTCTTTCCCTCAGCCTCTACCTCTTCCATGGAGTCCCCTGCAGGGCGAGTGCCACCCTTCAGCTCTGGTGAGATGGGGTCTCGGGTGGTAGCTCTATTATTACTTTCTGTTCACTAATCGTGACCTGTGTTCTGAGACAGATAAGCCACTAAGGAATTCAGAGGAGGCATCAGGCTCACAGTAGTAAGAGTTCTGTGTAGTTAATATTCTTGTTCCAGCCCCAGGAGAAATGCTGAAGGTCAGCGACTATGGTACCATGGACTTTTTACAGTTTTATTGGGATATAATTCACATACTATAAAATCACCTGGCAACTACTGGTCTGCTTTCTGTCTCTGGATTTGCCTCTTTGGACATGTCATATAAAAGAAATCCTACATTATGTGACCTTTTGTGTCTGGCTTCTTTCACTGAGCATCATGTTTCCAAGACTCCTCTCAAGTAGCATATTATTTCAAAACAGCTTATTTTGGTCTTTATAGCATGAATTCTTTGCCTTCCTCCCTGGTTTCTAGAAAAAATTCAGACTATCTCGGTTCAGTATGATGTGAACGTTCCCTGTACTGTTGTTACAACATAGAATATACATGTACGCTTATTTCTTAAGTTGTATTGCACTATACATATTAATATTTTTAGCTATTCTTTTTCCACATTATCTTTATTTTTTTTATTTAAAAAAATTTTGTTTTCTTTATTTATTTGAGAGAGAGAAGAAGGGAGGGAGAGGGAGAGAGAGATAAAACATCGATGAGAGAGAACATCAATTGGCTGCCTCCTGCATGCCCCCCACTGCGGATCGGGCCCACAGCCTGGGCATGTGCCCTGACCAGGAATTGAACCGGCAACCTCCTGGTGCATGGGTCAGTGCTCAACCACTGAGCCACACCAGCGGGGCATCCACATTATCTTTAGAATTACCTTTTCAAGTTTAAAAAAAGTCTTTTTGAGATTTTGATTTGGGGAGAATTGATATTTGTACTATACCCAGGAAAAGTAGTATTTTCCCCTATTTATTAAGCTCTCTGATATTCTTCAGAAAAGTTTTATAACCTTCTTCATCTAGTTTTGGGATAATTATCCCTGGAATACTTGTTCTCTCATTCTTACATTGTAGACCATTTTGCAGATTTTTTATGGATAAAAACTCTCTTAAATCTCAATGAGGGTGTTTGGGTGTGAGAAACACAAAACCTGGCTTCCGGAACAAAGTCCAGGGATACACAGCCCACCGCAGGCTCATCAGCTCAAGATGTCACCACACATTTTCTGCCTGCCACATGTTGTCTTATTGTTCTCTTGCTTTTCATCTTGGGGTTGCAAGATGGCTGCCAGAGCTCCAGCCATTACAACCATATTCCAGGACAGAAACCAGCAGAGCCTCCAGATCACTAATAATCAGAGAAATGCAAACCAAAACCACAGTGAGCTATCACCTCACACTTGTTAGGATGGCCATCATCAAAAAGACGAGATAACAAATGCTGGTGAGGATTTGGAAAAAGGGAACCCTTGTGGGATTGTAAACTGGGACAGCCACTATGGAAAATAGTATGAGGTTCCTCAAAAAATTTAAAATAGATCTACCACATGTCCCAGCAATCCCACTTCTGAATATATGTCTGAAGGAAATGAAATCATATCTCAAAGAGATATCTGCACTCCCATGTTCTTTGCAGCATTATTTACAATAGCCAAGGTATGGAAACATCCTAAATGTCCATTGATGGATGAATGGATAAAGAAAATGTGTCATATATACATATAGACACACACACATATACATGTGGTATATGTATACACGCCCACGATGGAATATTACTCTGCTGTAAAAGGGCAATGTATTCATATATCACTTGTGTCATTTAAAAAATAATGTGGGCCCGGCCGGTGTGGCTCAGTGTTTGATTCCCAGTCAGGGCACATGCTCAGGTTGTGGGCCCGATCCCCAGTGAGGGGCATGCAGGAGTCAGCCAATCTATGTTCTCTCTCATTGATGTTTCTGTCTCTCTCTCCCTCTCCCTTCCTCTCTAAAATCAATAAAGGAAAATTATTTAAAACATAGATAGATAGATAGATAGATAGATAGATAGATAGATAGATAGATGATTGATAGATAGATAGATAGATAGATAGATAGATAGATAGATAGCCCTGACTGGTTTGGGTCAGCGGTTAGCACATCGGCCCGCAGACCAAATTGTCCCAGGTTGGATTCCTGATCAAGGGCACGTACCTCGATTGCAGGTTCTATCTCCAGCCGTGGTAGGGGTCATGCGGGAGGCAACCATTTGATGTGTCTCTCTCTCCCCCTCTCTCCCACATACCCTCTCACCCTATCACTCTCCTTCCTTCCCTCCCACTCTGAAGATCAATGGAAAAATATCCTCAGGTGAGGATTAATAACAACTACTGTGTGTGTGTGTGTGTGTGTGTGTGTGTGTGTGTGTGTGTGTGTATAGAAAAAATATTATTGTAAGCAAATTGTTAGATGGAAACTTAGCTCCATGAGCATCATTATAATCTTTATTCTGGAGAGAGAAGCCTGACTGAGCATAGAAGGCCCTTGATACCATAGTGGGACTGAGAATCAGAGCCAGAACCCAGCCCAGGAAGCTGCCTCTTTTTTTCCCTTGGTATACAAAATAATTTATTCCCAAAACAATTCCAACTTTTTTCTTTCAGCTGCAGTAGGCTAATTTTTTTTCAAAGTAGCAACACTTAACCATTTGAATATTACATACTAGATATGTATTACAGTATAAACAAGGTCTTTATTAAGATAAAGGTTATTGGGAAATTTTTTTTTTTACCTTTCTGTCAAATTCATGTCAATCTATGACTCTGCTTCTTGCTTATGAGGACCAGTACTTTCCCTAGGAGTTACTCTTTCTCCTGCCTCCCTTTGTCACCCTTGGAAAAAAGTTCACACTTTCCATCCCCACCTGTCTGGTCTTCTCTTGCAGTGAGGCCTGCTGCACCCTCTTCCAAAAGGTCTCTACATGAACTTCTGTGGAGCAGTGTGAATAGCACGTGGATTGGCCCTGGTTAGACTAAACATTCAAGACTGATCCCCATCACAGATGTCCGTGCATTTCTCTCTGTGCATGTGCTGCGTGCCCGCAGCTGCTCCGAGCACAGCGATGGGCACAACGCATGCAACATATCTCAGAAATGAATTGAGTGGATGAGTGTCTCTAGGAAGCACATGTTCTTCAACATGGCATCTTGCACTACCTGCATCCTGTCTGAATGAGTGGCGCTTCACCCCCACACTCTCTCCTTCTGAGGGGATGGATCAGAACTTCTCTTATTTGTCTCTCTCACAGCTGCCAGAGGTGCTGGCATATCCCCGAAAGGGTGTGGTCCACCTGTGACAAGCGATGAAACCTCCAGCATCCCTTTAGCTGTCCCCAACAGAGATGGAGCATCCCTTCCTCCATCGGAACCGCAGGATCAAGAGGGTCTGGAGCCCGTTAAGAAGAGAATGAAAGAAGGTCAGAGTCTCACAGTTCCCTGTGCCCTTGACCCTCTGAACGCCGCGGGGCCGCTGGTCTGCCCCCAATGGGGTCTCACCTTCCACAGCAATTGGAGGATGCATCTCAGGCTGACCCCTGTGGTACCTCAGCATTTTCTGAATGGAGTTTGAGGCCTTTTCTTTCCTGTTCACGATCAAGAGATGCTCTTGGTCTGGAAACAGTGCATCCAGATTTGTATCCCTGTCCTGATACAGCCAATTCTTAAGAGTATGTTATCTCCAAGGTAGTCTGAACCTTTACATCAAAGGTGATTTAGAGCCCTGGCCAGTTTGGAGCAGTTAGAGCGTCGGCCTGCAGACTAGAGAATCCCGAGTTTGGTTCCCGCTAAGGGTACATACCTCAGTTGCAGTTTGTCCTGGCCCTGGTTGGGGTCGTGTGGGTGGCAACCACTCGATGTGTCTCTCACATCTATGTTTCTCTCTCTCTCTTCCTCCCCTCTCTCCCTCCAGCTCTGTCTGAAGATCTAAAGATGCAAAAATGTCCTCGGGTGAGGATTAAAAAAAAAAAAAGATGATTTAGAGAAAAATCTGTACTTTAAAATACAAAGTTAAAGGGTAGCCCTGGCCGGTTTGGCTCAGCTGTAGAGCATCAGCCTGCAGATCAGTGAGTCTTGGGTTCGATTCCGGCCTAGGGTACATACCTAGGTTGCAGTTCGCCCCTGGCCCTGGTCGAGTTTGTGCAGGAGGCAACCAGTCAATGTGTCCCTCTCACTTTGATGTTTCTCTCTCTCTCCTTCCTACTCTATCTGAAGATAAATAAAAAAAATATCCTCGGATGAGGATTCAAAAAAAAAAGTGTAAAAAATATCTGGGCACTTGTAGGATAGCTGTGCCTCAGGCCTGAGAGCAGCCCCAGGATTGGTGGGCAGGAAGTCTCTGGGAGGGAGGGCCTCCTGGATTAGCTCATACAATTAATCAGCTTGAGGAGGAGATTAGCTGATACAGTTAATGGGCTTGAGGAGGAATCAGCAACAGGTACATAAAAAAATTAAGTAATTGTGAAAATGAAGCCCTTTTTAACCCCAGCAAAGATGAAAAGTTATAGAACGAAGAAAACTGAACGGTAGTTTACTGTTTGGCTCAGCAGTAAATACTTAAGCAAGTAACCTGCATACAATATACCAAGTCAACAGCTGTGTTACAGGAAATTGGGAAAGGTGCCCAGGGAACAGACTCCTTCGATACCTTAGTAGTTGTTGGGGTGATGTCTAAAATCGACCTCAACGTGGCACCACAGTTCAGAAACACAGGGTCCATACCAGGAGAAACAGCTAAACACACTGTGTTCTATCTGCAGGTTCAAGTTCGTAAAACAAAAAGAGCAAGTGTCTGTTTCCTTCTTGGTTGTGATGGTTACAGCATGTCCCTTTCTTTTACAGATGGGGAGCCCAACCTGAATCTGCATTTGTTGGCCACAGACCAGTGTAGGGACACCCACAGCACCCTTGAGGAGGTCAGAGCTGCAGCTGAGAAGCCTGACAAGATGGAGGAGACGCTGACGTGCATCATCTGCCAGGACCTGCTGCACGACTGTGTGAGGTGTGTGCTCTGGGAGGCTGAGGGGCCAGGGATGAAGCAATCGTATGGGTCACATCTGGGGTTGAGTCCACTGATGTTACTATTGTCATTTTACTTGAATGGCCAACAAGCTGAAAACCTGGCCTCAGTAACTGAGGCTATAGAAGACCCATGAGACTAATGTGGTGTTGGCTTTGGTTGACTCAGCCACGTCTAACCTAAGTGCCTGGTCCACCTCAGGTGTCGACCAGGTGAACTGTAGCTAGTTAAGGAAATGCAATAGTTAACACAGAATGAATGTCTCAGAACCCTCTGTCGTTGCCTTTCTGTGGGAAGAGTTAGAGCCTGTCCGAGTTTCAGCTTAAAGGCAGACCTTTTGTGCTTGGTGTGTCCATTCCTCATATTCCTGAAGTTGCTGTGCTAGCTTACCATCCTGAAACACATGGCCTCTGTAATTAACAAGGACTGAGTTAAAGTAGCTTAGGTTGAACACTGTTTTCATGTGGGGACATTTCTCAGGTGGGATGTGGGAGTCTGGCAGCATTCCCAGTCATTAGCTGAGGATCCAGATGCTGACAGCTGTGAGCAGCACACAGAAGTACAGGCTCCAGGCCCTGCTGAGGCGAGAGCTTGGGGGCTGGTGGTTTGCTCGCTTTTCTGTTTTGTTACCAACCCTCAGCCTGGGCAAGGCCACGTCCTCCTCTGGGGAAAGAGGCAGCGTGACCCGGAATCCCGGCTTCTAACGCTCCAGGCAGGCCGTGCCCTGGGGACTGGGGGCTGCTGTGGCTTGGTGGGCAGACGCTCCACCTGCAAGTGCTCTGCGGGGGCGTCTGAAGACCAGTCCTCGTGCCTCAGCCTGCAGCCCTGCATGCACACCTTCTGCGCGGCCTGCTACTCGGGCTGGATGGAACGCTCCACGCTGTGCCCCACGTGCCGCTGCCCGGTCGAGCGGATCTGTAAAAACCACATCCTCAACAACCTGGTGGAGGCCTACCTTCTCCAGCACCCAGGCAAGTGGGTGGCTGCCCAGCTCCCGGAGACCGCAGTGTGTCCCCAGGGGCCTGCCCGCCAGCAGAACTGTGTCCTCTGAATTCCAGACAAGAGTCGCAGCGAGGAAGATGTGCGGAGCATGGCCGCCAGGAACAAGATCACTCAGGACATGCTGCAGCCCAAAGTCAGGAGGTCTTTCTCAGACGAGGAGGGCAGTTCGGAGGACCTGCTGGACCTGTCTGATGTGGACAGCGAATCCTCGGATGTTAGGTGAGCCTGCACCTGGCAGGAAATGGGGCGATTCTGCACTGAGCGGTCATCTCCCTGATGTTCTGGGCTCACTTTTGATGTGTGACTTTGGATAGTGATGTCCCCTGTGTTGAGTGTGGCAAGGAAGGGCAGGCACTGAGTATAGCCCCCAGCTCCTGTGACTGTGAAGGGTATTGGCTGCCCTGCCTCCTTCAGTATCTTTTTTTTTTTTTCCAAATATACACGGAGCATTCTATTTTTTTGTTGCTTATCTGTATTTGTTTTCAAGTTGAAGGTATACAGCATGATGTGACATGTTGTGAGATGGTTGCCACAGTAACTGGTGCCCTTTCACTTGCTGATTTCTCATCACACACCTTGCTTGACTCACTGGTTGTGACGATTGTGATTTAACATGTTCCTTGTCCCACATAAGCCCATAAATGTTCTCAGCCCATAAATGATTATAGTACTCCGTAGGTTATCTAGTGACCATGAAGTGCTACAGCGTAAGTTCCAACATTTATCATTTTTCAGTATGTTAATGCAGGAAAACCATGGTCCCTTGTTGAGAGCATGCAATTCTTTTGTTTTAAGAAAAGTTTATTGATTTTTACAGAGTGAAGAAGGGAGAGGGAGAAAGAAACATCAATGCCACACTGGCCAGGGCCAGAGATGCAGTTTTGGAAGACTGTATTTTAATGCTGAGGCTCCTGACTCAGAAGTCCAGGGTCTGAATTTTGACTCCAGGCCATGATATTTATTTATTTACTTATTTTTAATCCTCATCCGAGGACATTTTTGCATTTATCCTCAGATAGAGCAAGAGGGAAAGAGGGAGGAAGAGAGAGAGAGAGAGAGACACACATCGACTGGCTGCCTCCCACACGACCCCAACCGGGGCCAGGGACAAACTGCAACCAAGGTACGTGCCCTTAGCAGGAACCGAACCTGGGTCTCTCTGGTCCATGGGCCGACACTCTTAACTGCTGAGCCAAACCGGCCAGGGCCATGATATTGATATTGATATTTATATTTATTTTTATCTTAATTTTTTATTTTTTTCTATTTATCTTCAGACAGAGTGGGAAGGAGAGAGAGGGAGAGAAAGGGAGAGAAAGAGAAACATCGATGTGAAAGGAACACATCAACTGGTTGCCTCCCGCACGACCCTGCCCAGGGCTGGGGGCAAACCGCAACTGAGGTACGTGCCTTCGGCCTGAATCGAACCCACGACTCATTGGTCCGCTCTACCGCTGAGCCAAACCGGCCAGAACAGGCCATGATATTTAAAAAGACAACAAAACCCCTAAATTTACCTTTATTTCTTTAACAAAACTTTGTTTTTCTTTATTGATTTTAGAGAGAGAGGAAGGGAGAGGGAGAGAGATAGAAACATCGATGAGAGAGAACATTTATTGGCCGCCTCCTGCATGCCCCCCACTGGGGATTGGCCCCACAACCCGGGCATGTGCCCTGGCTGGGAATCGAATTGGCGACCTCTTGGTGCATGGGTTGATACTCAACCACTGAGCCACACCAGCCGGGCTCTTTCACAAAACTTTGCTGATGACGGTCAAGCAAAACAAAAAACAAAAGTGACTTCCGTGCGAATATCTTGCTGATCCATCTGTCATGCACACTTCTTTTTTAACGAAGTAGGATGGACTGTACTTGGAAATGATTACAAGCACATGATTTTGCAGCTTTCCAATGTTTTGGACTCAGAAGTAGCTGCAGTGGTTCCTGCATTTGTACTTTCATGCACGTGTCTAGTCATCTCCCGGCCAGGAGCAGGTAGAAGGGGACCAGTTAGGTTAGAGAGTCTGAGTGGGAGGAGGTCTCACCAGACTCTGTGTCCTCAAATGCCTGGCACAAAGGTCCTGGTGATGGTGCTCCCTGTGAATGAAGTTGAGCCTTTTCTCACGGTTTTTGTTTTCTCCAGTCAGGTCTTATCTGCTGTTCCCTCCCTGGTTCCCACCGCTGGTTCAGGCTTAGGAAGGCGTTTTCTGACTGAGATGAGGGGAGTCCCTGTGCATCTTTCTGTGGGTGGTTTTTACTGCCTGCAGTGTGGGAAAGCTTAGCTGCACTGCAGGAAGCTGGGTGGTACAGGCTTCCTGCTGGCCCCTTGGAAAGCTCCTGAGGACAGCAGTGTTCAACCGTGGTGCATGTTGCTCTGATTTTACCAACATGCAGACACTTCCTTAGCGGCCAGGGTGACGGTCCTGAGTACTCTGGGTGGCCTGAGTGCACCTCTGGATATAGTACGCAGCTTGCCCAGCATCGAACCTTTGAGAGTGTGTCCTGTTCTGCATGGGGACTGAGTAGTCATGCCCCTGGGGATATCATGCAAAGTGAGGGGGTGGGCAAAAGACACCTCAGGACCCCAGGAGCAGCTGAGTGGCAAGGGCTCTGGAAACTGTACAGGAAAGGGGAGCCTTCTGACTGTCACTGTTCTGGGGTGAGCAAGGATGGATGGAGTGCTTACCCCAGAACACTCACTGGGTGACAGCAGGTGCTACAGGGCTGAGGCCTGACGTGGAGACGAGGTCCATGAGTAGAGAAGGCATTGCCAGGTTTGGGGATCTGGCCCTTGTCACCACCCACATCCCTGAGATCAGCTGTCACCTACCCCTCTGAATTCAGGTTTGTGTGCTTCCCTTGCAGCCAGCCATACATCGTGTGCAGACAGTGCCCTGAGTACCGGAGGCAGGTGGGGCAGCCCCTTCCCTGCTCAGGGCCTGGCAGCGAGCAGGGGGCACCGCAGGCCTCAGGGGACACACCATCGACATCCTCCAGTGTCACAACAGGTAAGACAGCTGTGCCTCTGCTGTGACCACTAGGGATGTGGCTAGCGTTTCTGCTGGCTCCTCTCTGCTCTCCTGTCCCCTGCCTCTAGGTCCCACCAGCTTTCATACCTTGTTGTTTCTCATATCTGTTTTGGGATAAGAAACCAGATAATTATGTTCATGGTGGGCCTCTGCTCCTGTACACTCCTGGGGATTCAGTCTTAATTCTCACATTTGGCCCCCACAGCGCACTACTTCGGGGCAGCTGGTGTTTCCAGCAGTGCTTGACAAAGCCAAAGTGACCTTCATACATAGGCCCCTCCGGTGAGAGAATGGCCTCTTTCCCGCAATGGGCCGTGGTATACCCAGAGCCACCCTGAATTCTCTCTGCACACTGCCTGTTTCCAGTGGCCAGGTCCCCAGGTGCCATCAAGAAAGGGCAAGTAGACACATAGAATCTGATTTGTGGCCCCACAAAGACTCAGCCTCTGAGCCACAGCCTAAAGCCATCATGAGGTCACTGACCCAGGGTTGCTACCCAGAGCAACATTCTTAACCATCTGCCACAACACCGTGCCCTGTCTCTGTTGGTGACTTCCTGTAGGTCATGTGGACAGAGATAGGCAGTATAGTGCTTGGTCACCTGCTGACTGCCCCTCACCAGGTAGGCTCCGTCGTTTGCAAAGTGTAGACGAATGTCCCTATTGAGATGGGGCCTGGAACAAGTGTGCGTGCTCAGAGCCCTGTGTGGATGGTGAGTGTCCGGCTGGGACATGTGCACACAGCACCTGGTTCGGGTCAGCCAGTCTTGCCCGAACTTCCTTTATAATTTTATGGTGTATGCTCTGTAGCCCGTTTTTTCTTTATAGAAAATGGCAGTAAAACCTTTGTGACTTTTGAAATGGTGGTACAACCACTGAACCAAAAGATAACTTTGGTTGTTTTCAATCTCCTTAAACTCCTTCGTTTCAATGGTAGACTGTCAGTTGGCTATTGAGGAGAATAGGTCTGAATTCTCCCTGGGTGTTCGTGTAGGTCTGTCTCTCCGCGTGTACTTTATAGCCACCCCTCCAGGCGTTTTTCTAATTTGCTGCTTCTGCCTGTGTCCCAACACACACTGGCCTAAACACCCTGTCTGTTCTGCAGCCCAGGATTACGTGTGCACCCTGCAAGGCAGCCATGCCATATGTACCTGCTGCTTCCAGCCCATGCCCGACCGGAGGGCAGAACGTGAGCAGGACCCCCGCATCGCCCCGCAGCAGTGTGAGTGAGGGCGTGTGTGCTGTCTGCCTGAGTGACTTCCCGCCACAGAGCTCGCCTGTGTGTCTTTCAGGCTCAGGACTGAGAGTGCGGTCCACACTTGTATGTGGTGGGAAGCCAAGATGCAGTTCTGTCTGCATCGGGTAGTCTTTGGTCCCACATGGCCATGTCAGTTGTCCAGCGTTTTTTTTTACCCTCGCCCGAGGATATTTTTCTGTTTATCTTCAGATTGCATGGGAAGAAGGGAGAGAGAGAGAGAGAAACATCGATGTGAGAGAGAAACATCAACTGGTTGTCTCCCGCACAACCCTCCCCAGGGCCAGGGATGAACCGCAACCGAGGTACATGCCCTTGACGGAATCGAACCCACTACTTTTTGGTCCTCAGGCCGACGCTCTAACCGCTGAGCCATACCAGCCAGGGCGAGTTATCCAGCTTTTCCCACCAATTGGTGAGGCCGTCCTGGACATAGACCAAGTTTCCATATTTGATTTTCTTTCTGGAGTTTGCATTTCACATCTGTCCCCATGTTGGGGCCACAGTCATTCTATTATGTGTCACTTTTATTTTTTTTAATTATTTTTTATTTTTGTAAGTATTACAGATGTCCCCCCCCCTTTCCCCCAATGATCCCCTCCTCCCCACTCACGTCTCCCTCCCCCCATTTTCCCCAAACTAATGTCTGTCCATTGATTGTGCATAATGCGTCACTTTTAAATCAGGTAGATAAATGTGATGCTTTAATTTAGAGTTTGGGGGTTGCTATTAAAATCAAGCTTGTCGTTTATTTGACTGCCCTTTGACCTGATTCCTTACTGAGGTATCCTGCCTGGCAATTGCGCTGTTTCCACAGGTGCTGTCTGCCTGCAGCCTTTCTGTCACCTGTACTGGGGCTGCGCCCGGACTGGCTGCCTTGGCTGCCTGGCCCCCTTCTGTGGTAATGCTGCTCCTCAGCCAGTCACCTCAGCCTCTGCATGTTCTCTTGGTGCACTTGAGGGCGGGATAGGATGGTGTGGCCTGTTGTGTGCCTGATGAAGGGGACGCCACTGTTGGGCACCACAAATTAACTAACTTTTCCTGGCACACTGCATGGATTTGTGATTTTGTAGTGTTAGCTCAGAACCAAGTAATACAGGAAAATTTGGGAGATCCTGAGTTCAAAGTCAGGAGAGTTTGTTTATGCACAAGGATTATCACCCCTAAAAAGTCACAGCCTGACTACAGTCTTCAGAGTTGTGATGACAGACCAGGCGCTGAGGAGACTTGCAGAGCTGGCCATTGCAGGAGGGAGGGAATGGAAGTCATTTTACTTGTTCTCAGTGTAAAGGTGTATTTTGTCGAATTTTTTATTCTTTGTAGACTCTGTGATGAAGGAAATGTGGTTATCTTAGCTGTCAGGTGAACGATGCTTTCATGAGTTGTCTATAAAGTGGATAACATTGCTTTTCTCCACCCGACAGAACTCAACCTGGGCGACAGGTGTCTGGACGGAGTGCTGAGCAACAACAACTATGAGTCCGACATCCTGAAGGTACCTGGGTTAGGTCAGGGCTGAGAGGAAGCCTTTCCAGAATAACTCTGCGTTTTCTGACTCATGCCACCACTGATTGTCAGCACCCTGTTGGATATGCCTGGGTTTCCCCATATTCCAAACACCAGGTGTTCGCTTTATGCCCGTCATGCCATGAATCCACAGGAATTGCTTCCATGGCTCAGCTCCTGCTCGCCCAAAGCAGAGGGTTTGTGGGCTGCGCCAGGACCTTCTCTCTGGCTCTCTTCCTTTCCGACCATTTTCTTCCCATGTCAGGAAGTGAGCCTGGCTCTTAAAGTTTTACTGTGTTTATTGTGCACATCAGCCCCTTGCCAAGGACTTTGCCTTCACCTCATTTACGTGTAGCATCACACATAGGACTGAGGGCCTTCTCACCTGCATGGCATGCTCCTGAGCACCCCTGCCCCTGGTTAGATGTGTACATGGCACTTTCTTGTAGGTTTGCACTGAAGGAGCCAAGCAGCTGCGTATGTGAAGGGCAGAGTGCAGATCCAGGCCCTCAGCTTCCTTGTCACTTGGTCATGGGCCGGTTGCTGCACTGCGGCTGCTCCGGCCAAGGTCGGGTGTCTCATACTCCTGTGCTGGGAATGTCCTTGCAGAGTTTTAGAGAGTTAGTGTGACTCCACACTAAGGGATCTGGAGTCAGCCTGCCTGTTGAGGCTTCCAAGAAGCATCTGGACAAGGATCCCTGTGCACTGGTTTGTGGACATGTTGCCACGCTGGGCCAGGTGGCTTGGTGCATGGGCTCTTCTGGCCGTACTAACCGTAGTCTTGGAAGCAGGTCCCCGTAAAGGTGTTCGGCTGCCCTCTGCAAAGACCCGCCACGTTTTCTTTGGGTTTACCCACCTTTGAGGGCCTTTCATGAACCGTTTACCCTCTTGTCCAAGCTCATGTTTTTCCTGTTGCCCTGTTTCCCCATCACAGAATTACCTAGCGGCCAGGGGTTTGACATGGAAGAACATGCTGACTGAAAGTCTTGTGGCTCTGCAGAGGGGAGTGTTCCTACTGTCTGGTAAGCTCATTGCACTTGCTTTCATCTAGAGAACAGTGTGCTTGCTGTGCATGGTCCCTTGGCCTCCTGTGAGGCAGTCACATCTGCCAGGCCACCTCGGCAGTGCTACCTGTCTACTTTCCCACATCCACAGCTTTGACCTCCACTCATCCTGACAGAGACAGAAAGAAAGGATTTTGGAATTTTTTTCTTTATTGATATTAGAGAGAGAAGGAAAGGGAGAGAGAGAGAGAGAGACAGAAACATCAATGAGAGAGAACATTGATTGGCCGCCTCCTGCATGCCCCCCACTGGGGATCAGGCCCACACCTGAGTGGGAATCAAACCAGCGACCTCTTCGTGCATGGGTCAGCACTCAACCACTGAGCCACACCAACCGGGCGGATTTTTGAATTTTTTTAAGTGAGGTTTGAGTCCACATGACACATTTCAGGATCTTTTCTCCCTGACAGGAGGGAAGGGCACAGCCCAAGAGATGTTGGCTCCACTGCTGGTCAGTTTTGAGATACTGGGGCCTGTTATTCCCAAACCCTCAGGTCCTCGTTGGCCTGTCGTTTGGTTTGTTGGTGACTGAAGGACGCCTCTTCTCCCAGGGCCGTAGGAAACGCAAGTGATTTTTATAAAAGATGTGAGAGGTTTGCTGGGAATCCTTCTAAGCTGTTTTGTGTCATGGACACACTCCAGGGAGTGTCTCAGGTGTTTTCTGCTGGGCAGCGCTGTGTGCTTGCCGAAATCTGTCAACTGGGGCTTATTTAACTCCTTTCACTTTTTAATAAGAATCACACGTCTCCCCCCAAATTTCTTAAGTGTACAGGGAAGTATGAAGGATAAAGTAATAACCATTGGAAATCCCACCACCTAAAAACATACTCAGTGATAAGTTTCTCATGACCACATACACCCATGTGCACATAACTTTCATAAATAATGTTCTGCTATGTATGCTGTTTTGTAACCTATTCATTCAGCAGTATATC
Source organism: Tadarida brasiliensis (assembly GCA_030848825.1). NCBI lineage: Eukaryota > Metazoa > Chordata > Mammalia > Chiroptera > Molossidae > Tadarida > Tadarida brasiliensis. The sequence continues at coordinate 243,689 of CM061277.1, forward strand.
TTGGACCCTTTCTATGTCAATAAAGATTAGTATCTTGAATTTTAATTATTACATAGTATTCTAATATAGTTTATTTACCCAGTTCATTAATAAAGGACGTTTAGGTTATTTCCCATTTCTCACTATCAGAAACTGCACTGCAGCTGCTGAGTGTGCAGCATGCAGATTTGAAAGTGGTCCCCTTGGATAAGTACACAGGGTTGTTGGACAATGGTGGGTGAGATTGTCATGAGACCTGTGCTCCCCAGGGCTGAGCCTCGGGAGGGGGTCCAGCATCCCCTGAGCTGGCAGCCACGTTTGTCTCTCAGGTCTTGTAAATAAGAAGGTGAACAGTGGTTCATCGTTGTTTTATTTGCCCATGTTTGATTACTAACAGACTTGAGGATGTTTTTGTTTTATGGGTCATTTGCTGTCTCTGACATCAGCCCATATTTGTGTTAGAGTCTTTGGATCTGGGGTGGGATCTGTGTGACGGCTTGTCAGCACGTGTCCTCAGTGTTGCCGGTGTTTCCCACTGTTTCCTTGGCTCTCACCTTCCTTGTACGGTTTCCATTGTGATGTTTACTGTGGGCACTCAGAGTCACAGACCCTTTCTTAGGTGCATTTGGTCTTCATGGCATACTTGGAAGTAGCTCAAGAGAAAAATCATATTCATTCTTCTCAGTACTTTTTTGGATTTTTGAAAGTATTAAAATTTTTTTACTTCAGTTGACTTGTTTAGCGGTAAGGAATTAGTTGGCATCTGGATTGGTTTTGTTCTCCTTTCCCAAACATCTAGCCCACTGTCTCCTCCTTTTTGTTTTATTTTATTTTTATCCTCACCCGAGGACATTTTTTCATTTTTTATTCAGATAGAATGGGAGGGAGAGAGAGGGAGAGAGAGAGAGAGAAACATCGAAGTGAAAGGGACACATCGAGTGGTTGCCACCCGCACGACCAACCAGGGCCGGGGACAAACTGCAACCGAGGTACATGCCCTTAGCGGGAACCGAACCTAGGTCTCTCTGGACCGCAGGACGGCGCTCTAACCACTGAGCCAAACCGGCCAGGGCATGTCTCCCCCTTTTTGGATCAACATGTTAGTTCCCCACTACTTTGCATGGCCACATCCGTCTTGCTGTTCTGCACATTGATGTTCCTGATGTCTGGCCATGCCCTCATGAGCCTGTGTTCTTCCAGATTACAGAGTCACAGGGAGCACCGTGCTGTGTTACTGCTGCGGCCTGCGAAGCTTCAGAGAGCTGACCTACCAGTATCGGCAGAACATTCCCGCCTCTGAGTTGCCAGGTAAGAGAGGCCCACCCCCCACTCCCCCATCACTTGTTTGCTGTGGCTTCCATGTTCCTGCATAATAGGGAGACACTCTGCCTTGGCCTTTGTTTGGTGTTCCTGGCAGAGGGCTGCCTCAGGCCCTGGTTGTCAGCTGTGGTGTGGGTTTCTAAAGCAAGATGCACAAAACATCCTAGAGACAGCTGGAGTAATCTCATTTCCTGAATTGGGTTTTCAGTAAGCAAAGCATTTTATTCCTTTCCTGGAACAGTGGAAGGAAACTAGTTGTAAAGTGTGACAAAGTGCTGTGCATTTCAGCTGCAGTTTCTCTTTGGGTCCCAAGGCAAAGTCCCTGAGCTGAGTTTGGTGAGTATGGGGTACATACTACACATTGTGATGTTTTTTCTTCCTAGTGGCTGTAACTTCCCGTCCCGACTGCTATTGGGGTCGCAACTGCCGCACTCAGGTGAAGGCCCACCACGCAATGTGAGTGATGCTGTGCTCTCTGCTGGGCAGGGGCAGAGTGTCAGCTCAGGACCTCAAGGCTAGGTGGGGGCTAACACAGTCCTGCAGAAAGGCAGACCCTTGTTCTGCCCAAGAGGATTTTTCAAGTGTTTCAGCCAAGTTGATATCTCAGCTTTTTTTTTTTAATCCTCACCCGAGGATATTTTTCCATTTATCTTCAGATAGAGTGGGAGGGAGGGAGGGAGAGACAGAGAGACAGAAACAATGTGAAGAGAGACATATCGATTGGTTGCCTCCAACACAACCCCAACCAGGGCTGGGCACTGAACCACAACCAATGTTCGTGCCCCTTGACTGGAATTGAACACAAGACTCTTTGGTCCGAGGGCTGATGATCTAACCACAGAGCCAAACCGGCCAGGGCAGATATCTCAGCTTTTAAGGAAGTTTGTGAACTAGCCAACTAGTATCTACTTACAAATATACCACTTTAGTCATGTAGTATACAAGTAGTGTAGTCATTTAGGAACTCTGCTCTCCTGTTACCTCATTTCGTGAAACACTTGCATGGAAATGTTCGCCTTCCTCTATTACCTCCATAAACACAGTCATCATTCCCAACTGACTCATTTGAGGGTTAGCACTTTCCAGATCAGTGGCCGTGGTCACTGAGAACGCCCTTCCCAAGCCACGGGCTCAAATGCTTGCTTTGCCACTGCATACCTGAGGCTATCGCTAATGCTGTTGTCGGGTATCTGTGATTGCTCTAAACTGGTCACTCACCAGGTGTTTCTTATGAGATCCTTAAAGGAGTAAGCTCACCTGCACTTGTACGCTGTAGGTGAGGTGGTCATGTGATCAGTCATGTGGAAAGATGCTGTGTGGGGCTACTTTGATCCCCAGTCATTCATGGTTCAAATTACAGTACAGTTGATCCTTGAACTGTGGGTTTGAACTGTGCTGGTCAATTGAAAACCTAAATGTAAACAGACCACACAGTTCTCAATTCCGCGTCGCTCGAGGGTCAGCTGTAACTGAGGGAGTCTTAGTGCAAAGACTCGGTGAGAACTCTGGTAAGGGCAGCTCCCTCTGAGGAATGACTGGAATAAAACTCTTGCTTTATGTTTGAGCAAAAATAGTGTGTGGACCAGACCATTTTATTACAAGAGAATGAATTTCACTAGTAACTGGCTAACCTTTCTTGATGAAAACCTGGGTAGGGATAGCAAAGGTATAACCATCTTCCTCCGGGGATACCCTGCTCTTCCCGGAGAGGCAAGTGTCCATACAGTCACCCAGCAGGCCTGCCCATCAGGTACCATGGGGATGCTGAGGATGCGCAGCTTTTAGTTTCTTCTCCAAGAAAATTACCTAAAATGTTCAATTTCTATTTTAAAATTTAAAAAGGAGAAAAGAACGTTGCCTTTGGTTTCTTTGATGGTGTTAAAAGTGTGCTGCTGTGAGCCCCCATGCACACAGTTTCTCTTGTCCAGTGGGCAATTTCAGAATTGGCTTATTTGAATACTTCTCTGGTGCTCTCGTGTATAATTTGACTGCTTTCTCCTTGCAGGAAATTCAATCATATCTGTGAACAGACTAGGTTCAAGAACTAAGCATCCGAGGAGGCACCAAGATGGCTTGGGAGTATAGGAGTCAATGACGGCAGTGTTTCAGGAAATACTAAATATGAACAGTTTAAGGGCATTTTACACTCCCCCTCAGGGCATGCATCCAGTACTCTGGTGTGACTTTTTCTTCTGTGGAGGAGACAGTCTCAGTGAGGCCCAGCAGCGGCCTAGGCGGCCTGGGGTGCACGACTGACCTCTGAGCTTGGGGCGCCCGAAGCGCTTCAGCCAGAACAGCCATCAGCTGTTCCCTCCTCCTGAGATGGTGATAAGCAGGTTTGCTCTCTGTACCTTTCCCACAGCCCTGGTTAAAACGCATGTCTCTCTTCAAGAAAAGTTTCATGGGAGAAAAAGGAAAGTTTGTCAGAAACATTCTGTTTAAGGAAAAGATTTACAGTGCACAGGCTGTGCAGTGCCCCCTGGGGAAAGCCACAGCTCTTACATGCTTTTTATTTTAATAGGGTTGGTGCTTATCTTCTAGTAAGATTTAAATACCACAAACTGTAGCACAAATAATATAAATTATAATTTACAAATTGACTAAAATTGAGGATAGTATGGTATTTGAAAGAATAAAGTATGTTTCTCTTTATTAATAAAAACATCAGGTGTCCAGAACTGCTAACCCTGGACACCAACATTGGGTTTGAGGTCCCCTCCCAGGTGTGGGTAAGTTGGGTCTCCACCATGCCGAGCCTGCAAGGAAGCAAAGCGATGGTCCCTGCTGCTCTTCCGTCAGCATAGCTGCAGGCCCCACCCACTGTCCCCTTGTTCTGTATTCCTTCCTGTGGGCGGCCAAGGGCCAGGTGCAGGTCAGCCCTGGTGGCACCACGACCTTACTGAACCCTCTTCCCACCAGGGGCACAAGGGGCCTTTGCTTCCACTAGTCCTTGCCCTTTCCTCCTGCATTGGGTTTGCTGTCATCTGGAATAATACTTGAAATTTTGTTCTTTGTAAAAGAAATGTTTTTTATCTTTTGTTAAAATCACCTGTTAAGTTTGTTTGCAAAACTGTAACTTTTTTGCTTCTTCTCAGGAATACAATTTTCAACTGTTGTCTTGCTCTTGATACAGACTGAGAAGCAGCACCTGTGTGTGAGAGAAGGCCTCCTTCCTGCATCTAATAAACAAGCCGTGTCTGTTTCTCTCTCATGTTTGTGTGTTGGTTATGATGTGCCCCTTCCCATCACAGGGACAGGCAGCCATAGATGTCACTAGTTACAACTTACTACTAAGGAGATTCCACTGAGCTGGCCCTTGGGCACAAGTGACCTGGGCCTGGGGCCCAGGTCTGAGCACCCCAAAAAGTCACGGGGTTTCCACCGACCCGAAGGAGCCACAGCCTATTGGTCCACATTGAAGTGGGTTGTTATGTCTCTGTTGCAAGTGTGTGCTCTTTGCTTCTGTTTCCCTCCTCTCTGTCCTGTCCCTTGGGAAGTCAGCAGAACTGAGTGCAGCAGAGATAGGTGCTTTTGATATCATGCCTAAGAAACCAAAGAACCAATATGGAGAGGCATACCATGTTCATGGATTGGAAGACTCAAACATAGTAAAGTTGTCAACTTCCCCCAAATCAATCTATAGTTTTCTAATTCCAATGGAAAACCCAGGAAGGATTTTTACAGACAAGTTTATTCTAAAATTTATATGGACGGGCATGAGTCCTAGAATAGCTATAGCAGTGAGTAAAGTTACCTGGGAGGAATGCCCTTTTGGACGTTACAGCTTTCTGCAAAGCTCCCAGGATAGGTTGGGAGGTCACAACAGAGCCAAGAGCCTGGAAACAGACCCACACAAGCAGCCAAATGGTTTCTGACAAATGTGCCAAAGCCAGAAAGGAGAAAGGACAATCTCTTAATGAAGTGTGCTGGAACAATTTGCTATCCATAGGCAAAAGAAAAAACATAAACCTCATGCTATATGCCAACAAAGTGTTTTTTAAAAAAGGTAAATCGGTAGGGCCAGAGGAGGGTTCACTTATGCATTGGCGCGCTGGAAGGCTTCGGGTTCCTAGGGGCCTGAGGTCCCGCCTCCGCGATTTCTAGCCACAGTCCCCACAGCAGGGGGTGGCCACGCCCACAGCCTGGCAGATTGGGCAGGGCCGGAGCCCTGGACACGCCACTTCCGCCGGAAGTTCAATGGTCCCGCTTCCTGTCGGAGTTGATCTTGCAATTCAGGAGGATGCGTTTCTACACCGAGAAGAGTCGTAAACTCGTTTTCTGAAATCTGCTTCTGGTCAGTTGTGAGTGGGCTCGATGTCGGCCCTGCAGCCGGAGAAGCCCCGGCCCGAGGGCGGCTGCTGACGAAAAGAGATCCTTCTCTCCGGAACGAAGGCAGCACCCACAGGCTGTTTCCGGGGGGGCCGAAGCCGTTGCCGCGCCCCGCCCCGCCCCTGGCGCGGCCACGTCTCCGTTGGACCCGCCGAGCCGGGCCGCCGCCGCCGCAGTTCCTCCGCGCCGGGGTGAGGGTCGCGGGAAGCTTCCAGGTCGGGACTCGCCCGGGGGCGGGGGGTGCAGGGCCGCCGGGGGTCCAGGGGCGGGGGGCGGAGGGCGGCGGGCGGCGGGCGGGCGGCGGCCGAGGGGCGGCGGGGCCTGGGCGGGCCCGGAGGGCCGGCCTTGTCTCCTGCTGGAGCGGCGACGCCCCGCTCCACACCGTTGCTCGCCCCGGGGCCCGGAAGCCGGCCTGTGCAGGTGTCTGCGGAACTGGCTGCGTGACCGTCCCTGCATTCGAGCCCCGGAATGCTGTCTGCGCGTGACGGGGCGGGATCGGGGCAACGGCGCCGCCGCGGCTGCGGGAGCTGCCGAGGGACCTGGGGCAGCGCGTGAGCCCTTTTGCAGACGTGCTGTCAGGATGACAGGCGTGACATGGTGTCGCGGGGTTGGTGTGAGGCCGTGTTTAAAGCATTCGTGTGTCTGCCTCTCGCTGCGCTGGATTCCCTGTCGTTTCCTGGCGCCTAGAGGTGTTTCTCTGGGGCGGTGACACTTTCCAGAGCGAGTGGGCCAGGCGTGGTCACCAGTGTGGAGTAGGTGAACAGCTCAGACTTCCTTCAACAGGTATTTATTGAGTGTCGGTCGTGGGCCGGGCACTGTTCCTTGTAGGTCCTGGGACACGGGTCCCTGCCCTCACCAAGCTCACGTTGTGCTGGAGGGATAGGGACAGTCAGTAAGCGGATTGCTGAGAGTTTTGGATGGTGCTTGGGTGGGTCTGGGAGGCCTGTGTGGGGAGGTGACTTTTGAGCCCACGTCCCTGTGACAGGAGGCTAACTGTGCAGAGCTGTGGAATGAGAGTGTTACAGGCAGAGTGAACCTCAAGTGTGAGGACCCTGAGAGGAGTCAGTTTGGTGTCCTTAGGTGAAGTGTGGCAAAGGTGAAAACAGGGAAGTGACAGGAACAGGGATGCAATGGAGGGAGGAGCCAGATGGGGTGCAGCTCCCTAGTTTATGGTGGGAGGCTTGGATTTTATTGTCAGGGTAACTGAAAGCCACTGGGACGTTGTAAGCCATATATAGGTAACTCATGGATTTTTTAAAATCTTTTGAATTGTTGCCCTGCCCGGGTGGGTCAGTTGCTTGGAGCATCATCCCATACACCAGAAGGTTTCAGGTTTGATTCCAGGTCAGGGCACATATCTGGGCTGCAGATTCGATCTCCAGTTGGGGTGGGTGTGGGAGGCGACCCATCAATGTTTGTCTCTCTCCCCCTTCCTGTCTCTCAAAAAAAGTTTCTGTTTGAGTTGTCCCTTTAACATTAGAAACATAACCCTTGACAGGAGAGCTCTGTCTACCTTGAATAGTGAGAAAAAGGAAATAAAAACTATCCAACATCACTGAGATTCAAAGTGGCCCCCTCCCCCCCTTTTTCTCTTGGCTGGTTGCCTTAAGTGGCATTATACTTGAAGTGAGAATATATTCAGTTGCCTTGTACCTGTCAATTTTGACAAGCAACAATTGGAAGGAAATAACCTAATGATAATAGCGACCATTTTTTGAGGACATTGGAGAGACCCTGTGCCTTGTTGCACTTCATCCTGGAAAATATTTTGTATTACTTTCTTATTCTCTTACTGTGAGAGTGGTTTAACAGTGTGCCCATGCTCGCAGCCGAGGTGGTGGGGTTGGGATTTGAAGTCCAGACGTCTCTGCCTGAGCCTGTCCAGCAGGCTTCCTAGGGTTTCACTCTGTGTATTGGTCTCTGTATGTTTTTTGTTTGTTTGTTTGTTTTTTCCTCACCTGAGGCTATTTTCCCATTTATCTTTACATAGAGTGGGTGGGAGGGGGGAGAGAGAGAGAGAAAGAGACAGAGAGAGAGACAAAGAGAAACATCAATGTGGTAGAGCTACATTGACTCGTTGCCTCCCGCACGACCCAACCAGGGCCGGGGATGAACCGCAACCGAGGTACGTGCCCTTGACTGGAATCAGACTTGAGACTCATTAGTCCACGGGTGGACGCTCTAACAGCTGAGCAAAACCGGCCAGGGAGATTCTGTACTTTTGTTCATTTGTGTGGCCTCAGCTAGACATTATCTTCTAGGGAAAATCTGTTTTATCTTTGGCCATGTTCTGTTGTTCCTAATTACCAACAGGAACAACTTAAATGAGGTGTTAAGTGTATATACCAAATTCAGCTGTTACGTGTATATACCAAATTCATGTAATCTGCTCTATGGGGGAAGCTGGGAGTCACACAGGTGCTTGAGACAGTGGTTTTTCAGCATGAGGTCCCTTGATGTCAGGCAGGGTTGAACCTGGAGTTAAGAACACTTTTCAAAGTTTTAAGTGATAGTTTTGCCCTGTGTCTTCCCTCCAGGAAACACACAGAATGCAGGTTGCCAGAAATGATACTGTGATAAGACTGATCTCTTTATTTTTTTTTGAAATCACACAACGGAGTGCATGTTACCAATAACAGCGTCCCAGCTGTCTGACCCTACTCCTTGTCTTGGTTTTGTCAGCAGTCTGAGGTCATGAGGCCCTGAATGATTGAGTCATGATAAGTAAAATTCCCATGAGGCTGAGGGTAGACAGAGACTGCCAGTGCACCGCCTGCAGGGACTGCTGTGGCAGTCAGCGAACTCTGTCTCTTGTCCGGCTTCAGGAGGAGCTGCACATGAACAGGAGCCATCTTCATGAGTTACCACAACAAGTCACTGTCACGGGGTCTCCCATTCTGGAGGGGGTAGAACTGCTTGGGAATCAAAAGGTTTCTTGTTTAGCAAGAAATCCAAATAAAGGGAACTAAAGGATTGGAGTATGTGGTGGCATCGGGCTCAGACAGCTGACACATTTGTCTCCATGTGTTTCTAGTAGGAGTAGACTTTTCTTGTATTTGAAAAGGCAGTGTTGATGCTCACAGATGCACACACTGTGTAATTCTGTTTTGGAACCACTGCTTGGTCTCTAAGGGGTGGAACTTGGTGGAGCCAAAGATTTAAGTCAGTAGCCTGCCTTGGTCACCAACTCTAGGTAGGGATGCCAGGGCAGACTTGGAGTAGTGGTTTCTACTTCCAAGGATCTAACAGCACAACAGAGGTGATGGGCACACGCACAGCTGTAGTGTATGTACACACAGGGGTGTCGTGATGGCTGAGGCAGTGGCCAGGCCAGGTGCTGTACCTGACGCCTAGAAGAGACTTCAGAGCAGCACCTGGTGGTACATGGAAGGAATTTGGGAGTTTGCCTGGTGGTCCAGGGAAGAGGGCATCCCAGCAGAAGGACCAGCTTCCGCCTCAAAAGCACTCAGCTGTCGTCATTACTCTTTCATGTGTCATGGAGAGCACCAAGGTGATGGAGACGTCTTCACCCACATTTCAAAGCAAAGTACAAATGTTTCCTCTTGTTAGAGAACTTGTCGGGATGACCAGCACATAGAGTATGCCGCATGCTGTGAGCGCTGATTCCATATTGGTTCTTACACATCATCTGGAATCATCTGTCCCGTGATGAAGGGGCCAGTCTGGCCGTCCTGTGCTTGTGTGCCTTGCCTGGCTTTGTGGTCTCTTCTCAGCAGCATCTTACCACGGCCTGGCCAGCATACCAGCAGCCACCCCAGGGAGTCCTGGGATTGAGTCAGCGGGGCAGGCTTGATGGGCATTGCAGAGGTTTTCTGTGGAGCCTGGACCATGTGGATCGGTGATTTTCAGAGGGGCCTGTGGGACTTGCAAGTTCCTTGGTGCCTGCAAGGGCCTGTTTGTCTGCCCCACCCACCACCTGGAAAGTTGGGATGAAAGAGAGGTTACTGGTTACTGTAGACACAAGAATGAAATGGAGAACTCACTGCACTCAGGATCACGTTTTCTCCACCCTCAGCACCTCCCTTCCTTTCTCTGATTCAGATGCCGTTTCAGTCTGGTGCCAGTGCTTTTTGATGAGCTACAGCGGATTGTAGTCGTGTTCACACATTTCTGTCAACGGTCCTTTCTAGTGCAAACCCTTAGTGCTAGTGTTATGCTTAGTAGTAGATAGAACCTTTCATGTAGGGTGGGGCAAAAGTAGATTTGCAGTTGTTCGTGTGGAGAATAATACAACTAATAGATAATAATACAAGAATAAACTGTGTTTCCAGTACTCACAAGTGTAGACTTACTCTTGCCTTACCCTGTATTGTGAACACCACTGTTTTGTTTTCTTTTCTTTTTGGTGGTGTGGTTGTGGTGACCATCACTGTTCTTAACCCACAACGTCTTTGGCCTGTAGGGTGCCAGATAGCAGGAAGGAATGTGTAGGTTATTAGAGCTTCAAGCCAACCACAGAGGGACACTCCCATCACTAGTCATTGGCTGCATGGGTGCCATTCATGGGACAGGTAAGATATTCAGAGTAAATGTCCCTGGAAGAGCAGGCACAGCTTTGTCAGCCCTCCTGGTGAGGACCACTGCCCAGCTCTTATCCAGATGTCTGTGGGATTTGTGAGCTGGGGAGGAAGGTCTTGTAAAGTTTTGTCCTGAAACATGTGAAACACAGAATAGTGCACATGATAACATGAAACATTTTAAAGGAAGTAAATGCCAGCGTTACCACAGAATGAGTAACAGCTAACACCTTATCTGTTGACAAGGAAACAAGGTGATAGTATTCTCAGCCACTTTACAAGCGATAACCAGTTGCTAAACTGGGCAGAGTTGTTCCCTTAAACTTAGCTTCGCAGGATGGGCTAAACGACATTAGTCAACTTCTGTGAGATGCTCTCTCTGCTCTCATTCCACAGGGGCTGCTTTTCCGTTTCCTTGATTCCTGTGCTTCCCCAACACAGTGGACAGTGACCACGTTCCCACAGCTGGTTCTGAGCGGTGGCCTTGGCACCTTCTCTTTTGGGAGGGGAGCCCTGTGAGGCCTCTGAGTGCTTAGGCCTATGTGTCCTACCTGCAAATCCCTGGCCACATGTGGCTGTTCACCCCCAAATTTAGTTAAATTAATAAGTAAAAACTCAGTTCCTCAGTTGCCCAAACCCCTCACCCCGAGCTCAGTGGCCACCAGTGACAGTTACAGTGCCAGCTGCAGGGCTGCTTTGTCCTGGCAGGACGGCCTTTGGCCAGCACCAATGACGGCAGTAAGCACCTTCAGGAACAGGCCTCGGTGTGGCTGGTTCAGCACTTTCTCCTCAAAACCTAGGATATTGTAGGTGCTCAAGGATTTTTGTTGAATAAAAAGTCTGTGTTTGTTTCTTAGACATATGCAGGTTGAGATGCAAATGTTAATCATGGAATTGTTACTTTGACAATGAAGTTTCATAATATTTTCTTCCTGTTTTCCCTTTTATCAGGTATCATGATATTACTTGGTTTGATTTCAAGCCATTTATGAGACCTTAAATCTCTCGAAAATGGAAAACCTCGTGCCATCCTTCCTGGAGGACCCTGACTGTTGGTGATGGCAGAACCAAGCCTGCCAGCAGCCGGGCAGCCCCCGCGTGTCAGTCGGCCCAGTCTGAGTCGTCCTGACCATGGACGGAGCGGCGGCCATGCAGGGCAGCCTCTTGGAGGATGGGTCCCACAGTGACACTTCAGCCCATCTTGACACCCTCCCAAAGCCCCCGGGCCCACGGACGCTGCCTGACCAGTGGGAGGAAGCACAGCGTAAGTCATCAGGTGCTCTGTGTGCTGCTGCCACTTGGCCTTCAAACAGGAGGACATGGGTCAGCTGCACTTTGGGGGAAGACTGTGGTGTTTAAGATGATAATGAACTTTCATTCAAAGTGTGTTTCTACTAATCGGGTATGTGTCTTTTCTTAGTTGATGCCAACTTTAAATCAAGTGTCATGTGTGTTAAACAGAATAGGAACTGCCCCACTTTCTGCCCCTTAAGGTTTCTGTGGACCGTTCTTACACACTGTTGTTCCTGGACTAATATTCTACCTTTCTGGTTGGTTTGCTGCCAGAATTGTACCTACTGGGATCCAGAATGGTCCAGTTGTGATCTAAGGATTATCGGATCACATTTGCATGTTAGCTGATGGCTTATTTGTTCATCAGAAGTACAGAGTGAATTATTCACAGAGTCTATGCCCCACTCTGGTCAGGATGCTCAGTGCAGTGAGCGCTTGGAAATTGCAGTGTGGACGTACTGACTAGGGGAATTACGTTCTGGTTCTTGGAAATGATGTTCAGGCACCTAAAATGGCTCTGCTGTTACTGCTCCCAAGTCAGGTGAGGCTGGTGACAGCATGGGTGGGCCTGAGACCACGGATCCACAGGGGGGCGGATGGGATCCAGCCCGTAGATCCTCCACACGGTGCTGTGAGTCCTCCAGAGGGTCCATAATTTATCTCGGCCTCACTGTCCTATTGTGTGAAATGAAAGATTAGTGGAACCTGCCTCTCAGGGTCATCGTGAGGCTGGAGGAAATAGCCTACATAAAATATAGCCCGGCCGGTGTGGCTCAGTGCCTGAGCGTCAACCCATGCACCAGGAAGTCGCCGGTTCGATTCCCAGTCAGGGCATATGCCCAGGTTGTGGGCCAAATCCCCAGTGGGGGGGGGGGCATGCAGGAGGCGGCCAGTCAATGTTCTCTCATCGATGTTTCTATCTCTCCCTCTCCCTTCCTCTCTGTCTCTCTAAAATCAATAAAGAAAAAAATTAAAAAAAAAAACCCACAAACACAAGCATGTGGGAAGCATTGTCATCATTGTTATTTGTTTATAATTAGGCCTGTGTTTGGGAACAAAGTCTTGTTTATTGGGCCTTCTCACTTTTAGATATTTTTAAAGTACAATATGATGCTCAGTGATTACTTTGTTACATAAACAGTAAGGTTTTTGAGACTCTCCCAGATCTATAAACTGGTCAGAAAGTGGTATTCGTCTGACTGACTTGTATCTGAAATGCAAGCCCGCCCCCTCCCACACACAGACACACACACACACACACACACACACACACACACACACACAGTGGAGCTGATGGGGTCTCTTGTGTGGGAGCAGACATTGGTCTGTTGGTGTCAGGGCCACGGGCGGGTCCCCTTGCTCTGGTTTGTGTCTGTGACGCCTATTCGTATTCTGGTTTTTCTTTAGGGAGGCTTGAGTGGAAGTAGCTGTATTAGTTGGGACTCAACATTTCAAGTGATAGAAACCCACTTTAAATTTGCTTGAGCAAAAGGGCACGTCACGGGCCTCTCCCTTCTTCCACACACCCTGTTGGTTCTTCAGCCTTTGACGGGCTGGTCCACCAGCATGAGGGGCAGGGAAAAGACTAACAGTTATTTAATTGTAGGAAGTTTCTTCCTTTTTTCCTTTGGACAGGAAATAGGTTTAAATTAATGTATAAAGAAGTGTATGTGTGATACTATTAGTGGGTGAAACTGAGCTTGATACATTGATGTATTGTCATCTTTGTATGAACTTGGGCTTCTACCTGACAGGTGTTCCTCGAGAAGCACAGACTTGAGGCTCAACTTTGCTGAAATCATTCTGATCAGCTAATCCACCTCTTTGCCTTCGATTTCTCATTTTGGAGGATGACTCTCTACTTTGAAATGACTGTGAGGCTGTGGCTCTGAATAGCACTGTGGTTCCTAGCGCCCATTAGAAACATGGTCACCTCTGTTTTAAGCATTTGTTTTCTTTGGCTGTCTTGTTAACACAGACTTTCACAGGATTTCTCATTGGTCCTGTTTAAATGAAAAGGAAATGATACTTAAATTCTTTAACCAGAGGGTGAGGGCATTCTACAGATGAGGATGGCGGGCTCGGAGCGGCGCAGCATCCTGTCCCGCATCCCGCACACAGCAGGGCAGCCAGGGCCTGCTCTCCTCCCAGAATGAACAAATACAGGCTTTGGAGATTGCTCATGCTTACATTACTAGATTCTCTTTCACTGTTTTGGCTGCATATCTGCAAAATAACCTGAGTGGGTTGTTGCCATTGTGATGGCCCAGCATGCCCTCTCTTCCAGGTGCCAGCGTCGAGGTGAACAGAGCTATGGATGAAGGAGAAAGCCCAGATGTGCCCAACGAGGGTGACACCTGTCAGAACGGGCCAACGCCACAGCTCCCAGGCCCGCCGTTGGCTCTCGGTCCCACCAAGAGCCCTGTGGGTCCTGATGCCCCTCCAGGTGTGGCTGGTTTCCATGACAACCTAAGGAAGTCTCAGGGGACTAGTGCTGAGGGCAGTGTTAGAAAAGAAGCTTTGCAGTCTCTCAGACTCAGTCTTCCTATGCAAGAAACGCAACTGTGTAAGCATCCGCCCCTCCTCCACCCCCGCCCCAACCTCCCTCCCCCCCCCCGCCCTTTCCTGTGTCCCATCCGTCATCACCTTCAGAGGCATTCTCTTTTGTCAGCCTGGTGGACTGTGCATGTATCAGATGGCTCCATTTTAGAGAGAGAGCACATGTCTTCATGGTCCGATACTGCTGGTAGAGCTCCAGGTCCAGGTGTGTGTCTGTTGTCATCCTGGATTGTGAGCAGGCAGCCCATGGGAAATTAGTCTCGACAGTTACACTTTGAAAGCTTTCTTTTATGAATTATTTTAACCAGCGTTGATTTTGTGCTGATCCCTGGGATTCAGGGATGAATGAATCACAAACTGGCAGCCTGTGAGCCCAAGAAGCCTCCAGGCTGTTGTCGGACACTTTTTTCTCATACCCAGACATATACTTTTACTCAGTGGGATCATATCACCCCTCCTGGTCGTCCACATTCACACATGACCTTACACAGGCCTCTGTAAACAGAAAGGGTTGGGGTCGTTGTTTTTTTGTTTTTGTTAATTCTCACTCGAGGTTATTTTTCCATTGATTTTAGATAGAGTGGAAGGGAAGAAGGGAGAGAGAGAGACATCGATGTGAGAAAGACTCATTGATTGGTTGCCTCCTGCGTCACCCCAAGGCCAGGATCAAACCCTTCGGTCCTCGTGCCAGTGCTGTAACCACTGAGAAAAACTGTCTAGGGCATCATTGCTTACTTATTTATTTATTTTTAAATATGTTTTTATTGATTATTTAGAAAGAGGAAGGAAGAGAGAGATAGAAACATCAATGTGAGAGAGAAACATCAATCGGCTGCCTCCTGTAGGCCCCCAACTGGGGATTGAGCCTGCAACCCAGGCATGTGCCCTGACCGGGAATCAAACTGGGACCTCTCAGTCCATGGGACGATGCTCCATCCACGGAGCCACACCGGCCAGGCACATCATTGTTGTTTTAAACGTGACTGTGTTGTTCCCATTATCACGTTTGCTCACTCAGCACAGTCGTGTGGACTGCCCCAGGTCGTCTGCTGCAGTGCACAGCTCGTGCTCACGCCGAAACGTCTCCACTTCAGTGTGGAGCTTGCACTTCCCCGATCACTGCGGGGGGGGGGGTCCATTAGCCATCTGGTCGTGCCTCTCTGAGAACGGTCTTTTCTTTTGTTTAGCCCGTATTTCTTTCTCTTTTTTTTCTTCTTAATTATTGATTTTTAGAGAGAGAGGAAGGGAGAGGGAGAGAGAGATAGAAACATCGATGAGAGAGAACATCAACTGGCTGCCTCCTGCATGTGCCCTGACCAGGAATCGAACTGGAGACCTCTTGGTGCATGGGGTCAACGCTCAACCACTGAGTCCCACCGGCCGGCTAGCCCGTATTTCTTTTGGATTGTTTGCCTTTTTCTTCACAGGCATTATTTTGTTAAGGCGGTGGTATGTTTTAAAGATTTCCGGAAACTCACTCTCAACATTTAAGTCGAGACATCATGTAAAAGCCTGCGTTCCTGCTCTGAGAGATGTGTGAGCTCTGGCCTCAGATGCCCACATGGCAGTGACCTGTGCTACCCTCTGCTCTTCCTAGGCGGGTTTACTCGTGACCCTGACTCTCAAGCTGTGTCTGGTGTTGGGTGGGCAGGTTTGGGCTCCCTGCCTGCAGCCACAGGCCTCTGGGTTCCGCCGTCTGGACCCTCAGCCTTGAGAAAAGTACTAGGCGTCTGATAAAGGCACAAATCAGTAAAGATGTTGGTCAATTTCTAGGGAAATTAATGGAATTCCAGTGCTCAGGTCTTAGAGGTTATTTAAAACAACAGCTGCTTGCCCTGGCCGGTCTGGCTCAGCGGTTAGAGTGTCGGCCCTCGGACCAATGAGTCTTGGGTTCGGTTTCCATCAAGGACACGGCATGTACGTAGGTTGCGGTTGGTCCCTGGCCCTGGTTGGGTTGTGCAGGAGACAACCAGTCAATGTGTCTCTCTCACATCAGTGTTTCTCTCCCTCCCTCCCACTCTATCTGAAGATAAATAGAAAAATGTCCTCGGGTGAGGATTTTAAAAAATAATAATAAAATAAAACAACAGCGGCTTGCCCTGGCTGCTTTGACTCAACGGTTAGAGTGTTGGCCAAAGGGTCTCAGGTTCGATCCCTGGTCAAGGGCACGTGCCTAGGTTGCAGGTTTGATCCCAGCCCTAGTCAGAGGGAGGCAACCAGTTGATGGGTCTCTCTCACATCGATTTTTCTCTCTCCTTCCCTCCTTCCCTCCCTCTGTCTCTATCTAAAAAATCAATGGAAAAATATCCTCAGGTGAGGATTAACTAACTAAATAAACAAAACAGCTGTCTAAGTGGTTAAATTAGGACATTGATCTGCTCTTGTCAGCGTGTTCCCCTCAGCAGCGTCTAACACGCATGTCTGCTGTACAAGATAGAAACCGGTGACTGGTACCATTGCACACCCTGTTCACCCTCAGTTACCCAAAGGAAAATGTTTGGGTTTAGATATTTTAAGTTCTGTTGTTTGCCTAAAATATAATGTGACTTGTTATTGCAGGAATTTAGGTAACCTGTGGATAAAATCGTATCTCCAGATGTAACTGCATAGAGAAAGCACGTTGGGTGTGACATGCTCACGTGACTGGGTGTCATTCCACCAGGACTGCTCTTCACTGGTTCCTCTGACCTCAGAGGTCGGAGCTGGAGCACAGTGAGGGCTCACCACAGGCACTGTGCTTGAGTTCAGTTCTTTTGTTACTAAGTGGCAAGTTGCCCTTGTCCTGTTATACCCACTGGATGCTGTAGGGACCCCGGGCCCTGGGCGTGGCCAGGGCGTCTTTGACCAGATGGGTCCTGTTGGTGGCCAGTGTCCTGGGCCCACAGTTTTTCTCCACCTGAAAGTAGGCCTTTCAAACTAGACACATGCATTGTTTAGAGGCTTAAGTCATATTGGTGATTAGATGCAGAACAGCCGAGTTGCAGTTCTGGTTTGTCTTACGTCCTGGTGCTTTCTGAGTTTCTAAGTGGCCGCTTCCCCCCTACAGGCTCAACGGAGGCTTCCCTGCCCCTGGAGAAGGAGGAGCAGGTCCGACTTCAGGCTCGGAGGCGGCTGGAGGAGCAGCTCAAGCAGTACAGGGTGAAGCGCCAGCAGGAACGAGTGAGTCGCTCTTGAGCAAACTGACGGAGAGCTTGCGTGTAACAAGCTGTGGTTAGTCAGACGTCATCCTAGGACCTGCTGTGTACTTCTCTGTGCTTCTCTGGAAAGGTCACTTCTCTCGTTTGGTTCCCTCCCTTTGGGGAGTTTCTAGCAGGGCCCTGGTTCCTGCCCTGTCCGGTTCTTCTTCCCTTGGAACAAACACATTTCAGCCTTAAATCTGCCATTTGGACAGCAGAGACAGCCAGTGCTTGGCTATCATTGCTCTCTGTGCTTGAGCAGCTGGCCAGTCCCAGTCCTCAGAGGAGAAATGGTATTATTTACACCATTATTATTATGTTGGTGATGCCTTGGAAAACTCTAGAGAATCAACTAAAAGTGATTATAAATTTATAAAAATATAAAATTAGTAAAATAATTAGAATTCAGAAATTTGGCTTAAAGGTACAGATATTATAAATCAAGAGTTATCCTAATAAGACCAATTATAATATTAGTGGGGAAAGATAGTATTTGTAATTAAAAAGATAAACTGTCTAAGCATTAGGTTAAAATGGCAGTAAAGTGGTTTAGCATCTAGATGAACACTGTGTGACTTCCTTTGCAAGCACTTATGAATAAGTGGAGGGAAAACTTGTTCATTATCCTGTAAGTATTTATAGACTTAAAGTATTTCTCATTCAACAGGACCTTTTTTTTATAATTTTATAATTTTTAAATTTATCTAAAAGTACAAACATGGGAATGTAGCCAGGAAAATGTAAAGAAGGACTTGCTGATAGCTGTTTTTAATTGTAATCAAGTCACAGTCATTGACATGTGCTTGGATGGTCCCTGGCTGGGACGGGGGTGGTGGGTCCCGCACAGGGGTGCTTGCTTGTCCGGGAGGGAAGTGTCGCCTGTGCAGCCTCGCTGGCAGCACGTCTTGGATGCCGCTGTCACGTCAGACATAATCGTGCTTCTCTCTCCTGCTCAGTCCAGCCAGCCTGCAACTAAAACGAGACCTTTCAGCACACTTGATCCTGAACTCATGTTGAACCCAGAAGCCTTACCAAGGGCCAGCACCGTGGCTATGACAAAGGAATATTCCTTCCTGCGTACCAGTGTGCCTCGGGGGCCAAAGGTGGGCAGCTTAGGGCTCCTGGCACATTCTAAGGAGAAAAAAAGTTCCAAATCAAGCAAAATTCGGTCCCTGGCTGATTATAGAACTGAAGACTCAGACACTGGGAATTTGGGTGGAAATGTTCTGGCCACAGACTCCACCAGGGGCTCCTTGAAACAGAACCAAAGCAGTGTGACGTCAGTGGTGTCTGAGGTCAGCCTGTGCCCTGAGGCCGATGACCTGGAGAACTCATCCCTGACTGGAGACAACGTGTCTGAGGCCGATGGGAACGAGAGCGACAGCTCTTCTTACAGCGGCAGCTCCCCCCGGGGGGTGCGCAGCCTTCTGTTGAACAGTGCAGGCACGCGTGAAGCCTCCTACGTGGTCAACGGCCAGGAGATTGCCGCCAGTTCCCTGGGCCAGTTCCCGTCCATCACGGATGTCCTCCAGGCCGCTGCAGCCGAGCACCGAGACCGGGGCCCAGAGGTCAATGGGGAGACGCGAAGCCGGACAGACAGCATCTGCAGCAGGTGGGCGCTGCATGTGGGACCCGCTCGCCAGTGCGGCGGCCGAAACACCTAACTCATCCTTAGTCCTTAACGTTTCATCTGCACATGAATCTGTTGCTTTGTAAAAATGGAATTAGAGTTGCTCAGCCATCATCTGCAATACCAGGACACCTGTCTTCCAGCATTATGCAGACCTGCCTCTAAAAGGGCACAGGTGCTTACCTCGGTGCACATCTCCACTCGGCACTCAGCCAGCACTGCTGCGTGGGGCTGACATGCTGACTGCGGGTGGCGGTGTTTCCTGGCAGTTCTCTACTGGAATCTCTTTACTTATTTATATTAAACCTTTAGGGGAGAGGAGCAGGGGTGTGTGAGTTTTGGAGAGTATGGGCAAATGTAAAGGGAACGATCACGCGTGTTCCTGTTGCCTGACCATTTGTGCCTTTTCCTCCAGCGTGTCCATGGAAGGTTCTGTGGCTGAAACTCACGATGAGATGTTGCAGGTTCTTAAAGAAAAAATGAGACTTGAAGGACAGCTGGAAGCCTTATCCCAGGAGGCTGGTCAGGTGAGGGCTGTGGCAGACAGGTCAGGTGCTGCGAGCTTCCTGATCATTGGGTAGAGCTTCTCGTTACGAATAAGCTGCAGCAGCAGTGCTGGCAGCAGCCACCTCTGTGCCTGAGTCCTGTCAGCCTGGTTTGTCCGCTCAGACAGAGGCCTGTGAGCTCCCCCTGACATTCCCCTCGGCCTCTGCCTGCTCTGTGCGGGTCCGCCTACAGAATTGGCTCACTGTGATGTCAGATAGTCATGCTTAAGAGTCAGATTGTTTGGTGGACCTCATCTTTTTCTGCAATGGTAAATTGTCAGCTTTGCCCCTTTAATGCTTTTTGCTGTGGGTTCTGGTTTTTCTGATATGAACTTTGCTTTATTTGGTTAGCATATTCCTGAAAAATCATTTTCCATTTCTTAATTTCCAGCTTTCCTTCAGCAGCTAGAGTAAATCAGTTCAGTTGATTGACTCCATACACTTGGCATGGAGAGTGGGAGACACGGGCACTGGGTAGCATCACAACGCAGGGATGTCTCTTGGGTGGTGCTCTCTGGTGGGTCCTTGTGTTCCGGGAGCAGGCGCCTAGCCAATGCACTGCTCAGGTTTGTTGCAGCTTCTTGTACCGCATGGTCCTAGGACAGACCCACCCCTTTGGCTACATAAACTGCCCACTGAAGAGGTGACTGCGGAAACCTCAGGGTTAATTTTGTGGTACGCAGTTTGCGCTTCCTGTCCTACTTTAGAATGTGGCTCCTCAAGGGTGTTTCCATTCTGCTGCGCCGCCAACATGTCTGCCCCCACCCCAGGCCTGTGGGGAATCTGCCTTCTTGGGGGTACCTGTCATGTTAGACAGCTGGATAGTTTGGAAAACCTAGTGCTGTCCTGGAAAGCTCACCCGTCAACACCTTTCTTTGTCTCGCTGGTTGGTGTGGCAGCCTTCTTAATGCACAGGGTGGAAGTGACTTAATTTCTTGACATTGTGGCTCTTTGGCGATTTTTCCAGGCACTTAAGGAAAAGGCAGAGCTGCAGGCACAACTGGCCGCCCTGAACACACGGCTGCAGGCACAGGAGGAGCACAGCCACAGCAGTCAGCGGAAGCAGGACGCGCTCACTTCGGAGGTGGACACCTTGAAGCAGTCCTGTTGGGACCTGGAGCAGGCAATGAGCGACCTGCAGAACACGCTGGAGGCCAAGAACGCCAGCCTGGCGTCTTCCCACCATGACCTGCAGGTGGCAGAGGAGCAGTACCAGCGACTCCTGGCCAAAGTGGGGGAGATGCAGAGCAGCATGCTCAGCAAGGACAGCACAGGTATGTGCACCACTGGTCTGTGGTCTGGCCCGGGTGGGGTGCACCTCAGGTGCCTGCTTCAGGGACCAGCTTGTGTCATATGCATGTGCAGGGGTTGTGTTCCCCTCTAGTGTGTGCACTGGGGTGGCCTGGGTCCTGGAAGTGGCTCTGACCCAGTCAGTCGTCATTTCCACTCCCCCCACCCACAGAGTCCATCGGCAGTGGGGCTGGAGCTGCTGCTTGTTCCACAGAATCACAGGTCCAGTTTCAAATACGTAAACACTCACCTTAAGTTCAGCTGTGGTTCTAGCTGGGTGCCTGTGGGACACCTGTGGAGTGACATGGGGAATAGTGGAATCCAGGGAACTGGGTGGCAGTCCATGCACAGAGCACCTGGGGGTGCCCCACATCCAGCCAGATGCTGAGAAGACTGGCTGCAAGTCAGGGCATCTCAGCTGTTGGCCCGGTATCAGACCCTCCAGTGAATGAGCCTCTGCTGGCCAAGCGGCCGTCTGGGAGCTGGGGCAGCTGGTGGCCCTGCTGTGAAGGACCACGTCTCAGCGTGGAGTTTTGGCCATAAGACTTGTGACACTAGGTATTAGGTCTGGCGATGTGGAAAGAAAAGTGACAGACTGCTGTCACAAAGACTTTATCCTGATGCTAGAAAAAAGAGCGGGCCAGCTGAGAAACAACACTGTGGACTGGTTTCAGTGTTTGAGCTCCGTGACACAGTCCCTCCAGAAAGGTCTGCACACAGAAATAATGTTATAATTCTGGGTTGCAAGGCCTGACCTGACTGGAGCTCATTGGGCAGCAAACAGACCTATACTCACATGAGGTTCAACGACATGTTTTTTGCATTTTTGTGCTTTTTTGGGTGGTTTGCTATTAAAAAGAACCTGGAACGCTGTGGTGTTCCTTAGTGCGAAGAGGCTGTGATGTGTTTTGTGGAGAAAATGCATGTTGTGATTTATTCCATATGAGTCGTGGTGCTAATGAACCATGTGGGTGATGGAATATTGTGAACAGAACCTAACCCTGTACCCCCAGGAGCCATGGCTCAGCATCAAGACTTGGACAGGCTGGGTCCCTGCTCTGCAGAGAGACAGCCTGACCTGGACATCTGAGCGGAGCTGCGGGCTCCTGCTGTGGGCTGGTCTGAGCACTGTGCTTTCTTGCTTCCAGTGCACGACCTGCGACAGCAGATGGCAGCCTTGCAGAGCCAGCTGCGGCAAGTGCAGCTGGAGCGCACAACGCTCACCAGCAGGCTGAAGGCGTCCCAGGCGGAAATCGCATCTCTGCAGAGCGTCAGGCAGTGGTACCAACAGCAGCTTGCCCTAGCCCAGGAGGCCCGGGTCAGACTACAGGGCGAGATGGCCCACATCCAGGTATGGCCCCAACAGCGCTGGGCAGCTCATGCTTCATGTCTCATGTGGAGCAACTAAAAAGACTTCTGCTTTTAGAGTTCACGATGCACTTTTTAAAATCTGCTAACCACTCATGTATCCCACACTCACCCTGTACAGTAGCACCTTCATGACCAGGAGGTCTCACAGCCCCTAAAAATGCCCTTCTTTGGAACATACTATGTTCGTAGTTCTGACTGCTAAGACTCATTGCCCTATGAGTGCACCTTCCCTCCTGTGACTCCGGCTCTCAACTCCACGTCAGCCTGGTCTCTGCCCTCCTGTGGTGTTGTTTCTGATGCACAGAGCATGGCATTCGGTCTCCCTTCCCAGCTGTAGCTCCTCCCTTCTCCAGCTGCTTGATCACCAGATACTCCTCCCTTCTGTCTGGTTGGGAGCCGGCACAGGTGCACAGACACGCTGGGGCCGCTCCTTCTGGGCTGCACTCTGCTCTGGAGGACTCTTCAGGTGGCTCAAATGTGCTTTGTTGAGAACCTCAGTGGTTTAGACTAATTGGGTTGATTAGAAGGGTGCCAAGTTGCGCCTCCATCAGGCTCAGGTTTCTTTTTTAATTTAGCTGTGGGTTTTGTCCCCCCTTTTTTGTCCAGATAAAATACTGTACGTTAATTAAAACTTTATTTCTAAAAAAAAAAAAAGACTTTATTTCTCAAATAGAGGATGTGAAATACTATTTTCACCATATGCTTCTTTTTAAAAATAATTTTTTTCTTTATTGATTTTAGAGAGGAAGGGAGAGGGAGAGATAGAAACATCAATGAGATTGGCTGCCTCCTGCATGCCCCTTACTGGGGATCTGGCCCACAACCTGGGTATGTATCCTAACCAGGAATTGAACCGGCAACCTCTTGGTGCATGGGTCGACACTCAACCACTGAGCCACACTGGCCGGGTGCTCCTTTTTTAAAAACACTGTCATCTACACATGTACAAATAGAAATTTT
Source organism: Tadarida brasiliensis (assembly GCA_030848825.1). NCBI lineage: Eukaryota > Metazoa > Chordata > Mammalia > Chiroptera > Molossidae > Tadarida > Tadarida brasiliensis. The sequence goes on from CM061277.1 coordinate 266,679, forward strand.
CTTAAATTTATAGCACACATTTAAGTTAAAGGATCACACAGACAAGCCTTGGTTCTGCTTACAACATACTTAGAAATAAATAATTTTACAAGTTAATCTAATTTTGAAGCTGTGGTGCATTTATATGAAGCATAAAGTATTTAAAGAAGCCAGACTTATGTAAATGACAAAAGTCAGCAGGAAGAGTCCAGGGAGTGGCAGCTTGAGAAATGTAACTGCTTTTTTTCACACACACCCTACTCTCCAGGACCCAGGTTCAGCATTCCTTAATTAAGGTGTTTACTGCATTTCCCCCTTGTCCGAGTAACAGACGTGTTTTCAGGACCGTCCAGCAGGAAGGAGACTCTGCCAGGGTGGTCTTTATTCTGCCGTTGCCTCAAGACATGGTCCCAGCAAATGGTGTCTCCCTTGCTCCGACACTCCCATTGAAACCCTGGAACTCGTGTCCTTCTAGGGGTATTCCCATTGGGTCTCGAAGTGTGCTCGAAGGTCCAGTTGCAGACCTGTGTGTCCTCTAGACTTCTCTTTACTGACCCCTTTGGGCACCAGTGTGTTTAAAACTGGGCTCCTTTTTCTCTAAGAGACAGTAGTCAGAGGAGGCCTTACTGATGGCATGTGTCAAACCCTGGGCAGAACTGTCAGTGTTATTTCCTGGGAATGGCTGGGGTTAGCCTGGTGTGTCCAGGACAGTCAGGCACTGAAATGTGTCTGGTCACAGCTAGTCAGTTCACCTGAGGGGCAGATCTCCAGCTCCAGCTGCACCTGCCATCCATATGAGGCCCCTCACCTTAGGGGCTCACAGATACACCTTCAATGGGAACTTCTGTGTTGGTCTCACCACAAACTACACGTCCTCAGGAGAATGATCATTGGCTTCTGAGCTTCTAGCCTGCTCCTCTTAGGTACACAGAACCCACTGGCCCTAGTGTCAATCAAGGTAGCTGGCGGGAGGGTGAGCAGTGAGGCCCTATGTAGTGGTCTCCTAGGGAGCGGCCCCTTGGGGGCCATCGCTGGGCAGACACCCTCATCCTGGCGGCCTCAGGGATAGGCTGGTCTGCACTTGCACTTGAAATCGAGTAACTTTCCACCTTTTTTTTTTTTGCAGGTGGGACAGATGACCCAGACGGGCCTCCTGGAGCACCTGAAACTTGAGAACGTGTCCCTATCCCAGCAGCTGACGGAAACCCAGCACAGATCCATCAAGGAGAAGGAGCGCATAGCCCTGCAGCTCCAGGGCATCGAGGTGAGGGCTGCACCATCGCGCTGGTGGGTTGTTGTTTTTTTATTGGGCATTTTTTTGGCTACTGGTCAAGGATAAGAAAAAGACACAAATACATACATGCACGTAAACGTTAACGCTATACATGTACATTCTTATGTGTGCAGTGGTGAGGTGTGGGGATTCAGTTCCTCATGTTTTCTCTCACTAGTGGTCATCAGTAACTCATCTCCTCTGACCCTCACTGGGCCTGGGTCCCAGCACTCAACCCAGTGGTGGGTGGTGCTGGGCAGAGAGTGGTCAGGGAGGAAGGAATTTAGTACAGTGCATGTCTGACAGCATTTTAGAGTCTAGCAGTAATAAGCGTTTTGTTGTCTCCGAACACTCAGCCTATGCTCCTGATTATCCTCCAGCACATGCAGTGGTTCGGGTCAGGGCTGCCGCCTTCCACCCCAATGGCCTCGGCTCCTCCGTTTGCAGGTCGTGGAGACGGTGATGTGGACGAGGGTTCCTCACCACCTGGCGGGTTTTCTTGCTCAGTCTGCTGCAGCCGTCAGGTTATTTTGCTTTTTAAAATATAGTCTCTTCCGGGCCTAGGCTGACATGCTGGACCAAGAAGCTGCCTTTGTGCAGATTCAAGAGGCAAAGACGATGGTGGAGGAGGACCTGCAGAGGAGGCTGGAGGAGTTCGAGGAAGAGAAGGAGCAGCTGCAGAAGATGGCAGCCTCAGCAGCAGCCCTCGAGCAGCAGCTAGAGCAGGCAAGCACCTGCGTGGCCTTGCGTGGCTGTCCTCATTGTGTGCATTGTGCTGGCTGGCTGTCAAGTCCACATCAATGTCACATCATCAGGCCTGGCGGCTCTCACAGACCAGCTGTGCACTTGCTTCCACAAGTGTTCTTGTACACCAGGCCTTTACATGCAGGAGGCTGCTGCAGTGTCTGCACACATATTCCAAAACCTGAACAGGGAAGCGCAGTGTACTTCCTGGGACAGGAGGCATACTGAGTCTAGTCCCTTTTTCAGGTGAAGTTAACGCTACACCAGCGAGACCAGCAGCTTGAGGCCTTGCAGCAGGAGCACCTGGACCTGCTGAAGCAGTTCACTTCGACACAGGAGACACTGCAGAGCCGGGAGCAGGCGCTCGGTGACCTGCAGGTGCGCTACGATGAGCTGCAGGCCCGGCTGGAGGAGCTGCAGGGCGAGGCCGCCTCCAGGGACGACACCATCCGCTTCCTGCAGAACGAGAAGATTGTCTTGGAGGTGGCTCTGCAGGCGGCCCGGAGCTGTGAGGAGGAACTTGACAGAGGAGCCAGACGTTTGGAAGAAGGTGCGGAGGAAACATCAGAAATGTTGGAGCAGTTGAGACAGGAATTAGCCGTCAAGTCTGGCCAGGTAATGCCGTTTGCCCTCATTTCGTACAAGTCGCAATCACACATGTGAGTATCGATGCTGATGGTTTGGTTCTTTCTTTGAATCCCTCGTTTTGTAAACATGAAAGTGTGTCCAGGACTGGGCACAGGGCTCAGCTGTGGAAGGACTCACTCTCGCTGGTAGGTGGGCTTCCAGCCCACTTTAGCCACTGGTTGCGTCCACAGGCTGAGAGCCAGGAAACAGTTCTGTGTGGACTTTGAAACTAATCTTCCAAGAAACAGTTTCTGTCCACAGATGACGTGGAGCTCAGATGGGGAAAGCTGTGTGGAACTTTTGTCTTTTCCTTGCTGTGGCCTGAGTGGTGGGACCCACAGGACACAGCAGCAGGACAGTCTGGTGTCAGCGGGCCAGGCGGGCAGACAGCCTGAGTGTCTGGGTTTGTGGATATGACCATACCCTGGGAGCCGTTATGCTGACAGCTGGCGTGACTGGACATAGGGGCACGTCCAAGACACAGACAGAACAGGAAAGCTGTAGGGTGTGCAGGAGGTAGACTCGGTGTCAGGGAATCACCTTGTCTTTGGATCCCACCCATAAGCAACAGGATGAGAGAAAAATCAATGACTTTCCTGTTGGGAAGTAAAACTGAGGGGGGCTGTGTTTTCACCGCAGACGTCGGCTGAGCTCAGTTACTTTCTAGGACAGACACAGAGCAGCTTGTCGAACCAGCAAGGGTATAGTTACAGGAATTGTGCAAATTCTTTTGATGGATTTGAACTTGATTTACTGACAGTAAGAGGAGCAAAAGCTGATACTTGGAAAGCTCCAGAAGAGACATTTGCTCGGTACTAGGCATTACTGATCACGTTCAGTTTTACCTGTGTTGTCATTATTGACTGCGTCATTCGTAGCTACACCTTGGATCAAGGTCATTATTCTAAAAACAGTGGGTACAAAGTGGTGGTGGCATTCCTGCCTCACTGGGAGGCTGTCTTTCCAACCCCGACTCAGGGACTTGAGTGCACACGTGTCCCTGCAGGCCCTGGGCCCTCCTGGAGCCATCAGTGAGGTCTGTGCACACGTGTCCCTGCAGGCCCTGGGCCCTCCTGGAGCCATCAGTAAGGTCTGTCACACGTGTCCCTGCAGGTGGAGCACCTGGAGGAAGATGCTGCCTCTCTGAAAAAGCAGATGCAGAAAATAAAGGAACAGTTTCTTCAACAGAAGGTAAAGTTGAGTTGTTGGTGTTCTTTGTGTGAAACAAGTGTGTGGAAAGGGTCTTGTAATCACTTCACTAGAACAAGTTGATCAAGTGCAAGGTGACGTCTAAATGCCTTCGTTGTTGTTTTTTTAATGCTCACTGGAGGATACGCTTATTGATTTTAGAGGAGAAGGGGGAGGGAGAGAGAGAGAGAGAAACACAATCAGCCGCCTCCTGGACACGTCCCGATCAGGGACTGAACCCACAACCTTATGGTGCACGGGACAATTCTCTAACCAACTGAGCCACACCAGCCAGGGCTAGACACCTTTAGTTTTTTTATTTTTGTTTTGTTTTTCTAATCCTCACCCAAGGATGTTTTTTCTATTGATTTAAAAAAAAATTTTTTTTTTTTATTGATTTTAGAGAGAGAGGAAGGGAGAGTGAGAGAGAGATAGAAACATTGAGAGAGAACATCGATTGGCCTCCTCCTGCATGCCCCCCACTGGGAATCGAGCCCACAACCTGGGCATGTGCCCTGACCAGGAATTGAACCGGCAACCTCTTGGTGCATGGGTCGATGCTTAACCACTGAGCCACACCAGCTGTGCATTCATTGATTTTTTTAGAGAGGGTAGGGAGAGAAACATCAATGTGAGAGAGATACATCAATTGGTTGCCTCCTGCATGACCTCGATTAGGGCCCAGGATCAAACCTGCAATCCAAGTAGGTGCACTTAACCAGGAATCAAATCTCGAGACCCTTTGGTGCTCGGGCTGATACTCTAATCACTGAGCCACACCAGCCAGAGTGACGCCTTCAGTTTCTAAAGGCACTTGTTTGACTTCAAGGCATGCCCCTCACCCTCCCATTGTACTGTCTCCAGAATCAGGTGGGTCCACAGTGGGCTTGGCGCCTGACCGCAAGGATCATGCCCTGTGGTCACAGCAGAGAGTGTGCATCACCACCACACAGGCTGAGTTTCTATTTTACACGCTTGAAAAAATGACACCGTGATCCAGCACTGACATAGGTCATGGTGCACGTGTGGTGTGTGTTTGTGTCTGTGAAGCCCGTTCGTGTGGGAGGAATGAGAATGTCGCCAGCCCAGGGTCTGAGGAGGGATGGCCCCTGAGGGAGCATGCTAAGTGGTGTGGGCTCTATTACAAGGGCACAGCCTGTCAGCCAGGAGCGCAGCTCAGAGAAGGAAGTTCCAGAATCCCAGAGAAGACACAGTTAAGGCGCATGACAGTGCCATGCTTTGCCCAGACTTCTTCAGGAGCAAAATAACAGGGTATCTCAGCTGGTGGTGTCTTGGGTTTGGTGAACTCTTATCTTTAGCCCCAGGTAAGTGGTGAGCATTTGTATGTAAGCCGAGTGTCCCCTGAGCGGCCCTGCCCGCACTGGCTGCAGCTTCTGCCTTGGCAGGTGATGGTGGAGGCCTACCGACGGGACACCGCCTCCAAAGACCAGCTCATCAGCGAGCTCAAGGCCACGAAGAAGAGGCTGGACTCGGAGGTGAAGGAGCTGAGGCAAGAGCTGATTCAGCTTCGAGGGGACAAGAAATCCGTGGAGGCGGAGCAGTCGCGCTTGCAGAAGGAGGTGTCCAGGGTCCAGCAGCAGATGGCGGCTCTTGAAGGGCATCTGGAGTCGGTGCAGAGGGAGCGTGATGAGATGGAGACGCACCTGCAGGTCTGGGGATGTGCTGATGGTGTGGGGCTCCCGTGGTGGGTGGGGCACCTGGAGTTGATACAGATGGCTGCAGCAGGCGGACATAGAGCAGTGAGGGTGACAGGCACTTGCAGGGAGGTGGCGTTGATTTGAGCGCTAGAGGAGGGCATCAGCGCCATGCAGAGAGCCAGGGGTCACCTGGATCTGAGGGACAGCGTGGAGTCCCAGGCTGTAGCAGCTGTTTCAAGCTCTGGACATTGGGAGCTGGCGAGCAGTGTAGATCGGGGCTGGGACTGAGGTTCACGGGTACAGGTCCTGCGGCTGAGGGGAGGCGGGCGTGCAGGTGGGAGCCGGGTGGAGACGGCAGTGACAGCGAGGCTGAGGGGCCTGAGAAGGCAGGGAGAGCGAGACCTTCGTCCACAGGCCTGTTGGGTCTGAGGGGTGATGTGTCCTGAGATGAGAAATGAGGGGACATGTTAGACCAAGGCTGTTTGACATGTGAGGTCTTTGAAGTTCCAGGAGAGGGCCAGGTGGGATGCAGGGAGGCAGTGGCTGGAGGCTGCAAGCTGGGAGATTTGAGAACGTGTTGGCGCCATGTAGCACAGGTGGAGCCGCAGGAGCCAGGGGCTTGGTGTGGGACACGTGTTCTTGTGGACATGCTCAGGGCAGCGAGAGGGCCAGAGGAGGCTGCGGCCCCTGAACCGGTTCACAGTCACTCCTGTGGGTGCTGGGGCACCCAGGAAGAGGGTGGTCCTTCCCAGTGTTCCTCCGTTGCTCTGCCACAGGCAGCTCAGGACACTTGAGCCCTCTGAAGTGGTCATTTGTAAAAGGACAAAGCTCTCTGTTAGGACCTTCAAAACCCACGTGCTCAAGGCAGCCCTGAAACGGGACTGTAGACCTGGGTGTGTGCAGATTCAGGCTGCGGAGGCAGGTGGGCTTGTGCTCACTGGTCTCCTCCCTCCTGTGCAGTCTCTGCAGTTCGACAGACAGCAGGTGGCTGCACTGACGGAGGCCAACGAGGCGCTGCAGGCACAGGTGGAAGAGCTGCGGCAGGGAGCTGCCAGGTGAGCGCCGGCCTTCCGCCTGTGCCTTCCCTGGGGTTGTGTCCTGTGCTTGTTGGACCCCCGCCCAGCATGTCCCGCATGTGCACACGCTGTGCTCGTGTCAGCGGTGATTTACTCATGAGCTCGTGTTGGGAGTGGGAGCACGTGAGCAGTTCCAGGAGGAGCTGGGCAGGTTCGAGCACAGTGCTGGGCGCTGTAGTGCCACCGACACTGGCCACGTCCAGGGGTCTTGAATCTGGGATCGCAGGACCAGGAGAGGTGGAGCTGGGGGCCAGTAAGGGGGCTTGAGATGTCCTGTCCCCTCCACCACACCCCAGAGCCCTCACCGAACAGAAGCAGAGGATGACGCGGCTGGGCTCGGACCTGAGCACCGCGCAGAAGGAGATGAAGAGCAAGCACAAGGCCTACGAGAGCGCCGTGAGCATCCTGAGCCGCCGCTTGCAGGAGGCCCTCACAGCCAAGGAGGCGGCCGAGGCCGAGCTGAGCCAGCTGAGGGCCCAGGCGGCCAACGGTGCCAGCAACCTCACACTGAACGTGCGTACCTCGTCTGTTCTGGCCCGTCGCAGCTTCTCAGGGTGGGAACACGAGGGGCTACAAGCATGTCCCCTGACACCCTCGTAGGATGCTAGGAGAGGGGCAGAATGTGTGTGGCAGCATTTTTCTAAAATTCTGCATGGTGTCAACGTGACGAGGGGCATGAGCTGCACGCAGGTCCTCTTGAGTCCCTGTGAACCTGTGGGGCATGTGGGTTGGCTCGGACACTCGGTCCTCAGGCAGGGTTCACTGTGCCCTCGCTGTGCTAGCTCCTTCTCCACACCCCTCAGTGTCTGAGGGGAGTTTCTGTGAGCAGCGTGAATGGGGACGGCGAGGGTTCCGGTGAGTGTGGGACAATTCAGAAAAGTTTTTGGAGGAGGCTGCATTTGACTGGTCCTGAATAAACTAGGCGTTGGGGTGGACAGGTTGGACATCTCAGCTGAGGGTCCTGGGACGGGCCTTCGAGAGGTAGGTGGGGGTCAGGGCGTGTGTCAGATGCAGACTGACAGCTCAGGTGAGGTGAGACCTGCGGTTCACCTGTTGAAGGACAGTGAGGCCAGGAAAGGCTGCGATGGGGAGAGGACTGGAACACGCAGGTGGCAGGGTGGAGAGGACACGGCTCGGGTTCGCACTGGCATGTGCGAGTGCAGAAGGGCCCAGCGTCCAGGTTCAGGTGGTGGCAGTGGCTCTGCTGACAGGCTGCTTCATCCTGGAGGAATTGCAGAAGGAGGTCAGTGTCAAAAGCCCAAAGCCTTTTGCTTGTAGATTATTTTTAAGGCAACGGGAGGCTGGCGTCCCTGAGCAGCATGGAGGATGGGCAGCAGGAGGGAGCTCCTGGCTGGGGGGTGGGTAATTCATGACATGAGACTCTCGGACTTGCTCAGGGCCCTGCCAGCTTTGGGGCTGACCGTTTCCTTTCACTTTTGATACTCAGAGTAAAATTCTACCTAAGCCAGTTAATCTGCGTTTTATTTATTGCTCTCCAATTTGAATTATTTCACTTATGTCTAATAACTGTATTTCTTGTAAAGTTTGTTTCTGTCTCCTGCGTTTATCATAGCATGATGTTTTCTTGCAAAATTAAATGCTTTTTCTCACCTGCTTACTTTATAAAACGTTAGGAGGGGAGAATTTATTCAATTACAATTTCCCTCCTGTAAAATATTTGTTTTACACAGTTTTTTTAGTTCCTTGGCTTATGCGGCAGGTGAGAGGGTGTAAAGCCTGTAGAGTCTGCCTTCCACTCGCTGCAGGAGCTCAGCCTGAGCCACAAGCTGTTCAGTCTGCTCTCAGCAGGTGCAAGGTGGACCTTGGGCACATCACTCACCTTCCTGATGCGCAGTATTAGACTGGGGTGAGGCAAACAGTCAGACCCTTCATTAGGAGGCCAGTGGAGAGGCAGGTGTGAAGTGCTCATAATAGCACCTGCACCCCAGTGGCAGCGAGAGTGTGTTCACATTCATAGGTGCACACCTGTGGTGCTGGTTACATACCTGCTATTGCTTACTTGCCCCAGATAGTAATTCATAATTCTTACCTGCAAGTCAGAATTTTCTGCATTTTCAGAGCATTTAACTGAAGGTTATTTTGTTCGTGAGTCACCGCTGTGTATGTACAGTGGTTAATTAACTCCACTTAAGGGAAGGGAAGTGCTGTGAGAAGCATTCACCTGTCAGTGTGGTCGGTAGCTTCTCAGGGTCAGGCGACCTGGGGCTACACGGAAGGAAGGTCAGCACTTGCCACGGCCGTATTGAAGCCTGTGACTCGGTTCACCTTCCTATCCTGCTGTTAGGAGAGAATCCAGGCCCTGGAGTTGGAGCTGAAGACTGTGGGCCACAGCAAGGTGATGCTGGAGAAGGAGCTGCAGGAGGTCATCGCACTGACCAGCCAGGAGCTGGAGGAGTATCGGGAGAAGGTGCTGGAGCTGGAGGACGAGGTAGGCGGGCTCCTGGTTGCCTGGCAAAGTGGACAAGCCATGCCGCTCTGGGTGCAGCTCTGGAGCAGAGAGAAGGGCCCTGGGGCATCAGAGCCTGACTGTGCCTGACCTGACCACACTGCACTCTGTCCTGACCACACTGCACTCTGTCTTGACCTGACCACACTGCACACTGACCTGACCACACTGCACTCTGTCTTGACCTGATCACGCTGTACACTGACCTGACCACACTGCACTCTGTCTTGACCTGATCACTCTGCACACTGTCCTGACCACACTTGACCTGACCACACTGCACTCTGTCCTGACCACACTGCACACTGCCCTGACCGCACTGCACTCTGTCCTGACCATGCTGCACTCTGTCCTGACCACGCTGCACACTGACCTGACCACACTGCACTCTGTCCTGACCACACTGCACTCTGTCCTGACCACACTGCACTCTGCCCTGACCTGACCGTGATCACCCAAGGGCTAGACTCCCCCCGTGCACGGTAACCCCAGCCTCTAGCAAGGACGCGTGTCCACTGCCTCCTGTGTGGTGGGCGTCAGAGGTCTTGTGGCAGCTGTCCTCCTGACTAGGAGACTCGTGTTGCATATACCAAGGAGCCTATTTCAGATAGGCTGGACCTTTAAAGATCCACGTGACTGTCAGGCCCTGAGACAAGTGCTGCCCCGCCTGGTGTGGTGCACAGGTGTCTGTCTCTGTGTGATGTTGCTGTTCCCATGTCCAGTGGGCGGCGGTTCCTCTGACCGAACACATGACTGTAACTTCCCTGGGGTTTGTTTCAGCTTCAGGAATCCAGAGGCTTTAGGAAGAAGATAAAGCGCCTTGAGGAGTCAAATAAGAAGTTGGCTCTAGAGTTGGAGCACGAGCGAGGGAAGCTCACCGGCCTTGGGCAGTCCAGCGCAGCTCTGCGGGAGCACAACAGCGTGTTGGAAACAGCGTTAGCCAAGAGGGAGGCCGACCTCATGGAGCTGAACCTTCAGGTATTCAGACTTAACATGCCGTGCGGGATAGGCCAGGTGGCACTCCAGTCTTGCCTTGTTGTCTGTGTGTCGTCGTCACAGCTCCTGCGGGAAACTGTGCACACCCAGAGTTGGCCCACAACTGAGTCCCTGAGAGCTTGGGGCGGGCAACTCTGCTGGGCCAGATGGGCCCTCCCCGGCTCAGGGCAGTCACCCTGTATGTAAGGGGTTCATCTCAGCCAGGGTCTCACTCCAGACCCTGTTCTCAGCTCAGGTTCTGCAACCTCTGGTGACTCAGGGATGTTGGGCATTTCAGGACGTCCTCCCATGGCCCTCGATGGCCTTGGATTTTTCAGCCATCAGCTCACAGACCTATTCTTCCTGCCTCACCATGCGCGTCACTTGCCTTACCGTGGGGGTGTTGCATTTATAACCCTGATTCATGTGCATGTTGGTGGCCACAGGCTTGAGTATGATCATGTGATTACGCTCCTGCAGCTTCAGGTGTGTTTGTGATCGCATCTCCAGAAATGGAGTCTCTGTACTTCCTGTCTCCTATGCTTGGTGGTAACGTGAAGCCTGTGCCGCCCGTGTGGTGCCAATCACAGTGGCCCATGCTTTGTCCTGGGCTCTGCAGGCTGTGGCATCGGTGTCCTTCCTGACTGGTCCCCTGTGCTGCAGGTTCAGGCCATCATGCAGCGCAAGCAGGAGGAGGACCGCCAGATGAGGCAGCTTGTGCAGACCTTACAATCCGCACTGGAGAGAGAGAAGCTGGAAGTGCACAGCCTCAGGGAACAGGTGTGTGGCCAGCGTGAGACCAAGTCCCCAGTGCAGCTGTGTGCAAGGTTTGCAGGGCACGTTTTCAGGGTCTAGAACTGGGCTTGGGCACCTTGACACAGCCTTTTCTCCAGGAGCTTACTGTACAAGTCCCAAGCACAGAGGTGTCATCAGGGCATGGATGACCGTGGGGGCTGGAGAGCCCTGGTGACCATCAGGACGAGCGAGGGCAAAGGGGACACTGCTTCTGCCTTGGCCCCTGCTGAGGCTGGTGTCCTCCTTCCAGGTGGCTGCGGCCAAAGCAGAAACAGGGCACAACCGCCGCCACTTCAAGGCCGCCACCTTGGAGCTGAGCGAGGTGAAGAAGGAGCTGCAGGCCAAGGAGCTCCTGGTGCAGACGCTGCAGGCAGCAGCTGAGCGTCTACAGTGAGTGTCCATGGGCAGAGGGCTGGCTGCCAAAGGGTCCCCACCAGGGCTCCCCCCAGGTCCAGGGAGCACACTGCTCACTTTGAGGTCACATGTGAGCAGGTCTGGGAAGAAGACGACATCCAACCCTGTCTCAAGAAGCTTGCACTTAACCCCACATTTCAGCCCTGCCGCTGCCGTACCCTCCCGGTTCTTCATTGAGAACAGTGCCTGGTGGCCCCGAAGGCTCTGCCCACCTCTGAGGTGCACTGTTGGCTCCAATGAGGGCAGCCCCACGTCACATGTGTGCAGAGACACGCATTGATCCCTGTGATACTGGCCCTCCCACTGTAATCCCGGGGGTTTTGTGAGGCCCAGTCGAGAGTGCATGGAACGCCCCTAGGCACTCCCTGCCCAGGGTGAGCAGTATGTGAGTCTTACCCAGGATGGGTCACGTTAAGCTGACACCATTTGGGCTGTGGGGGTGTTAGAGTGGAAGAACGCTGTCATTGCATCTGCCTTGTTTTCTATGCCAGGCTTCAGGAGGGCAGACATGCCCAGGAAGTAGCACAGTTCCAGGCAGAGCTTGCGGAGGCACGGATGCAGCTGCAGCTCCTGCAGAAGCAGCTGGACGAGCAGCTGAGCAAACAGCCCGTGGGAAACCAAGAGGTGATGTTGGGGGCGGCTTTGCGTCTCAGCTAACAGGACCTGCAGGGCTGGGCTCTACTGCTTAGCACACTGAGCCCCTTCACTCCCTGTCTGCTTGCACAGGGACAGTTATTTGTTCTAAGTGTGACATTAAACAAGACACGGAGAAATAGAGCACTTTTTGTGACATTCTTTTGTTCATGTGATTTTTCCCTCTTGTAGATGGAAAACCTCAAGTGGGAGGTGGATCAGAAGGAGAGAGAAATCCAGTCACTGAAGCAGCAGCTGGACCTGACTGAGCAGCAGAGCAGGCGGGAGTTGGACGGGACCGAGCGGTCTCTGCAGGTACTGGTGCACCGACTAGGGATGTTGGGCAGACTTCACCTTAGCCAGTGGTTCTCAACCTTCCTAATGCCACAGCCCTTTAATGCAGTTCCTCATGTTGTATGTGGGAGGACCCACCTGGAGACGGCTAGAGGAGCGGTGTCTTGGTTCCGATGGTCTTAGGCGGCCCCTGTGAAAGGGTTGTTCAAGCCCCAAAGGGGTCACGACCCACAGGTTGAGAACCGCTGCCTTAGACAAATGTGACTCAAGCCATTACTGCACCTGCTATGTCAGTGCTAACAGTGAACTGGGGGGCCGTGTTACCCCATTTCACAAGGATGTCTGGAGTCTCTGTACTTCCTATCTCCTACTCTTGGTGGTAACATGCGAAGCTTGTGCCACCCGTGTGGTGCCAATCACAGTGGCCCATGCTTTGTCCCAGGCTCATGCAGCTGACGGAGGCCAAGGACCCCAGAGCCTGGTGCCACACCTAGGCTGAGCTGAAACGTAGCAGTGATTATCACAGCACCCGGGAAAGGCCACCCGTCGGTGACGCATGTCTACAGGCAGGCGTCTGGGACAGTCCTGACTGCTGAGGGAGGGTCAGGAGTGGGACCTGTGCACGGTGGCTTGACTGATAACTATCATCGACTCGTTCTTTCTCAGTAGCTGGGCATGAGGTTTACACGGGGTTTCTGGGGTTTGTTGCAGGTGTGATCAGGGCAGTGTCACTGGCTCCTGACGGTAATACGTGGGGGACATGAGTGTAACTTCTAGCGTCACAGTCTCGCCTGCTGGGAGGAACTGTAGCCAGGAAGGGCCTCCTGTGGCCGTCAGAGCTTTACTGCGTCCCCTTAAACTTGCAACACACAGATGGGTCTTTGCAGTGTGTGTGAGGTCTTCTAGCTAAACTCTGTGACTTGACTTCTCTTAGAATCTCAAGTCTGAGCTGGAGATGGTACGGGAAGACCTGTCTGTGACCCAGAAAGACAAGTTTGTGCTTCAGGCTAAAGTGTCGGAGCTGAAGAACAACATGAAAACTCTGCTCCAGCAGAACCAGCAGCTCAAGCTGGACCTGCGACGCAGTGCAGCTAAGACGGTGAGCAACTGCACCAGCAGAGGAACGGGGTCTGCAGGCCCGTGGGCAGGGGCAGCGGGGTTGTCAGACATAAAGTTCTGTTTGACTGACATTCAGCAACTGTGTGAAAATAAGTGGTGGAGAATTCTGCTTGGACAACAGGCCGAGTCATTTTATTTTTGTGCCTTTTCCAATAGATTGTTTACTTCTTTTCATGAGTTCAGGTACCATTTTTTGGTTTGGCTGTATAAACCCAGTGAGGCCCTGGTATGCTGTGTTAACAAGATCCCCAGCGAACCTGGCTGGGACAGAGCTTGGGCCCAGGGACCCTGGAACCCCAAGGCTGCGGTCACCCTCCCAGCTCCAATTGTCTGCCTGCTGGCGTGTGTCTCTCAGTGTTTTTCTCAGTCAGAGAAATAGCACAGATTCAGAGCTTCATCAGCATCATTTGTCTATCTGCGCAAAAAGTTTGAAGTGCTACAAAGGGGAGTTGTCTGAGTTGGAAAATTGACTTAATTCCTTAGGGAAACTTGGAGTCAGGGTTGTGGTCTCATGGAAAGTCCCGCGTGAGAGCTTGAGTTTAGGGCTCAGCTCCATCCTGAGGCAGGTCTGTGGTTTGCTCTGTCGTGTGTGCTAGGTTTTCTACTAGGCCAGCATTTCTTGAGCCCCGGTGGCTGCCGGCTCAGTGGGTACAGGTAATCGGATGTGCCCTCCTGGGGCTGTGTGGAGCTGGAGGCAGGTCTGGAAGCATCTGCGATGGCAGAACCATGGGGCAGGCAGCTGAGAGCTAACCACACGCTTTCATGAACAGAGAAAGGAACGACGAGGAGAGGCCAGCCCTTCCAGCCCCGTGACGCCGGTGAAGGTCCCTGACTGCCCGGTCCCAGCCTCGCTGCTGGAGGAGCTGCTGAGGCCCCCGCCAGCCGTGAGCAAGGAGCCCCTGAGGAATCTCAACAGCTGTCTCCAGCAACTGAAGTACGGCAGGCTCTGTCTCATGTCGCTTAGTCTCTCAGTCCATGTTTAACTTGGCAGAGTCTCTTTTGCAGCACTGAATGCCCAGCCAGGGCTGAGCAGGTCTCTCTTAAGTGGGGTCACATTGTAAGATGAGAATTGCCTGCAGCTAAATGACCCTAAGAAACCCAAACCCTAAGTCACCAGGACCTGAGCCCTTAAACCTGTGAGCATCAGGCCATTGTTTTTTTTTTTCTTTTTTTTAATCCTCACCCAAGGACACTTTTGCATTCATCTTCAGGTAGAGCAAGAGGGAGAGAGGAAGAGAGAGAGAGAAACATCGATGTGAGAGAAACACATCGAGTGGTTGCCACCCACACGACCCCAACCGGGTCCAGGGACAAACTGCAACCGAGGTACGTGCCATTAGCGGGAACCGAACCCGGGTCTCTCTGGACCGTGGGCCGACGCTCTAACTGCTGAGCCAAACTGGCCAGGCCTGGGGACATATTTTTTGATCCTGTGAGGGAAACCACATTAGTCCCTCAACTCTGTCTTCCTCACATTGTCCCTGAGAAGAAGCCTGTGTATGCGGAGTCTTGCGGCCTGTTGGCCTCCACATGACACTGAGAAGTGTTGTGAGTCTTTCAGTTCTGTGACCACCATCGGTGTTGCTGGTGCAAGTAGAGAGGTTCCTTTAGTCCCTGAAGGCGCCACAGATGTGTGAGCGAATGGCTATCCAGGTGAAGCTTGTTAGGCTCCACATCCATCTTGGGGAAGCAGTGGCATCTGTCTTGGCTGCCCTCTGACTGGCCTTCCTACCTCTGCCCTCTTGTGTCCCCAGGCAGGAGATGGACAGCCTGCAGCGCCAGATGGAGGCACACACCATCACCGTGCATGAGTCACTGACCTCATGGACTCAGGGGGACCCTGCCACCAGCCCCACTTCTGTGGGCAACCATGCCAACCCCGGAGGAGACACAGAGCCACCCAGGCCAAGCAGCGAATCCAGAGGGGCTGGGAACAGCGACTGCCGAGCATCCCCACCCTGAGTGTGTGTAACTGCCTGGACGTTCCCTCACAAGGTTACGTGTTTCCCTCAGCAATGGAATTTAAGTTTTGCGTTTGCCTCTACAAAGAATAAAATAACACGGGAGCCACCTGCAGATCACGACCAGCTTCCCCACAAAGTGACCAAGTCTTAAAATCCTAGTTGAGCTCTCGGTGACAGTGTTGGAAGGTGTCTCATGGTCATTTGCAGGAGTCAAAACCTCACGAGCAAGGCAGACGCTGCTCTGTGGCTGCTGGTCCTGGGAACCGGGTCCAGGGCCCACTCCCTCACTTTCCTGTGGGCCCAGTGTGAGCTCCACCTCCCCAAGGAAGTGAAGCTTTATTTGCACCTTCGGTTTTCTTTTCTTTTATTTTCATAGTCGTCCCACCACAGGGTGTGTGTGTGTAAATACTGAGATTCATAACCTAATCTTTAAAAAGTCTATCCTCATGTTATTTAAAAATGACCTGAATTGTCTGCTTTTTGATTGCCTTTTGAAAATCTGCTGTCAGGAAATTATGTACATGTAGGATTAAGGGATGTCAGTCAGAAAATTATATTTTAAGAAATATAATTATTTTATTTACTCTACCTTCTAAAACCAAATACTCTTAGAGCATTCTTTCTTATTTTTGTTTCACTTTATTTTTGAGGGTCTTTTCCTCGTCTATGTGCACGATACCCAGCTGTCCAACCTACCCTGCTTGGCCTCCCCTGGACCACCCCAGGCAACACGGCTTCCCCAGGCCCCACCTTCTGTGCCTGGAGTGTAAGTGTCCACCAGACCTGTGGTCATCAGAGACATGCTGGGCTCGGTGGTGACAGGCGTCAGAGGTCGAGGTCCTGAACAACCAGGCACCCCCAGTGTGTGAGGTTTTCCTGTGTGTGTGTCCCACATGAAGCACTTACATCCGGCAGAAAATGACAGACTATGGGACTTGAGGGCTGTAAGTCTGTCCTCGAGTTTGCCAGGAAAACCTAAAATAATATTTATTGTAGAAGTTGGAGAAGAGCGAGGTGGGTGCACATGCACCCTGCGCAGACCTGCTGCTGGGGAGGGGGGTGTCCAGGCACATTGCAAGCCCATGTGCTGCGACTTTGTCACGTTTGTGGAGAAAACAATGGCATTTTTAAGCTACCTGTTTTCTCTTATAATATGATGTCAGAAGGTTCGTTGATAAAGTGGCGTTAACCACAACGACGTTTAGTATTTAAAAGGTTCCCTAGCTCCCTGGCAGACCAGAGTCTCGGGTTTGATTCTGGTCAAGGGCACATACCTAGGTTGCGGTTCTGGTTGGGGTCATGTGGGAGGCAACCAATCGATGTGTCCGTCTCACGTCAGTGTTTCTCTCTTTCTCTCCCACTCTATCTGAAGATAAATGGAAAAAAAGTATCCTCGGGTGAGGATTTAAAAAAAAAAAAAAGGTTCCCTAGCAAGTATTGGGACTTCTAAATATGTCTCATTTGTACAGGGTCAATCTTGAAACAGTACTTGAAAACTCATTATAAATGTGTCCTACTTTTCATAATCGGTTGGAAACCATTTTTGACAAACTTATTTTTGTACCATTGGAAGAGAAAGGTGACAGTTTATGTTCTTAGTTGCTTTGGCTGCATCATCCTTGTTTTAATTTTAAAACCAAGAAATGGCACTCAGCCCCATGCCTCAGCGGCTGTCAGACTCCCCATGGAAGATCTGCCACTTGTCACCGTGTCCTCCCTGTTAGGAAAAACAAATTCTGGTTGGATCCATCAAGGGGAGGCCAGCCTCTGCCTTCACCCCCTCCTTCATCTGCTCACATGCTGTCTGGCTTCCTGTTGTTGCCCTGTGCCACCTTCGCCTCCGTTCCCATCCTTCAGCCAGCGGCCGACCGGCTTCGGTCTGGGCTTTGGGTGTTCACATGGTGTTTTCTGTGGCTCCCTCTTTATCTCCACGGGACTGTCACTGCTGCCTCCCCACCTGGGAAATGCACTTCTGTTGTGGGCAGAAGTGGGAGTTAGGAATGTATATCTGAGAAACAGCAGCCAAGTCTAGGGTATGTATAACACCTGGTTCACCATTGCATTGTATTTGTGTATCTTTCATCCTGGACGATGAATACTCTCATCCTCAGACAGTGTTGGTTTGGGCACCTTATGATATCATTACTTGTTTTTCTCATGTTTCAAAAAAAACTTACTGCAATGTGGTTATCATTGATTTCTCCGCAGTACACATCATGATGGTAGACGCCATGGATGTGATAGGTTTGGTTTTACAGGGTAGGGCAAAAGTAGGTTTGCAGTTGTTCATATGGAAAATAACACAATAAATAATATACAAGAATAAACTGTTTTGTAAGCTGTCACAAGACAGTAAGAATAAACCTACTTTTGCCCCACTCTATTCGGAGGGATAAGAGGCATTTTCGGTTAGGGTGTGAAACGGACTCTTGTCCCAGGGTCCAGGTAGCAGCACCCCGAGAAGTCGGCCTGTGGCAAGGGTGTTAGGAAGTCTCACTAAGCCCCTCACAGCTTAGACCTTCCTTGGTCTAGATTACTGCAAGTCACCGAGACATACATTTCTACTTCATGAGTGTCTTTCTTAACAAAAATTAAGTGTGGTGTGTAAAGATTTCTGGCTGTGAGAGGGACCAGTGTGTCTGAAGAGAAGTTTCCCTTCTTTTGGGACCCCCACGACATGGACAACACTGTGACGTATGAGACACAGCCTTTATTCACACAATGATTACGTTCCAGGCGGATCCCATGTGTGGTGGTCTCAGGTTATAATAGGGTCCTTGGGGTAATGTTTTCGAGGGTCTAGAAAGCTCGGTGGTTTTAAGTTATTCAAATTTATTAAAAATTTCCTCATTAAAGGGAGTCCTCAGGTTGGGGCTGTTTAGGGGAAAGGTGTCACCGTGCACAACAAATTGTAACTTTAAAAAGCATGTTGATTTTTTATAAATTTAAGCGTGCTTGGGAATTCCTTAAATTTTGTGCAATAAACTATTTTTTGTTAAAGATTTTCCTATTTCATTGGGGGGGGGGGGTTCACATATTTATTTTACGTTGTTACTCTGTTCAAATGCTTGTCTTTAAAGAATTTTACTTTTTTGCCAAAGTTGCAGACAGGCTGTGAAATCCAGCTTCTCAAGGTAGCTGGACCACAGCAGCACAGCGCCACTCACCCACATTGCTCCCTCTCTGTCCCCTGCTGCCACATGCCCGTCAGGATCAGGAGAGGCGGTTAACAGGGAAGGGGGTGCTCCAAGTGACCCAGAAGAAAGGGTGGCGGCCGCTTCGAGCTGCAGAGGGTCCACATGTGCGTCCTGTACTGGTGTGTTGTCGGCAGGCCCTTGGCCCTGCCGACGCGCATTCTGACAACAGCGGGATCATAACTGAGTCTCAGTTTTTTGGGTTTTTAAAAAATATATATATATTTTTGTATGTGCCCCTAGCGGGAACCAAACCTGGGACTCTCTGGTCCGCAGGCCGACACTCCAACCGCTGAGCCAAACCGGCCAGGGCTTTTTAAAATATTTTTAATTGATTTTTTTAGAGAGCGAAGGAGAGAGATGGAAACATGGATGTGTGAGAGATACATGGATCAGCTGCCTCCTGCACGCCTCTACTGGGGATTGAGCTCGAAACCCAGGCATGAGCCCTGACCTGGAATTAAACTGGGACCTGTCAGTGAATGACGTTCCTCAGTCCACTGAGCCACATCAGTGGGGCCGAGTCTCAGTTTGTTTGTTTTTTAATTGATTTTTAGAGAGCAAGAGAGAGATAAACATCTATTGGTTGCCTCCTACACAAGCCTCGACTGGGGATTGAACCTGAAACCTGGGTGTGTGCCGACAGAATTGAATCCACCACCTTTTGGTGTATGGGACAACACTCCAACCCCTGAGCCACACTGGCCAGGTCTGAGTCTCAGTTTTGAGGCTACTTGGTCTCACTCTTTCATACTTTATTCTATTTATCATCAGATAGCATGGGAGGGAGAGAAGGAGACATTGATGCTAGAGAGGCACATCGACTGGTTGCCTCCCGTACAACCCAACCAGGGCCCGGGATGAACCGCAACCGAGGTACGTGCCCTTGACCAGAATCGAACACTCGACTGACTCATTGGTCTGCAGGCCAACACTCTAACTGCTGAGCCAAACCAGCCAGGGCTCATACTTTATTCTCGACCAAGAAGAGTGATCCTGATCCAGATGCAGAGTCTTATGTGAAATGTACGGATGAGAACCAGTGATCGGAGTGTGATTTTGGGTGGGAGGCACTGGGTTTTCCCTGTGACTATTACTCTTACCCTCTGTAACCAGGAGTCAGGTAACACACAGGTATGTGTGAGACTCCCTGACTACCTCCTTTGTGGCCTTAACTTAGTGAAACATTGAGGATGTTTCTTTTCCTACAATGACCATAAAGGCCATGGTCACACATCAGAACTTTTACTTATAAAATTTCTAAACCTTTGCAAACCCAGGCCACCTTCTTTGACTCCTGCTCTGGCCATCAGCTGCCTTAAACATTCACACCACATTTGAGTATCTTATTCTACAATGCAGTATCTTTTCCTATTACCTTTTTTACAGTTTGATGAATTCTCTGTCTTTATCTAAATTGTGCTGATGCCATAAAACGTTTATGCACTCTTCGGAGACAGAAAGTGCTGCTCTGAGAAATGGGCACCCTCTCCTCAGAACCTGTCGCAGGAATCAGTGAAGTGCCAACAGAATTACACCAAAGTATATTTTCAGATTGAATTTCTTCTGCCATCTTTTGGCATATGTCCTTTTACTGCTTTCTGAAGCAACAAAAACAAAAAACTGCCATCACTCATGCTAAAACCGCATGATATCAATCCTAGATGTGATACCTGACCTAACTGCAGGTTCAGCCACCCCAGAAACAGACTCATCAGCTCGTCGGGAATTTTCGGGTCCATGCCATGAGGTCATCCGTCACCTAGGCCCTCCCCACTCTCCCCACCCCCAAGGAGACTCCAATCTGCATGATGAAACCCTTGCCATTCCCCTCTGGGCAAGGAAAGGTGCCTGGGCCCAGAATCCTCCTTTTTTCTTGTGTCCGTAGCTCCCGTAGCTCACTGGCCCCGCCGTTCTTATAAAAACTTCGCACTTTGTACAAACCCTCGGTGCTGCCTGACTCGTGAATCACTGAACACAGCCAATCTTCACATTTACTCAGTTGAATTTATTATTTTTTTTTAACAGTTTGGGGCCCTAACGAATGCAAGTGCCGAACACTCCGCTGACGTGCACTCACCCCGCAGGCTGCACGAGAGCACGCATCCCGGCCTCGAACCCTCTGACCCGTGCCCGTCCGCTGTGGTCCCAGCCAATCCGCCGGTTTTCCTTCTTTTTTTAACCATAGATGGCAGTTATACTTCTTTGGGTTCCTTTCTGCGTTTAAAAAATGACCGTCTAGGTTACACACAGCAAGTTCGGCCTTTTGTTGTTTGACCTGCGCCACCTCAGCACAGCTCCCCGCTTCGCCGCCCCCGCAGCCCTCCCGCCTCCAGGGGAGCCCGCCGTGCCCCGGGGAGCCCCCCCGCCTCCAGGGGAGTCCTCCGCCCCGGGGAGCCCCCCCCCCGCCTCCAGGGGAGCCCGTCGCGCCCCGGGGAGCCCCCCCCGCCTCCAGGGGAGTCCTCCGCCCCGGGGAGCCCCCCCGCCTCCAGGGGAGCCCGCCGCGCCCCGGGGAGCCCCCCCGCCTCCAGAGGAGTCCTCCGCCCCGGGGAGCCCCCCCCCCGCCTCCAGGGGAGCCCGTCGCGCCCCGGGGAGCCCCCCCGCCTCCAGGGGAGCCCGCCGCCCCGGGAGCGGAGGCGCACTGACGGGGGCAGAGAAGAGGGAGATCCGGCCGCCCGGAGCCGCTGCGCGGGGAACCAGAAGCGCGGTCCCGAAGACGCGCTGCAGCTAGAGGTCTCGGCCTCCTTCGCTCGGAGAAGCGGCTCCGCCGACGAAACCGCCGAAAACGGCGCTGTCCGGGCGCGTTGTCAGTAGGTCGTTTCCAGGGAAACCGGAGCCGCCCCACCCGCCCCTCTGCCGCGGGCCGCCCGGGAAACGCCCCCCGGCCCAGGACACGCCCCCCGGCCCGGGACTCGGCCCCGGCCAGCGCCCACGTCAGGACCCCGTATCCCGGGCTGCCCGCGCCATTGCCTGACGGCGCGCTCGCCCGCCCTGCGCTGTCAGATGTCGGGGCCGCGGCCGCGCTCCTTCGCTGGGCCGCCGGACGCGGGTTCGAGCGCCCTGGCCCACGCGTGTAGCCCCGGCCCCGCGCCGACCGACCCAGGGAGCGGCGCTGTCAGGCAGTGGTGTGGGCAGCCCGGGACGTGAGGTCCTGAGCGGCGCGGTCTCCTCAGCGGCGACGGCGGCGGCGGCCGGGAGGGCGGTGGCGATGCTGTGGCCGCGGCTGGTGGTGGCCGAGTGGGCAGCGCTGGCCTGGGAGCTGCTGGGCGCCTCGGTGCTGGTGTTCGCGGTGCGCTGGCTGGTGCGGTGGCTAGAGAAGCGGACGCGGGGTCTGGGCCGGAGCGCGCCCCCCGCCGCGCCGCCCCGCGCGGCCGTGGACCCGGCCCCTGACCCAGGTAAGGCCTCTCCGCTGCGCTCCTCCGGGCCCGGGCCCGGGCCCACCCGCGGCCTGAGGGTGCTGTTCCGGGAAAGGTCGCGAGGAACACTCCGGGGTCCTGAGCGCCGAGGCCGGGCCCCGCGCCGCGGCTGTGGGCCGTTGTGTCCGTCTGTCCTTCTGTCTGTTGGAGCCCCCTCGCGTCTTGCCGTCTGCGCTCCCCTGCGCCTGGCGCCCACCCGTGTCCCCGCGCGCCCTGCGCCCTGCCCGCTCGCGCGCCCGCCTCGTTCCCGCGTCCTCCGCCCTTGTTTCCGCGGGACACGTTTCTCGAGTGCTCCGCTGGGAGGACGAGGTTTTTTGAGTGGGAAGTGCGGTCGATGGTCCCGCCGGGAACCTCGGGGCTGAAGGGCTGCGTGGGGATGGCCTCCTCGCGTCCCTGCCTCCCGGCGGAGGAAGTGGCCCCGGAGGCCGGCTCCGCGCGAGGTCGCCGCCGCGCGTCCGGCCAGCGCGGGGGTCGGTGGGCACCGGTCCTGCCTGCCCCCGCCCGGCGCGTCGCTGAGGGCTCCGCCCGCTCTCGCCCCCCTGGCTGCGCTCTAGGTGGCACCGCCGGTGGCACCCGGACAGCAGGGCCTGGAAACTCGGTGCCGACAGACCCGAGACTAAAGCCACCCACACGAGGCGTGTGGGGCCGAGACACTTGCGTTTTGGCGTTCGAGGTTCTTCTTAACTTTTTAGTTTGGGAATCATTTTAAACTTCTGAGAAATGAACAAAAGTAGTACAAAGCCAGGAAACACATGGGAAAAGATGTTCGACACCACCAGTCACTAGCCAGATACAAATTAACTGTCCCGTGAGATATCTACACGCCATGAGAAGGGCTAAAGTGAAAATGCCCACGTTCCGGGCCCTGAGAAACAGGGTGTCATTTACTGTGCACGTGTTCAAGGTGCAGACACTCTGAAAACAGGCAGTTTCTCCAAGAATTGAACCGGGGCATTTCTCCTAGAGAACTGATTCTCACTCACAAACTCATATTTGAGTTTATAACTTTATTCGTAATTGCCAGAAACTGGAATCAGCCCAAATAGCTCAGGAGGGGTGCAGTTAAACAGACTGGCAGGTTCACACTGCGGGATGCCACCCAGCAGTGAAGCAGTTGTGGGTCTCCACAGCAGTCTGCACAGATCTCAAGGACATTGTGCGGAGTGACAGAGCCATCCTCAGGAGGTCCGCAGCCTGTGAATCCTTTTATATAACATTTAAAAAATGACAGTAGCAATAGAGAACAGGTAGTATTGCCCAGGGTTGGGGACAGTGGAGAGGAGGTTGGATGTGACTAAAGGTGCAGCAGGAGGGAGGTCTTCGTGGTGATGGGACAGTTCAGGAACCGATTCTGGATCTATGGGGGTGACAAACAGTGGGGAATTACATACAGAGACACACAGGAGCGTGACCACAGACACTGGCGAGGCCCACTGGCTGGTTCGTGAGTCAGTTCCTGGTTTGGATTGCACACTGCAGTGTGGAAGGTGTCACCACTGAGGAAAGCAGGGTGATGGGTCCACCTGCCCTGTACTATTTTTCAACTTCTTGTGTTTACAAAAAAGAGTTAAATCTGTAGACCATTCGCTTAGATTCCGTAATGTTAGTATCTTACATGATCACACTGCAGATGGGGAGACCAGGGAAGTATCATTCAGTCCACATAACCACTAACCTGTACCACTGCAAACACCCTCCAGTCCGAGTCAGTGTTCCTGGCCCTTCTTTTGTCTTTGTCCTTAGTTTATAGTTACATGCAGCTGCTTTTCAGTTAATAGGTAGTTCTCCCTACTTACTCTGTTACTACTTTGTAATATAGTTGAGCTCATTTGTTTTGGTTTGTATTCCATTTGGGGGGGCCTCCCCCCATCCTTTTGTTTATTTTAATTTTTGAGCCCAGCCTGTGTGGCTCAATGGTTGAGCATTGACCCATGCACCAAGAGGTCGCTGGTCTGATTCCCAGTCAGGGCACGTGCCCAGGTTGTGGGCCTAATCCCCAATTAGGGGCATGCGGGAGGTGGCCAGTCGATGTTCTCTGTCAACATTGTTTTTATCTCTCTCTCCCTCTACCTTCTTCTCTCTCTAAAAATCAAGAAAGAAAAAAATTTTTAAAAACTTAATTTTTGAGTATGAATCACAGACATGTTTCTAGAAGTCAGAACATAAAATCATGTTCTGAGGTGCTACTCTTCCTGCCCGGGCTCAGTCTTCTCCTTGTCTAGTCCCACCCGCCCCACAGGTAACCAATCCCATTAGTTTCTGGTTCATCTTCTGTTTCTTTTGCACAGGTGAGCACATATTTTTATATTGTGTTAATATTAGTAACAGAGTATACTTTTTTGCTTTTTTTTTTTTAAATAAGAAAAGACATACTTAGAGCCATCTAATTGATTTGTGTTGGTTTGGGTCCAGGTGCGATGACAATGGATGCCATCTTAGCTAGGCTGAAACTCCTGAATCCAGATGACCTCAGAGAAGAAATTGTCAAAGCCGGATTGAAATGTGGACCCATTACTTCAACCACAAGGTTCATTTTTGAGAAGAAATTGGCTCAGGCTTTGTTAGAGCACAGAGGAACCCTGTGTTCACACCCTCCTGAGCAGGCCGCCACAGGCACCACAGCTCTCAGCCAGGCCACACAGAGGATTTCGAAGTCTGCCGGAGGGAGCCTGCCTGAGCAGGTCTGCTTTGCTGAAGACAGAGATTTTGGTTATAGCGTGGGCTTGAATCCTCCGGAGGAAGAGGACCTGAAGTCTAAGACCTGCTCGGTGCCTTTCAGTGCTGTGGCTGGGGTTGATGGTTCCAAAACAGTGGTGAGGGCCTCCACTGAGCCGCCTATGTACTATGGGGTGTGCCCAGCCTACGAGGATGCCCCAGCGAAAAACGGTAATGTGACAAGCAGGATGTTTCTTACATAGGGAGGGGGTGCTTGGACAGCAGGGGTAACATGGTCTTAAAATTCCCAACAGCAGAGAAGAAGAAAAAATAAGTTAGTCACCATAATCTCATCACCCCAAATTAACCACTGTTGGCATTTTGTTGTTGTTGTTAATCCTTACCCGAGGATATTTTTCCATTGATTATTTTAGATAGAATGGAAGGGAAGGAGGGAGGGAGGGAGAGAGAGAAACATTGATGTGAGAGAGACACATTGATTGGTTGCCTCCCACACGACAGGGCCAGGGATCAATCCTGCAGTCTGGGTACATGTCCTTGACTGGGAATCAAACCCGTGACCCTTCTTCAGTCCTTGGTCTGACACTCTTAACTGCTGAGCCAAACCAGCCAGGGCTTTTGGCATTTTTTTTAACCCTCACCTGAGGATATTTTTCCATTTATCTTCAGATAGAGTGGGAGGGGGAGAGAGAGAGAGAGAGAGAGGAACATCGATGTGAGAGAGAGACATCGATTGGCCGCCTCCTGCACAACCCTGACCAGGGCCAGGCTGCAACCAAGGTATGTGCCCTTGACTGGAATCGAACCCCAGTCTATTTGGTCCATGGGCCAACACTCTAACCGCTGAGCAGTGGACAATACCATTCTTTTGTTTTATTGGTTAAAATTTTTTCTTCCAATTTGTATTTGTATTTTACGTATTTATGAGAATCTCATACAGAACTTGATTATGATAGTTCCTCTACAGAACTTTAATATTTTTATATAATCAGAATTTTCTTTCCTTTATGTAGTTTAGGTTTCTTGTCATGCTTAAAAAGTCATTCCCCACCCAAAATTATGTTTCAAATTCTCTTACGTTGTTTTGCTAATATATTTTATTTTATTATTATTTTAGTTAGATGATTAACCCATGACTTTTATTTTTTAATATGAAGCATATTCTTGGATATAGAGTTACATATATGTATAAAATACGTGTCGTGTTATTTAAATCCACACACACAGGTGATCAAGCTTATTGTGTTTTTTTCAGCTAGCTAAGACCCTTTTTCTTCAGGATTAAAAATATAAAATGTTAATATAAAAGAAAAGTCTGACAACTGGGTAATAACTGTTTACTCTTTTTTTTTTTTTTTTTAAGTTGTTTTTTTTATCCTCACCCGAGGACATTTTTGCATTTATCTTCACATGGAGCGGGAGGGAGAGAGGGAGAAAGAGAGAGAGAAACATCGATGTGTCTGAGAGAGACACATCGACTGGTTGCCACCCACACGACCCCAACCAGGGCCAGGGACAAACTGCAACCAAGGTACGTGCCCTTAGCGGAAACCAAACCCAGGTCTCTCTGGTCCACGGCCCGACGCTCTAACCGCTGAGCCAAACCGGCCAGGGCAATAACTCTTTACTCTTAAACACAGGGTCTTCGGGTGTGACTACGTGACAGGGCTCTAGTTACTCATTTTTATTTTCTGTCTGTTGCTTTTCCCACACAGAAAGGGTTCATGTTTATGAAGATAGAAAAGAAGCATTGCAAGCTGTCAAAATGATCAAAGGATCCCGATTTAAAGCTTTTTCAAGCAGAGAAGACGCTGAGAAATTTGCTAGAGGAGTTTGTTATTATTTCCCTTCTCCGAGCAGAACTTCTTCACGACTTTCTCCTGTGAAAATAGCGTCACTCTCTAGCAATGGTGGGTTAAAAGGTAAATTGTATTGCAGTTCACAACTTGACATTGCTATCACATTGGTCCACACGTGTTTTGTGCTCTCTTTCCTTATATACGGGATTCGCTTTCTCTGTCTTTGAGAGAAGTCCAATTTGCCAGGACGTGGGAGCCCAGCTGTGGAGCAGCCGGAAGAGAATGGGTCTTTGGGTTTCTGGGAGTGCAGGGACCATGAGAGGAGAGGCATATGGGGGCTGAGTGGGCTGAGACTCTAATCTCCAAGGCTGATGAGCTGTGGGAGAAGCAGCAAAAGGACCACCGTCAACCCTTTTCCCTCTGTCTTCCTCTCTCCCTGCTGCCTGTTGGATTCAGGTGCATTTTTTGATGCCGAGACCAGTCTATTTTCTACCTAAAGCTACACCTGCTTCTAGGACTGTGGCACCAGCTTTGACCCAGATGATCTATTCAATCAGAAACCTGACCACACCCCTCCCGACTCAGAACCTGATCTTATGAGGAGGCCTTTGTCATCAGCATTGTGCAAAGCCCTGGCCTCAGTCTTGTCCCCTCTTAGAGCTCACAGTTGTCCTGCCACCTAGGCTGGCTGGGGTTCCAGAGGAAGGCCCTCCCCTAGCAGACATTGAGCCATTGGTTAAGAGTTCTATCTGCCTCCTCTGCTCTGTTTCCTTTCTTGGCCTTACACAGGTGCTTCTTACATGGAAACCAGACTGATTTTAAACACTTACAGGTTTTTCTTTGCACAGTTTGTGAAAATGTCCCTCAAGAAGATCTCTTTCAGACTTCTTCAGGTTTTGTAATTAAGCCGATAGAAATCACTTCGGCTCACTGCCTTTATGGGAATACTCCATGCACTTCGAAGATCTGGGGGGAATGGTGGTGGCCATGTGCCCCTATACTCCAACTGCTAAGCTCGATGCCCCTTCACAGAGCTTTCCCAGCTGGAGTGCAGTGGGTTTTTTGCTCCTCATTCGCATGCTGCTGCCATGTGTTTGTGCCCCTGCTGTCGACTAGGATGTCGTCCTTCTGCTGTGTTCTGTCGTCGTTTCTTACCTGTTGCTCCAGACTAGATCATAGGCCTATGTGGGACCCATTTTTATCATTGTCAACGTAGCACATGGGGTGCTGAGGAAATGTTTGTGCAATGAAATGTTCTTTTTTTGTTTCTTTTTCTTTTAATCATATTTATTAGGGGATTATATGTTATAGGTCTCATCAACTAACTGGTTTTTGGGTTTCATTTAGCTGTTCTGTTTCATTGTTGCTGTTACAGTTTTCTGTTTAATTATTTTAACCTTTATCTTTAGTATTTTTTTTCTATCTCTTTTAGTTCCTTTTCAAATCTGCATTAATTGTATGTGTAATTTATTGAAATTAAATGTTCTTAAATTCTGTCTCTTAACAACAGATGGCTTGTGCTTATCTGAGTCAGAAACCGTAAACAAAGAGCGAGCAAACAGCTATAAAAATCCCCGTACGCAAGACCTCACTTCTAAACTGCGAAAAGCTGTGGAGCAGGGAGATGAAGACACCTTTTCTGACCTTATCTGGAGTAATCCCCGGTATCTGATTGGTTCAGGGGACAACCCAACCATCGTGCAGGTAAGCCTGTGTCCAGAATCGTTAGCTTCAAGACTGTGGGTGACGGAAATGAAGCTTACAATCTGCAGTTTTCCTTCAGGAGGGATGTAGGTACAACGTCATGCATGTTGCTGCCAGAGAGAATCAGGCTTCCATCTGCCAGATGACTCTCGAGACGCTGGAGAACCCTGAGTTTATGCTGCTTATGTACCCAGACGATGCCCAGGACATGCTACAGAAGCGCATTTGTTATATCCTCGACTTGTACCTGAACACGCCTGACAAGGGGGTGAGTGCACTGCCTTCTCTTTCTTCAGAGACACCACAGCCAGGGAGCCTGGGGAAAGTACCAACGGCAAATGGGGCTTGAGAAGCATTGTGGACTGGGGTGGAACGTTGTTTGAATTTTTAAAAAATATATTTTCTCTTTTTTAAAATAATTTTTGTTTTTTTTTTAATTTTATTTTTCAATTACAGTTTACATTCCAGTATTTTGTATCAGTTTAAGTTGTACAGCATAGTGGTTAGATGATCATGTACTTTACAAAGTGATCCCCTGATATTTCTGATTTTTTAATTTTTCAATTACAGTTGACATACAATATTAATCAGTTTCAGGTGTACATAATGACTAGACATTTATGTACCTTACAAAGTGATCCCCTGTAAGTCTAGTGCCCATCTGACACTACATAGTTGTGACAATATTACTGACTATACTACCTATTTTACATCTCATGACTGTTTTTATAACTGACAGTTTGTACATCTTAATCCCTTCATCTTTTTCATCCAGCTCCCCAACCCCCTTTCATTTGGCAACCATAAGTTTGTTTTCCGTACCTATGAGTCTGTTTCTGTTTTCCTTGTTCATTTATTTTGTTTTTTAGATTCCACATAAAAGTGAAATCATACGGCATTTATCTTTCTCTGACTTACTTCACTCAGCATAATGCCCTCTCGATCCATCCATGTTGTCGTAAATGGCAAGATTTTATTTTTTGTTTTTTATTGCTGAGTTATATTCCATAGTACACATGTACCATATCTTTTTTATCCACTCCTCTATTGACGGACACTTAGATTGTTTCCATACCTTGGCTATTGTAAGTAATGCTGCAGTGAACACAGGGGTGCATGTATCTTTTTGAGATAGTGATTTGGGTTTCTTCAGATAAATACCCAGAATTTCTGGGGCATCTGTAGTTCTATTTTTACTTTTTTGAGGAACCAGGAGTGGGGAGTTTAGTTTACGATGGTATTAGCTGTTAGAGAGTTTTCTTTGAGTACAGACCAATTTTATAGACTGTTTATTCTGGATGTTGCCTTCATCTGTTTATTTCATAGTTTGAGCATTGATTATAAGACATTGTACTGGGCCCTGAATTATTAAAGGTTCTGTTTACTGAGCAGGTGTCATGCCCCAGCCTCATTGTTAGCTCCCCACTGAACCTGGGCACCCAGGCTCTAGATACATAGTGCTAGGGCACTGTGCTGGGCTCAAGCCCTGGCATAAAGTGGATGTGTGGTAGCTGCTAGTATTCTTCAGTTATGAAAACGATGTCTTTTGTTTTCGAGGATTTTGTTTCTTGTGCTGAATAGCTATTTTCATCATAAAGCAACCTTATGAAACAAAGAGTGTGAGCAGTAAGTGTTATTTCTCTCACCTCTCAGGGCTACGACACACCGCTGCATTTTGCTTGTAAGTTTGGGAATGCAGATGTGGTCAACGTGCTGTCTTCACACCCTTTGATTGTAAAATGCTCACGGAATAAATGTGGTAAAACACCTGAAGATGTAAGTACCTATTAAAATGCTGTTATTGTGTAGTGTTAGAAGTGAAAATACATAAAATTACTGTTTACGATCATAGCCACTGTGAAGTCAGGAGTAACTCTGACTGAATGTGTGTGCCTCACGGGCACACTGTAGAACCTGACTGCTGAGGAGGGTGCATCTGCAGAGCCAGGAGGAAGTGAACAGTCCCAGTGTGCCAGCTTTACCTTCCTGAAACAGGTGGCCAGTTCTCAACAGCTCGGTCTTTTTTGTTAATCCTCACCCAAGGATTTTTTTTTTTTTAATTTTTTTTCTTTATTTATTTTTAGAGGGAGAGGGAGAGAGAGAGAGAAATATCGATGAGAGAGAACATAGATTGGCTGCCTCCTGCATGCCCTCCCTGGGGATATGGCCCACAGCCTGGGCATGTGCCCTGACCAGGAATTGAACCAGCGACCTTTTGGTGCATGGGTCGATGCTCAGCCATCGAGCCACACTGGCGGGGCTCCAAGGATATTTTTTCCATTGATTTTTAGAGAGAGTGAAAGGGAGGGAGGGAGGGGAGAGAGAGGGAGAGAAACATCAATGTGAGAGAGATACATTGGTTGCCTTCTGCATGCACTTCACAAACTGACAACCCAGGTATATGCCCTTGACTGGCAATCAAACCCATGACAGCTTGGTGCAAAGGCTGACACTAACCACTGAACCACACTGGCCAGAGTGTTCACAGTCTTTTATCAGGTTCCCTCTGTACCTCCCTCAGTTGACCAGGGTCAGAGAATAGAGGAGGTGGTAGTGATAGTCATAATGATGGTGATAATGGTGATGATGACAGTGTTGGTGGTGGTATTTGTGATGATGGTGATGATGAAGACGATGGTGGTGGGGATGAGGATGATGGGATGATGAGGATCTAGTAATGGTGATGATGATATTGATGGTATAGTAAGGATGAAGGTGATGGTGATTGGTGAGGCTGATGCAAACAGCTAATATGTACAGCTCAGGGTGCACCAGGCCTTGTCCTGAGCCCCCACCCATGTATTCCCACCTGACCCATATAAGCCTGACAAAGCAAGTCTTGTCATGATCTATATATTGGCAATTGAGCAAAATGTGCCTTAGAGAGGGTAGAGGTGTGCCTGTGCCTGTGGAATGGAAAGGGAAGTGGACCTGATCATGGATGCGAGCTGTTAACTGACTTGGACCTGCTAGCTCTTTGGAAATAGAACCTGTAAGGACCCTGTTCTGGTAGTGAACAGCTTTTTTGTAATTGCTGTGGTTACATAGTAGTGCCCACTTTCTGGAGAAAGTTTAGAATATACCTAAGAATAAAATTCAGACAATTCTACAACTTAGAAATTAACATAATTTTGCATACATTTGACTTTACATTTTCTGTGCATATGTATGTATGTGTGTTTTTTCAGTATAAAATTGCTGTTTGTTAACATTTTAAAAGCATTTGCCATCTCTCACAATTAGTTACAGACTTAAAAACATAGTTGTACGAATCCCAGTGTACACTGTACAATTAGTACTGTAGGTTGATTCCCACAGGCTGGCGGGAGATGGTAATTCTATGGTTCCTTCCTCATTTGAAGATTATTAGTTTTTTATGGTTTTCCAGCAAAAATGTTCTCGTCACTACAGTTCTCCAAGGACTGACAAGTTGATTCCTGTAGTTGCAAAAAACAAACATTTGTGTTCCATGCTATGTAGGCTCCCAGGCAGTGGGACTCACATAACTAAATGTTGTGAGCCCGTCTGCGCGTCTCTGCTCTGATCTGATAGTGCACTTTAAGATTTCTTTTCCATGAAGAAAATTAGCAAATGTAGAGCAGCATGAAGAAGGGAAATAGTAATACTTTCAAAACTAAAGATAAATTAAACCTAATAAAAAAACAGGGTTGGGGGGTAAAATTCAGATGTTGCTCGGCCGGTGTAGCTCAGTGGTTGAGCATCGACCCATGCACCAAGAGGTCACCGATTGATTCCTGGTCAGAGCACATGCCCAGGTTGTGGGCCCGATCCCCAGTGGGGGGCATGCAAGAGGTGGCCAATTGATGTTCTCTCTCATCGATGTTTCTATCTCTGTCTCCTTCCTTCCTCTCTCTCTAAAATCAATTAAAAAAAAATCAAGTGTTCTGAAAATAAGATTGTACTGTTCAACACGTTTTTTTGGTTGCACGCTTTATGAAATGTTGAGCATAAGATACTATTCTTATTTTGTTGATTTAAAAACTTGATTTTGTAAAACTAATTGTAAGAAAACATGATAAATTAAGATTTAAAGTGAACACCTAATTCTTTTTTTTTTAAATAGGTTATTTGTGAAAGAAGCAAAAATAAATCTGTGGAACTTAAGGAGAAGATTAGAGAATATTTAAAGGGTAAGGAGGGGCATTGATGCTGGAGTGTGAGGCCCACTGTTGGGCAGGACCTGGACAGCGTCTGAGCCTAGCTGTGTTTGGGGAGTGAAGCAAGAGTTGCACGTGAGCTCCACTTGGCAGCCCTCATCATGGTTACCCTGTTTCCTGAACTCCCCAGCTCGAGTTCCACCTCTGTCTTCATATAATCCCTCCTTTGATGCCTTGAGCTGTTCTGAGAGATGAGGTTGTTGGTCATTTGCCTATTGTTCACGGCCCCACCCCTTACCCTCTGCAGGCTGCTCAGATGTATCTAACCTTTCTCAGGTAGATGTGAGCAGGAGAGGCTGTGCCACAGCTCCCTGGTCATTCAGTTATTTGTCTAGAGCTTCTTGTCATTCGTTTCTGCACAGACCCTGCCCCTCCTTGGCAAAGCAGGGATGCCCCTCTCTTTGCTCCCTGGGCAGTCCCTGCTCTTGTGGCCTGGCCAGCCCTGGATCTCATCACTCTGGACTGAGAGTGGGATTGCGTGTTCAGCTTCTGAAGGCAACACCTGTTGGGTCTGTGGACGTCCACCTCCGCTCGGGAGCCTCGCTCCTCTGGTCAGGAGCTTGTGGGACTTGGTCTCTGTGCCTCCTAGCTTGCAGGCTTCCAGAGTGGGAAGATGGCTGGTTTCAGAAAGAGACCTTTCCCACTGTCTTTCTCTGTTGTTTCCAGTGAGTTGCAGGCAACACAGCAGAAGTGCCTTTTCTTGTCATCTTTAGCCAGAGGTCTTTGACCTCCACTGGTTGCCTGTCTCTCCTTGCTGGTTTCAATTCTCATCCAGATCCCCATCTGTTGTCTTCATTTAGCAGAGGCTGCTGCCACCTCCTGCTTTTTTTTTAATCAAGTTCCGCCCTGGCCAGTTTGGCTCAATGGTAAAGCATCGGCTTGTGGACCAATGAATCGTG
Source organism: Tadarida brasiliensis (assembly GCA_030848825.1). Classification (NCBI taxonomy): domain Eukaryota; kingdom Metazoa; phylum Chordata; class Mammalia; order Chiroptera; family Molossidae; genus Tadarida; species Tadarida brasiliensis. Next base: position 299,751 of record CM061277.1, read on the forward strand.
GGTTCAATTCCAGTCAAGGACACGTACCTCGGTTGCGGTTTCCCTGGCCCTGGTTGGGGCCGTGAGGGAGGCAACTAGTTGATGTGTCCCTCTCACGTCGATGTTTCTCTCTCTCTCTCCCTCCCAATCTATCTGAAGATAAACAGAAAAATGTCCTCAGGTGAGGATTAAAAATAAATAAATCAAGTTCCAATTTCTTTTTTTAATTTTTTTTTCTTTATTGATTTTAGAGAAAGGGAGAGGGAGAGAAAGATGGAAACATCGATGAGAAAGAACATCGATTGGCCTCCTGCACACCCCCCACTGGGGATTAGGCCCACACTCTGGGCATGTGCCCTGACCGGGAATAGAACCAGCGACCTCTTGGTGCATGGGTTGGTGCTCAACCACTGAGCCACACTGGCCGGGCACCTCTTGCTTTTTAAGTAAGGTTCACTGGTGCATGACAGCCAGTTGTCTGTGAACGTGTCTCTGGGAGCTTTCCTGCTGTATCTCACTCTGCTCACCTTTTGCTCTTTTCAGATCTCACATCGAAGTATCTTGTGATTCCATCTCTGTTCAGAAATGTGTAGTCAGCGATATAAAATTGTAACACACAAGAAGGATAGGGAATTGGGAAGGGAGAGAGCTGAAAATGTACCTTCTTTTTAACATTTCTCCACTGCGAAACTTATGCTAATCTTCTTCACACAGTCCCACCTCTCAGTTCTTTTAAATATCTGGGGTGAGGGGTTGTTTGTGTTCCCCCTTCCTCCCTTTTTTTTCCCCAGCAGAAGAAGAATGTGGGGCTCATTAAGTGAGTCTGGCACAAACTGGCCTCTTGCCCAGGTCCTTCAGCTCCAGAGATCTGCAGCCTTTTTATTGTTGTTATCATGGAATCACTTGCATTGTTTCTCAGGCTGTTTATTGGATGCCGCACATGTGCACTGAGGTGAGGCGCCGTCTGAGCAGATGTGATTAGCTCTGTTGTCTCCCCCCAGGTCACTATTACGTGCCACTCCTGAGAGCAGAGGACACATCGTCCCCGGTGATTGGGGAGCTGTGGTCTCCAGACCAGACGGCTGAGGCCTCTCCCTTCGGCCATGGTGGAGGCGGCCCCAGAGACCCTGTTCTGACCCTGAGAGCCTTCGCGGGGCCCATGAGTCCAGCCAAGGTGAGCTGCTATGGAAGACTCTGGAATGAGCTCTTGGCTGTCCTCACCTGAAGTGCTGGGTATCCTAGCTTCTTCCATTGTGGTTGGTCTTAGAGAGCAGGTCACATGGGACCTCAGTGAATTAGTGACGAGGCTTCAGAATATTTGCTGAAGAAACAAGAGTGTCTTGATCCTGTTCTTCACTGGCTGGCCAGGGTGGGTTTGGTGGGGAGCCTGCATCTCAAAGAAGTGACACTTACCTGAGCCAGCCCTTCCTGTGCCATTGTCACTGGGTTCTCCCATCAGTGTTGATGGCCCTTCTCACAGGCATTGTCAGTCTAGCTCAGCTGTCCTTTTTGATGTCCTCAGACTGGTATTGTCATAAGGAGACTTCCATTTGCAAACTTTCTAGTTCACCTTCTGGACTGAGTGAAGTGGCCTTTGGAATCTTTCCTCTTGTTGAAGAAATTCTGAATAGTTACCTGCAACTGTAAAACATCTCCAAAAACTAGTGGTATCCATTGAGATGGGATTCAGCTGTATAAAACATAAAACTGTAGTGGGTTAAAAACATAATCATTTATTTTTCTCTCATGTGATGGAAAAATGGAAGGCTGGAGACCTCTGGCTGGCAGCTCTGTACTGTGGCCTTGGGGCGAGGCTTCTTCCTCGGGCCTCCTGGGGCAGCTCCGACCCCTCGGCCCACCCAGGGCTGAAGGGAATGAGAAGGGCCCCTCATCCCTCCTGACTTTGGTCTCTCTTAGCTACAAGACAGGTGGGCATGTTGCCCAGGGTGTGTTGGGAGGAGAGGGAGGGACGCTGAGAGTATCCATTTGGCTCTGCAAGGCTGGCGGTTCTTTACATTCTCCTGGCACCTAGATGCGTAGCACAGCTCAACACATTTTCTCTTCACAGGCAGAAGATTTTCGAAGACTCTGGAAAACCCCGCCTCGGGAGAAAGCAGGCTTCTTTCACAATGTCAGGAAATCGGATCCTGAAAGAGGCATGGAGAGAACAGGAAGGTACTTAAAGGCATCACAGGAGTGACAGCAGAGGGGTGAGGTTGTTGCATGCTGTTGCTTGTGTGCTGGTGGTGGGTGGGAAGTCTCAGAGTCCCAGGAAGCACTTTTTCCAGAAGCTCTGATTCCTTGCAGACCTTAAACTTGCTGCAGTCTCTCCCCAAGGGGTGCAGGCATGCAGCCTGTTTCTGAGGGGGTTAGAATGTTTGGCATGAGTTGCCCTATGTTGCATGCTTCCTTGTCAATGAAAGAGAAAATAGAACGTAAGACTCAGGGTGGCTAGAAACTGCCAGTAAGAATCAGGAAGCTAAATTACAGTGTAATCAGTTTGGCTGGTGTAGCTCAGTGGTTGAGCATCAACCCATGCACCAAGAGGTCGCCGGTTCGATTCCCGGTCAGGGCACATGCCCAGGTTGTGGGTCTGATTCCCAGTGGGGAGCATGCAGGAGGCAGCCAGTCAGTGTTCTTTCATCAATATTTCTATCTCTCTCTCCCTCTCACTTCCTCTCTCTCTTAAATCAATAAAGGAAAAAAATTTTTTTTAAATTACAGTGTAATCAAATAAAGCATCATTGAATTGTTTTAGACCTTTTTCTCAAAATATATGCCCAGTTTCAGGTTTACAGCTTGAACCTGAAAAGGATTTCTACATTTTTACGTGCCTGGCCAAAACCAGCATCATATTCAACTTTTTTTTTTTCCCCCTTTATTGATTTAAGAGAGAGAGGAAGTGAGAGAGAGATGGAAACACTGATGAGAGAGAACATCGATTGGCCACCTCCTGCATGACCCCCACTGGGGATTCGGCCCACAACCTGGGCATGTGCCCTGACCGGGAATCTAACCAGCGACCTCCTGGTGCAGGGGTTGACGCTCAACCACTGAACTACATCAGCCGGACCCACCTTTTATCTTTTATCCAACTTTTATCTTTTATTAAAACTAAAGGCCCGTCTGTTGGTGGAGTTTTGCTGTTCCACCGTTTACCTCTGCTGGTTGGTGAAGGTGTGTTTTGGTTGTGGTCTTCTTCCTTTCCAGTGACTGGTTCATCATGCCACCGCTCCAAGAGTGAAACTGCTCTGTCTCACCGTTAGGAGAGCTCTGCTTTACAGGATGCAAAGTACTATCTTAGCCCCAAATTTAGGATAAAATAAAATTGTAACCAAGAGTCTAGCTTTAACAGGCTGTTTGCTGTATAACCAGTTCTGGGAGTTTTTGTTCTGGTTTCACAACTGATCACTTGTGCTTTATTCTCACAGGGAGCTGGCTCACGAACTGGGGTATCCCTGGGTCGAGTACTGGGACTTTCTGGGCTGTTTTGTCGACCTGTCTTCCCAGGAGGGCCTGCAGAAACTGGAGGAGTATCTCACACAGCAGGAAGTGGGCAGAAAGGCCCCAAAAGACATGGGAGAAAACGAAGCCTGTCTTCAGGAGAGCGCTTCTGCCTTTGGTGAGGACACGCGGGCGTTTCTGTGTCTAGGACCTGGGCCCCACCCTGTGGCCCTGGACCAAGGGTGTGTCCCTGCGAATGTGTGAATGCCTATAGCTCCTCTCTGACCGTCATGTTCTCAGTGCCCTGGTGTCCTCATAGATCAGAGGGAGGCACCAGGCACTAGCCCACCCCTGCCTGTGTCTGCCCTTGGCCTTGGCTTCCTTCTCATTTTCCTGGAGGCTCTGTTTCTGTTTTCAGGGTCCTGCTGGCCCCTTCCCTGGAGCATGGCGGGTGGTTTTGTCTTGTGTCTTTGGAGAAGGTTTTGATGAGGGATTGGTGAGTCGTGGGGTCTGTGCTGTGCCGAGTGCACATCGTACAGACTCAGTTACCCACACTTGAGGATCTGCTTTGTCTCCCTGACAGTCTGTCGCGGGAAGTGCAGCAATTCCGTCTCTGTGAGGGACTTTCTGGATGAAGACGATGACATGAGCTTGGAAGAGATTAAAAATCGGCAGAACACAGCTCGAAACAACAGCCAGACCACAGTCAGGGCTTTCAGAGACTCGGGGTGTGACATCCTTCCCTTGGAGCAGAGGACAAGCCTTATAGAAGACTCGGTGCAGACCTGTCCCCTCAGCAGCAGGAATGGGTTCTCCAGCCCCCTGAGTGGTGGAAAGACCCAGGGTGGGAAGAGGACAAAGGCCACGAGCAGGGAGGAAGCCCTCCCATCACACGTCTCCGGTTTGGCTGTTGAGTTCAATAAGCTCAATTTGCAGAATCTAGGAAGTGGGTTTTCTGAGACAACAAATAAAAGTATGAAGACGAGAGATGAGAAAATCCTGACGTCAAGAATGGACGCAGTGGACACTGACATGCTAGAGCCTCCTGCAGCCAACAGACTCGAAAGCAACCAAGCAAGGACAGAAAGCGAGATGGCAGCAGGGATCGCTAATATGTGCCTGGGTCCCCACAGTCCCAGACACGAGACCCAGCGTGGCTGCACTTCTTTGTCCTCAGAGCCCTTGGGGGTCCACGCCACAAAGGAGCCTGTCCAGAGGCTCTTCCTTATTGGGTACGTGAGCACACAGATGACGCTGTAGTTGGGTCTGAGTGCAAGGTGGCATGGAGTAGGGAATGTGAGCCCGTGTGACACTGGACCGATTGTCGTAAAGCTTTCCTCTGCCCACCTCACTGCACGTGCCCCTCTAGTTCCCATGGGTCGTGTGTGTAGCTTCCTGAGTTGTCCGTCTGTCTCTGCTGGTTCAGGTCAGTGGGAGACTCGTCCTTTCCAGCTTGTCCTCGTGTGCTGTTCCTCCTGGGGAAGCACTTACCCTAGTCCGACTGGGACTGTCCTAGGAAGGTCGTTTGTTTTAGGAAGAAACACTTTCTGGGGGTCATTCTCCGTCTCCCACATAATGGCCCATGGTCCTCAGAAGGGGAAGTAGAACTGCATTCCACAGTGGGGTGGGTCTTGGGGGTGCTCTTACCTGGGATCAACATGTCCTTTCTGCCACCTTAGTCTTGGCTCTTCCGCAGCCTGGGTTGTGGCCTGACAGCTGGTGTCTCGGGGGGCGGTGGTAGACCAGGTCTGTTTCAGTCACACATGTTCTCTTCTCCGTGATGCCTTCCAGGGAGGAGCCCTCCAAACTGGATCGCGATGTCTTGGCAGCTTTGGAGGGTGCAGACGTGGACCCTCAGCAGCACCCTGCCGTGTACAGGTGGAGGAGCGCTGTCCTGGGCTACCCGCCCTCCGACAGACAGAGGTACCTATGGGCCCCAGGGGTTGCTGGTGCTAGCAGCCTGACCTCTCAGTTCTGACTCATGTGCACATGGTGGTTCCCCCAGGACCCTAGCCAAGCTGGCGGGTACCTCAGCGTGTGGCCATGGCAGGGGCACCACAGAGGAGTGGGCTGCAGAGGCTGCAGGGAGGGTACTAGGGTCCTGGTCGTGGTCATGTGGGACTTGTGTGGACCATCAAATGAGCTTTTCATCTTCAGAGTCTGTGTTCTGAGGTTCTAAGAGCCTCTTACCGGAGCCACAGTGGCCCCTCGGGTTCAGGTGCAAGAGCCAAGGTTGTGCCGTGGCCTCTGCTTTCCCTGCACCCCCAGCCGCCTGTGCTGACAGACCTTTCCTTGGTTTCCTCAGTTGGCCAAGTCCTGCGATAAAAGGGAAGTTGACGTCTCAGCTGCCGGATCTTGGTTGCCCTCCCAGCTTCAGCCCAGGGAGAAGTGGTCCTTCAGGGGGCAGCCCCAGGAAGCCTGGCCCCACCCCTCTCTCTCCCCGGATGGGCAGCCCTGGGCGCTACAGCCCTGCCAATGGGGGCCACCTCCACAGGATGGTGCGCCTGGCCCAGCTCGCAGCCTTGTAGGGCTGGTATGCACCGCTGCGCCCTCGCTTCATTAAAGAAGGGTAATGTGTTTATTGCTAAAATTCACAAAAGTTATATTCTGATTAATTTATTAATCCTCATTTTGAGAGTCAAAGAATTTTAGAGAATGCAAATGTTCCATATAAAATGTAGATTTCTGGCATTTTGGGAGTTGATAAAAGCAAACTCAGATACCAATTTTCTGAATATTGTCGCTGTGGTAATGCAGACCGTGGCTACCGTCCTGGCTGCGTGTGTGACGTAGGGAGTCAGGCTGCAAGTGCTCCCGTGCATCCCAGCTGGTGCCCGGACGCAGGGCTGGCTGTGCCGGGAGCCATGCTCACTTCACTCAGTGCTGAAAACTAAGGTGAATTTTGTTCACCTTCCTTTTTGGGGGCAGGGGGTGGGGTTCACTCTCGGGTTCTCCTTGGTTAGATGAAGATAAAGCTTTTCTCGTGGACGCAGTCTGTGGCCCTGGGAGGCACAAGTGTCACGCAGGATGCGGCAGCCAGTGCAGTGGGGGTGGGGTGATCTTTGTGCTGTTCCTGGTTCTGAAATCATCCCGTAGTTTAGGACTCGTTTCTGATGGAACTCCTTTATAAAAGTGTCACATTTTAGTACAGAAACTAGAGGTTAACTTTTGACGGGTTTGAGCCTGGTTTAGTTACTAGAGTGTGGTTTACTTTAGCCCCCAGCCCTCACCCCAGGTCTCTGTGCAGAGGGTGGCGGTCGCCGCAGCTCCCTGTGCCACACTGGACACCCAGGGACGGACCATGGGTGACACGACTGCTCACACGAGCAGGGTTCCGTGAACGTCCAGGGTGGGATCCAGCTGGAAACTGCCAGTGGTTCTGCTGACTTCAGTGCCTTTTGTAAATCATTTTTTATTTTCCTGAACTTGCTTTTTGAGACTGTACAGTGGTACTAAGTTGGCGTGAGATTCTTTTTTATTCACAAAAATTGTTACTTCTTTCACATAACAAGAGAACAGGTCAGGAATATTAGAATTCAGATTTTAAAATTCTAATGGTTAACACAAGGTGTTTTCACATGTTGTATGGCCGACAATCTACATATAACACAAAATACATTCTATTGTAAAAAATGATGGCATTTAGAAAGGCATCTTTGTTCTCAAAAATCAGAACACCGATATATTCAGTGCCGATCTGTTTTTTTTCTAGAATCTTACCTTACTGTCCTGTATATTGCTGTAAATATTCAGATGAAATTAAAAGTGTTTTTGCCATAATTTCGCTGACTGCCTGCAGTTCCTGTTCTGTGAAGTTTTGGTTTTGGTCCCCATTTGTTTCTATCAGGTGGCCCAGTCCCAGGGATCACATCAGGAAACGTGTGGTGATGATCCTCTTTTTTAAAACCACTTAATGAAATGAGTTATTTTAAAAACCATGTGGTAATATTTCTAAGATTTCAGAGAGACTTCTCACCTGTGACCAGGCAAAAATGCCCTTTTTAGTCAAATCTTAAGCAGTGTTTAGTGAGACTGTCAATCTGTCATTTCCTTGCTGGGTTTGGCCCTCTCGTCATCGTGAACAACGTGGCATCGGTCAGGTCAGCAGTTCCTCACTGCCCTTTGTGTCACTAACAACTGGTGTGTGATTCTGCAGTTGGGAAGAGGTGACATGAGCCCTCTGCAGTGGGTGGGTGCTGGGACTGGGAGGCTCCCTGTTTGAAGTAAGTGCCTGTCCCATGTGCAAGGACCACAGACAGATCCTCTGCACAACTGCTAGATGTTTCCAGATACTTCCATCACTTCCACAGGAAGTGGGTTGTGGGATCCTGCCTGCTGGGTGTAGTCTCAAACACTCCGAGCCGACTGCACTCACTGGGCTGTTGGAGGTGCACTTTTCCTGTCTGATACCGATGTTTTGCGTGTGCACAAACACCCGTGAGTGTTCGCTCTTACAGACTGCACTTACATCCCTGTCTGAACAGAAAAGACTTAGGAATAACCACAGCACAGTAGGAACAGCTGCCTTCCCACTGGTGTCGGTTCAGGTCCCCTCATGTCACGTGCGTTCCTGGTGTGCAGCTTTGTTTTTGGCCAAACTGAGGATATTGTTACCTACATTTCAGAAACCTTTGGTCCATCCTACCTCAAGGGACAGTTTCCATCGATGTCACTGGGCCCTGTAACTGTCCAAACACCCTCCTCCCATTCCTTAGCTGCCATCCCCCTTGGGTGGGCTTACTTCTGGTTTCTGAAATGTTTCCCTGCTTCTCACAGGTCATGTAAAGGACAGAAATGCCACCAAAAAGGCAGGTCTGCAGACAGGACGAGGGAAGAGGACTCACTGTCTCCCACTTTCAGGCCTGTAGGTCCCAAGGTCCAGGGCTCCACCCCCTGAGGTTGAACGTGAGCCTGCCTGTTATATTTGTGGTTTTAGAAGTTGGCACAGATCCTGGCTTAGTTGTCAAAACTATTCCTAGGAAATGGTGCATGGTTGTTGCTTCTAAAAAAACATGTATCGTGTCAGGCTCACTGTCCTGGGTCAGGGCCTATCACCTAGGCCCCTGGTGGCAGCTGCCCAGCAAAGCCATCAGGCCTGGGTGTGCAAATAGTGCAGAAAAGCGCTTTCTGCTGAAACAGTTTCAGCAAGTTTGGGGCTGCTTTTGTGACACTGTACAGGCTTCCTATTTTCTTTAAAACATCAAAATTAGTGCTTTGAAAACCAGTAAAATAAAATTTTATTTTGTAGTTTCCAAAGTTGACAGAGAAATGGATCAAATATCCCATTTAGTTGCACTGACTGCAGAAAATGTTCATAACCACTTAATAGAAATTGTATTGTTTTTGTAAAAAGAATATTTGGGATGGACACATCATGTCCAAGTATTTTAATCCATAAGCATCAAAGTTTGACAGGCAGAGGCAAACAAAGAATGAGTTGTTGGATATTTTACTTGACTCTCTTCTGGGCTGTCCACTTGGCCCCTCTCCCATGAGACCAGCAGGTTTCATCCCCTCCCTCACCTGTCCAGGGGCTTCTGTGTGTCAGGAGAGGCCTAATAACATAGGTGAGTTCAGATCCAACAGTGTCAGGGGTGCATGACTTTGGAGTGAGACAGTGGTTTTCAATGTAAGAACCCAGTGGAAAATCTCTAATCGACAAATACTTAAGTGACAAAGGGTTTTAAGAAATGAAAAGAATATAGAAAAATAAGTTATGAATGGAAATGCTGGGCCTTCCCCCAAGCCCCTGGCGCCCAACTGGCTTTGCTGAGAGCGCCTCAAGGGGTCTTGTGGCCAGCTGTGGATCTGCCGTGGTCCCTCAGTGCCATCGGAGGCCTCCTTCAACCCCACAGGCTCTTCCTGGTGGATGAGACTACAGCAGGGAACCTTGTGAAAGGATCAGGCTGAGCTGGCCGGAACGTGCCTTTTCCATCCTGGGCCAGAAGGAAGGACTAAGAAGCGGTGTTTCAGACACTTCACTCCACTGCTACCTGGTCTTAGAGGAAGGAAGTGACCCAGTGCAGCCTGTGGAGGGGCCGCAGGCAAGGCGTCTGTGTTCCCGGCAGCTCCCATGCTGGAGCGGGGCCTCAGGAGCGGGAGATCTTGTCAGGGGGCATGAACCCCGTGTCCCCAAGGGCCCTGAGCGCCACGCGACCGTCAGGCCGGACCACCAGGTGGGTGATGCTGCCATTGTTGAGGGAGAGGCGAAGCCAGCCTTCTGGAGGGAACTGCAGGGCCCTGGGGGGCAAGAAGAAAGAACATGCTGGAGGGGGCTTGAAGAGCTACCAGCGCCCAATCTGCAGACCAGACCGACCCTAGGCCGAGAGGCCGACGCCATCAATGGAACAGGGTTAGCCTTCACAGGACTCAGAAATACCCTGGTTCCCTTGAAGGCACACAATTTGTTTCCAGTGTGACAAAGACAGGCAGGGGCAGCCCAACAGAGCAAAACACACCCAGAGCCTCTCTCCAGGGACCATAGGGCAGTGATAGCCCACAACCCTGTAGCATTTCCATGCTCAAAAAAAACGCTGCTAGGCAGTATTTGCTAAACAGCCAGCATTACAGAGTCATCAGGCATCCTCTATGCCCAGATCTCGGTGAGGACAAGAAGCATTAACTGGATTACCTGCCATGAGTTTGTCAACATAAAGGAATAACCCTCACGCTCCTTAAAATCTGTTGCCCTCACTGTCCTCGGAGTGTCTGTCCTAAGTTAGCCAGCAAAGTGCCCTCAGTCACGATGGAGAGGCTTTGGTTCTGGACCTGGAGTTAACACAGGTCACCTCCACTCCAAGCCCCTGAGCATTCCTAGCAGCAACCGCTTAGGTCAACCCTGTCCCAGGACATGGAATAATGCTGTGTCCACACAGTACAGCAGCCACCCAGACAGCTACCCTCAGGTGCCCGGAGCAGCAAACGGGGTGCCCCAAGGATACGCACGCGCCAGCACAGAACTTTGAGGCCGCGCCACCAGAGCACTTGAGTTGGAGAGTATGGAGCCCAGGGGCCCTACCGTCCCCAGCAGCACTGGTCTAGCTGGGAGCCCCCGAGTGAGCCAGGGCTCCTGGGCCTCTCAGGAGGGCTGTGCATGTGACGTCTGAGGGGAGATGGCCCCTCATAGGCCCTGACACGGGCCTAGGGGTCAAGCACGGCGAGTGGAGGCCTTGGGCAGCTAGCTGTGCTGTGTCCTGTCCTGCCACTGCCTGACTCGCCATGAGAAGGGGAACCCCCTCAGCATTGGAAGTGACTGACAAACACCTTCTAATGGATCGTGGGGGGTCCCAGTTACTTTAAATGCTAAAGCACCCAGCTGGCCTCCCCAACTCTAGGCCCTGTGACAGGCAGCTGCAGGTCAGAGCTGGTGTCACAAGAGCCCTGGAACTTTCTGTGCAGCCAGGAAGGACACCGAGGCCCAGAAGGAGCTCCCGATGACTACTGCTGGAGCAATGGAGCAGCAAGATGACTAACAAGCCCTGGCTGGTTTGGCTCAGCGGTTAGAGCATCGGCCCACGGTCTGGACAGTCCTGGGTTCGGTCCCCGCTAAGGGCACATACCTCGGCTGCAGTTTGTCCCCAACCACAGGTTGGGGTCGTGTGGGTGGCGACCAGTCAATGTGTCTCTCTCAGGTCGATGTTTCTCTCTCTCTCTTCCTCCCTCTCTCCCTCCCGCTCTATCTGAAGATAAATGCAAAAATGTCCTCGGGTGAGGATAAGATAAAGAAAAAAAAGATGACTAACAAGGTGGATGAGATTCAGCATAAAACAAAGATCCAGGAGCCCAGCGGATACAAGCACACGGAGCAGTCAGCTCCTACTCTGAACTAAGTTAACAGGGACCCCTGTGGCAGGAGAATCAGTTGGCATGAACCCGAGGGAAACGGGATGCGGGCACTGCCGTCACCAGGGGAAATGATGACTGTGCAGTGACAAGCCCAGTGCAGACAGCACCTTCACCCAGGGACCACATTCACATCGCCTGGGACCTGTGCTGCTGCTGCTGCCAAGGACGCGACCACGGGGAACTCCAAGTGAAAGACGTCCCACCAAACGGGGCTCTAGGACATGAAGGCCAGAGAGGCAGATGGAGGGGCCGGCACGGCTGGCAGGAGAGGAGGCCGGGCCAGAGGTGCCCGAGGGACCCTCACCGGCACACGATGTAGCGGATGACGTTGGCATGGCAGATGAAGATCTCATAACTGTCCTCCTGCTGCTTGGCATCTGCCCGATGGATGTAGTTCCGGAAGGCAGCCTCGATCCTGGCTCCGTCTTCGTAATACTGCTGGGGGCAGAGTGAGGCACCTAAGCCTGGAGGTGGCCAGCCAGGATATAGGGAGCAGGGGGAACTGCCCAGGGTGGAGGGGCCAGCAAGGGACAAGGAGACCACCATCGTGGGGCGTTTTACCACAGCCTCTGGCTTCCAGTGAGACACCGGTGGGTCAGGCTCGATGGGGGCGCCTTCCCTCAACAGGTCTGTGCTGACTGTGGAGACGCCTATGGAGCAGCAGGGACTCAGCCTAGTGACTCCGCGTGTCCCTTCAGGCTGCTGAGGGACCCGGGGATGCCGCACTCACCTGGCAGGTGTTTGCTGATGATGTCAGTGGTTTCTACTGCGCGGGTCATGGAGGAATGCACAATTTTATTAAACTTCAACCCCAAGCTTGCAAGTCGGAGACCAGTTAGCTCAGCCTGTTCACGACCTTGAAGGTAAAACACGGAGAATTACATGCTGCTGGATTGCCCTGTTTACCCCACAAATACTTCAGTCCTTACCAAGTACCCCTGAGGTCAGAGGACAAGACAGACAGACCCTCCTGGGGGCCAGGTGTCCAAGAGATAAAACAATGAGATGATCTAGTTCCCTTCAGCCCCATGTAGAAAAAACATTAAAAACAATGATGAAGGTAAAGGATCTCCAAAGTCTGGGTGGGGTCCGGCCTACCGTTTCTGAGTCCCTCACACCACTTTCACTCAACTTTGTACAAGGACTGAGTCTCGAACACCTGTGATCTGCTGGCTGTGGGAGCACCACAGAGGTGAACACGGAGAGCCGATGACCCCAGCATCACCAAGTACAGACTGTGCAGAAGCAAGTGCTTCTTTAAATACATGCAGCGGAAGCACCCCCAGGAAGCTGTTTCAGCTGCACACAGCGACACCTGCAGATACGGCTTCACTTCCCATTTCTGCACCGGGAACCAGAGCAAGGAGGGGGCACAGCCAGCCAGAGAGGCTACCAACCCTTATACTACCTGAACTTCTAATACGTGCACCACTGGGGAATATCGCATTCAACTAAGAAATATTTAAAATGTAAACACTACCTCAGAGCACCCTGCACATCCCTTCCCAGGAATTTCTACGGTTGCACCGGCCCAGGGCACAAAGTCCAGGGTGGGGGGACGCACCTGCAGCACTGTCACTTGGCAAGAGCAGCCCTCTGCCAGGCAGGTGGTTAGAGCTGCCATCACTCAATCGCGCCTGTTTATCCTTGTGAAGCAAACTCTGAACACACAGGTTTACACATGCTGGAATCAGGTTGAGTAAAACGGTGCGCATGGGGTGCCCCCTTGCAGGCCCCCGGGAGACACGGAGCCCTTGGCAGGGCTGTAGATATCATCACCTCGGCAAGACCCACTGCACAGGCAACCTCATTTACTTGCCCTGCACAGACACTGCGTTTTTTACAAGTTGAAGGCAAGACCCTCCACCAGCAAAAAAATTACAACTGGCTTTACTGCTGTGGTCTGGAACCACACCCACAATATCTCCAAGGTCTGCCTGTAATATTTTTTTTTTAAGTTGAGTACGTTTCCTATGTGTGACTCGTGGAGGCTGATAATTACCGATAACGACAATGCTTGAAACTGGGCCAAGGGTCCCTGACACAGGTCCAAGGAGACCAGTCTTAGGAGTCAGTCGGGGCTGAGCCCAGCCACGTACCCAGGGGTGTCAGGGTGCGGTCCTTTTCCCGGGAGGCGTCCACGTGGTACTGAGAGTGCCTGATGAGGAAGATGTGCCGCGTGGCCTTGGCTTTGCAGTGGTCTATCCTGGACGTCACGTCGTCGTCTCCAGAGTCCAGGTTCCTCTTCCGCAGGTTGACCAGGGAGAGTGGTTCTCGCCTAATGTTGAAATAGGAGACAGTATGTCCTTGTGACCCCTCTTCACATGTCACCCTTGACAGCCTTTCTGTCCTGGGAAAGCACAGGAAGGAGCCAATGCTCTCATCCACCCCAGAGCTGCGCGCCAGGCCTACTGTGGGTGACCAGACTGGGAGCAAGACACGTGAAGCCCTTGTGCAACTGCTCCCTAGGGACGGACAGAGAACAGCAGGGTGACCAGTGACAGAAACAAAGCCAGGCAACAGGAAGGAGTGGCTGTGGGAGAGCGGCCAGAACTACCCCAACGAAGAGGACACTGAAGCCGCGTCTGGACCTGTGCTTGCTGTCCATGTGGCTACTTAAATTCAAAATAATAAAAATAAATAAAATTGAAGCTCCACTTCCCCAGTCACACTGAGCACATTTTATTTTATTTATTTTTTATGCTCACCCAAGGACTTTTTTTTTTTTGGCCTTTATCTTCAGATAGAGCAGGAGGGAGACAGAGAGAGAGAAACATCCATGTGAGAGAGAGACATTGAGTGGCTGCCACCCGCACGACCCCAACCAGGGCGGGGGACAAACTGCAACCAAGGTATGTGCCCTTAGCGGAAACCAAACCCGGGACTCTCTGGTCCGTGGGCCGACACTCTAACCGCTGAGCCAAACCGGCCAGGGCCTGAGCACATTTTAAATGCTCAGTAGCACATGGAATTGTGAAAATGAAACAGTCCCATTGTCATGGAACATATTGGATGGCACCTTGGAATGTTAGAAACTGATGGGAGAGGCAGGGACACATCAGCAAAGCCGCTGAGAAGCAACATGTGACGGCAGACATGCCTGGGGGCTCGCAGAGCTGGAGTCAGTAGAAACTGAAGGTCTGTGATGCTGGCAGTGCAGGGCCACATACTCGGCTGGAAAGAGTTCTGGGGCAGCAGTGGTGACTGTAGGGCTCTGCCTGGGCCGGGTGAACCCATGGTGCCAAGACAACCAGGCTGTGGTGCTGCAGTGGCAGGTGAGTGGGAGCTGGGGCTGAGCCAGAGAAGGCACCTGGGAGCTGCAGGCACAGACCAGGGACCCGCCCTGGACAAGGTTCCCAGGAAGAGGCTGCAGATATGGAATTTTCCAGCACGGACAGTCCCCCCTTCCATGAATCTAGGCTTCAACCTCAGAGTGGACCTGTTTCCTCAAAAAGCCCTAAGACATTCAGAAGACTGTTCTGATGTATAAAAAAGAGAAGATAGCTCCGGTCTAATAATGAGAAACAGACAAATCTCAACCGAGGAACATTCTACAGACTGTCAAGGTCATGAAAACAAAAAAAGTGAGAAACTGTCCCAGCCAAGAGGAGCACGAGGAAACATGAGGACTGTCCCATGGGACTCAGTCGACCTGGGTTATTGTAACCAATGTGCCACACTAATGTAACATGTTAGTAACAGAAAAAATCAGGTGTGGAGTACACAGAAACTGTCATCTCTGCAATTTTCCTGCAAATTTAATACTATTAAAAACTAAGTGTATCGTTTAAAAATTAGAGGTTAAAATAAAGAATCCCTTTTTAATTCCTGATATAACCAGGCTAAGAATAAATGTGTTTTGTGCCCCTCACCCAGCAAAGTGGCCAACGGGCGCTGGGAATGTTTGTCCAGGGGAAACACAACACCAGCAACCTCGTAATTTTAAACGTCCAAGCAGGCACGTGGGAAAAGTAGGAAGAAACGGGGTGACATTTCAGCAGCTCACTTTATTCAGCCCGACGTATCACAAATACTGTCAGCACACAAACACCTAAACATCTGCACTGCTGTAGTTTTCAATGAATAGAGAAGGAAATGAAACATGGTTTCCCGCTCACAGGCTCACCCTTTCGAGTGCTCAACGGGGACACGTGGCTGGGGCCGGGGACGGACCCCAGGTCCCGGGGCGGCTGCTGGGCGGCCCCCGCGCGTCCTCCCGGCAGAGCCCCCACGGCTGCTCCCGCCCCCACGCGCCTCCCGCTCGGCTGCTGGGACGGCCACGGGCTCCAATCGAGGAGTCGGAGCCGAGGAGGGAAACAGCAGTGACCGCCCCCCTCGAGATCCAAGCCCTCTGCCTAGAACCGAAAACGACCCCTGTCCCAGCTTCCACGTACTCGCTCCTCAAAGCGGCCCCCCGGCGGACGAGAGGAGTGAGGGGCGGGGGGTCGCCCCACATCACCGCCGGAGACCCCGCGCGGGGCAGCCCGCCCTGCCGAGCCGACCACGGCAGCCCGAGCACAGCGGCACGCACCTGTCCCAGTTGGGGTCCCAGACGCCGGGCCCGGGGCGCCCGGCCCCGGCCCACGCCGGCGGCTCGACCACGCGCGGCTCCGCGTCCCCGCCCGCGCGGGGCTTCCCCACCGCCACAGCCGAGAAGAGCACGGCGGCCGAGCCCCCCGCCAGGCCACAGGCAGCCAGCTGCAGCGCCTGCCGGAACGCCATGCCTGCGGGCCCGCGCTGCTCCGCGCACGCGCTTATGGGCGCGGACGGCGCGCCGCGAGAGCACGCTACCTCGGACGTCCGCTTTCGGCGGGCGGCCGAGCCGCGGGGCGGAAGTCCCGCCTCCTGGGGCGCCCGGGCCGCGGGGGCCGCCGGGACCGCCGGGACCGCCGCCTTCCGGAACTAGGCGCAGCCCCGCGGTGAGTGACGGTTCTGCGATCCTCTCGCAGTGTCTGCCGAGGGTCCGGGTGCCGATCACTCCTGCCTTCGAGCGCGGGTGTGGACGCGGCGCCGCGCTGCGGGGCGCGACGGGAGCATCGAGCCTGCCCTGAGGCCGGGGTGCGGGGTGGTCGCCCTGCGGGGGCGGAGATGAGAACTGGGGTTCCGTTTAGCGAACTATGAAACCCCCCGGGGCCTGTCTTGTTTCTGCCAGAGTGAAGTTCACGCAGGAGGCCTACTCGCGACCGCTGCGTGCGCAGCACGGGGCGTGAAGCGGCCTCGTCGTGCGGGTGGCGCCGCCCTGCCCCCCGGCCTTTCCCCGCGGACTCGCGCCGCCGCCCGCCCTGCCCGCGTCCGCTCCGCCCGCTCAGCCCTGCCCGCCCTGCCCGCGTCCGCTCCGCCCGCCCTGCCCGCGTCCGCCCTGCCCGCCCTGCCCGCCCTGCCCGCGTCCGCTATGCCCGCCGCCCGCTCTGCCCGTCGCCCGCTCTGCCCGCGTCCGCTATGCCCTGCCCGCCCTGCCCGCCGCCCGCTCTGCCCGCCGTCCGCTCTGCCCTGCCCGCCCTGCCCGCCGCCCGCTGCCCGCTCTGCCCTGCCCGCCCTGCCCGCCGCCCGCTCTGCCCGTGTCCGCTCTGCCCGCCGCCTGCTCTGCCCGCCGCCTGCTCTGCCCGCCGCCTGCTCTGCCCGCCGCCTGCTCTGCCCGCTCTTTAGGACCCGCTGACTGCCCTCCGCACAGCGGCCTCGAGTGCCCCGTGTGCAGCAGTCTGAGCTCCCTTCCCCCGTGCGGAGAGTCCCCGTCTTCTTCCGTCCTCCGTCCAGGGACCCTGGGGTTGCTTCTATCTCTTGGCAGTTCCGACTGATGCTGTGAACACGGGTGTCAAATCTCGTGAGTCCCTGCTTTCATTTCTTTTGGGTGCATACCCAGAAGTGGAGTTCCTGGGTCATCTTTGCAGGTTTTAAGTTAAGAAGTGACATGATCAGCCCTCACTGGTGTGGCTCAGCGGGGGAGCGTCGGCCCACGGACCAATGAGTCGCGGGTTCGATTGCGGTCCAGGGCACGTACCTCGGTTGCAGTTGGTCCCCGGCCCTGGTCGTTGGGTCTCTCACGTCGATGTTTCTCTCTCTCCCTTTTTCTCCCTCTCTCTCCCTCCCACTCGATCTGAAGATAAATGGAAAAATTTCCTGAGGTGAGGATTAAAAAAAAAGTGACATGATCTGATTTACATTTTTAAAAAATCACTTTGGATTTTGGGAAATGAATCTATTACCCGTGAACTACTGAGATCTTAGCTTAAACATGGGATCTTGAAATCATACACTCATGTTTCCTCCAAGGTTGCTTACTAAAACAACAGTAAAAAGATTTAAAAGGAAAAAAAAGATAAATACACAAGGACATATCTGAGTCCACTACAAAGAATAAATCAGTTGACAGAATTTTGGAAGCTGGAAATCAAATCTTTATTGATCTGGGAAGATACATCACCGGTTGCCTGTACTGAGGGAAGCCAAGAAGCAAGCTCACTTAATCCAGTGAGTCTAGAAAGGTCTGGGGAGTTCCCGGCAGCCTCACCTCTGAGAAAGGATGGTGGGTGGGGCTGAACAGGAGGCTGGCCCCCTACCTCCCTCCATCTCCTGTACATTGCGGTGAGTACTTCACCTCCATCATGGCAGAAGAACAGAGGAATTTCATTCCAGAGGATTTGAACTAGAAGGACTGGGTTTGAGACGCCAGACAGCTAAGACTGGGATGCAATGACCCACAAGAATGTTGGCCCATAGGCTTGTACCCTGCTCCACTACAAACACCATCCTTCCCCCAGGTAAGAAATGAAAGGATTCCTCTCTGGGGAAACTGTCCAGCCCAAGAGCAAAGGCCTCAGTTACTGTGAACGGGTGGCTCTCAACAAAACCAGGTCCTGCTCCGTGAGCCACAGAGAGAGTGCCATTTGATAAGTGCAGCCCGCTCACACAGCTCCCAAAGAATTCCTGAGTGGCTTTCAAACACTGATGCACAACCAGGGATCAACAGACATTTGAGGAAAGCCTGACTGGGCAAGACAAACTCAAAACAAGGGAAACAAGCTCTGATTAAATTGAAACAGCACATGGGACAAAAGAAAATTTCAAAAAATACCTAATCAAGATTCCCAAGGGAAGTTGTATCCAGGACACTAGGGGTGGGTACTTCCAGAAAGGAATGTTCTAAAAGTGAGAAAAGCGGTGGGGAGGGTTACTGTACCTGAGCAGTGGGAGAACAGAAAATCAGCTGAAGGTTGGCATATACCTATCATATGACCTCTCAGAATATCAGGGTCAAGTCCTGGCCTAGAAGGGCCTTTTCCTATGGCGCAGTAGTAGTGTATATTTTGCCATGATTTTTTTTTTAATGTGTTTTTATTGATTTTTTTGAGAGAAACATCAATCGGCTGCCTCCTATACGCCCCCTTCTGGAGACCGAGCCCGAAACCGGGGCATGGGCCCTGACTGGGAATCAAACCAGGACCTCTCAGTCCACGGGACAAGGCTCAGTCCACTGAGCCACCCCGGCTGGGCACCATGATTTTTTTTTTAAGTAAAAAAAGATATGAGGGCAGTCCTCTGATTATTCATTTCTTCCAAAGCCACAGTAGTCATTCTGAGAAAGACACCCCCAAAAAGGCTACATTATAGTTTATTGTGACCCTACTTCAGTCCAAGGTGGTGAGACTGTCTTTACGTATTTTAAGTTTCTAGGCAGCACCACCCGAATTCAGCTACTGCCTTTTAAAAATACAAGTTCCTGACATTAAGAGATTGCTGTTTCTCCACAAATCACATGGTCTAGAGTCAGATCAGTCTTGACCCGGCTGTTTGTGCTCGGCCTGGGCAGGTGAGCGTCCCCCCAGATGCAGCTCAGCAGTGTGCATGACGTTCTCTCCAGGTCATGCTCACTTCTCCAGGGAGGCCAGGTAGGCATACCAGAAGAGAGCCACCAGATTTGCAAACAGCACCCGGAACTGCAGAGAGAACACAGGCCAAAGTAAGTGCAAGGCCCTGACAACACTTACCAGATGCCAGGCCCTGGGGCAGGGTTCATCCACTGGAGGGTGCAGCACCCACTATCGTGTTCACAGGCCTTTACTTGGCACAGAGCTAGCCCCACAGAGAGGGATGCGGAGGACGGCACTCCTGCTAGCCGGGTTCCCACAGGCCATGCATGCAGTGACTGTCCCTCACCCTCCTTCACACCACTTCAACTTCAGGTCCTGGCTCAGCCTCTTGCCCCCAGACCAGCCACCACACAGTGGCTTCACCCAGCCCTGCGGACATCCTCATGACCTGCTCTTCAAGCTGTCACCATCCCATTGCCCTGCTTCGATGATTGCACAGGCAACCCCCCGCCTGAAATCACCTAAAATCAGTGAGTCTGCGGGGCATACAAGCTCCATGGAAGCAGCAGTCTGGTTGATCTCGTTAATCACCTATACTGAGTCTAGAGCAGTGGGGGCATACAGTAGGTGCTCAATAAACATTTGTTGAATAAACTATGGCCCCTTAAACATCGCCTGCAACCATCCAAAATGGAAACTCCAGCCACACAGCATTCTGTCCCTACTACTTGCAAAGACTCAGTTTCCCAGCCTATCCTCTGACAACTGTAGATCCTTCCATGTCCTCAGCCATCCTGTCTTCTCACCTTTTTATTTCCTTCTCTCCACCTTAGATTCCATAGATTCCAGTTTCCTTACCTTCCTGTTCCCCAGCTTCACTCTTGCTCCTGTCTCCAGTCCACTCCTTCCCATTCTCACGTTTACGCCTTTGCCCCCCTCAATCTGGCCACAACCTACCCTCTTTTCTCCCAGGGGAAAGAAGGTGTGGACAGAGGCCCCCAGTAACAGTCACTTCCTCTCATCTCGTCATAAAGCCCCTCTCCGCTGACACCTGAGCCCCTACCTCCCATTAGGGCAGCAGTGCCCATCTCCATAAGACCAAACTGTGCTTCCAGCTTCATATCCTCCCCCTGCCCTCTCCCAACTATCATTTCTCCCCACTTCTTCACCTACCCACTCTTCAATTCACAGCAATCTGGTTTTAGCTCCCAAAGAGCTACTGAAATTGCTCCTGGGAAGGTCACCTATAAGAGGCATTGTTTTAGCAGATGGAAACTGCCTGCTTTTCATGCCAATGTAGCACTGGCTGTGGTGGTCTCCTCTGGGGCTTCTGCTTAGGAATAGGGGGGTCACAGAGCCTGTTCCTCCCTCCACCTACCATCCTTTCAATGTAGCTGTTTCCCAAGGGGCTTCTGCCCTAGTCTCTCCCTCCTCTCTCTCAAATGGGTGTAGCCCTGGCCGGGTGGCTCAGTTGGTTAGAGTGTTGTCCCGTGCACAGAAGGGTCTTGGGTTCAATTCCCTGTTGGGGCACCCACGATCCCTGGTGGGGTGTGTAAGGGAGGCAACCAACTGATCAATGTTTCTCTCTGCATCTCCCTTCCTCTCCCTAGAAGCAATGAAAAACATATCCTTGGATGAGGATTAAAAAACATTTTAAACACGCCCTGGCCGGTTTGGCTCAGCGGTTAGAGCGTCAGCTTGCGGTCCAGAGAGACCCGGGTTCGGTTCCCGCTAAGGGCATGTACTTCGGTTGCAGTTTGTCCCCGGCCCTGGTTGGTCGTGCGGGTGGCAGCCACTCGATGTGTCCCTTTCAAGTCGATGTTTCTCTCTCTCTCTCTCTCTTCCTCTCTCTCCCTCCCACTCTATCTGAACAAAAAAATGAAAAAATGTCCTCAGGTGAGGATTAAAAAAAACAAAAAAACAAAAAAAAAATTTTTAAACAGATGGAAACCAGCCTTCACAAGCTATTTACTCAAATGGCGTGCAAAAATGTTAGCAAGGCAGGCCTGAGGCTGCTGTCCTTGGGAAGGCCTGGTAGCATTAGGGAACTTTTGAAAGGGTTAATAATGTTTTAACAAAATTAAACTCCATTCTGACCAGTTATTCCTGCACGTAAACACCCGAGCAGTTTTCTAAAAAACCTGGGACTGACACCCAGAGGAACCATAAAGATAAGGGGTTAATGATGGCCTTGGGAAACTTAGACCACAAAAAAGGAGATTAATGATGGCCCTGACCTCTGCTGGAGCAGACTCCTTACCTCTGAGATGACTTGTATCGGCCCCGGGACCAATTAATCGGCCCCAGTGCCAAGAGAATGTGGGGGTTTTTTTAATGTAGTTTTCTTTAGTTTCTGTAGTTTGTAACTATAAAACCCAGAGAATAAAGAGACTTCGATGCTGAGCCCTTTAGGCTTGGCCTGCCTGCACCCAGGCGTATGCAATAAAGCCACTTTGCTCTACACTGGCCTTGCGTTGTGGATGTGATCTCCCGCCAGCTCAGACCTTTTAACTTTGATTTCTGGAGAGGTCCCACCTTTGCCCAATTGATAAGAATGGCTCCCAGTCTCCCGTCCAGTGTGGCTCAGTGGTTGAGTGTTGTCCTATGCACCGAGGTCACCAGTTTGATTCCTAGTCAGGGCACATGCCCTAGTTGCAGCTCAATCCCCAGTATAGGACGTGCAGGAGGCAGCCCATTGATGTTCCTCATCAATGTTTCTCTCTCTCCCTCTCCCTTCCTGTCTAAAAGAATCATTAATAATAATAATAATAATAATAATAATAATAACGGCTCCCAGTGCCTAGCCTGCTTGCAAACCACCTGCTCTCCTCTGCAGCCTGGTGTTTTGGATCGCACAGGCAGAGTTGCCTACTTGACCAGCCCCCAATTTAAACCCTGGACGCTGGGCGTATGATGGGCTTTCCTGGGCAGAAACATGGCCTCTATGTTGCCACATTTTGTTGGTGGGCAACAGCTTACTGTGTGGCCGTCACGACAGGAAGGGAGGTAGGAAACCTGCAGTGGATTCCTAGGACCCAGCTGTGGATCCTTGTTTGCTGTGGCTGTTATCAACCTGGGCCAAGCCGTGCTAGCAAATCTTCTCCCAGTAAGTGGCCCTGGGAGTTGGAGGCACACGGACTGTACTTGATGGACAGACAGTGGATGAGGCGGGGCCTCACCAGCAGGTGTTCTCATCAGCATTGGTGCAGCCGACCCGCGCCAAGCCCCGCCCCACGCTCAGGTGTGGCTCTAACGTCACTGAGGTGACGCCTCCCTGCTGCTGCTCTGCACCTGTGCGCGCGCTCGGCCGCAACTCGGGAACGCCTCATCTCAAGGAAACCCGCGTGATGTCCCCGGACTAGGCCTTTTTATAAATGTTGCGTGACAAATGCATAAATATGAACACCTGCTCGGGAGCTGGCTGCTGTGCTTTGCCCCCGGATCCAGACCTTAAGGATTCCGGAACATGGGTGACACCGACGCTCGAGAAAACAAAGATTGTTGCAAGGGGAGAAACCAGGCTGATGGGAAACGGCCTTTGGTGGAGGCTGACGCCCTGTGGTCCTGCGCCGTGCGGGCGGCCTCACCTGCAAGGGGACGTAGTTGACATTAATGAACTGCACTGGGGTCCAGATGCGCCAGTTCATCTGCAGCGCCGGCCAGAATGCGCTCCTCACCTTGGCGGCGCCGGCGGCCGCGTCTCCGCCCTGGAAAGGAGGAAAACGCAGTGAGCGAGCCCCACCGCCCTCAGGCTGACATTGGAGCACCAAGATCAGGGTGCCCCCAAACCCTAACACAGTAGGGCTTTTTCAACCGTAGACTTTGTTTCCTTTAAACGTGGACAGCACACACGTGTGCGTAATGAGCAGTGCATCTGTAAGGAGCTCACCATCCAGTTAAGAAATCCCCCTAAGAGTGAGCACTGCTCACACTGGGTGACATTTGTCCACGCCCCTTGTCCAGAGCCAACCTGATGGCTCTACCCACCTGAACTGCTGCTATGGCTCAGCTGTCAGTTATTTCCAAAATAATCTCCAAGGCCCTGGAGGGGTAGCCCAGTTGGTTAGAGCATCCTCCTCATATGCCAGGGTTTCTGGTTCGATCTCCCATTAGGGCACATACAAAAAGCAACCAGTGAATGCATGAATAAGTGGGACAACAAATCAATGTTTGTCTCTTTCCTTCCCCCTTCCTCTCTCAAAAGCAATTTAAAAAATTTTGGCCCAGTGGTATGGCTCAGTGGTTGGGCGTCGATCCATGCACCAAGAGGTTGTGGGTTCAGTTCCCGGTCAGGGCACATGCCCAGGTTGTGGGCCAAAATCCCCAGTGGGGGGCATGCAGGAGGTGGCCAATCAATGTTCTCTCTCTCATTGATGTTTCTTTCTTTTTTTTTTTTTTTTATCCTCACCCGAGGACATTTTTGCATGCATCTTCAGATAAAGCGGGAGGGAGGGAGGGAGGAAGAGAGAGAGAAACATTGACGTGAGAGGGACACATTGAGTGGTTGCCACCCACACGACCCCAACTGGGGCCGGGGACAAACTGCAACTGAAGAACGTGCCCTTAGCGGGAACTGAACCCAGGACTCTGGTCCGTGGGCCGACGCTCTAACCGCTGAGCCAAACCAGCCAGGGCTCATTGATGTTTCTGTCTCTCTCTCTCTCAAATCAATAACAAAAAAAATTTTAATTCAAAATAATCTCCAAAGTTGATGCATTTCCTACCAAACCTTGTCAATTTTTAAAAAATGGACCCCAATAAATTGACTTAAAATGTCCTCTGGAAGGATAAATGCATAATAGCCACCTTGAAAAGGATAACGAGGGAGACCTACCTTACCACAGATTTAAAACACTATAAAATATGATGATGAAGAGTCTGTAACAACAGCCAAAAAAGACAATGGAAATGAATAGAATCAATCAGAAGAACAGAGTCCAGATAATGGCCTGTACATATGGGAATATAATTAGTCAATGATCCAAAATACAGGGAATTGTTAAATCAGTGGTCATGAGACAATCTGTATTTAAGTAGAAAAGAGAAAGACAGAAGTATGTGTCCCACTAGAAATAAGAGTGAAACCATGAGAACACTAGAGAAAAGTGCAGAATATTTCTTTTATCTTTCAGTTTACCAAAATGTACGGAATAAAATCCCAAAAGTAGAAGTATAGAATATTCCCAATGTCTTCCTTTGAGGAAGCCCACAAAGGAAACGATAGATCTGAATACCTGCATTTTAAAAACTCCTATATGGAGAAAGACTTTAAGCAGCTTCATTTATATAACTTAAAGATTTTAACTATATGAAAAAAAACAAACGCCTAAAAAATGGGGAAAATATCTGCAACTTGTAGTTGGCACAGGATATCCTTAATATAAACAAATGTACAAATCACTAAGGAAAAAGCAAGCCCTGTAATAGAAAATAAGCAAAGTTCACCAAAGAAATAGATAAACATATATAAAAGGTGTTCAACTTCATAGACAGATATAAAGTAAAACATTTTTCACTTATCAGATTGCAAACTACTTAAAAGAAAAACACAATCACAATTGTTAAGAGTGTAGGAAGTGAACTTCACACTGAGAAAAAAAGCCCTAAGGGTTGAGAGCATTGGGGTCACAAAGCCTGGATCTGATCCTGACTCAGGACTCACGTTACAGGAACCATAGATTTACCCGTGCCTCAGCTTCCTCAGTGGTCTAATGGGGTAGATATGAGGCCAAAGTGACAGGAAGTGCTCCAGGCAGAGCTCAGGGCAAGGCAAGTGCTCAGTGAATGTCAGCTGGTACTGCTATTCTGCATCACAAATGAGGGTGAACTTTTCGGACAACGGTTTTAGGAATTAACCAAACAGGAATCCTTACACAAAAGGGACAGGCACATGGTGGAATGCTGTAACATAAGGTCTGTGATCAAAAATGCAGGCTGTGGCCAGTGTGGCTCAGTGGTTGAGCGTCGACCCATGCACCAAGAGATCGCTGGTTCGATTTCCGGTTAGGACACATGCCCAGGTTGTGGGCCTGATCCCCAGTGGGGGACATGCGGGAGATGGACAATCGATGTTCTCTCATCCATGTTTCTCTAGCTCTCTCAATAAAGAAAAAATATTTTTTAAAAAATGCGGGCTGCAGCAGCGGCTGGAATGTGTGACTGTGAGGTCTAGTGCTGTCTCACATATATCTTTCTTTTTTTTAATTTATTTTCTTAATCCTCACCCGAGGATATTTTTCTATTTATCTTCAGGTAAAGAGAGAGGGAGGGAAAGGGAGAGGGCGAGAAACATCAACAAGAGAGGGACACATCAACTGGCTGCCTCCCACACAACCCTGACCAGGGTCGGGGATGAACCTCAACCAAGGAAGGTACTTGCCCTTGGCTGAAATCGAACCCAGGACTCATTGGTCCACGGGCTGATGCTCTATCGCTGAGCCAAACCGGCCAGGGTTCACATATATCATTTATGTGTTGGGTACTTTATGCACTTTGGTAACACTTGACATATATGTACTGGATTTTTGCTATTTTTTAAAAAATCCTCACCTGAGGATATTTTTCCATTTATCTTCAGAAGAGTGGGAAAGAGGGACAGAGAGAGAGAGAGAGAAAAACATCAATGTGATAGAGACACATTGATTGGTTGCCTCCTGCAGGACCCTTGACTAGGGCTAGGGACCAAACCGCAACCAAGGTACGTGCCCTTGACCGGAATTGAACCCACAACTCTGGTTGCGGGACAGTGCTCTAACTGCCGAGCCAAACTGACCAGGGCAAAGGTTTTTGCTTTTTAATGAAAATATATTCCCTTCATATTGGGAAGGAAATAAAAAGAGAAACAGCCATGGTACCCTCACTTCTAATGTGAACACCCTTTGCTTCCTCCTGCCTTAGATTTCCCAAGGACTCCCCAAACATTTCTTTTTACTATCAGGGACTTATTAGCAATTACAGTTAAGTCTAAACATCTTCCCTACTTATCCCCAGGGTCACTTTTACACAAGGATATTGTCCTTACTAACAAAAACTCGAGATGTTGTTTCAAAATAAAACCTGAGTGTGAAGCCTTTACCTGCTGTGGTTGTTTGAAACAAATTTCAAGGTAGAACATGACACTTTGGGCAGAGAGCAGGTGGACAGAGCTGGCGGTGAAGGGTGCAGGTGCATGAACTGGGAAGGTCTTGCGCTGGGCACACTGCAGCAGACCTCTCTGACGGTGGGCTTCGATGTCAAGTCTATGCTAAGTCAGTCTCTTCAGAGCACTTAGGATGTCCAGGCACTGAGTTAGCTCAGGCTTCTGCAACATCATTGGGGACTGACACTCTGGGCCATAGACCTCTTGGGCAGTCTGGAGAAGCGTGTGGACTCTCTTTTCAGAATCACGTTTTATAATGTATAAAATATACAGGACTACAGAGAAAACAATTATACTGAATACAGCTATCAAAGTCTTCAAAGAAGTTTTACGACGGACTAGTGTATGTGCTTTATTAATACATTCAGTGACAAGACCTAACAGCAGGTGCAAGGAGGAGCATAAACGACATTCAGGGACATCTAACTCATGTGATTTCCACTGCAGACCCACAGGCACTGCGAATACTACTGCTTTGCTTCCGACGTTCATGAAGGAAAATGTGAACCTTCAATCTGAGTGTCGTGAAAAGTCTGCAGACCCTCTGAATTCCACCCCCTGGTGCCAGGTTAAGAACCCCTTTGCCCAGTGAGGAGCTGTGGTAGTGCTGCAGCAGAGACCAACCTCCAGGAAGCTCATGACGATGAAGAACAACAACAGGAAGGCCGGTGCAAAGAGGAGGCGGTCCAGGAGGAGCCTCTTGACCCCTGCCCAGGGGACCTCGGGAGGGATCCAGTGCTCCATGAATAGGTAGAAGAAGTGACTCAGCGGCCCTGTGAAGAAGAACCTGAGGCCCACGGGGGTTGAGCTGGACAGCCCTTCTCAGTCTAGGCTCACCCCCAAACACCAGGTCCCAAACCCTGCCTCGAGGCCTCAGCACTGACCACACTGGCCTGTAATCCGACTACAAAGTATGCTTCCTTTGAATCTGCTGCAAGCATTCCTTTTTGCCTCTGACAGACCAGACTCATCCCTGCCTTCGATCTGCACCATCTTCACATGGCTGACTCCTCAACACTGTTGGCTTGGAGAGGTCTTTCCTGGTTGTTCTGGATAACGAACCCCGCTCTCTTGGCCAGTCTCTATTCCAGGCCCCATCTGGTTTTTTTCTTCAGAGCATTTATCACAACATGTCATGATCTCACGTGTGTATTATACAGTGCCCTCCCTTTGCCCCCGGGAAGGTAAAACCACCCCAGGACAGGATCGTGTCTGTCTGTTCACTGCTTTGTTGATGGAGCCTGAGCAGGGCCTGGATCAGAAGATGCTCAGTAATAAATAAGTGCCCCCCCTCCCCCATGTTAGGGCTTCTCATCAAACCCTCTTGGGCAGTTAGCCAGGGCAGACCTGGAGCTGTGCACTGGCTGGCCCGCCCTGCTGTTCTTCATGCCAAAGTGCGCAGGGAACCTGACCCAGCCGCCACATCCGCTGGGACTACAGACCTGCAGCTCCTTAAAATTCAGCAATAAGAAGATGGGCAGGGACCCAGCGGTCTCCCAACTTCTGACACTGAAAGTCTTTAAACAACTGGTTCTCAGTTGTCCTTTCCCACCCTGCCAGAGGACAAGTGGCCTAGAGCAGGATGCTCAGTGGGAGGACAGAAGTCTTGAGGATGGAAACCGGCTGGTAGGGCCTCCCAGCCGATTCTGATACACTTTCCTTCTCTGGAGGGGGGTGGAATTACAGCTTTAAATACGTCATGGAAAAAGCTGTGATGAACGAAATTAACAATACTTACAAAAATGGTACCTGTGAATTTTGAATTGAAAAAAAAAATCACTTGTTGCAAAAGACTTCAAAATAATCCATCTATACAAACACTAATGTTGGCCAGAGAACTCAGGGTGGATTTAATTGGTAAGACTCCTGAAATCGCTGTGCTTTTGCAATTCAGTAAGTGGTTCAGAAACTGGACATTTTTCAGGACACCTAAGTATTTCTTTTCTGGATGTTTATGCTATGAAAATAACTAAATGGCCGGGTTTGAGTCTGTTTCCCACTTTCAGGGGTCTCTGAGTCTTGAGGTTGGACTTTAGGTTCAGGTGTGTTATCTGCTCTTAGTTCTCTCAGCCCAATGAAGAGGCCACTCCCACCCATGAAATCAAAAATAACCATGTAAAACTAGAAAATAAGTGAAGTTAATTTATCTACTGTTCTGATTTTCCCCCATGATTACTTCAATGCCTTTTAAAATTATTTTTCCAAATTAGATTATTCCAGAAACTTGATACCTTAGCTTTGTTGCACTTGGTCTGCGGCTGGGTAAAACAGCCCCATTGTGGAACTCACCCATAAATGGCATATCTGAGAGGCCCACTGACATCTAGCTTTTGAGAGCAGTTTTCTTTTTTCCGCTTCTTAATCATCTGGGCCAGGAAGTTCCCAAATGCTGACAAAATGCCACTGTGGACAGAGAGGTAAGATGTAAACAGGAGCACAGCAGGCTCTGTTCCTGCGTGGAGTTAGCAGGGTTGTTCTGAGAGCATGCTGGGGTGGGTGGAGACCAAGCCTCATGGAAGCAGCTGCAATGCAAGGTCCCTGCGTCAAGTGATGGAGACCGCAGAATGAACACACACACACACACACACACAGGAGCACAGCAAGACTCCAACTTGGTGCTGATACACTGGTGGTGATGTTATTCTGTCATTTTGCAAAAGATTACCAGGTGTGGGGCCCTTACGATGAAAATTTTCTGTATTTTGACTCCGGTGGTGGATAAAACCTGTCCATGCGATAAAACTACAGAACTAAATACACATACGCACGTGGGAAGTACATGAAAAGCTGGGGAAATCTGAATATGATCTGTGGACTGTGCCCATGCCGGTGTTCTGGTTGTGATTTTGTACTAGTTTTACAAATGTTGCCTATGGGGAAACTGGGCAAGTGTACAAGGGATCTTCCTGTATTATTTCTTGTAACTGCATGTGAATCTACAAGTATCCCAATAAAAACGTCAATGAAAAGATGGAGACAGGCCCAGTCGCTCCAAGGCTTGGTCTACAGCTGCCTTCCAGAAGCTGTCTCAGTGTGGGTGAGAAAGACCTTGGTCTGATTCCTGGCTACTTCTTCCTCATCCCCTCCCTTGCTCACTGTTTACTTTTTCGGCGACAAGACCTTTGCTCTGCTGCGTCCTCTGCCAAAGAGCACTGGCTCCCTCTGCCTCCCTCCATTCAGGACTCTGTTCAAACGTCCCCTCCGTAGACAAGTCCCCCGTCTCGTGTTCACCTGCCTTTGGCCGAGCTCTTCACTAGAACGCAAGCTCCCTCGGAGGGCCAGGGCCCTGCCCCGATCTAAGGCCGGGCATACAGGAACACGCTGTGCACGCTGACAAAAGGCGGAACCGATCACAGCGAACGGCCTCGTACAATTAGTTCAGTGGAAAACAATGAAGGGAGAGCGGTCAAAGGGCGGAGCGAGCCGACAGCCCCGCGGCGCTGGGCCAAGAGAACGCGCCCCCGCCCCCGCCGCAGACCCCCGCCCCGGCCCTGGCCCCAGCCCAGCGCCCCCGGCGGCCCCGGCGGCAGGAGTCCTCCCAGCTCCGCGCTGCCCCGCGTCCGGCTCCCGGGGCTCAGCTTCAGCGCCTACGAACTGCTGTTCCCAGCCGCGCGCGAGCCCGCAGCCGCTGCGCTTCCCGGCCGACGTCAGGCCCCGGGGGCTCGCTCGACGCGGAGCCCCGGGAGGCGTCTGCTGCGAGGGGTCTCCGGCCGCCCCCGCCCGGCCCCGCCCGCGCCGTGCCGACCTGGTGGCCGCCTTGGTGAGCACCGGGTAGAGCCGCAGGAGGCGCAGGTACTGGGCGAGCGCGCGCCGCGGCAGCGCCCCGAGCCCGGCCTCGGCCCGCAGCCTGGACGCCGCCGGCGCCATCGCCTTCGCGCGCCGCGCCTCCGGGCGCCCACCCCGCCCCAAGTCCGCCTGTGGCTGGGCGCGGGGACCGCCAGACAGTTCCCGCCCAGCCCCGGGCCGCAGCGCCACCCGGCACCGTGACCGCAGTGCGCGGCGCGCGCCTCCGCACACTTTTCCTCGGGTCCCTAACGGGCCGCCTCCCCTCGGGCTCCGGCGTCTATTGGAGCTCGATGCGCCTGCGCACTCCTCACACGAGTCCCGGAGGAGCCACCTCCCCTCGGGCGCCGGCGACGATTGGAGTTTGGCGGGGTGGGACGCGAGGAGCCTCCTGATTGGGCAGCGGGGCGCTTCCGGTTTCTCGCGAGAGGTGGTGGGAGCGCGCCAAATTTCTCCGGGACAGCGGTGGCAGCGAGATGGTGCTGAGGAACAGCGGGCGGCGGCAAGCGGAGCCGGGCGCGGACGGCGAGGCCAGCCGGTGAGGGGCGTCCAGGGCGGGCGGCGGGCTCGGGCCCTTTCTCCCTGCGGGGCTCCGGGCTCACGCTGCTCTCGGCGGCCGGGGCTTCAGGAAGGATGGGGCGGGGGCGTGCGAGGTAGGTGGTGCCGCCGGGAGCAGACGTGCGGGAGCCACGGCGTCGCTTTCAGTCTCCTCGCGGCTGGGGCGGGTCCTGCGCCCACGTTCATGCTGGAGGTCGGGGTGACCTGGGCTCACGGTGCGCGCGGCCGAGTCCCTACGGCGGGGGGCGCGGCGCCGGGATGTGGGGCGTGGCGCGCGGCGGGCTTCTCCAGGTGGGAGCGCGGGGTGGGGGGCGCGGCGGGCTCCGCGGGGTGGGGGTACGGGGTTGGGGGCGTTGCGGGCTCCTCGGGGTGGGGGGCGCGGCGGGCTCCGCGGGGACCCCAGTCCCTCCGGTGTCGCTGACCGCGCAGAGTTGAATCTTGCCGGGAGCCAAAGGCACACATGCCGCGACATTCGTGTTCACCTTCCCTAAATGTCACAAACACTGTTTACTAGCACCCACTGGATACAAGAGCCCTGTCTGCGCACCCTGCGCACCACGGGACTCAAAGCCCCAGCTTGGTTTCGGCAGAAGCAGAATTCAGCCCAACTTGTTTCTCAAGATTCATGCTTTTTTACCTTGTACTGTGCTGCCAACTTGGCGATTTTCTTTCTTTTGTTAAAATCCGTTAACGTCTCTGTTACTAACCTGAGTGAAGCTAGCCCCTGGAGAAGCAGTGGGCCTCCTGCCAGGTACCCCGACACCGCGGAGATCCCAAAGGCTGGCGGGCACCCCAAAGGAGAAGGGTGCCCAGGCTCTGAGGTGGCATGTGCTGACTCTGCACCTTTCAAACTGCTTTTACCGTCCTTGTCTCCTAGAATATGCAAAAGTTTTGCAGAGTAGATACTTTATTTGGGAACTGTTTTAAAAATAAAATTTAAAAAACTTATTTTGAGCTCATTGTGGATTCTCATGCAGTAAGAATTATGCAGAGATAATTCCCTGCCCTCATTTCCCCCAGTGGTAACATCTTTTTTTTTTTTAATCCTCACCCGAGGACATTTTTTCATTTTTTGTTCAGATAGAGTGGGAGGGAGAGAGGGGAAGAGAGAGAGAGAGAGCAACATCAACGTGAAAGGTTCACATCGAGTGGCTGCCACCCACACGACCAACCAGGGCCGGGGACAAACCGCAACTGAGGTACATGCCCTTAGCGGGAACCGAACCCGGGTCTCTGGACCGATGCTCCAACCGCTGAGCCAAACCGGCCAGGGCCCAGTGGTAACATCTTACATAACTAGAGCACAGTGTGGCAACCAAGGACCTTGACAGTGATACAATGCATGCAGGCTCGTGTGTGTGTGTGTGTGTGTGTGTGTGTGTGTGTGTGTGTGTGTGTTTTCTGTTGGCTGTTATCACACTGTGTATTGGTGACCACCACTGCAATCAAAACAGAACAGTTCTGCCTCAAGGGTCCCTTGTGCTGCCATTTTATAGCCACAGCTGCCTTCCATGGTAGCCACACCTAGTTTTGGTTCTTCAAGAATGCTATCTAAGTGCAATCATAGAATGTGTAATTCGAGGAGGGGTTGGCTTTTTTTTTTTTTTGCTCAGCATAATTCCTTTGAGATCCACCCAAGTTATTGAAGTATCATTAAGTCTGTTCCTTTTTATTGATGAGTAGTATCCACGGGATGGATATAACACAGGTTCGCTGATCCCCTGTTGAGGAATATCTGGGTTGTTTTCACTTTCTGGCTAAGATGAATAAAGCTGCTGTGAACACTCACTCACTGGTTTTTGGATGAATGTGCATTTCCTTTCTCTAGGTTGAGTGCCCAGGCGTGCAGTGCTGGGCTCTGTGCATTATCGCAGGAGGCGGCAGCGTCCATTCGTGATCCTTGTTCTTAGTGTTCTGCTTACAGAGATGAACAGATGTTGAGGGTCCTGCCCCACTCATATTTCCCCCATTACTCCTGTTATTTTAATGAATTGTTTTTCTAAACATGAGGTTTTTCAGAGTTGCATCTACCGTGTCACATTCCAAACACTCACACTAGGGGGTAGAGAGTGTCACAGTGAATGAAGGCTGGATCTCCCTCCTTTCACTCAGGGATGATGGCCCCTCTTCCTCTGTCTCGGCACTCAAGCGCCTGGAGCGCAGTCAGTGGACGGATAAGATGGATTCTCGGTTCGGATTTGAGAGGCTCAAGGAGCCGGGGGAGAAGACGGGCTGGCTCATCAATATGCACCCTGTAAGCACCTGGGCTCCCCCTATCCCCCGCACCCCTTTTTGGTAGCAATAGCCCTTGTCTAAGGAGTGAGTGCACTGGCCCAGGAACCTGCTGTCTGGATGACACAGGTGGACATGGGCTTGTTCGCATAGAAGACGTTGAAAAGATTAAGGTGGGGGGTGTCTCTCTTACCTTTAAGAGTAGAGCTTTCCAGAGAGGGAGAAATTGAGAGAAATCCCCATCTGGAGGCTGTTATGATGGGATTCTGGTGAATGGGGCTGGTGGTCTTGATGCAGGGCTGGGGAAAGTTTTTGTTGTTTTGTTAATCTTCACCCGAGGATATTTTTTTCCATTGATTTTTAGAGAGAGTGGAAGGGAGGGGTGGGGGGCAGAGATAGAGAGAAACGTGGATATGAGAGAGATACTATGGTTGCCTCCCACATGTGCCCTGACCGTGGCTGGAGGTCAAACCTGCAGCCCAGGCATGCACCCTTGACTGGGAATCAAACCCGTGACCCCTTGGTGCATGGGCCAACGCTGTAACCACTGAGCCACACCAGCCAGGTGGAAAGGTTTTGTTTGTAAAGAGTAGGAGGAAGGGGCTCTTGTACTGTGTAGAGGATAACCTCATGCCTGTGTTGACTGACTCTTGTAGACTGAGATTTTAGATGAAGATAAACGCCTAGTCAGTGCAGTGGATTACTACTTTATTCAAGATGATGGGAGCAGATTTAAGGTAAGCCTCTGAACCCCTAGAAGGTAAAACCCACTTAGTGACAAGGCACAGGTGAGCCCAGAATGACAAGTGTTCATTTAGTTCTGCCGCTGTGAGGAGACCTTGGGAGGCTTCCAATGTGTAGCTGCCAGGAGTCCATCGGGAACATGGGCCTTGGAGCGAATTAGTCACCACTTAGGGTGTGCAAAGAGCAGCTAGCTGGGAAAGACTGAAAGATGGGCAATGTCATGTCCCTTAGACCCTTGCCCTGCAGTGTGTGCAGCCCTAAATCCGTATTGCCCCATCTCTCTTAAGGCATGTCAGGGTCAAGGTTGCACTGGATCTGGGCTGCTCATGGGTATAAGCAGCCTGTCTTCATCATTCTCCCTTTTTCTTTCTCATCACCCTTGAATGGGTTGGTGACTTGTAGGTGGCGTTGCCCTACAAACCATATTTCTACATTGCAACCAGAAAGGTAAGTCTGTGGTTCATAGAATCAGTTCAGATGAATTGTGCCTCCTGATTCTGAAGAGAGCATCAGAACTGGAAATAAAGAGGCCTCTAGAGAAATAGCAGGGAAGGAAATAGATTTTGCTAATGGAAAGTCCTTTCATTCTGATCCTGATTTAGGGTTGTGAGCGAGAAGTTTCATCTTTTCTTTCCAAGAAGTTTCAGGGTAAAATTGCTAAAGTAGAGACTGTCCCCAAAGAGGATCTGGACTTGGTGAGTGTTGCTCATACCTTCCAGGCTTCCAGGGTACGTGAAGCTGGGTCCACTCTGCCAGGAGTGACATGGCAAGAGGCCAGGCTCGGCACCTGTGGGTGTGGGGAGGCACGGATGATGGGGATTTGGTGACTGGACGTCCTTGGAGAACTCCAGTGGCATAGTTGGTGCAACATGATGGTTGGACAAGGTGCTTTGGAGGTGCTAGCTCTTTGACAAATATATTTACCTTTGAGTCGTTCTGCCCTTATTTCTCTCCCCAATAAAGTTCTTTTTCTCTTGAATTCTGTAGCCAAATCACTTGGTGGGCTTGAAGCGAAATTACATTAAGCTGTCTTTCAACACCGTGGAGGACCTTGTCAGAGTGAGGAGGGAGATTTCCCCTGCCGTGAGAAAGAACCAGGAGCAGGGCCACACCAGCGATACCTACACGGCTATGCTCTCCAGGTAGGCTTCATTCTCCTAGGCAGAGAAGCCAGTCAGCCCACAGGGCCGTTTCCCATTTTTCCTAAGCTGACAACATGGGTAGGAGGTGGGAAAACTCAGCAATGAAGTTGTCTTCACGATTGGCTTTGTTCAGTGTGGAAACATGTGTGAGCAATCAGGTGAAACTTCTTAAATGCTCCATTGTGTTAAATAAATAGTGGTTTTCCATGTTGAGTTTTATTTTATATTTTAGCTGTTCCTGATTTGCATCTCCAAAGTTGAGTTGCTGCAACAGTAAAAACACGATAGATTCCAGTCTCACCCCCTTAACAGAGTCTGTTTTCATGGCTTATGGCAAGTGTTAAACTGTCTACACATTTTATTGAATGCCTGGATTTACATAATATTTTTTCCAGAGGATCTCGGACACTGTACAGAGAAATTTAATATAGGCCATATACGCTGTTCACAAACGTTTAGACAACAGTGATAGGGAGCAGGGTAAGAGACTAAGAAGAGGGAATCTTGGCAAATTTAAAGTTATGATGACTTCCCAAGAACTAATAGTATCTTCTGACTAAAGAAGATCAATTTGGGACTCTGAAGATTTGTGTGAACACCCCCTCCCCAACCCTTAGTGGCCCATAAATTGCTTTTCAGAATATTGCAAGGTGTGACCAGAGACCAAGTTCCCAGAGGCCTGAGCCTTCTCTGAAACTCATTGTCTTTTTTCCCCTTAACAGTTCATTCAGTATTTCAAAGCTTAGTGGGCTAATATTGGAGTGAATGTCCTACTGACAATGATTTCCCAATTGAATATAGTAGGAGTAACTGTAATGCAGAAATAGTTCCATTTACCTGTCACTTGACCTTGCTGAGAGCCTTGTGACTGTTCCCTCGTGACATTCCTGCAGTTTTCCTGGTGAAGAAACAGGCTCAGTGAGGATGGTCCCACTTGTAACAGTTTCCTTTTTTTTCTTTATTCTTTTGATTAGGATGTAACCTACATCCTATAAGGTGCACATGTCCTAAGCATACACTGAACTTCCTTGTGTCTGTGGCCTACTGCTCAGCTAGGGTGTCATCCATGGTCACCCTTAAGAAGGGCATGTCCTGGTCCTCTCAGCCACCTTGGTTTAACTTTTATGTTTACACCGTGTGGACTGTGGTCCCCCCACTCCAGCCCCTCATGGAGTGCAGTTGAGTAAGCTGCTCTCTCTTTATTTTGCAGTGTTCTACAAGGGAGCAGTGTGATTGTGGATGAAGAGGAAACCTCTAAGAAGATTGCTGACCAACTAGACAACATTGTGGACATGCGAGAGTACGACGTGCCCTACCACATCCGCCTCTCCATTGACCTGAAGATCCATGTGGTGAGTGGGCGTGGCTCAGAGCTGGCGCCTGACAGCCCAAGGTGGGGCCGAAGGGTAAGTCCACAGAGAAACCGACAAGGAGCTCTCTGGTTAATGGCTGCCACCCATCCTGCAGGCACACTGGTACAATGTCAGGCACCGAGGAAGCGCCTCACCGGTGGAGATCACCCGTCGAGATGACCTTGTTGAACGACCTGTAAGTGCGACTTGTGTTTCCTCCATCCTGAGTTTCCCACTGGTTTTTGGAAAGGTCTAATTTAGTGCTGAAAGGTGAATTTGATTCAAAGGTTTGTTTGCTTCTTTTTCCTAAATACTTTCTGAAAAGAATTATGGAGTAATCATTTTTCTGATCAGCTTCTGACTCAGGAGTATAATTTCACTTGGGCCTGTGCATCCCCAGCTCGTGTTGTTTGAGCTAGGCTGGATCTGAGCATTTGAGGGAGTGCCCTGACTTTAATTTGGGTAGTTGATGGTGAGTGATATGAAAAATGGATTCATAACTGGAAGGCCTTGGTTTAGGGACAGCTTCACGATCATGTCTTCTCATTTCTAAGATTGAATTGTCGGCTTTGAACTACAGT
Organism: Tadarida brasiliensis; assembly: GCA_030848825.1. Taxonomy (NCBI): domain Eukaryota; kingdom Metazoa; phylum Chordata; class Mammalia; order Chiroptera; family Molossidae; genus Tadarida; species Tadarida brasiliensis. The sequence goes on from CM061277.1 coordinate 336,357, forward strand.
CTTTTTTTTATCCTCACCCGAGGCCTTTTTTTTTTTTTTTTTTTTGCATTTATCTTCAGATAGAGTGGGAGGGAGAGAGGGGGGAAGAGAGAGAGAGAGAAACATCGACGTGAGAGAGACACATAGACTGGTTGCCACCCACATGACCCCAACCAGGGCTAGAGACAAACCGCAACCGAGGTACGTGCCCTTAGCGGGAACTGAACCCAAGACTCTCTGGTCCACAGGCCAGCGCTCTAACCGCTGAGCCAAACTGGCCAGGGCTGAACTGCAGTCTTCTGTCAGGGTTGTCACAAAGGTCAAAATGAGGTCATGCCTATTTATTTATTTTTAGAGAGAGAAACATCGATTTGTTGTTTCATTTATTCACACATTCATTGGCTGACTCTTGTAGGTGCCCTGACCGGGGATCGTACCCACAACTTTGGTGTATTGGGGTGACGCTCTAACCAACTGAGCAACTCAGCCAGGGCAAGGGCGTGCATTTTAAGGAGCCTTGAGACTCGGGCGTTGCACAGTTCTAGGCTTTTCCAACGGTCTAGCCTTTTCTCATATGTATTGCACTGTCGCTCTACCAGTTAAGTGGGGTGTTCTTGATGTGGGCCAGTCAGCCCCAAGATGCCTGTTCTTCGCTTTTGGAAACCTTGTTCTGTGGCAGCTCGACTCATGGGTTTAGCAGCTAAAGGTGGGTGTGGTTTGTGGCTGACTCAGGCTACGCATTGTCCCTCCAGGACCCTGTGGTTTTGGCATTTGACATTGAGACGACCAAACTGCCCCTCAAGTTCCCTGATGCTGAGACTGACCAGATTATGATGATTTCCTATATGATTGATGGCCAGGTGAGCAGTGCCTTCTGGGGTGTGAGCATCCTGGGAACCAGGGACCTTGTGTGGTCCCCAAACCAGAATAGTGTCCACCCCATGACTCATTTTTGGGGGTAAATAATGAGTGAGTGAAATCTAAGGAAGTAAACAAGCAAGCTATTCTGATACCCAGCCACGCTCCCACCTTCCCACTTCCATTGGAAATCTGAAATACTTGGGACGTGGGAAAGCTGGGCGCCTTCCAGTTGCCGCTCAGGTTGTTGTAGTCTTGAGGGGTTTTTTTGTTTGTTTGTTTTTTTAAATTTTTTCTTTATTGGTTTTAGACAGAGGAAGGGAGAGGGAGAGAGAGAAACATCAATGAGAGAGAACATCGATTGGCCGCCTCCTGCATGCCTCCCACTGGGCATCAGGCCCGTGGGCATGTGCCCTGACCGGAAATCAAACCAGCGACCTCTTGGTGCATGGGTCGACGCTCAACCACTGAGCCAGTTTTGGGGCTGAATGCTGAGAGGCGTGCCTCAGCTTTGTGTCTAACCCACGCTACTGCTGGTGAACTTCCCAGGGCTACCTCATCACCAACAGGGAGATCGTCTCAGAGGACATTGAGGATTTTGAGTTCACCCCCAAGCCAGAGTATGAAGGGCCCTTCTGTGTCTTCAATGAACCCGACGAGGTAAAGAGGAGTCACTGGAAGCTTCCAGTACTGTGGTAAGATGGAAAAGAGGCCTCATTGTGTCTACAGTCAGAACGGCTTCTGGACCCTGATATGGTCCTTGTTCAGGTGCAGGCTCTGGAGGGGGTAGAAGTAAGGGCTGCAGTGAGGTTCTTTTCCAGAGCTTTGGAGAGGCACTTGGAAGTTGTTTGAAGAAGAGGAAAAGCAACCCTCTGAGTGCTGTGATTTGTTGCATTTTAGGTCCATCTGATCCAAAGATGGTTTGAACATGTCCAGGAGACCAAACCCACCATCATGGTCACCTACAACGGGGACTTTTTTGATTGGTGAGTCTAATGTCTAATTTGTGAGCAACTCCAAAATGTTCGGGAGGGCAGTTACATGGCAATTTGAATATACTTAATGCTACTGAACTGTATGCTGAGAAATGGTTACGATGGAAAAAAGTGGGAGGGGAGGGGTAGGAGGGGCTGCTCCACTTGAGTCGGTGTGAGGAGCCCCTGTGGTAGCATGACATCCCCTGGTGCAGTCTTCCTTGTCCTGAGGGGATTAGAGACTAACTGTTTTCCATCCTCTCTCATCCCTAGGCCGTTTGTGGAGGCCAGAGCAGCTGTGCATGGACTGAGCATGTACCAGGAGATTGGATTCCAGAAGGACAGCCAGGGGGAGTACAAGGCGCCCCAGTGCATCCACATGGACTGTCTTAGGTAGGCCCCACAGCTCACCTGGCAGCTCGTCCATGTCTCAGGAGGGCTTTCCATGAGTGCAATCCTGTCCACACCTTTGAGGGAGGAAGGTGGCCTCTGAGAAGCAGCTTTCTTCCCTGAGGACAGTGGCTTCAGGCTCTGGCTAGGTCCCGGGATGTGCTGTCTTTCATCATGTAATGTCAAATACCTATAGCACACACATGCTGAGGGTTGGCCTTGGGGTTGAGAAGCCAGACCAGAATGAAAGACCTGGTAATGAGGTCCCTCTGCTTCCCTACCTGAGCTCAGCATGCAGCACCCCAGCTGTTTCTCGAAGGACAAGCACTTTGTCTAACAGGCTGGGATGTCCAGGCCGAGGATAAGCATGCGAGGTGTCCCAGAGTGCCAAGAGGGAGGCTAGACAGGACTGCAGTCTCATGGGGCTCTTTGGTGCCCTGTGGGGAGGTGGGTTTCATCGTGGCCGTCATGGGGAGCCATCGATACATTTAAAGCTTGGTCCATTTCCCCTTTAGCCCTAGTGTTATGGCACATGGGTTGGAGGGAGCAGGCCTAGTCGTGTGAATGGGAGTGAAGAGAGGGGTTGACTTGGGGAATCTATGGATTTGGGGGGCAGGAGTACATGAGGCATGGGGAATGATGCTTCTCAGGTTTGGCATGGGAATTCAGGGGAACGGGCAAAGCTCAGGTCACAGGTAGAAGCAGGCCTGGAATCCCTGTCCATGTGGAAACCGTGGGGCATGGTGATGTGAACACTAGAAGTGGGTGGACTCAAGAAGACAAGTGAAAGGACAGGTGGGGGCCTCGGGGGATATTCCCAGGGGTGAGGCTGAGGGAGTTGAGACTGGAAACGGGCAGTAGGAGCTGTGGGTCCCAGGGAGACAGTGATACAGTAATGGGGAGGAAGCAAAGACGGGCTTGGGGTCAAGAGGCACTGTGTGTTTCCTTGCTAATGGCACCATGTACAAAGGGGAGGGGAGTTTGGCAAAGAGGACTGAGGGGTGAGGACAGCAGAGCAGACTCAAGCAGTACTGACAGAACAAGCTGGGGGAGGCCTGGGGTGTGACTTCCTACCCACCCACCTTCTGTTTCTCCATGAGGATGAGGGAAGGCCTGGGGGCCTGGGGCCCTGATCTGGCCATCTCCTGTGTTTGCAGGTGTGTATGTGAAACTAGCCAGATCCAGGTGAATGGTTTTCATGAGGGGCCTGTGCCGTGTGGAGTCTTGGTGCAGATCTTGGGGGTACCCATTAGGACTCTGCATCTTACTGTGTGTATCCAACTGTGCCACCTTCCGTGAATTCCTGGACTTTGTCTCAGAATCACCATCACCTCTGGCCTTTGCTCTCCTCCTTTTTAGGTGGGTGAAGAGGGACAGCTACCTTCCTGTGGGCAGTCACAACCTGAAGGCGGCTGCCAAAGCAAAGCTGGGCTACGACCCTGTGGAGCTGGACCCCGAGGACATGTGCCAGATGGCCACCGAGCAACCCCAGGTCCGTGTGCCATACTGACTCGGGATCTGGGTGTCGGGGGGATCAGCACCTCTGGATGTGGCATCGCTCTTATCTGATGTTCTCTCCTCAGACTCTGGCCACATATTCGGTGTCGGATGCAGTGGCCACGTACTACCTGTACATGAAGTATGTCCACCCCTTTATATTTGCCCTGTGCACCATTATCCCCATGGAGCCTGATGAGGTTAGTGCCTCTCCTGGTCCTGGGTGGCCGATGGGGACATGGCCATGGCTTTTGGTGTGGGTTTGAAGCCTAGTGTTTCCCCCGTAGGTGTTGCGGAAGGGCTCCGGGACACTGTGCGAGGCCTTGCTGATGGTGCAGGCCTTCCACGCCAACATCGTCTTCCCCAACAAGCAGGAGCAGGAGTTCAACAAGCTGACAGATGACGGCCATGTGCTGGACTCTGAGACTTATGTGGGAGGCCATGTGGAGGCCCTAGAGTCGGGCGTGTTCCGAAGTGACATCCCCTGCCGGTTCAAGATGGTGCGCCCCTCCTGGGTCTCCCAAGGCTTAAAGACACCCAGAAGCCACAAGGGCTGAAGTAAAACCCTTGCTCCTTCTTTTTGTCTGGCCTCCCCTGGTCCAGGACAGTGCAGTGTCCTGCCTGAGGTAGGTTGGTTGGTGTCTTCCCGTTTTCATCTGTGCCCCTCTCGGTCATTTGTGATAGAATCCCGCTGCCTATGACTTCCTGCTGCAGCGGGTAGAGAAGACCATGTGTCACGCCATTGAGGAAGAGGAGAAGGTGCCCATGGAGCAGGTCACCAACTTCCAAGAGGTAACGCTTGGGAGGGGGAAGAAAGTGTTCATACACGCTGCCTTTAGACTGGCTTCTTTCGATAGTGCGCTTATTGCCTGGCCGGTGTGTCTCAGTGGTTGAGCGTCAACCCTGCACCAAGATTCACTGTTTGATTCCCGGTCAGGGCACATGCCCTGGTTATGGGCCAAATCCCCAGTGGGGGGCATGCAGGAGGCGGCCGATCAATGTTCTCTCTCATCAACGTTTCTCTCTCTTTCTCCCTCTCCCTCTAAAAATCAATAAAGGAAAAAAAACATTTTTTTAAAAGTAGTGTACTTACTTGTACACCTACTGCATGCTGGTGCTTGGGCACCGAGACATATGACAGGGTGTCTTCTGGTCTGTGGGACATAACAGTGTTGTCACAGTCAGTGACCTGGCTTAGTGGGGTGGGAGAGTTTCACAGGCTCTGGGAACATGGTGGTGCGTCTCATGCCCAGCTCACTTGGGCTCTGTAGGCAGCGAGGATCCACTGGAGGCTTTCAGTTCATTTTCTTGTTGTTAAGGAGACTTTAAAATGACAACAGTAGCCCAGCCACAGTGCCTCAGTTGGTTGAGCGTCATCCCATGCACTGAAGGGTTGCTGGTTTGAGTCTAGTCAGGGCACATACCTGGGTAGCGGGTTTGATCCCCAGTCTGGGAGCATATGGAAGTTAATCGATCGATGATTCTCTCTCACATTGATGTTTGTCTGTCTGTCTCTCTGTCTTCCCCCCCGCCCCGTAAGCATGTCCTTGGATGAGGATTAAAAACAAAAATAAAATGATATAAATCCCTAGAAATTACAGAGTAGGATATAGTGACTGTAAAACCCACGAAATGCAGGTAGAAGGGGTCACTTAGAGTGTCACCTGGCATGACCCCAGGCACCATCCCTTGTGCTGGTCCTGGTTCCTCAGACGCAGCACGTCCCAGGTTTGAGTCAGGCTCCACTCAGCACTACAGCGTGTTTGCTGACTTTCATGGGGGCAGTTTGTACCAGTTTTAGGATTGGTTTCAAGAAACCAATCTGTTTCAAGAACAGATTCAGCAGGCAAAATTGAAACAAGGATGTGAGCAGATTCTCTGCAAACTGTAAAGTGCGGGGCCCCTGCTGTCAGCTGCAGTTGCCACGCATTGTGGGAACTCTCAGTGGGAGGAAGAGAGTCTAGGTGGAATGACAGTGTGTTCAAAAAACACCTTAGTAGGGGCAAAGTTGCCACCTTCAAGTCTGGGCAACCATGAAATGGTGAGGAGAGCTAGTTAGAGGAATGCCAGCCACTTTAGCAAATTAATTATCTAACAAATATTATTGGGTTAACTCTTTAATGGAGTTCTCAAATGTTGGTTGCATTTCTTACTACAGAATGAACTTATCAAATACACACTTCCCTGATCTTCTGATTTAACTACAGATTATGTTTTGGGAAATAAATGGAAGTATGTGACCATAAGAAGCCTGTTTAGCTTGATCTCCATATGCTTTCATTCTCCAGTTTTCATCTTAGTCACCAGCCTTCACCTCCTTCCCCTCTCTCGTAGGTGTGTGATCAGATTAAGGCCAAGCTCATCTCCCTGAAAGATGTTCCTAACCGGATTGAGTGTCCCCTTATCTACCACCTGGACGTGGGGGCCATGTACCCCAACATCATCCTGACAAACCGCCTGCAGGTAAGACAGATTCCTGCATCAGGATGGAGTTCTTTCTGCCTGACACCTAATTGCTCCCTCCTGTCCCTTCCGCAGCCCTCTGCCATGGTGGACGAGGCCACCTGTGCAGCCTGTGACTTCAACAAGCCCGGGGCAAACTGCCAGAGGAAGATGGCCTGGCAGTGGAGGGGCGAGTTCAGTGAGTGCCTGCCCAGGTGGGGGAGGCTCAGCAGGAAGCAGGGGTGCTGATCTCTGTCACAGACTCTTCTCCCACCTGTCACCCCTCCTAGTGCCAGCCAGTCGCAGCGAGTACCATAGGATCCAGCACCAGCTAGAATCGGAGAAGTTCCCTGCCTTAACCCCCAATGGCCCAGCGCGGGCCTTTCATGAGCTGTCCCGAGAGGAGCAGGCTAAATATGAGAAGAGGAGGCTGGCAGGTGAGGGGCCTGGACTTTGGGGCCTTCGTTGTGCTGTGTTGGTACTGCACGGCCTGAGGTCTGTTAAGCCAGTCATTGAAGCAGATTAGGTCAAGGTGACCTAGCTCCTCCTGTAGGTGCCCCTTCATTTCTCCTTCAGCAAGTGCTCAGGTGCTCAACTCTCCTTCCAGTGGTCTTGGCATGTTTGGCCCATTCATACTGGGGCTGCCCTTTCTTTGATGTGATAAAGTAGCTGCAGAGAAAGACCTGTTTGTTAGCCTCTGTTGCATCCTGGCTTCCTTTGGCTGTCTCCCCTGTGGAGTCTCGGTGCCCACCCCCCCACGCCCCATTGTGCCTCAGATTACTGCCGCAAGGCGTACAAGAAGATCCACGTGACCAAGGTGGAGGAGCGCTTCACCACCATCTGCCAGAGGGAGAACTCCTTTTACGTGGACACGGTGCGCGCATTCCGGGACAGGCGCTATGAGTTCAAAGGTCTCCACAAGGTGAGTCTCCCTTTTCTCAGATGTGGACCCTCACTGGGTGCTGTTGGACAGTTGTGGGTGTACAAACATCTCCTCGAGTTCCTGCTTTTGATTCTTTTGTTTTCATTCCCAGGAGTGCATTGCTGGGTCAGAAGTGATAGTGGTTTATTTATTTATTTATTTTTAAACTTATCTGTATTGTTGAATGTATTACTGGTGTCACCCCTTTTTCCTCTGTTGACCCCCCTCCTCCCCACTCCCACCGCCCTCCTGCCTTCCCCACACTATTGTCTGTGTCCATTGGTTATGCATATAAGTTCTTTGGTTTATCTCTTCCCACTCCCCTCCCCCTTTCCTTTGAGGTTCTCCAGTCTAACGACAAATTTGTACTTCCTAATTCCTTCACCTTTTTCACCCATCCCCCCAACCCCCTCCCATCTGGCAGCCAACAAAACGTTCTCTGTATCTATGAGTCTGTTTCTGTTCTGCTTGTTCATTTTGTTTGTAGATTCATGTTAATAGATATGTATTTATTGCCACTTTATCGATCATATTTTTGTTCTCTTTCAAGAAGACCTATCAACATTTCATATAATATTGGTTTGGTGGTGATGAACTCCTTTAATTTTTTGTTGTCTGGGAAACTTTATATGGCCATCGATTCTAAATGATAGCTTTGCAGGATAGAGCAGTCTTGGTTGTAGGTCCTTGCTTTTCATCATTTTGAATATCTTGCCACTCCCTCAGCCTCAGCCTCAGTTCTGCTGGTTTTTATAGCCAGTTATGGGGACTTCTCTTCCTGGCACTGGAACTCTGAGCTGGGGGGCCTGGTGTGGGGCTGGGACCCCTCACTCCTCAGGGAGGACCTTCGCAGCTGAGGTAGCCCTCCTGATTTTTATCTTCCACACATGGGTGTGGGACCAGCCCATCCACACCTCCACCCTCCTCCCAGTCTCGATGTGGCTGCTTCTTTAATTTCATAGTTGTAGGACTTCATTCAGCTCGATTTCAGGTGGTTCTGAATGATGGTTGTTCTGTGGTGTAGCTGTAATTCTGATGTGGTTGTGGACAGAGCCAAGTACCGTGTTTACCCTATACTGCCATATTGACCGCAAGTTCTCAGTGATGGTGTTTTTAATCTTCTGGGGAACAACCAGACTGTCTTAAGTTAACTCTTAAGTTAGTAGTTCATCTCTCTCCCTCATCAGACAAGCACTGACAGTGTAGTGACTGCCTCGTTCTTCAAAGTCTAGTGAGTAACGTGCACAGAGTGGGCACTCAGCAAGTGCCATAAGTTTTCTGTTCTTTAGATACCAAACCTTTAAACGTTTCTTTCTCACATTAGGTGGAGAATTTGCTTAAATACTTTTGGTCTCTTTATTTCTTTTTTTGGTTAATGCTCACCCAAGGCTATTGTTTCCATTGATTTTTAGAGAGTGGAAAGGAGGGAGGGGAAGAGAGACAGAGAGAAACATCAATGTGAGAGAGACACATTGATTGGTTGCCTCCTGGACGCGCCCCAATCAGGGCCGGGTTTGAACCTGCAACCCAGGTATGTGCCTTTAACAGAGAATTGAACCCGAAACCCTTCAGTGTGCAGGCTGACGCTCTAACCACTGAGCAACACCAGCCAGGGCTCCATTTCTTTATCATTTGCTTTTATCAAGGACTCCTGAGTAGCTCTTGTCCCCCTAAGTTCACTTAATACAGAGACAATGGGCTCAGAAAGTTGGTGGTGCAGTGTCCCACGTGCACCCTATAGCCTCTGTTAGCAGAGACTTCATCGCGTGGAGCAGATGGAGCTAATCTGCCAACAGGAGCCTCCCCAGCACTCGGGGCCCTGTCCCTCCACCTCTCCTTTGAGGCTTGGCATCCTAGGAGGTGCAGTCTCTGTGGGTTTGAGCACCAAATGTCGCCCATGTACCCCCTCTGCTGGCACTGAAGGTACTGGGGTCCTTGTCCACCCATGCCCAGCATTCATGATCCGACAGCTTCTAGTTTGATGCAAGTTCTGTAGTCTTTTGTTCATCAGGACTTTTATGAAGTGCCTGGAATGTGCCAGACACTCTTCTAGTACAGAAAACACATCAGCTGGGGTGTGAGGCGAAGCGCTGTGAGATGGAGGAGCACGTCACGTGTCTGACCTCTGTGACCTCTGTGGCTGCATCTAACTTCGCAAACAAGGAAGAAGCAGCTCAGGGAGGAAGTTCAAATGCCTGAGTGCCCATGTCTGTCACCTCCCAGATGGTGGTGGGGCCACTTGATTGAAGTAAAGTGGACATGGGGTAAATCTCACCCTTTCAGGGGGCAGTTCTGTGGCTTTTGACAAACACTCAGCTGTGTAATGGCCACGACAGTGACGAGGACATGTCCATTGCCTCCCTGCACAGGATGTCGTGTCTGACAGGCAGTAGTGGTCCTAGATTCTGGCTGACGTGGAATTAGTGCCTCGAGGGGTTGCTGCGAGCACTGCACTTTGCTCTGGGCCTGTCGGCAGTGTCTGAGTTCTGTCTGATGACTCAACACCCTTATCAGGGCCATCAGGTCAGAGAGAGCGGAGTTGCAGGACCGCACTGCAGCCCCTGGCCTCTGCTGCTTGTCAGACGTGTATTTCATTTGCTTCTTTAAGTTCTCACTGTTGGGTCCTGGGCTCTGTCCCAGGAGGCTGAAGTTGCCTCAAGTCTGTGGTGTCCAAGTGGGTTGCTGCTGTAATGGAGTATCTTCTCTTAGTTCGGGCCTCACAAGAAAGAAAAACGGAACGTGGACGAGTTCCTTTGTGTTCAGAAGTCCTTTTAGGACGTCTGCCTCACATAAGGCGGCTCTAGATTAAAGGTGAATCAGGACGTGTGAGAACTATGTGTGTTCTGGCCTGGTTCCTGGGTCGGGGTTGTGCGGACCCAATAGGAAACGAGTGGATGTCACATCCGTGGTAAGTTCCTTTGGGGCAGTAACAGCACTGGCTATGCAAGAGCGTGTTCTTGTCCCTCGACGCGTGTGCTGAGGTAGCTAGTGTCTGCGTGAGCGGCAGTGCTGAGAGAGGGAGAGGACGGACTAAAGGAAACGTGGCAGATACCCAGTGTCCTCCAGGAGGAGTGCCTGCAGTTCATTCTGTTTGTTGCTGAGTTCTCTACACGTTTAACATTTTCTAACTATAAGATAGCCATGGCTGGACTGTGAGCTGTAATCTAGGAGGTGTGTGTTCCCAGGTGTGGAAAAAGAAGCTCAGTGTGGCCGTGGAGGCAGGCGACGCGGCCGAGGTCAAGCGCTGCAAGAACATGGAGGTGCTGTACGACTCTCTGCAGCTGGCGCACAAGTGCATCCTCAACTCCTTCTACGGCTACGTCATGCGCAAAGGGTACGCTCCTGCCCGGTGCTTGCTGGGCCGTGGGGCGAGTGAGAGGATGGGAGAGGGGGCTGTGGGGCAGGGTAGAGGTGAGGGCCACATTGACTCATGGGTCTGGCTGGGGCGGCAAGGGGCATCAGCACCACTGGATGTGTTTGTCAGAACATCCTGGGCAGCAGACAAGGATTTGATCATTTCTGTGCTATAGATGTGATGACTTATGGAATGTCATCACTAGGGCTGTGGGGATGGTCCCAGCAAGTCGGCAGTTGCTAAGCAGAGCCTTGGAATTAACGAAGGGTGTAAAGTTGATTGAGAGGTTGAGCGTGGGGGGAGGGGGCCAAGGTGGAGGCTGTTCCTGGGGTCAGGTTCCGGAGTTGGGCCTAAGCGTGTCCATTGGACATAACTAGGTGAGTGGGGCCTCAGGGAGCGTCAACAGGGCAGCTCTGGAGAGAGAGAAAGGCAGTGGGTGGCATAGGGCCTGGGTTTGAGGGAGGGTCATTTTGTTTATTTGTATTGCTCTTTCTTTTCAATTTTTAAAATTTTTCTTTATTGATTTTAGAGGGAGAGAGAGAGAGATAGCAATGAGAAAGAACATCGATTGGCTGCCTCCTGCATGCCCCCACTGGGAATTGGGCCCACAACCTGGGCATGTGCCCTGACCTGGAATCGAGCGGGTGACCTCTTGGTGCATGGTTCGACGCTCAACCACAGAGCCACACCAGCGGGCTGTGTTTCTTTTTAATGGCAGAGGGGGCTGGGCAGAGAGCAGGGCTAGAGCTGGAGCAGAGTTTCAGGGCCAGGAGGCACCTCCAGCTGAGATGAGGTATGGGAACAGTGAGCTGGGTGGGCTGGTGGGATACTGAGGGCACCTGCGAGCATGTTTTCCCTGAAAAGTTGGGGGCTGCACACGGGTTTGGGAGAGTGGAGAAAGCTCATGGGGACAGACACTGACCACCTGGGCTGGTGTGGAGAGTGCCCTGAGGCTGAAGTCGTGACCCATTGTGCTGGCTCCTTCCAGAACTTTCCAGAACCATGCCCCACACCCTGAAGTAGGGACAGAGAAAGGTCCTTAGCACAGAGCTAAATCCCCCTTTTAGTCCTCCTGCCCTGCTTCAGAGTACCCTTCTTGCTGTTCTTCTCTCCCTCCTTCACCCCTCTGACCTCTCTAATGACCCTCTGGAGGGAGCTCCACCCACTTCCAGGCTGTGACTGTCCTTCCCAGGGCCCGCTGGTACTCCATGGAGATGGCTGGCATCGTCTGCTTCACGGGGGCCAATATCATCACCCAGGCGCGAGAGCTGATAGAACAGATCGGGTGAGTCCTCGGTCCGCTGCCAGGAAGGGTTGAGGTGGGAGGGAGCAGTCCAGTGAAGGTGAGCTGGAAAGTGGGAGGGCCTCATCTACACTGACTTCTTACTGCACGGAGCCACGGTCCAGCATCCATACGGCCTCAATTCTCTGTTCCTCTGAAGGAGGCCCTTAGAGCTGGACACAGATGGAATATGGTGCGTCCTGCCCAACAGCTTCCCTGAAAACTTTGTCATCAAGACAACTAGCACAAAAAAGCCCAAGGTGACCATCTCCTACCCTGGGGCCATGCTGAACATCATGGTCAAGGTGAGCCTGGGTTTATAGCGCTACTGCTCTGACATGGATTTAGGAGAGGGGACTGTGCAGGCTCTCACCTCTTCCTAATCTCAGGCACACACCCCACCTTCAGGCTGTTTCTCTGGAGCCTGAGGATATGTACTGTTTGGACAGTCGCGAGTGTGTCTGCATTCTACTTCAGCACAGCACCCAAGGTGTTCTGCTTTCAGCTTTTTATTTTGGAATAATTTTAGACTTACAGAAAAATTAAACATAGAGAATTCCTGTGTACCCTTCAGCCCACTTGCCTTAATGTTAACATGTCCTATAAACCACGGCGTCCTTGTCAGAATGGAGGAATTCAGGTTGACACAGCACTGTAACTACACTATAGTCTTTATTTGGATTTTCTCGTTTTTCCCAGACTCTGCGCTGCGTTCAGTCGTCCATCTCCTTAGTCCCCTCCAGCAAGCCAGTACCTCTGTCTTTCTTGTCTGTCCTGACTAGGATCTTTTGATGAGTACTGGTCAGGGGTCCTGTTGACTGCAGCTCAATTTGAATTTGTCTGTTTTTCCTATTTATTAGACTGAGGGTATTGGGTTTTTGGAGGAACGCCACAGGTAACGTGTGGAGTGGTAATGTTGGTATGTGGTGTCGGGATCTGACTTCAGGTCATCAGGCAAGGCTGCCCACTTTCCCATGGCCTTATTTGAACCAAGTCCCTCCCCCTCCCAGAGGGCAGTGTCCAGGTCTGGCATCGAAGCACCGCAGTGACAGTAACTGAGCAGCAGGTGTTCCGGGCCTGCGCATGTCCACTGGTTCAGCCCCTTCTGGGCTCCTCATGGCTGTCGTCACCAGCATTCTCTCTGCTGGTTTTCCCTCTGTGCTGATTCCAGCTCCCTCCTTCCTGTGCATTATTAATTGAATCCTTTTGTAGAAAGAGTTGTCACCCTCCCTTCCCATTTCCTCCCTTGCTCGCTGATCACCTAGTTGTGTGTTTTTGTCCGTGTGGGCTGGTGGACGTGGTAATCCTGGGCTCCTTCACGTTTGTCCCCGTGTTCCTGAGACAGGCCCATTCTGGGGTGGGGTGTGGGTGTGGGTTTGAGGTGTTTTGGAGCACTTCCTTCCTGGTACTACAAGACATGAGCCTCACCTTGTGTTTTCCTGTTCTGGCCCTGGAATCAGCATTTCTCCAAGGAAAGGTTCCCTTTCCTGGGATGGTGTAGCAGTGTCTGTACACCTTTGCTTTTGTCCTCAGTCTCATACTACCTGCTCAGAGCAGAATCTGTCCGTTACTTAACTCAGCCTTTTTTTTCTCAGCCCAGCAGTGGGGTTCTGTCACCTGTTGATAATACCATTAGGGTTTTTTGTCCCAGTCTGCAGTCCCTCTTGGGGTCACCCAACAGCCTGGTTGAATGTTTTCTAATTTGCTTACAGTACAGTTCACTCTTTATAGACGGCAGTTAGGTGGAGTCATGTGTCCCCACCACAGCCACATAACAGCTCCACACCCCAAAGCTCTGAGTGCTGCCCCTTACCTTAGTCATCAGCCCCTCTCCCACCCCCACACCTGGTGCACCATTGTATTCTTGTGCAGTCACTGCCTTTTCCAGAATGTCCTGTGCATGGAAACGTGTAAGCGTCCGGACTCAGTAGAGTGCACTCTGGTTCATCCACGTTGGATGCATGTCAGAACTTGGTCCCTTTCTCTTGCCCAGTGGTGCCCCCATTTGCTGACCTGTCTGCTGCTTGAAGGGCAGCTGGTCGTGTCCAGGCTTGGACAGTGGTGAATGAGGCCGTCCCTCTTTGTTCTGGTTTTGCAGGAAGGCTTCACCAATGATCAGTACCAGGAACTGGCTGAGCCTTCCTCGCTCACCTATGTCACCCGCTCAGAGAACAGCATCTTTTTTGAGGTTGATGGACCTTACCTTGCCATGATCCTTCCAGCCTCCAAGGAAGAAGGCAAGAAACTGAAGAAGAGGTAAGAATCTCACAACCTCTGTGCTTGGGAAAGGAAACAGATGGATTAGATTTAACAACCCGTCCAGGAAATGGGCCAGGAGCCAGGATGGGGACAGACCTCGGTTCTGTCTTTTGGCCTTTTTGATTCAATTTGGAAAGCTGTCGGTGACACTGATGCCACCAGTGTTCTCCAGCTGTTAGGTTCTGATTCCACAGGCTGCGGGCCCTTCAATCACTTTTACGTGGGAGAGAGAAACCTTAGGGTGGAGAGACATTTGCTGCCAGGTGGATGTGAGGGGCTCAGAAGGGTGATGAGGAGCAGCCAGCATCGCAGGCTCCGTCATGGCTGCGCTCACTGTGCTTCTAGGTACGCCGTGTTCAATGAGGACGGCTCCCTGGCCGAGCTCAAGGGCTTCGAGGTGAAGCGCCGTGGGGAGCTGCAGCTCATCAAGATCTTCCAGTCGTCCGTGTTCGAAGCCTTCCTCAGGGGCAGCTCTCTGGAGGAAGTGTACGGCTCTGTTGCCAAGGTGGCCGACTACTGGCTGGACGTGCTGTACAGCAAGGTGAGGTCGCCCTCTCCACCTGGCTCTGAGGGATCCTACCTGCAGAGGAACCTGGTGACAGATGAACTCGGGGCTAACGCTGATGAAACCCCAAGACACTGAGTGCCAGTGCCTCCCCAAATCTCCCTCACTTCTGTACCCAGTGACAAGATTCTGTGAAGGACACAAATAGTGTGACAAGAATAGGATCTAAGAAGTGACAGGGTTGGCTTAGCTTTAATACACCTTCTTGTGGGATTTGTCACTGTTCTGTAGTGTTGGTATTTCATCGAGTTTGCGTGGGGTAGTTTGCAGAGCTAGTCCTCTGCTGTTGGGTATCAGGTAGGCTTCAGGTTTCCATTGTGATAAATAATGTTACATCAAACATCTTTGCATAGATGCCTTTCCCTCTCCTCGTTGGCTAGGAAGAGGATTTGTGAGTGAAAGGAATAATGGAATATTCTGGAACATTGGCTGGCTCCGTTTTCTTTGTGGGCATCTGGTTCTTGGCATGCCTTGTTCTGTGCAGAGTTGGCTCTTGTGAGCATGCGCACCAAGGGGGAAATCACACGCAGTCTCATGAGCTGGGCAAATCTTACAGGCTGTCGAGGGCGGGAGGTCAGGGACGAGTGCACAGGAGGAGCACAAACGAACATTAAGGCTTCGTGTATGGTTTTTAAGTCTTGCTGTGCCTGGTACGAGGCAGCCCTTAGAATTATACTCCTCCTTCAGCTCATCCACTGGGGAAACACGATTCCGCGGGAGGAAGTCCCAGGTGAGCTGGGGACGCTGCTTTACCTCTGCGCCATGTTCTGCCCATTCTCTCTCCAGGCAGCTAACATGCCTGATTCTGAGCTATTTGAGTTGATCTCTGAGAACCGTTCCATGTCTCGGAAGCTGGAAGATTATGGGGAACAGAAGTCTACATCCATCAGCACAGCCAAGCGCCTGGCCGAGTTCCTGGGAGATCAGATGGTGAAGGATGCAGGGCTGAGCTGCCGCTACATCATCTCCCGGAAGCCCGAGGGCTCACCTGTCACAGAGAGGTGAGTGCTTCCAGGGTTAGGAAGGACTGGGCCTTGGACACCATGCAGATGAGATGATAGGAAGGCCTTACTGGGTCCTGGTGGGATCCCAGAGCAAGCATGTTGAGTCTGACCACCTGGAGCCCCAGAGAACCTGGGTTCATGGAGGGTCAGCTATGATGGGCCCAGTCTCAAGGTCCAGTCCCACCCTTGACAACACTAATGTGCCCTGGCTGGAGAGGTGGCAGAGGCATGCCTCAGAGGATGCTCCAGCACCTGAGGCTTTGCATTCTGCCACTGCCACGTCTCCCAGCCTGTCGTGACAGGAGGAATGTCATCTAGCTTCTGAAGTACGTCAAGGGTCACAGCAAAGGACTCCATCCCAGAGCAGCTTCCAGTCCCAACTGGAGACTTCAGTGTCAGTGGGGCAGTTCTCACCTTGTGCTCTTTGGGCTTTTGGAGCTGAACAAGGGCTGCACAAATGAAAAGGAAAAGGCAGTGCTTTTCCCTGGGCATGCTTTTCCCTGGGGGTGGCACATAGACTGAAAGGAAGGACCACCCCTGGTTGTCATCATGTAACCGTGGGCAATTTGGGGACATGCTGAACACCACCAAGACAAGCTATTTCAGTGACGGCTGCTGCAGCACCTCTGTGACGAGGTGTGTCTTGCCTGGAGTCTGGGAGGCCCTGCAACTTGCTGTGACAAATGGAATGTGACAGAAGTGACATGTGACTTCTGGGCCTTGGTCACGGGAGGCCCTGTGGTTCTGCTTTGCCCTCTGGTTTGCTGGTGTGCCCAAAGAGGCCCAGACCACGGAGCCTGAGAGGCCTTGTGCAGAGAGAGGCTATAGCTGTAAAGGAGACCACCACAGCTACACAGTGGCCCCAGACAAGATCACCCACATTACAGACTTGTAGGGAAGAAAAAATGAATTAAATACAGCAAATGTTTTCTGAAAAAGAAACCCCAGTCTTAAAAAAAAACGGAATTTGATAAAAGGATAAGGTAGATTATATACAGAGTAAAATAAAGAATTCCTATATATCAGTAAGGAAAAGACAACCCAGAGAAAAAACAAGCAACAGATGGGAATGGCAATTCACAAATGACGAAGTGGGTGGCCAGCACGTGTGAAGATGTTCAAGCGCAGTCATCAGGAAATGCACCTGTTGGTTGGAAATGAAGAGTCGGATGGTGCAGTTGTCGGTGACCATGTAGACCAGCACTCAGTGCACATGGGACTGGGGATGACAGTCACTTTGGAGAGAAGACAGTGCACGGTGAGGGAGAGGACGCCTGATGCACTGCACAGTAGAGCACTTCTGGGGACGTGCCCTGCACAACTGTGTTTACATTGTGTTGCACAGCAAAATTTGGGAACACCATAAGTGTCCTTCAAGCAGAAAATGGATAAATATATCTTTTATGCAGTGAAATATTGTACAGGAGTTGGAGTAACTCGCAGCTGCATGACGACACTGAGTTTAAGAACAGCAAGCGGATGGGGAATGTGTCCAGTGCAGCGCCTCTGTAACGTCCACAAGCATGGAAACACTCTTAGGATGCGTGCGCGTGGGAGTAGTATAAAGGCATACGTGGGACCCCATAGTAAGGGCCGAGAGTCAGCAGGGCTGTGCGGAGGGCTTCATCCTGGTTTCTGCTTTTTCTACACGTGACGTGAAATGGCAGGACTTGAAGTCTGAGGACTAGGTGATGGGTGTACAGGTGTGTGTTGTCTTCTTGAGTTTCTTATGTTCAGAATATTTCACAGTAACAAATACTGCCTCCGGGAAAAAAGAGGAGTGTTGACAGCTGCCCTCTGACTTCGCTAGTGACATTCAAATGGCTCGTTCTTCCAGGAGAGCAGAGGACTCTTCTGCACGTTACCCACTGGGGAGCCCTTCAGAAGTGGCCAACTATGCACGTAGGGGAGTGTGTCATTTGTGTGAGGGCACTGGTCATCAGCTCTGTTCCAGTGGCCATACCAGACCACATGGCCACCAGTGGGGGGTGGTTATTAAGCCATGATATTTTATACAATGAAGTATTATTTAGTTATCAGATACGATAAACATTAGGTGTTAGGTGTAGTTTACACAAAATGACATTAGATGAAAACAGGTTACAAAGTAGGCGTTGAGTCCTTATTTCCACGTATAACGCTGTACACCGATGAGTGCTGTCTGGGCGTAGGAGACGTTCCGCTGTGAGCTCTGTGCCTCTCGTCTAGGGCCATCCCACTCGCCATTTTCCAGGCAGAGCCCACTGTGAGGAGGCACTTTCTCCGGAAGTGGCTGAAGAGCTCTTCCCTCCAGGACTTTGACATTCGGACGGTGAGTGCTGATTTTTTTCTACTCTCAGATGGTCGGGAGGAAAACCAGACAGAGCAGCATCCCTGACTCATCGGCTTTCTGCCTGGAGTCTTCACTCTTGGCACCCTCCTTTCTGACGAGAGCTGTGTGAGGACGTACGTAGCCATTAGGGCAGAGCTGGAAAAGCTAGGCACGGGGTGGCCTTTCACTGTCATGGCAGGCGGACTGAGGCTTGGTTCTGGCACATGGTCCTGGTGCCAGCTGTGCACCTCAGTGTCCTCTGGGACGTGGGCACTTTTGCCATAGAATTTGTAAGAGGGTAAGACGCAGGGAAGCGCAGTGCTGCTGCTGCCACCGCCGCTTTCCTCACGCGTCCGACTATCCCTGCAGATCCTGGATTGGGACTATTACATCGAGCGGCTGGGCAGTGCCATACAGAAGATCATCACAATCCCTGCGGCTTTGCAGCAGGTGAGGTCAGCAGTCATGGGAGCAGGGCCTCTTGTGGCTTAAAAGCCACAGGCACCTACATGGGCGTGGCCTGAACTCCCACGAGTGATTAGCCTCACCTTCATGTAGGTGAAGAACCCAGTGCCACGCGTCAAACACCCCGACTGGCTGCACAAGAAACTGCTGGAGAAGAATGATGTCTGCAAGCAGAAGAAGATCAGCGAACTCTTCGTCCTTGAGGGCAAGAGACAGGTAATGGGCCTAGCCTGGGACAGCAGAGGCCATGACGGTTGGGGTGGGCTGGTCCCATGCGCATACAGTGCTAGAGTCCCCATGCTGGGTCCGTGAAGCTGGACACTTCCATTCAAGTGTCTGGAACTTGTTTTCTTTCTAAAAATGTACACCTTGATAAGGAAGCACTGCGTCCTCGGGCTGGTGAGCCATCTTACCGTGAACGTAGAGTGTGCGTGCAGACAGAGTGCCTCAGAGCGGATCTTCCAAACTGCAAAATAAAAATGTATTAGAAACACTAAAAAGTACTGCAGACAGTAGAATGAAAGGTGTGAGGCTGAGAGGGAGGAATAAGGATGCTTACCCGTTCTTTGCAATATATTTTTTATGAAAGGAGAGTTAGTTCTGGAGCAAACCCAGAATGGTAGCACTCCAGTGACATTTTTGTTTGACCTCCTCACTATTAAAAGTTAAAAATAGTTTAGTCTGGCCTGGCCGGTGTGGCTCAGTGGTTGAGCATCAACCCATGCACCAGGAGGTTTGATTCCTGGTCAGGGCACATGCCTAGGTTGTGGGCCCAGTCCCCAGCGGGGGGCATGCAGGAGGCCACCAGTAGATGTTCTCTCTCACCGATGTTTCTATCTGTCTCTCCCTCTCCCTTCCTCTCTCTAAAAAATCAATAAAGAAAAACTGTTAAAAAAAAGAAATAGTTTAGTCTGGCCCTGGCCGGTTTTCTCAGTGGTTAGAGCATCGGCCGTGGACCAATTAGTAGCGGGTTCGATTCCGGTCAAGGGCACATATCACAGTGCGATTCGTTCCCAGCCGTGATTGCGGTCGTGCGGGAGGCAGCCACTCGATGTGTCCCTTTCATGTCAATGTTTCTCTCTCTCTCTCCATCTCCCTTCCACTCTATCTGAACAAAAAATGGAAAAATGTCCTCGGGTGAAGATTAAAAAGAAAAAGAAAAGAGAAAAAAAATAGTTTAGTCTGGCCCTGGCCATGTGGCTCAGTTGTTTGGAGCACTGTCCTGTACACCAAAAGGTTGTAGGTTTGATTCCCAGGCAGGGCATATACCTGGGTGTGGGTTCAATCCCTGGTCAGAGTGCATATGGGAGGCAACCGATCGATGTTTCTCTCTCACATCAATAATTCTCTCTCTCCCTTTCTATCTAAAAGAATCCATAAGAACATATCCTCAGGTGAGGATTTTTTAAAAAGTTAAAATAGTTTAGTCTGTAATGAGTAATTTTGTGTGTAAGTACTTGATCCCATTAAGATGGATTTCTAAAACTGAAATTTGTGGATAGAGAGCCTGTGTTTTAAGTCCACTTCGGGTGGTTGTAGGTGGGCGTGGCCCAGGCTCCAGACAGCATGCAGAGCCTGGGTGCTCCCGACATGGAAGACTTTGGCCTTGTGAAGCCGCCCCACACAGCCATCCCCGTTGCTACAAAGAGGAAGCGGGTCCTCTGGGACAGCCAGGAGGATTCCCAGGACCTGGGGCTGACGGTGCCCCCCTGGCAGGAAATCTTGGGGCAGCCTCCAGCCCTTGGAACCACCCAGGTAAGAAGCCTCAGGGTGTCTGGACTGGCTGGTAGGTAGAGGGGGCAGGCGCCAGTCAGGCCCACACTGGGGTGTGCTGTCTCCCACGGGGTCCACTGAGCAGTGCGGGGACCCCAAGATGAGTCTTGATCCTGAGAAGGTTGGCGAGATGCCCAGAGTGCTTGGAAGCTGTGCATTTTCGTTGCCATGGAAGGGTGTTCCTGTTATACTGTGTCTCCACCTCCTCTTGACCTGCCCCACCATCTGTCCCAGGAAGAGTGGCTGGTCTGGCTCCGATTCCACAAGAAGAAGTGGCAGCTGCAGGCCCGACAGCGCCTGGCTCGCAAGAAGAAGCAGCGCCTGGAGGCAGAAGGCGTGCTGCAGCCCGGGGCCACGCGAAACAGGCCCGCCACAGGGCTGGGGGGCTTCCTGCAAAGAACAGCCCGCAGCATTCTGGACCTTCCGTGGCAGATCGTGCAGGTGTGGGCAGGTGTCCCCAGGAGGGCAGGACACCCCAGGGCAGCAGCGTAGCTGATAGGAAGGGGTGTCTGGCCAGCCTGTCATCCTGGGGACCATCCCGAGGTCTGGGATAGAGGAGAAAGGGCAGACCTTGACCTTTGTGCCTCCGTAATTGCAGCTGGTGCTGGAGGCCACCTGAGAGGCAGCCTGTCCACGGGTATTGGGCGCTTTCTGTGACAGGCTGACCTGCACTACTGTGCACCGTTTCCTTCCAGATCAGCGAGACCAGCCAAGCTGGCGTGTTCCGGCTGTGGGCCCTCATTGGCAGCGACCTGCACTGCATCAAGCTGAACATCCCCCGTGTGTTCTACGTGAACCAGCGGGTGCCCAAAGCGGAGGAGGGGCCTGCGTATCGCAAGGTACTGGACGGGGCTGGTGCTTCTGAGGTTGTCTCCACGGCGATGAGGCCGCAGAAGGAATCGGGCTTTGCAGATGCAGAGACTGGTGGGCTATGCGGCCCTGTGTGAGGTGTTCTGCAGTGCCCATCTCCTGAGAGCCTCTCAGATGCTGCGATAATTATTGAAACTGTGTCTCAATTGCTGAGCTGCTGGTGTCCTTGTCCTCTGTCTGACGTCCACATAGCGGGGAGGGAGGGGGTGGACAGTTGTCAGACATCAAGCTTTGTCTCCATAGGCTCTCTGACATTAAAGCATTATTGGGATATAATCCACACACCATGCAGCCCACTCATTTAAAGTTCAGTTCAGTTGATGGTACATTCAGAGTTGTGCAGCCATCACCAGTCAATCTTAGAACATTTCCATCATCTCCAGAAGACACCATGGGCCCCTTAGCAGTCTTTCCTCCCCCAGCCCTCAGTAACCACCAGCCCGCGTTCTGCCTCTCAGTGAGCCCAGTGTGGACATTTCATATAAGTGGGATCGTACAGTGGGTGGGCCTCTGCCTCCTCCTTCTCTTCAGTCAGGTCTTCATCTGGTATCTCCAAGCACCCAGCTAGCCCCACCCAGAGCATGGTCACGGAGGCTGCCCTTGTGCATGTCTCAGTCAGGTGCTGGGATTCGCAGGACAAGCTAACGTCATTGAGATGAGACCGTGCTGGGAGCTGGAGTGAGTGAGAAGGCTTTCTGGAGGAGGGGAAACTCTGTCTCAGATACAGCAGAATGGATGTGGAGAGAGACAGGAAGGGTGTGGTGCAGCAGGGAACAGGTGGCCTGGAGCTCCTGGAGCTTTCTTGGATGTGACGGCGGAACTTTGTGGGAGAATGTCCTTCCTTTCAGGATGTTCTACCCTTTGGGTACCTCTCCTGCTCCCTCCTCACCAGGACTGCCCCACTCTGTGTCCCATAGGGGCTCCTCTCCCCATCCTCTGACCTGAAAAATGGAGTTTCTCGTGGTTTTTTGCAGCCTGCACCCTCATAAACCCAGGACAGGACAGAGGAAAGTAAACTGGGAACACCTGTCCCACCCAGTCTGAGAGCTCGTCTGCTTTTCAGAGGCCTCAGGTTGCTTCTGAGTTATGCCCTGAGCTTTTAGTTTTACTCATTGAAGAGTGAAATGGAGTGTACCCCACTGTTGTGGACACTGGAAGTGCTAGGACTGTTTGAACAACGCACATACGTGTACATGTGCCTGTGCGGAGTCTGTGTGTAACGAACATCACCACGTAGCTTAGCTGTGTGATGAGGTCATCTCTGTGTTGTCCCCAGGTGAATCGAGTCCTTCCTCGCTCCAACACCGTCTACAATCTCTATGAGTATTCAGTGCCGGAGGACATGTACCAAGAACACATCAACGAGATCAATACTGAGCTGTCAGCCCCAGACATCGAGGGCGTTTATGAGACTCAGGTAGCTGCCTTCCCAGCTGAGTTGAGCAGGAATCTAGCTGGATGGAATAGAGGAAAGAAAACCCACACAGGGCGCGGACGGGCTAGCAGCAGCCATAATTCTGACCCCAGGGACAGAATTTCAGCAGCGTGTCTGCCAAAGACGGCCTGGAGCAGAGGGGCTATGCCCCAACTGCAGCCTCCTGGTCAGCCCCCCCCCCCCCCCATCCTGACCCCTTCCAGGTGCCATTACTGTTCCGGGCTCTGGTGCACCTGGGCTGTGTGTGCGTGGTCAATAAACAGCTGATGCGGCACCTATCAGGCTGGGAAGCAGAAACCTTCACTCTTGAGCACCTGGAGATGCGCTCTCTGGCCCAGTTCAGCTACCTGGAACCAGGTAAGGCGCATGCCAACCGCCCCACTGGGTCCTGCCTACCACACCTCTTGGGTGACCTGTGTGACCTCCTGTAGGGAGCATCCGCCACATCTACCTGTATCATCGCACACAAGGCCACAAGGCGCTCTTCGGCATCTTCGTGCCCTCACAGCGCAGGGCGTCCGTGTTTGTGTTGGATACCGTGAGTTCCTGGTGCAGGGCTGTGGGAGGGACAGACCCCTGGGCAGGGAAATCCCAGCCCCTGGAATTGTTTCCAGAAGCCTTTGCCCACAGGCGCCTATGCGATGATTAGAAACGGAACCACAGAGGCAGCTGTCAGCCGTGCCTCCTTCCAGGGGGGCTGACAAGGCTCTTGTTCAGGTGCGAAGCAACCAGATGCCCAGCCTCAGCGCCCTGTACTCAGCCGAGCACAGCCTCCTGCTGGAGAAAGTGGGCCCCGAACTCCTACCTCCCCCCAAACACACATTTGAAGTACGGGCTGAGACTGACTTGAAGACCATCTGCAGAGCCATCCAGCGCTTCCTGCTGGCCTACAAGGTGAGTGAGGTGGGGGGCTGCCATGTGAGCCCCTCCCCCAGGCCGGGTACCCCCAGCTGCTTTCTTCCCTGTTCCCAGGAAGAGCGCCGTGGGCCCACCCTCATCGCCGTGCAGTCCAACTGGGAGCTGAAGAGGCTGGCCGGAGAGATTCCCGTCCTGGAGGAATTCCCACAAGTACCTGTCCGAGTAGCCGACAAGATCAGCTACGGAGTCCTGGACTGGCAGCGCCATGGAGCTCGGCGCATGATCCGCCACTACCTCAACCTAGACACCTGTCTGTCACAGGCCTTTGAGATGAGCAGGTGAGCAGAGCATGGGGCTGTTTCTTGGCATTTTTGTGGCTCTGCCCACGTTGGTTGTTTCTGGCCTGTCAGTCTCTGACAGCAAGTTGGTCTTCCCTGGTTTGCACCCCTCATGGGACCAACCTGGGTCTCACCCGTGACTGTGCCCCTGACCCTGTGCAGGTACTTCCACATCCCCATTGGGAATCTGCCTGAGGACATCTCCACCTTTGGCTCCGACCTCTTCTTTGCCCGCCACCTCCAGCGCCACAACCATCTGCTCTGGCTGTCCCCCACGTGGCGCCCTGACCTGGGCGGGAAGGAGGCTGACGACAACCGCCTCGTCATGGAGTTCGAGGACCAAGCCACTGTGGAGATCAACAGTTCAGGCTGTTACTCCACAGGTGGGTGGGCGAGGCCCATGGGCATCTTGTTGCTGGTGTTTCTGCCATTCTTTTGTGGAGAGAACACCCAGCGCTGACCCTCAGAGCAGGTCAGGCTGGTGTAGGATGAGTGCAGGGTGGGCTATGGGGTCAGCTCGAGTTGAGTGCTTATCGGCGGCCCTAGGCAGCAGTAATGTTTCTGCGGTAGTGCTTGCTGGGGTTGGGCGCTACACCGGGGGGTAGTCAGTGCACAAGTGTGTATCTTTGTGTGCAGTGTGCGTGGAGCTGGACATTCAGAACCTGGCCGTCAACACCATCCTGCAGTCTCACCACGTCAACGACATGGAAGGGGCCGACAGCATGGGCATCAGCTTCGACGTGATCCAGCAGGCTTCCCTGGAGGACATGATCACTGGCAACCAGGCCGCCAGTGCTCCAGCCAGCTACGACGAGACAGCCCTCTGCTCCAGCACCTTCAGGTACCCGGGGCCTGTGTCCCAGAACATCTGACCTTTTGTTCTTATGCCCTCTCCTCTCCTAAGGCAAAATAACAGTTTGGGATCTAGAGGAACAGTAGAAATGCTTTTATCACCTGCCCTTGTTTTGGGAAACTAAGAGCTAAGACAAGTGTCACTGGGGCTTTCCTCCATCCACTCAGTAGAGTCAGAAGACACCTCAGGTACTGATGACAGTTCCCCATGCTGTATTCTGGGCCCCTTCTGTGGCCAGAGGCACGCCTGTGGGAATCCCTCAGTTAACTCGGGGTGTGGGGCACACAGCAGGATGTGAACGTGGATTCGGCCAGCAGAAAGTGGTGCCAGTTACAGGATTTGGGTATCAGGAGAGTTGCTGTGACAGGGCGTCGCTGTGGCAGGGAGCACACAGCCCCAGGAGGCGGTGGCCATCGCCCACGGCAGAAATAAGGAGACAGGCACAGGGGCTGACAGCGTGCTTGTGGTCACACTGTGGCTGAGCGGCAGGGTGGGCATCCAAGAGCACGTGCTGTGATTCTAGAACCCAGTTCTTCAGCCATCAGTCCTGGAAAAGGCAAGGAGGGTGGCAGAAACGCTC
Organism: Tadarida brasiliensis; assembly: GCA_030848825.1. Taxonomy (NCBI): domain Eukaryota; kingdom Metazoa; phylum Chordata; class Mammalia; order Chiroptera; family Molossidae; genus Tadarida; species Tadarida brasiliensis. Next base: position 361,367 of record CM061277.1, read on the forward strand.
AGGGGCAGATGTGTATGGTGCAGCGGGGCCAAGGCCTGTTGTGCAGAGAGGACGTTTCAGACCTGAAAGGCAGGATTGGACCTCAGATGGCAGAACTGTCCCCCTGAGGGAATGGCTCTGTGGTGCTGTGTGCACTCATCCAAGTGGTGCAGTGGGGTGGCTGTGGTGAGGCAGACGGTGAGGGTGGGACTGCCTCTTGGGAGAGGAGCCTGGCGGTCTCCATTGTCTGTTCTGGTTCTCCTGGCAGGGTGAGGTGCCTGACACACCCACCAATTCTGGTCTGACCTGGCACTGAGGGTGGTGGTGGAGGGGGGTTGTTGAGAAGTGTATGGGAAGGTGGTGGGGCCTGGCCTCATCCAAGGGTTGCAGGGAACTGTAGAGAGCTGAGCTGTGGAGTTTGGACAGGGAGGGAGACTGTGGGGGACACATTCCTACCCCTTCCAGGATCCTGAAGAGCATGGTGGTGGGCTGGGTGAGGGAGATCACGCAGTACCGCAACGTCTACGCCGACAACCAGGTGATGCACTTCTATCGCTGGCTGCGCTCCCCGTCGTCGCTGCTCCACGACCCTGCCTTGCACCGCACACTGCACAACATGATGAAGAAGCTGTTCCTACAGTGAGTGCCCCCGACCCATGTGTCCCACACCCAGCACCTGGGGATCCTAACACTTCATCACGGATCCACAGTGTCCTTCCAGAGAGGTGCTGTGATGCACTTTCTGCTGCAGTTTTGTACAAGCGGCTGTGTGCTGTTGGTTCTGTACCTCCTTGCCGCAGTTAGTGGTAGATCTTGGAGGTCTGTGTGGGGGTGTGCCGTCCACATTAGGCTGTTACAGACAACCAAGGGATGGCCTTGTGCGTAAGGTCGTGCAAATGGACCTGTAGGATGATCTCCAGGCAGCAGCACTGCGGGAGGTCTGGTGGATCTTACGACTGGGAGAGATGCTGATTGGATATGTTGCCCAAGAGCTCTCCACCCATCCTACCAGCCCCGCCCACCGTCAGTCCAGCCTGATGGAGTGAAGAAGGGCTGTCTTTTGGGCTCCTGGTTTGCAATCCTTGTTGTGAATGAAGTTGGACTTTCTCTTCATATTCTCTGTCCACTTTTCCCTAGTTTTGTTTTTTTTTTCCTCATCGATTTGTATGAGTTCTTGCTATATAATTGACCGTTTTCTATGATATAAGTTGCATGTTTTTTCCTAGCTTTGATTCTGTTTGGATTTGTTTATGGTAGGTTTTTTGTGCAGAAATCTTCACTCTGTTGCTCCAGGGTTCGAAATATATTTAGAATGGCTTTTCTGCTTCAGATTATCAGCTTTTTCTCATGGTGTCTCCTGGGATTCTCTGTAGTATCTTGACTGTTGATTCTGCACTTGGTCCTCAGGCTCATCACTGAGTTCAAGCGCCTGGGGTCATCGGTCATCTATGCCAACTTCAACCGCATTGTTCTGTGCACGAAGAAGCGGCGGATCGAGGACGCCCTTGCCTACGTGGAGTACATCACCACCAGGTGTCGCCACCGCCTCCCCCGCATCAGCTCCTCGCTGTGCTGTGCTCTCTGCTCACAGAGCTCCTGTAACGACTGTGGCTGGGTCTGTGGCAGCCAGTCCTCCTGCCTTTAGATATCTGAGACAGCCTTTATTTCACCACATTTCTGAGAGATATTTTCACTGGCTATAGAATTGTAGGTGGATCTTACTTGAGTCTTTTTTTCTTCTCTGTGTTTCTTTCTGGATAATTTGTTATGACTTTAAATTTACCAATCTTTGGCAGTGTTTCATCTGCCCTTAATCCATTTTGGATATGGTGCTGTCTTCTCCAGAAGCTCGGTTTGGGTCTTCCCTATCTCCAGAGCCTACCTAATATGTTCGGTCTTTCCTTTGGCTGTTTGAGCACATGGTACAGTTACAGTAAGTGCTCTCGTGTCCTCCTCTCCTACAGCGGGGTCAGCTCTAACGTGCTGCTGTCGGGAGGCTTGTCTCCTCACTCTGTGCTGTGTCTCTGCTTCTTTGCGAACTGGTGACATTCAGTTGATGCCAGACACTATGAATCTTGCCTTCGGTACTGGATGCTTTTGCATTCCTGTAACTGTTCTGGGGCTTTACGTTCTGTTACTTGGAAACAGTTTGATCTTTTTAGGCATTTTTGAAATTTGTAGGCAAGGCCAGGACAGCGTTTAGTCCAGAGCTCACTAGTCCCCACCCCTGAAGGAGGACTCCTGTGAGCACAGCCTGGTGTCCCGTGAGCTGTGAGGCTCTCCGGCGGCAGTGGGGTCGGGCTCTGGGGAGAGCTCAGGGACCAGCCTGGGAGGGCTTGTCTTCTCTGCAGCTCTCACCTCCTGCCCTCCACATGGGCCCTGTTACTCCCACCCAGATGCAGAAGTCTCCTTACTACTGTTTGTCATTCCATAGGAAGTTGAGGGTTTTAGATTAGTGGAGATTAAAAAAGAAAGGGGAGAAAAGAGGGAAAACTTGATTTCATTTAAGCAATCTCTGTTTTGCTTCTTTTTAGCATTCATTCTAAAGAGATCTTCCATTCCTTGACAATTTCTTTCTCTCGATGCTGGGAGTTTCTTCTCTGGATGGATCCCTCTAACTACGGTGGCATCAAAGGAAACGTTCCATCTAGTATCCATTGTAGACAGGTGAGGTGACCGGTCCTGGAGACTGAAATGACTTTGGGGTCTGATCTGTCCATTCGGCACACACTGTGGTCACAGGCTGCCAGGAGCAGCTCCAGGTCTGGGTCGTGCAGCAGCAAACATGTGAGTCCCTGCTGTCACGCAGCTAAGGGAGAGGTCACGAGCAAGCAGACAGTGAGGTGCAGGATCAGAGTCAGCCATGATGAGGGCTCAGGATCAGCGGCTGGGAGCAGGAGCCGACTGAGATGGGGAGGTCCCGGAGGTCTCTGAGGACATGACGGGAAAGTGGAGCTTGAAGGGAGCAAGGCTCAGCGACTGGTCTGAGGCAGCTGTGAGTCGTGGGCGGGGTGGGCGCCACGGTCACAGGTGTGGCCGAGAGCTGACTGGGGCAGGCCACTTGCACCCATAGTTGTGATGGAGACTTGGCTTTTAATGACAGGATTCTGAGCAGGGGCATGTCATGCCCTGACTTGCACTTGGGCCCCGTGTGAATAACACTGTAGGAGCCCAGTTAATGTCATCCCAGGGGAGAGTTCAGGGCAGCGCAGAGGCAGGGAGGACTTAGTGGGTACTGAAGGTGGAGGGGACAGGCCATTAGGATGAGTGTGGGCTATGCCTGGGCGTGTGAACCTAGGTGTCTGTTACAGAGTGGACAGGATAGAGTGAATTGGGGTAAAGAGTGCCATGCTCTGTTGGGACGGGTGGCGTTTTTCCACACCTGACGTTTGCTCAACATGCACAGGGTAGAAGCACAGCCTGGTAGTGGCAGGAGCATGTGGGGGAGAGGTTGGGAATGGGAACTTGGGGTCATACATGAGCATGGCAGCTGGGCCTGATGAGATCACTTGGGGTATGTGGGTTGTGAGGACTGAGCCCTCCCTGGGCAGTCCTCCATGGAGGAAGCACCAGCAGGTGGGGAGCTTGAGGATGGGAACCTGCTGCTGAGAGCGGACTGGAGAAGGCTGCCTTTGGATGCTGTGCTGGGGTGGGGGTCCGTGGGGACTTGGACAGGAGGTGTAAGTGGTAGAGGGGTGGTTGCTGCTCTGAGGGTGGCGGACATCAGAGTTCACGTGTTGGAATGGAAAGAGCTGTCAAGAGTGAACCTGGTCAGGCAGGGGCATCACAGTCGGGCGCCAACCCAGGAGATCTGGAACTGGACCATAGAACCAGTTGCTGGGGCACCATTGGTTTTTCCCTTCCTGGGCAGTGGGAGGTGATTGTAGAGTGAATCCTTGGAAAGGGCGGAGTAAGAGCAACCATCTCCATTTATTGAGTGCTGCTGAGCACCAGGCATGTCTCCCAGACGATGTACTGTTCGTGTCCCGTGGGGATCTGACGGGCTTGGGGGTGAGTGGCTGGACCAGGTGGCATCAGGTAGACCAGATTCAGCACGACTCAACTGGGGTGCGCTTCCCACTGCTACAGGCAGACATGGCTGGGTCTGTGTCACAGCAGGACTCCCAGGAAGAGGGCAGAGCAGAGGAGGAGGAGGAGGAGGAGGAGGACCCTGAGGAGGAGGGTGAGGATGATGACGGTGTGCAGGAGCCAGACGTGGAGGACTTGCTGGAAAACAACTGGAACATTGTGCAGTTCCTGCCACAGGCAGCCTCCTGCCAGAGCTACTTCCTCATGATAGTCTCAGGTGAGCTGTACGTCCGCGCGGTCCGTGGAACAGTGTGCTCCTGGTCCATTTGCCGCACAAGAAGGTAAACAGTTGGGAGATCTGGGCTGCTGGGCGCACACCCCGTGTCGGGGTTCCTGGGAGGGGAGACCCTCGCTCTGTCTCTGCACCTGGTGAGGGGCTGCCCCAGCCTGTCCCCAAGGGGCTTACCGTTCTACCCCGAGATTTGTGTGCACATGTGGTAGCTGGAGGTAAACCCCGAGTAGGAAAGCTGGGACACTTCCTGCATCGGCTGGGCTCTGAGGCTGCGCTTCTGCTGTTGGGAACTTTTGTCACTGGTTTGGGTCTAAATGGTCTAAGGGTTAGTGTTTGCAAACCAAGTTATCCCGGTTGCTATGCAAATGAAGCACATCGATAATGAAGCACATTGATGAAACGCCCTTCGTGATTCAGAACCAGTCGTAGACCAGAGCAGTTCATGGTGAGCCCTGTCAAACTCAGCACAAAGACATAGTTACTTAAGTGCATAGGTGGTTTCACGTGTGATTATTTTATATTTTTATCTACTTGTCCCGAGCCTTACTTTCTCAAGTTCTTTTGAAACACATGGGTCCAGTGTGCTGCCCCGAATTGAGCCTTTGTTTTTGTCACTGTCCAGTGTGAAGGTTGATGGGAGTTGCCTTATTTAGATGGTGCTTTCTAAGCATGAACTTGGGTATCAGCATACCTAGTTTGTTCCCATTTCTGTAATAGACTCTGGCTCATCTAAATGCAGCAAATAGAATCATCGCCAGGAACAACATTTCAGCCCAGGCCAGCCGGCGGTCTGCCCAGTCATAGGGTCTCCCTGGGCTCCAGGTGTTCTGGGCACCGCCCACTCTCAAGGCCTGTGCCTCCCCTCTGCAGCATACATCGTGGCCGTGTACCATAGCATGAAGGAGGAGCTGAGGCGCAGCACCCCGGGCAGCACCCCCATGAGGAGGCGGGCGGCCAGCCAGCAGTCGCAGGAGGCTCAGGGGGCAGCTGGAGCCCTTCCCGGTGAGTACACCCTTGCTGCATGAGGCCACCACTGCACCTGTGACCTGACCCCCCTGTGCTTCTTAGGGTCCCCCACCTCCAGGACGAGGTCCCAGCTTTCTTCCCTCATGCCTTCATCACTGTGGGAAATGGGAGCAGTGCCACCTCTCTTTTCTTCCCAGGAATGATCACCTTCTCTCAAGATTATGTGGCAAACGAACTCACGCAGAACTTCTTCACCATCACTCAGAAGATTCAGAAGAAAGTCACAGGCTCTCGGAACTCAGCTGAGCTCTCAGAAATGTTTCCTGTCCTGCCTGGTTCTCACTTGCTACTTAATAACCCTGCTCTGGAGTTCATCAAGTATGTGTGCAAGGTGAGGATGCCCACTCATCTGTGTGAGGACACTAACACGTGTGTGCGAGGTGAGGGGGCAGGAGTAAGCTACTCGTTTATTCCACACTCACTGCCTGCCATTCTGTGTAGCCAATGTGTGAGCTGTTTGGGGCTCATGGAGCCTGTGCTCCAGGGAGGGGGGCGGCAAATCAGTGAGAAACAGGTGAGTTCAGGGAGTACAAGTGCTGTGACCTGGGCCCAGAGAGGCGGACAGGTGAGGGGGCCTGTGATGGGGCTTGGGGCTGAGACCACAGTGACCAGGAGGGTCCGGCCATATGCAGATTCCAGGAAAGAATGGTGTCTGGGCAACAGGGGTGCAAAGGCCCTGGGGTGGGGTGATCTGGGGGTGCTGGTGAAACAGGTTAAGGTCATGTGGGGCGGATGAACCAGGGACCGCACAGAACTCCCGAAACATTCAGGCTTCTGTGGAGCCTCGGAGGAGAGCTTGGATGCCAAGTGCCTTTCTGGGAAAGGAGGCTGAATCAAACGTGGGATAATGTTACCAGACAAGGACAAGCAGGCGCCTTACTGTCCATTAAGTCACCTCCCAGCACGCTGCGTTGCACAGGGAGGGACAGGCCTGGATTGAGTGACTCTGATTGTGGTGGAGAACCGGTTTCGTGGACCATTCCAGTTCCTCAGTGGACTTGAGAATTTGTTTAATTTATTTTGTTAAGGTACAACTTACATACAGTAAAACTTGCCGCAAGGTTTGGCACAGGCATGCAGTCGGTGTACGGAACGTTCCATCACTCCCCGCAGTTCCCCGCCCCTGGCTCATGCTGATCTTCTGTCCCTGTTTACTTTTTAACATTTACACGTAGTGAGAGTCACTCCCTGGAGTGCAGTTGTTGGGTTTCCACAGAGGGCTAGAGCTGTGCCACCAGCAGCAAGGTACAGAGCAGTGACCCCTGAGACATCCTCGCGCTGCTGTGTGGGGCTCACCCCCTCCTCTCACCTCTGTTCCTGCATGGTGACCTCTTCAGAATACCACTAATGGAATTGTGACCCTGGCTTCTGTCACTTAGCAAAGTGTACTGCGGTTCTAGGCATTGTGTGAGACGCTCATTCCTTCCCGGGTGAGCGGAGCTCCACTGCAGTGTTACTCCCTCACTGACGGGACGTTCAGGTTGTTTTCACATTGTTAGTAAAGCTGCTGTAAGCATTCTCATACAGGGTTTTGTGTGGACGTAAGTTTCGGTTCTTTTGGGTAAAAGCCTAGGAGGGAACTGCTGGGCTGTCATCTGTGCACGTTCCGCAGCGGCTGCTCCGCTTCGCTTTCTCCTCAGGGTGTCGCGGGTCTGCTGCTCCACCCGCCAGGACCTGGGCTTGTTCATTCTCAAGGCTTCAGCTGTCCACACTGCTGTGCTGGCATCTCGTGTTTTAACTTGCATTTCCTGATGCTAATGATGCATTTCTTCATGTACTTGTTTGCTGTCTATATGTCTTTGATGAAATTTCTGGATCTTTTGCCCATTATGAAAAATTGGGTTATTTTTCTTGTTGAACTTAGAGAGTTCTTTATATATTCTGGATACACATCCTGTATCAGATATGTAATTTGCGCATATTTTCTCCAAAACTTGGGCTCATCTTTTCAAAATTGTCCTAACAGTATTTTTCAATGAGCAGAGGATCTTAACTTTGATCTAATTTATATCTTATGGGTTAGCTTTTGGTGTCATCTTAGAAATCTTTGCTCTAACCAAGATCACAAAGATTTTCTCTTGTTTTCTTCTAGAAATTTTATGGCTTTAGGTATTACAGTTAGTCTGTGATCCATTTTGAGTTCATTTTTGTGTGGTGTACGTGTTAGAGGTTGAGGTTCATCTTTCTGCTCCAGCACATCCACTTATTCCAGCACTGCTGTTGAAAACTTCCTCCACTGAGTCGTCTTTGCGCCTTTTTCAAAACGTAGCTGGCTGTGTGGGTCTGTCTCTGGATCTCCGTCAGTCTGAACATGTGTCTGTCTTGATCTCTCTAACTTGATCGGCAAGTCCGGAAAGCAGGTAGTGTGACTGCTCCAGCTGCGTTCTTTTTCAAAACTGCTCTGGCTGTTCTAGTTCCTTTGCTTTTCCATGTACGTTTTCAGATCAGTATGTCAGTTTCTACAAAAAACGTCGTTCTGGAATGTTGATCGCAGTTCTGAATCTGTACATTAGTTCATGGAGAACTGACACCTTCCTGTTGAGGTTCTCAGTCCAGTTCTTTAGGGCTTTGATTACTTCGTGAGTGTTTGGGGTTTTCAGCATATAAATATTGCACACATTTGCAATGTTTTCAATTTTTTTCTTCATTGATTTTTAGAGAGAGAGGAAGGGAGAGGGAGAGAGAAACATCAAGAGAGAACATCTGTGAGCCGCTTCCACACGCTCCCCCTGGGGATCAGGCCCACAACCTGGGCATGTGCCCTGACCAGGAATTGAACCAGCGACCTCTTGGTACATGGGTCAACACTCAACCACTGAGCCACACCAGCCGGGCGGCACTGATTTTTTTTTTTTTTTTTAACTTCAGTTTCCAGTTGTTCACTGCTAATGTTTAGAAATACATGGGAGTCTTTTATATTGAACCTGTGTCTTGCAACCTGGCTACATGTTAGTTCTAGTAGCCTTTTTATAGATTCTTTGGGAATCTACAGGCTGTTGAGAGGTTTAGGGGTGGAAGAAGCTTCTTTCAGACAGAAGGGTTAAGTGACTCCCCCTCAGCTCTGCAGGCCCCTAGGCTGATCCCTCACCATGAGAGGTGGACATCAGCCACTTTGCACATGAGGTGGGAAAGCCCTAGTACATTTAGACTGCCTGTCACTCAGGGGAAAGGAGCTAGTGAGGATAGCAGGCAGAGCAAACGTTGGTGTGTACCCGAGGCCCTGGAGCTGAGGAGCCCTGTGAGACCTGGGGCGGGGCCGGGCCTCCGCGTATGGGGCCATGTTGGGGAACCACTGATGTAGAGGCAGCTCTGCCCTCGGATGCTCTGACAGGATCGGAAGGCGTGGGGTGAGGCTGAGAGGCTGCTGCTCTCACAGTCAGCCGTGGGTTTTCCAGTCCAGGAGCAGCAGGGAGGCCCCAGGGCTGTCCCTCACCTGCACCCTGTTCTCTGCAGGTCCTGTCTCTGGATACAAACATCACAAACCAGGTGAACAAACTGAACCGGGACCTGCTCCGCCTGGTGGATGTCGGCGAGTTCTCAGAGGAGGCCCAATTCCGAGACCCCTGCCGCTCCTACGTGCTCCCAGAGGTCATCTGCCACAGCTGTAACTTCTGCCAGGACCTGGACCTGTGCAAAGACCCCTCCTTCTCTCAGGTAGGCAGCGCCCACTTGAGTGACCCATGTCCACTCTTTTCGGGTTACATCTGCTAGCTTTGAATTAGAGGTACCTTTCTTAAAGCGCTCAACTACCACATGCTACACCATTGTCCCAGTAAACCTGAGGGCGATGTCAGTGCCGCGCACACCCTGGAGCTGAGGGAGCTGCCGCGCGTGGCACACCCTCGTGGGAGCGCTCCCCTCCAGTCTTCTCAACACTGGTCTTCTCCACCTGGTGTGGGATGCTGCCAAGGAAGACTGGGCAGAGGGTGACCTCCTCCCTCTCCTCCACCCAGGACGGGGCTGTGCTGCCCCAGTGGCTCTGCTCCAACTGTCAGGTCGCCTATGACTCGTCAGTGATCGAGATGGCCCTGGTGGAAGCCCTGCAGAAGAAGCTGATGGCCTTCACTCTGCAGGACCTGGTGAGCGTGGGCCGGTGCTGGGGTCCCTCCGCCCAGCCTGCCCCCACCTAGGGCTTCTCAGTAAGCAGTTTGCACCCATGGGAAGCCAGGGCTGTGTGCAGATCTCAGGTCATAACCTGGTCCTTTGAGATGACTACCTCTTGGCTCAGGCCTTGTCCACGAGCCCCAGTGATTCAGTCTTACAGCATCTGTTGGGCACCTGCAGTGGCCACATGCTGCTTTATGGACCTTTCATTCTAGTGGAGCGAGAGAGACAGCAAACAAGAGAAAGTGTGTAAGTGGAGTGAGTGTCAAGGACCAACAGGGTGTGTCTGTGTGTGACACAGGGTGTTCAGTATTAGATGCAGGGACCTCTCAGCAAAGACACAAGGGAGGCATGGGGTCTGGGCAGGAACAGCGGCGCCTAGTATGACCCGGAGTGGGTGGGTGCCCACAGCAAGGGTGCTGGGAAGCAGCTGGCTGTTTGGATGAAGCCTGCTATAAAGTCTCGGTTTTGTCCACAGTTGAGGTGCAGGCTGTGGGGGGCAGGGGGCTCTTGACTGGGCTTCTCCTTGTTTCAGGTCTGCCTGAAGTGCCGGGGCGTGAAGGAGACCAACATGTCTGTGTACTGCAGCTGTGCGGGCGACTTCGCCCTCACCATCCACACCAAGGTCAGGGCTGCTGCCCCTTGGCCATTGCCCTGTCTGGCCCTCACCCACACCCGCACTCTCCCTACGCTCCCCAGCCTCGGCCTGCATGCCTGCACCTCCTCTGGGACCGGATCTCACGGTGACTGGTTCTTCCGCAGGTCTTCATGGAGCAGATCAGAATCTTCCGGAACATTGCCCAGCACTACGGCATGTCGTACCTCATGGAGACTCTGGAGAGGCTGCTGCAGAAGAGCCCCCAGCTGGGTCCTTAGCAAGGTGGCCCGTTCCCTCTCTGCCCCAGCGTCCCAGCTCTCGACTGTGTCCAGGACTCCGCCAAAGCAAACGACCCTCAGGGGGCTTTCAGGGAGTGGGTCCCTCGCCCAAACCAGCCAACCAGCCAGAGCAAGGAGCGACCCACCTCCTGGTTCCCAGCCCCAGCCTTGGTCAGGGCAGCAGTGGGCCCGGCGGGTCGTTTCTCACGTGCACGTGTGACCTGTGCTGCTCCCTGGCCCTGCCCTTGCCCACCTCTGCCTCCCAGCTGCCCTTGGAGTCTCTGCTGGAGCCGAGGCCTGAGGGTGGCTGAAGGCCAAACCCAGGGCAGGGTGACGACTGAGGGGCAGTGCAGCCCTGCTGTCCAGCTACTTGTTACCTCGGAGAAGTGCCACCCCACAGCTTCACCCCATGAGTGCAGCCAGTTCCAGGAATCAGTACCTGACCTCTTGGGGACCTGGGCGTCTTGTACAGTGGGTTCCCTGGACTTGGGCTTTTCTGTGGAGACTTCCTGGTCAGAGCAGGGGCTGTGGGGTGTCCACGTCGGGCACAGTCACCTCATCTGGGCCGGGGCTCCTCTGACGGAGTTTGGCCACAGCCACCTGCCGTCAGAACTCGCGTGTGCTGGAGGGCTTGATCACGGGCTTTACAGTGTATGTTACCGCCTGGATTTTAGAAACATAATTTTTCACCCACGAGATTTTAGGTTCTTTCCTCCATAGCGGGGAAAGAAATGGAAGCACCGACTTTGTCTGGTGGCGGTGGGTTCTGTTCTTGCTCTCAGCCTCAGGTCGCTCCAGGACCTCTGACCCTGCAGGGCACTGAGCTTAGAGTTCTCAGCCCAAGGGTGGCACTCAGCACCAGCTTGTTCAGAGCCCTGTCCTGCAGAGCCGGGGGGAGGGGGGTGTGGGCTGGGACTGCTTCAGCGCCCAGAGCCTTTGCTGAGTGCCAGTTCCCCCCATTCTGTCTTCAGCCCCAGACGTAAGACAAGATCTGTGCATCTCACTTTTAACAAAATGTGACTGGGAACAGGACAAGAAGAACCGCCAACTGGTGAAGTGGCACTCAAACCCTGAACGGTGGGCTCGTGGGGGCCTGGGGGCCGTGGGGCCTCAGGGCGCCTGGTTTGGATTCATCCTCACCAGCTAATTTCTGAGTGTCACTCGATTACACATTGAACTTTCGTCTGAACTCTACATTTCTTAAAAGGTGTGCGTGTTTGCGCCCAGCGTCTCAGTCTGGGAGGAGGGGAGGCAGAACGGCTAACAGCTGTCTGCGTGGCTGTGCTGGCCCCTGGTGCCGCCTGCCAGGCTGGGCCAGGCCCAATGGCCGAGAGAAACCCGACGCTGGCTGGAAGGTGGATGGAGCCCAAGTCAGCCCCAGATGGAGATCAAATCAAATTAGGGCTGGGTGTGGGGGGGCTAACTGGGCTTCCTGGTAGTGATGCTGCAGATGCGTGGGGGCTGGCCCTCAGCCTTACCCTGGATGCTGCACTCCTTGTGTCTGCTGCAGGATGGGACCCTGGGCACCCTGGCCTCTGCAGCTCCCAGTGGTTACCCAGAGGCCAGCTTGGGTGGGGGCATTTGGGGTACAAGGCCCTGGTCACTCATGCTGGGGAAACCTGAGCCCCTGGCCCTGGTTCTCGAGCTTGCAGCCCAGCCCAACTGGACAAGCCAGTTTCTCTGAAACCAGAGCTAGACATCTGTGAGCCACGGGATGTCACAGCATTGGGGTCACCTGTGAAGCCACTGTCCCAAGTATGGGGAGGGTCTGTGGAAGTGGCTGGGTGGGGCTTCTGGAAAGTTTGTTGGCTGCAGCAAGTGGGGCAAGCCCGGCTGTCAGGTGTGAGCAGGTGGGAAGGTCCTTCAGACTTGGGAACCCCAGGGCTGGTGTGGTCTGAACCCTCCCCTTGAGCTTGGGAGTGATGGGATCACAGGTGAGATCTGTGCAAGGCTCATGCCTCCTCACACCTGCACACTCGCCATCACTGTTGCTAGAGAAACCACAGGCCAGCCAAGTCCTGCTGTCCCCCAGAGCAGGGTCTGGCCAGACAAGGCCGCTAACTGTAATGACAGTTGTAGCATCTGAGGATGCAGTAACCAGGTACCCGCAGCCTGCCCAGGCTAGTGCCGGCTCCCCACACTCCAACCCCCCTGCCCTCTGCCCCATTCTTCAGCACTGAATTCCTGCCTGGCAGTGTCCCCGGAAACCCAGAAAGGCATTGTGGTTTAAAAGCCAGTGGAACCTAAGCTGTCGTGTTCCTTGGGTGTAACTCATCACCTCCCTCCTGGCTCCCATCCTTTTCACCATCCTTTTCCCTTATGTTGAGGCTTGGGGTCTGGGTTGAGCCCTGCAGGATTTGGGGGTCTTCAGGCACTCAGCCTCTCTCTCCCACCCCACTGGCCCCTGGTCAGATGTGATGGGGACCTGGCTAGACCTGGAGGGCAGCAGTGTGCCTACACCAGGCTGGCTAAAGCCCCTGCAGCCCCTGCACAGGGACCCACTGTTGCACATTCATCTTCAGGGCCTCAAGATGTTTTTCCCAAAACATGAGGCAAGAAGGTTCTGGTCACAGGTTTATTGGATTCTGGATGTGATTCCTTGGCTTGGAGGCGAGCAAGAAGTCTGGGCAGGTGGTCCCAGGCTGTATGGGCAGGGAGGGGCAAGGAGCCTTTGGGGGGAGCGGGGTGCTGTCCCCTTTCTGTCAGCCCACTGCCCAGGTGCACGGGGATCATTTGGTTCCCAGTGGTGAGGAGGCGTGTTGTGTGGGGCAGGACCTGGGCTCTTCACGCTGGTCCCAGCCATGCTTCAGGGCCAGACCCAGCCTTTGTCAGAGTGTGAGGAGAGATGGAGATGGGCTCAGAGCTGGGCTAAACCTCGGGGGTCTGTGAGCGTGGAGTCCTGCTGGGAAGGCTCGGAGGCCCAAGGCCCTGGTCCTGCACCCTGATCGGGAATGTCCACCATCTGCTCAGATGGGGCAGAGGTGGGACAAGGCTGTGGTGGTGGGACGGCCCGGGCCTGGCTCTGCCCCTCTTCCTGTGGTCTGCCTGGGTCTGCGGAGCAGGAACGGGGGGGTGGAGGGGCCTGGCCCAAAACAAGAGCCAGGGTCACAGGCCAGCTACCTGGGGAGTGCCTTGGCGTACACACCTTGTCGAATTTCTTATGGCTGTAGACTTTGTTTTTGTTCATGAATGTTAGCAAGATCCAGTCACACAGGAAGGAGCCCTGGGGCCAACAAGACAGATGTGTGAGGGCTTGGCATGACCCCACCCCCCATACACACACTCGCGTGTGCCCAGACCCCAATGTGTGTCACTTACCACCCCGATGGAGGTCAGTGCTGTGGCCAGGTTAATGATGGTGGGAATCAGGCTGAACTTGCCTGCCTGGGGAGACGAGGCTGCCTTAGTCCTTTGGGGTGGGGTCGTGTAGTGGGGAACATGGAGCTGGATCAGCTCAGCTCTGGGCCAGCCCACCTGAATCCCAGGTAGGTAGGGCCCCTGATTTACCTGTCCATGTACGATGACGTCAATTCGGATCCCATAGGCCTTGATGAGTGTGCGGGTGGTGTTGCCGTTGATCTTATAATACTTGGCGAACCTGGGATGGGGTGACCCAGAAGTACGTCAGAACCTGGGACGGAAAGACCGGATTCCGAGCCCTGACTACCTGACCCTGAGGACTGGTGGTAGGTGCCCGCTTGTTGCCAGATGGGGGCAGCTCCAAGACTCCCCGATCACTGGCGCCCCTGGGCCTTTGAGCACCTGCCCTGTTTGCTCCTGTGCCACCACAGCCAGGTGGATGAGGATCCAGGTGTCCTAAGGCCAAAGTACCTGAAGTTGTAGCCAGATGAGGCTGGTACGTGCTTGGGGTCGAGTCTCCGGAAGGAGTACTTGGGGTTGCAGTTTGACGCCGACAGGTCCAGGTCACAGTCCCAGTTGATAATGACCCCAATGACACCACCCTGCCCAGAAGTGGGCACAGAGATGGGGGTCAGGGTAGGCACACAGGACCCTTAAGAGCCTTGGGGTCCCACCTGAGGCTGTGAGTGGGATATACATCACGGGGCACCCCAGGCAGCTTAGGGCAGAGAGTCAGGGAGCTTGGTGAGCACCCCACTTATGAGGCACGAGGGAACAGTGGGTTAGGCTGGCTGTGTGACCAGGAGTCAGTAAATCGGCAGGAGCCGTGCACAGCCAGCTGGGGCAGCCGATCCTCCTTCCTCTTCGAGCAGGGCCAGGCTGGCCAAGACTGCGAAGGGACTGGGCAGGTCAGGGCCCTCACCTTGAGTGCCAGCTCTGTGAAGTTCTCCCCTGCCCGCTCCACGATAAAGCCCAGCCTGAAAATGGGGCAGTACAGGTGGGACACCTCATCAAACGTGCAGTGTTTCAGGTAGCTGTCCTTCCGGTTCTCGATGTTGCCCCTGAGAAGCCCAGGGCATCAGATGGGAGGGGCGTTCTCAGGACACAGCTGCCACCCCAGCAGGTATCCCATCACCCACCCTAAGGCTCTTACTTGGAGAACCGGAACTTGGGGTAGTGGATGCTGTTCTTGATGAGGATGGTGAAATTTGGGGCCATCTTACCAAGAAATTGGCTGAGGAGGCAGAGACTGGGTGTGTTTAGTTTCCAGTTCCTCCAAGCCTCCCCAGCTTCACTGCCCCCCCACTGCCACTGAGGAGGAAGGAGCAGAGGAGAGTGGCTGGGGCAGACCTGGGTCCCAGGTGGGTGGGGGCGTACCTGACGGAGGCCCCGTCTTCCACTGGGCACCAGCCAGACACCTCGCAGGTCTTGAAGGCCCCGTGGTAATAGGGTACACAGCGCCCTGTCCGCACACCTGCGGGCACAGGGCTCCCGTGGAAAGGGGCATGCCCCACCCCTGCCCCCCACCCCCACCGCCCCCAGTGGCCACACTGACCATTTCCCAGCATGTCCAGCTGCCCGGCCACGCAATCCTCATCGGAGTCGCAGGTGGCGTTGGTGACCCTCACACTCTAGGGAGAAAATGGCTCAGTCGGGGGCCGGACACCCTCTGTCCCGGGGTACAGCTCGGTTCTTCCCCCCCCCCCCCCCCCGCCCTTGACCCTGCCTCACCTCCGGGCAGGTTCCCTGGGTCTGGGAGGGCGTGACCTCGATCCTGGTGATGATGCTGAACACGCTGCCTCCCTGGGCTCAGAAAGAGGAGGCGGTTGGCCGGCGGGCAGCTCGGCCACCATCAGCCCCACCCTCCGGGGCACAGGGCACCGGGCGCACCTCGGGGGGCTTCACGTACTCCTCTACGTCCCACACTTTGTGCTCCGACGAGGTGATGCCCTTGACCTTGGTGATGACGGAGCTCTCCGGGCCCGTCTCCCGGTCCTGGTAGCTCTTCTGCACGATGAACACGTACCTGTGGGGACACAGGGCCAGCTCTGGAGGCGACCAGGGACTCCGCTCTGGAGACCCCGCGACCCCGGCGCCTCCGCCGCCCGGGACCCTGCGTTCCCCCGCCCCGTCCGGGCCCCCGCCCCCGCGCGCACCCACCACACGAAGTAGAGCAGGATGAGCAGCTGCACCACCCGGTACACGACGCCCAGCTGCCGGTTCTTCACCACGATCACCTTGGGGGTCTCGTAGTCCCAGAAGGCGGACCAGCAGCCCCGGGCCAGTCGCCGGGCCGCGGCCGCACCCGCGGGGGGCTTGGGCTCTGCGGCCGCCATGGCCCCGTCGCCCCGGGAGCCGCGGCCCCGAGCTGCTGTCGGGCTGCGCGGGGGGCGGGGCTGGGCTCCGAGGGGCCGCCTCCGGGGGCGGGGCCTCGCCTGCCCCGCCCCCGCCCACCTCGGGGCGGGGTCCCCTGCCCACTGCGGGCACCGGCAGGACACCCAGCGCACCTGGCAGGTGTCGCCAGGTGGGGCCTAGAGCGGGGGCCTCATGGGGGTGAGTCCTGGGGAGGGCATTCCGGGGACGGGCACTGGACGTCGGGGGCACTTTCTCGGGATGGGGCCAAGAAGTGGCACAGCGCCCCGCCTCCTCGCCTCTCCAGCCACGTCTGCCGCGCAGCGCCCCTGAAGTCAAAGGGCAATCCTTTAAAAAATAAACGACTTTTATGGGATTGCACCCCAGTAAAGCTGGAAATATGTAAGTTAAGGTGCGACGACGTGATTTCCCACGGAGCAGCCCGTGATGCCGGCCCGGCGCAGACAGACCCCGGAGGCCTCTCTGCAGCCCGGGAGCCTCGGTCCGGCGGCCTCGCCCACGCGCAGCTCCTCCCCGCACTGTGTCAGCTTCCCAGCCTCTTCTTTGAGAACCAAAGGTTTTTTGTGTTTAACTTTTTACATCTCTACCCCTCACCTCATTGTTTTGGAGCAAATCCCAGACATCATAGTATTTCACAATATGATAAATTTTTGCTTTTTTTTAAGGTGACATTTTCCATAGCATCTAAGTAACCTTTTGTTGTTAATCCTCAGTTGAGGATCTCCCCCCCCCGCCCCCGCAATGATTTATTTAGAGAGAGTGGAAGGAGGGAAGGGGAGAGAGAGACAGAAACATCATGGATCGGTTGCCTCCCGCACTCGCTCAGACCCGGCTGGGGCTCAGCCTGCAACCCAGGTACCTGTCTTGACCAGGAATGGAGCCTGCGACCCCTCAGTGCTCAGGCCGACGCTCTGACCACTGAGCACACCAGCCAGGGCTAATTAGCCATTTTAATGAGCAGCATTTAGTGAACAGTTCAGAGGGATTTAGCGTGTTCTCAATGTTGTGCGGCCACCGCCGTCCACTCCCAAACATTTCCCCGTCCCCAGTAAAACCCACACCCAGTGCGCAGCCAGGCAGGGGTAACCGCCAGTCCCCGTCTGTTCGGGGTATTTCATGTAACGGAATCGCACAGTATCTGTCATTTGGTGTCTGGCTTGTTCCTCTTACCACCATGTTTTCAAGATCCGCCCAGGGTTGCAGCGAGTATCCCGTGATCCATCTGCTCATTCACTGATAGACATTTGGGTTGTTTCCACCCACTGGGACTGATGCTGCCACGAACACTGGTGTAGAAGTATTTGTTTGAACACCCGTTTTTCATTCTTTGGAGTACATGCCTAGGAGTGGAATTTCTGGGTGGTGTGGTAATTCTGTGTTTAACTTTTCGAGGAAATGCCAAACGGTTTTCCAAGAAGCTAAGCCACCCAGTTGGTGTGGCTCAGTGGTTGAGCGTCCAAGAGGTCGCCCGTTCGATTCCCGGTCAGGGGTCAGGGCACATGCCCAGGTTGTGGGCCTGATCCCCAGTGGGGGGGCATGCAGGAGGCAGCCAATTGATGTTCTCTCTCATCGATGTTTCTATCTCTCTCCCTCTCCCTTCCACTCTCTCTAAAATCAATAAAGAAAAAGAATTATAAAAAAGAAAAAAGAAGCTGAGCCATTTGGCATTCCAATCAGCAAAGTACAAGGGCTCCCTACTCTACACCTCCTTGCCAACACTGGTTATTTTCCACTTATTTGGTTATTGCCATCTAGAGGGTGAAAGGATATAATTTCTTTGGATAAATGTCTATTCACCTCCTTTGCCCATTTTAAAATTGGGTTGTTTGTCTTTTTGTTGTTCAGTTGTAAGAATTCTCTATATATTCTGGACATGAGACCCTTATCAGATACATGATTTGCAAACATTTTCTCCCAATGCAGGTTGTCTTTTTACTTTTCTTTTTTCTTTATTGGTTTTAGAGAGGAAGGGAGAGGTACACACCTTGCCCTGGCTGGTTTGGCTCAGTGGTTAGAGCGTCGGCCTGCGGACCAAAGAGTCGCGGGGTCAATTCCAGTCAAGGGCACGTACTTCGGTTTTGGTTAAGTCCCCGGCCCTGGTTGGGGTCATGCGGGAGGCAACCAGTTGATGTTTCTCTCTCCCTCTCTCCCTCTCACACTATCTGAAAAATCAATGGAAAAATATCCTCGGGTGAGGATTTAAAAAAATAAGAAAATAATAAGAGGTACACTCTTTGAAAGTCTGATGTCTAGCCCTGGCCAGTGTGGCCCAGTGGTTGGGCGTTGTCCCATGCACTGAAAGGTCGCTGGTTCGATTCCTGGTCAGGGCACATGCCCAGGTGTCAGCTTGATCCCCAGTAGGGGGCGTGCAGGAGGCAGCCAATCGATGTTTCTCACAACAATGTTTCTCTCTCTCTCCCTCCCTCTTTCTTCTCTCTCTAAAAAAAGTTAAAAAACAAAAGAGTCTGAGTCCAGTGATAGAGAAACCCACGCCACACAGCAGGTTACCTTTTCCTGTGGGCGGAGCACCACCCTGCTGGCCGAATGCGGTATTTCCTCTTCTGAAGACCTGGAAGAAAAGATACAAGCTCCAGTTTGCCCAAGAAGCTAATTATTTTTTTTATCCTTTGAGAAGAGTTTTCTGCCCTGTGTCCTTAGGGATAAGGGTCGGACCACAAGGAGGGCTTAAGAGCAGCCCTAGCAAGGCCGTGTGTGTCACAGGGTCCACCCACTGGAACCCAAGAAGCCCTGAACCCAGCGCCACGCCTGTGTTTGGTTTCGGGGGACCACAGACACGGATTGTGAGGTTTGGGTAAGGTGTCTCCATGCCTGCTGGTAGGACATTTAAGAATTCAAGCAGAAACTTCTAATGTAAATTTGTAATGACAGCTAAGGTGTCTATTAAAATCTGTAATTTGCATAAATATGTTTTTTTAATCCTCACCCGAGGACATTTTTACATTAATCTTCAGATAGAGCTGGAGGGAGAGAGGGAGGAAGAGAAACATCGACGTGAGAGGGACACATCGATTGGCTGCCACCTGCACAACCCCAACCGGGGCCGGGGACGAACGGCAACTGAGGTACGTGCCCTTGGCCGGAATCGAACCTGGGACTCTCTGGTCTGCGGGCTGACGCTCTAACCGCTGAGCTATACTGGCCAGGGCCATAAATACATTTATTTTTTATTTTTTTTTATCCTCACCTGAGGACATTTTTTTCATTTTTTGTTCAGATAGAGTGGGAGGGAGAGAGAGAGAGAGAGAGAAACATCAACGTGAAAGGGACACATCGAGTGGCTGCCTCCCGCACGACCAACCAGGGCCGGGGACAAACTGCAACCGAGGTACATGCCCTTAGAGGGAACCGAACCCGGGTCTCTCTGGACCGCGGGCCGCCGCTCCAACCACTGAGCCAAACTGGCCAGGGCCATAAATACATTTAAATAGGTTAAAAAATTAGGGTCAGGAGCCCTGGCAGGTTGGCTCAGTGGTTAGAGCGTCGGCCCGTGGTCCAGAGAGACCCGGGTTTAGTTCCCGCTAAGGGCATGTACCTCGGTTGAAGTTTGTCCCTGGCCCTGGTTGGGTTGTGCGGGAGGCAGCCACTTGATGTGTCCCTTTCACATTGATGTTGCGCTCTCTCTCTCTCTTTCTCCCTCCTATCTGAACAAAAAAAAGAAATGGAAAAATATCCTTGGGTGAGGATTAAAAAAAAAAAAAAAAAAATTAGGGTCAGGAGGCTCAAGTCTCATAATGGCTTTTTACTTAAAAAGGCATTTTACAAGCAAAAAAAAAAAATTTAAGTTATTCAATTGAATTTTAAACCCTTTGGTTAAAAGGAAAAATTACTCTCCGACAAGAATAGAATAAAAAATTATTTATAAATAACAGCGTAGCCCTGGCTGGTTTGGCTCAGCGGTTAGAGCGGCGGCCTGGGGTTCAGAGAGACCCGGGTTCGGTTCCCGCTAAGGGCATGTATCTCGGTTGCAGTTTGTCCCCGGCCCTGGTTGGGTCGAGCGGGAGGCAGCCTCTCGATGTGTCCCTTTCACATCGATGTTTCTCTCTCTCTTTTCTCTCTCCCTCCCACTCTATCTGAACAAAAAATGGAAAAAAATGTCCTCGGGTGAGGATAAAAACAAAAACAAAGTACTTTATAAATAACAGCGTAAAATCAACCAAGTTGTAAGTAAAAGTTCAAATAGATTTCCTTTTCTAAACAGCTTTATTGAGATAAAACGCCACAATGGAACGCTATGCAGCTGTAGGAAAGAGAGATCGCTTATCCTCTGAGACGACATGCAGGGACCTGGAGAGTATTATCCTAAGCAAAACAAGCCAATCAGAGAAAGACAAATACCATATGATCTCATTTATTTGCAGAATATAATGAACAAAATAAGCTGATGAACAAAACAGACCCCGAGATATAGAAGTAGGGTTCAGACAGACAAACCTCAGAAGGGGAGGACGGGGGGAAGGGAAGAGATAAACCACAGAATTTATATGCATGTATGGGTAACCATGGACATAGACAACAATGCTGGGGACGGGGTGAGGGGGATTGGGAAGAGGGTGTCAATGGGGGAAAAAGGAGAAACATCTGTGACAAACCAAAAAAATGTAAATGCAAAAAATAAAAAATGGTAAAATTCAAACTCACACACCATACGGCTCACCCATTCAGGATGGACAATGTGTGGTTTCTGGTGTATTCACAGGGCTCTGCAAACAGTGCCACGATCTAATTTTAGAGCTTTCTCTTTTCACCACCCCTACCTAAAAGAAACCCCACACCCAGTGCCAGCCCCTCCCCTCCTCACCCGACGCGCCGTCCCTGTCCCTGGGCGATACCGTCCGCTCCTGTGGTTTCAACTGGGCTCAAACACTCAGCCCGAGCTCGGGTGACTGCTGTCCTCCTCCCACGCTGACCCTGGCCATCTCTGGGACTTCCTCCTGCCTTCTGGCTGCTCACAGAGTCTCCTCCTGGGACTCGGACACCTCCTCTGGGGCAGCAGCCATGAGGACGGGTGTTGGCCACCCCAGGCTCCCGCTATCGTGACATTGGACATGCAGAAGCCTCTGGGACCATCAGCCCGGCTGCCGTCTGAGGCCCGTGCCCAGTGACCCCTGTGACCACTGCCCCCTGAGCCCTGAGAGATGCCAAATGGCCCTTCAGGCCACTGAGTTTTGGGGTGAGTTGTGAGACCATGCTCCACAACTGAAACGGTGCTCTTACCCGAACCCATCTCCCCTCCCTGTCTCCTCGGGGCCACGTCCATCCACACCCAGCCCCCTCCTCCGGGCCGCTGCCTCTTGGCTCCCTCCCTGCCCACCGCCTCCATTCGGCAGCTCCCCTGACGAGGGGGTCACAGTCCGTTCCTCTGCAGAGCCCGGCTCGGTGCCTGGCTCACAGCCAACAGGAAATCACTCAGTCGATGTTTATTACGAACAAACTCTGCAGAAATAAACAAGAGAACAATTTTCCAAGAGAACAGACATGCTGTTCATCCACAGCCTGGCGCCTGGCACCACCCATCAGATGCCCAGCAGGCCGCTGCGGACTAGCGGTGGGGCCCTGGCTCCAGGTGGGGAGGGGCCCCGTGAAGGGCCAGGGCCGGCTTGGGCTTCTCGGGCTGGTCCTGAGCTGGAAGTGGGGCAGAACCAGGGAGGCTTCGGTCCCCACCCCAGTGCCAGTCGGCTCCCGGGATTCTGTGGGGCCGGAGGGCGGCTGTCATGCGTGACCAGATGCTGTCCACATTCCGTCTCGGGCAGGATGATGAAAGACATCCTCGTGGGGTGGAAGGCGGGGACAGGACCGAGAAAGAGGAGTGTTGAGAGGTCCCCAGTGACCCAGCGACAACGTGGCCCTGGGGGACTCTCCACTTTGGGGGCCGCAGACCAGCCTGGCAAGTGGGACCTGAGCTACAAGGTAGGGCCCTGCTACTGGTGCCTGTCAGCTACCAGGGGCGGTACTGCTGAGGTGGCATCTGCTCTCACGCCTTCACCCGCTCCGTCTGTTTCTCTGTGCGTCAGTCGGCCAGCGCCTGGCCAGGGCTGCCTCAGCAGCGACACCTTCATCGCGTGCCAGCCTTCCTGTTCCCGACGGGAGGGGTTCAGGCTCGGAACACGGTAGCTGTGGCTTAGGGACCCGGCCCGTCCGAGCGTGGCATCTTAGCTTTCCTTTGGCAGATTGAGATGCTGTGGACTCACAGCTGACGTTGACGTTGGAAGGAAAAACGATGGGAAGGTGTCTGACCTGAGAGACGTATAGACACACAGAAGACAGACTCCATCCATAAAAGAATATTTCCAAATGACCAGGGGCTGCGGAGGGGCTTGCTTCAAGGTCAGAAGCAACTCCGCCTCCAGGGCCCCGTGAGAGGGACCTGTGACTTGTTTTTTATTGTGGTAAAATGCACACAACATAGAAGTTACCATCTTAGCCGTTTTCAATCGCACAGCCCGGGGCATTACGCACACTTAAACTGCTGTGTGGCCGTCACCACTACCCTCTCCAGGACGGGTCGTCTGTCCCCATTAGACACCAACTCCTCCTCCCCAACCCAGCCCCCGGTGACCGCCACCTCTCTCTGGCTGTGCGGATCTGACACTCTTACAGGATTTGTCCTACTGTGGCTGGCTCACTTCCCTCAGCACAACGTCCCCAGGTTCCATGTCATAGTGTGCGTGAGTGTCCTTCCCTCTCAAGGTGACTGATGCTCTGTTGTGGGGGTGGACCACGTTTGCTTATCTGTCCATCTGTTGGACACTTGGCTGCTGTGGACTCGGTGGGCCGTGGCCTTCTGTAAATGGCGCTCCCGTGTGGGCACAGTGTGTGCCCGGCTGTGTGGGCTGGGGTTGGCCAGGCACACTGTGCCCAGTGGGCCTGGGAACTTCTCGAGAGAGAGCCCATGAAAAGGTTTCAGACTAGAAAAAAAAATGTCTTTCCTGGTTTAAAGTACAAAAAGAACAGTGCAAGTTGGACATTTTTTTTTTTTATCCTCACCCGAGAACATTTTTGCATTTATCTTCAGATAGAGCGGGAGGGAAAGAGGGGGGAAGAGAGAGAGAGAAACATCGATGTGAGAGAGACACATCGACTGGCTGCCACCCACACAACCCCAACCGGGGCCGGGGACGAACTGCAACCGAGGTACGTGCCCTTAGCGGGAACCGAACCCGGGACTCTCTGGTCCACCGTCTGACGCTCTAACCCAGCAGTTCTCAACCTGTGGGTCGCAACCCCTTTGGGGGTTGAACGACCCTTTCACAGGGGTCACCTAAGACATAACAGTAGCAAAATTACAGTTATGAAGTAGTAATGAAAATAATTTTATGGTTGGGGGTCACCACAACATGAGGAACTGTGTTAAAGGGTCGCGGCATTAGGAAGGTTGAGAACCACTGCTCTAACCGCTGAGCCAAACTGGCCAGGGCAAAGTTGGACATTTTAATGTTCGAGTTGTGATTCAGATTGAGCTCTTATTAGTTATACGTGCAGTCCACACCTGCTGGTGTCCCACCCCACACCACAGGGCTCAGGCGGACGCCCACCCGGGTGGGTCTGGGGGAGGCGGCGCCCACTCTCGCCTGGTTCCCTCCTCCCCTCCCAGTGTGGTCACTGCCTGGCCCTCCCTCCTCCCTTGGGAGACTCCAGTTTCTGAATTCCCGGCCCAGAGAAGACACGCAGACGGCCACGGTGACCACAGGAAGCCCGAGGTGGGGGCGGGCTGTGACCTGAACAGTCTGGGAAGCTTGAGAAACAACTCCATCGCTTTTCAAGGCAAACGACAGGGACAGAGGTTCAGGGGGACACGATGGGAAACTGGGTCCAGAAGTTCTCCCCAAGGCCCCGCAGGATCAGAGCCTGGCGGAACCCAGTGCAGTTCGGACTCGAGGCCCGAGGGCCCTGAAGTCTCGTCACAGGATCGGGACCCCGAGGGGTCACTGACAAGTGGGGTCCAGAAAGACCCCTGGGAAGAGAGGGCACTGAGAGGGACAGAGACGTTGGCAGCCAGGACCCTGAGGGGCGGAGCAGGAAGCAGACGGGCTCTCAGGTGGGGTGGGGGGCACACGGAGCTTCGGCCACACAGGCTGCCCCGCCCCCCCCGCCCCCCCTGCAGCCAGCCAGGACCCAGCCAGGCAGGACCCACGGCGGCCGAGCCCGTCCACACTGCACCCCAGAGCTCTGGAGGACATGACTGGCCTGCTCCCCGCAGCGTTCTGGCCGCCCGGGGCATGATGGCCCATGGGCGCCGGTGGCTCTGCGGGGCGAGGGAATGTTCTGGAACAGGAGAGGGTGTTTATCCAACATTGTGAGTGTGCTGAATGCCGCCAATTCACTTTCAAATGGTGAATTTATGCTATGTGACTGTCACCTCAATGTAAACAAATACAAGAACGGGGGATAAACGAGTCCAAACCGCCAGCATCATGAGTGAAGGCAGCCAGGCAAACACCCGTGGGCAGCTCAGGCCGGCAGCTGGGGCAATGCAGACCCCTCGTGGCCGAGCCCACGCTCAGCACTCTGGGGCCTGCCACGCCCACCTCCCCAAACCCAGGGCCAGGACCAGGGTGAGGATGGGGTCAGGGGTCGGGGGGCAGAAGTCAGCGCAGCCACTGCTCAGGGAGGTCTCCCTGCAGACGGACCCCAGGAAGCAACCGACCCTGTGCTACCTCGAGGGCGCCCTCCAGTGGCCGACGTGCTCTTGTTTAAATTAATAAAGGGCCCAGTCATTCCCGCCCCTGCAAAGGGTTGTTAAAAGCCCATTTCCACTTGGCAATCAAAAGAAATGTGCTGTGGATCCATGAAGATACATGGAGGGACCCTAAATGCTCATCACTGCTCAGTGCAAGGAGCCTGTCTGGAAGGACCCATAATGTGATTCCGACTGGAAGGCGCCGTGTAGCAGGCAGGGCTGTGGGGACGGGAAAGAGACCCGTGTCTGCCTGGGGCGAGGCGTGGAGCACAGAGGACGGTTAGGGCCCTGAGACTGCTCTGTGTGACACTACGGTGACGGCCACGTCACACATCTGTCCACAGAGGGGCTCTGACGTCCAGCATGCACCTGTGGTGACAGTATGGATAGCATCGCCACACCAGTGCGATGTTGACAGTAGGGGAAATGGAGGCAGAAGGCAGTGGGGCACATGGGACCTCTCTGTGCTTTCTGCACAATCCTTCTGTAACCCTAAAACTGGTCTAAAAAATAATGTCGCCCTGGCCAGTTTGGCTCAGCGGTTGGAGCGTTGGCCTGCGGACCAGAGAGTCCCGGGTTCGGTTCCTGCTAGGGGCACGTACCCAAAAAAAAAAAAAAAAATTAATAATAATGTTGACTCATTTCAAAAGCATCCATTTTGCAAGAGAAAGATGGGGAGGGGGAGGGGAAAGGGAGTGGGTGTCTACACGGGGTGCCTTGGGGTCAGGAGGGGCCCTGGGCGTGGGGGACGCTCCTTGGCCACCTGGGCATTGGCAGGCCTGCAGCCAGATGGCGCGCGCCGGGCACATGCTGCTGCTTTACATGCTGGCCTCAGCGATGGTGAAGGTGGACCTGATTCTGTCCCACAAGGTAAGCTCCACACCCACATCCTTGCCCCAGGTGAGGCCTCCCACACTCGGCCCGCTCTTGGGGCTCTTGGGGCTCCCCGGCCCCCTTCCTCCGGGGTCTGACCCTCATGCCCCGTGCCTGGCTCCATCAATGCCCCACGACCTCCGTGCCCCTCTGGAAGTTAAGTTCTTCTTGGGGCCTCCCGCTTCTCACCCCAAAGCTGGCTCCTGTCCTCGTCTCGGAGCAGTGGCCCCGGCTTTAACTCCTGGTCAGTAAGTCTTTAAAGAAAAAAGCAAAACAAAACAGAACATTTCCCTGTGTGCAAACCCTTTAACGAACCGTCATGGTCGAGGCAGCACCTCCCAATGGGCTCCAGGCCCCAGGTCCCTGAGGTCAGCTGTGTCCCAAGAACAGCACGTGCTCCCAGGAGCATCAGGTGCGGCCGAGGCCACAGGGCACGTGACAACCCAGCAGCTCCAAGGCCAGATGAGAAGCCAGCTGCCCTGTTAACCGCCAGCGTGCAAGATGGTGCCACCAGGCTCAGCACAACGTCCTGCATTTTAGAAAAATGTACCGATTTTCATGCAAATTGTTATTTATGTTCCCTTGAGGTGGGTTTATTACTTTTAAATGAATATGCATAAATCTGTCCCCTGCAGCAGACACCGGCAGGTAAAACCCACAGCAGTTCTCACGGCCCGGGGGCCTTTAGAGTTGGTGACACAGTTCTGGAGACCAAAGGCTTGAGAACGCAGTTAAAGGCCAGGCTGACTACAGCGGCCTCTGCGCGGGAGGCTGGGCGGGAGGCCACGGGCTGGACCTCAGGTGCCATGACTTACCCTCTCCGAGCCCCAGCTGCCACCTAGGAAACGTGAGCGCGTGTGAGGGTGTGGCCCAGGCCCTGGGAGCTCCTTTGGCCACTCATCAGCTTTCCCCAGCTCTGTGCCTCAGTTTACCCTCTGTCCGTGTGGCTCAGGAGAGACACAGACAACTGTTAGGTCCCCTCTCCCCCTTCCCACTGGCCCCCGGCCACGCACCCTCCCTGGCCCCGGAACGTTCCAGAAAACTCATCAGGCGCGGGAAGTCTGAAGGCTGGCGGGAGCTGGGGAAGCGGAGAGCGGGAGGGGCTGCTCTGGGGTCGGCAGCGGCCCGGGAGCAGGTACCCAGGGACCCACTCGGCAGGGGATCGGGGAGACCTGTCAGGAGCACAGCGAATGCCAGAGCGGGTGCTGCGTCACCAACAGCCTGAACCCGCAGAAGTTCTGCACGTCCCAGACCATCTTCCTGAAGTGCGTGTCCTGGCAGAAGGTGCGCGCGCGGGCGGCGGGAGGGCGGGGCCGGGCCAGGAGGGCGGAGGCGGGGCCGCGGGGAAGGTTCTCGGTGACAGGCGGGTGTGGCCCCTCCCCCAGCCCAACGGCTACCTGTGCTCGTCGGCCTCGGAGTGCAGGAGCAGCTGCTGCGTCACCACCAGCTACAGACGGCTGCGCTTCTGCACGCCCAGGACCGTCTTCCTGCAGTGCGTGCAGTGGCGCAAGGTGAGCGGCGCGGGGCGGGCGCGGGGCGCGGGGCTCCCGCCGGCTCGTGGGCAGACCCCAGGGGCGGGGTTCGGGGCACGGGGCGGGGTTGGCGCGGAGCTCCCGCCGGCTCGGTGGCAGACCCCGCGGAACACGGCCCGCCCCCAGCCCAACCATGATCGCTGCTCGCACCACCGCGAGTGCCGAAGCCAGTGCTGCCTGCACCTGAGCGAGGAGGCCCCCCCGCGCTGCGTGGCCCGCAGGGGCATCCTGGCCCAGTGCCTGCCCCCGGTGAGTCCAGGCGTCCTGCAGCCAGGGGGGTGGGACAGGGCGGCAGGAGGACACCGGTCACGGAGAGGACCCAAGCCACCAGGGACCCAGTAGACACAGTGCTGTGCGTCTGGTGGGGGGGCGGGGCACCGGGAGCACCTGTGCACAGATCACAGGGCTGCACCCCGCAGGGCTGGAGGCCTGAGAGGACCGCCCCAGGGACTTCTCTGTCCTCCCACCTCTCGTCTCCTTTGGGGCCTCCCACTGGCTGAACCTCACTGGGATGGGGCAGATGGAGGTGAGGGCGGATGGAGAGGGGGGCACAGGGACCTGGGGTGGGCTTTGGGGTGGAGACAGCGCTCTGGTGGGATGTGTGTGGGTGTTTAAGTACATGTTTTGATGACAAAATCCGTAAGGCTGACTGATTGTAAAGGAGTCTCAGACCTCCAGTGGTCAGGACCACAGATGTTCAGTACCTGCCTTCTGCCCTGGGGTCACCAGCACCAGGCACAGAAACGTGTCAGATCTTGGTCTGTGAACCACGTGGTCCCACCGATGTCCTCGTCCCAGATGAGCTGCGTCCATGGGTGAAGTGGGAATGACGTCCGGTGCTCTTTTTTTCTTTTTTTAAATCTTCAGATAGAGTGGGTGGGAGGGAGAGAGAGAGAAAGAGAGAGAGAGAGAGAAATATCAACTGGTTGCTTGCTGCACAACCCTGACCGGGAACCGAACTGCAACCAAGGCACGTTCCTTTGACTGGAATCGAACGTGCAACTCTTCAGTCTGTGGGCTGACGCTCTAACAGCTGAGCCAAACCGGCCAGGACATGTCGGGTGCTCTTCAGATATCCTGTCCCGAAGGCGTGTAGGTCCTCTGTCTCGCTGCATTTTCTGATTTTTGCTGTGTCCTTCAGTGACAGGGACAGGGATTTGGGGGCTGAAGAGCTAGCCTGGACCTCACCGATGGCCCCTCTGCGTCCTGTCACACCTGAACTGGCAGGAGCTCCCATGTCGTCTGGGACCTGCACCTTCATGACCTAGCATCAATAAACTACTGATCGAGTGAAAGTGTGTTTTGTCACGCCTGTTTTTTTCAGGCAGTAAAGGCAAAAGTATCTGTAGAAAATGTGGAGACCATGAGAAAGCACGGTCGGCTCAGGCCTAGGGCAATAGTGACTCCCTAAGAAGCCGTGTGAACCGGAGATCATGTGCGGCCTGGCAAGGAAAGGCACACGTCCGGCCCCCACCCCAGGCGTTTCCATAATAAAGGCACGTAAGTGTCTCTTGTCCTCGCAAGTAAAAGTAATCAATCAATGTCCCAAATGGAAAAGGCTCCCTGAACATCGCACCAGGAAGTACAGGTGCGAGTGCAGACACTGGAGCTGACCCCGCTGGACACCCACCCACTGGCCGGCAGTGTCGAGGCCAAGCCGGCGGCAGGACGCTCGCAGCTGTGTCCTTGGCGTGCTGGACCTCTCCGAAGACTTTCAAGGAGAAGCCCCCCCGGAGGGCGGGTGCCCCTGGAGGCGGCTGGGCGAGTGTGCGGGTGCACACGCTTGTGTTTAACACAACACGCTGCTGCACAGCGAGTCAGCAAGACATCAGGGCCCCACACCATCCGTTCCCTTCTGCTCAGTCATCAGGACCCCATGTCATCCGCGTTACAATGTGCCTGGCACAAAACTCTGCTTTCCTTCCTTTGCAGATAGGAGTTAACAAGCTTTCTGTAGAGAGTGTTGGGGGAACTTTTGTGGAAGATGGGGGTCCTCCTCCTCTTCCAGCCTGGAACTCAGAGACGATGGCTGAAGCACAGCAGCCGCCTTACGACCCCGAGGAAACGTCAGGTACCATGGAATCTAAGGGTGCAGGAGCAGGAATGGGTGGACGTGTGAAGGAACGAGGACAGCCCTCAACTCTTATCCCAGAATTCACAGAGCACCCGAACCCTGACTTATGTCACCCCCTTCATAGCTAGCTTAGTTCCTAACCAATATCACCCAGAATACAGTTTTCCCTTTTCTTTACTATTTGGAGCAGATTTCTTTATCTCTGAGCACAGGTGAAGTCAGAGGCTTGCACGCAGAGGCCACAGTGTGCAAAAAAGGGACACAGCACCGGAGTCCATTCGAGAGGCAGCCTTGACTGGTACCGTAAAGAAGCCAGCAGGAGGCCAGCCCATGTGGCTTAGCGGATTGAGTGTTGTCCCATGACTGAGAGGTCCCGGTTTAATTCCCCGTCAGGGCACATGCCCAGGTTTCTAGCCCTATTCCCAGCAGGGGGCGTGCAGGAGGCAGCGATTGATGTTTCTCTCTCACATCGATGTTTTTCTCTCTCCCTTCTTCTAAGAAAAATCAATAAAATCATATTTAAAAAACAAACAAACACACAAACAAAAAAGAAACCAGCAGAAGCACTGGCTGGTTTGGCTCAGTGGTTAAAGCGTCGGCCCGCAGACCAAAGGTCGAGAGTTCGATTCTGGGTCAAGGCACATACCTGGGTTGCAGGTTCGATCCCTGGCCCCAGTCAAGGTCATGTGGAAGGCAACCAATAGATGTGTCTCTTTCACATCAATGTTTCTCTCTCTCTCTCTAAAATCAATAAAAAGAACATATCCTTGTTGAGGATTAAAAAATAAATAAAGAAAGAAACCAGTGGGATCACTCTTCTTAGCTTAAAATATTCTGGAGACACTGGAGTGGAAGGCAGACATTCATGGCTTCTGCCTGTGGCCACTGTGTCTCTGGCCTCAGCTCCTCTCCACGTTCCCTGGGTCCTCCTCACCACCTCCTGGACCCTCCTGTCTCAGGGCCTTTGCACTGGTCGCTCCTTCTGCTGGATGCCCCCCCCCCCCAGGATGCACCAGCTCCCTCCACCTGAAAGTCTATCAAACATCACTTTCTCAGGGGGACCTCCTTAACCATCTAGTAACACCCCCCCTTCTTGTCTCCTAGTGTATTGGGCCTTCTGAGACACCGTACGGTTTACTTGTTTGATTGTAAACTCATGAGGTGCGCCCCGCACGCATGGCAGGCACCCTGCACCCACAGCACCCAGGATGCAGAAGGAACGTTTCAGGAAGACTGGACACCAAGGGGGCCCTGTGCAATTCCCAAGTCGGCCACCAGGTGGTGATGTGGGCCTTGGCAGGTCACAGAGCCCCAGGTGCCCCCAGGTAGCCCCCTCTCTCATGTGCCGGGGACCAGTCAGCCCCAACCTCCTCTACAGACCTCACATTTTTCCTTTTCTGTAGAAAACATCAGTTCGCTCACTGGATGCTGACCTTGTGCGGGTTAACCCGGACCAAGAAGGTGCATTTGAGGAATTTCAGGGAGACATGCTGAAACGCAGTCCGATTTCTGGCGTGTGGGTCACGCTCTTCTGCGGGCACACCAACCCAGGGCTCAGACCACTGGGAGAGGCCACCAAATGCAGCCTCGTTCCCGGGGCCGTTCACAGGGAACCCCACACAGGCTGCACGGCCCAGTGGCCCAGTGGCCCAGTGAAGTCACATCCCTGTTCCCTTCTCTCCAGAACCAGAGCTCTTCCAGGAAGCCTGACCTCCTGAGGGGGGAGGGTCTGGAGCCACAGCAGAGAGCTGTGTCTGGGTGGGACAGATGGGGGCAAGTTTGGAACCACAGCTACAGGGCTTCAGGGTGGGGGTGGCTGGAGGATGGATGGCGCTGGCCCCCCAATACTCTGCCCCACCCTGTGCCCCAGACCCCGAGCCTCTGGGGTGAGTTCTGGGCAGGAGGTGTTTTTAAGCTCCTCAAGATGATTCTAACTCAAGACAAGGGCAAGGACCCCTGCCCGAGACCTCCCAGCATCCTTACCCCCCAGAGACGTGGGTCAGGACAGCTGTGCTGCCTGGGTAAACAGCCCCACCTCTCTGGGGCTCACGACAGCTGGGTGCTTCCCGGTCTCGCTGCTCTCTGTCTTCTCACCAAGAGCCAGACCCACAGAGCAGCCACGTGGGAACAGTCCTGTCTCTGGAGGAGACCACACCAGTAGTTAGAGGCCTCAGCTCAGAAGCCACACAAGCCACCTGACTCGGGCGCCAGGAACTGCAAATGGAAACTGTTACCGAGGCCGGTCTTCCACCAGGGTAAGGAGCAGTGTGCACAGAGCCAGGTGCTGTCTGTGGACCGTGACAACCAAGAATGTGCAACTTTGTTACAAGCAGAAAACACACAGCTGCAGGACTTTGCTGAAGAGCAAGAAGCCTTTACCCAGCGACAGAAGAGGAGCCCCAAGGAAATGAGTGGGAGTTGGGTGGTGGGTTGGGAAGAACAGATCTTATAGAGGTCACTTCTCCCGCAAATGAATCTATAAATTCAGTGCTATGCAAATGTGAAGGTCACAGAAAAACTTACATTAGACAAGCTACTTGTAAAACTCATAGGGAGAGAAAAATCCCATTTCCCCCAGAACCTCATTCCTGGGGTGTGAGAAGGGGGCCCTGTCACTGGCCACACAGCTGCCCTCCTGACTGGGGCCCTTTCTGCAGCTGACATCCTCTACTTGAGCGTTTCCTCTAGTCGCTTCCAAAGAACAGACGCGGGCCGCAAATGCGTGTCTGAATCCGCACGTGTCTGGATGTCTTTATCCTGGATGGTATTTGGCCGGGAGGTTTCTTATGTCACATCTTCACAATGTCCCCACTCCACTTTAGCTTTTTCTTTTTCTTTTCTGAAAATTCCCTGGGTCTCTTACCCTTTCTCAAATTTTCAACTCACTGCTTCTAGTTTTAACTTTTAGGAGATTTGATAAATTTCGTATCGACATTTTTCAACTTGTATTGAAAATTGTTTGATGATAATTTATTTTGATTTCAAAGACACTTCTGCCCTGGCCGGTGTGGCTCAGCGGTTGGAGCGTCGGCCCTCGGACCAGAGAGTCCCGGGTTCGGTTCCCGCTAAGGGCACGTGCCTCAGTTGCAGTTTGTCCCCAGCCTGGGTTGGGGTTGTGCAGGTGGCAACCAGTCGATGTGTCTCTCTCTCTCTTCTTCCCTCTCTCCCTCCTGCTCTATCTGAAGATAAATGCAAAAATGTCCTTGGGTGAGGATCAGAACAAAACAAAAACCCCCAAAACAAAGAGACTTCCTAGGGTGGACGGTGTGTCCTGGAGGCTGCAGCTGCGCCCAGAGCGGGTGGCTGTGTCAGGAGACCTGCCTGGGACGCCGGCTGGACGCGCAGGCCACACCCCTGACCCTGTGGTTCCAGGCGGAATGTGTCCTTTGGCTTCTAACTTAATTATTTCATTCTTTCCTATGATCTCCCTGGACTCCCAGGTGGTCTTGGTCAAGGGAAGACCCTGAATTGTGCCCATGTGGCTCCTACACCCATCGGTGGGTTCCCTGGGGATGGCTGGGCCGCTGCATCTCCTCCTTGCCCCGCTCCCTCCCTTCCTGAGCACTCGTCTCCAATGAAGGGTCACCTGGCTGGGGCAGCGGGGGCAAGGCCACCCTCTGAGATGCACCCCAGGGAGCCCACACCCAGGAGGACCAGCAGGCTCCAGGCGCAGTTCCAGGCGACGGGGTGGGGACAATGGGAGGGGAGGGGAGCCGAGCACAAGATGGGGTGCCAGGCAAAGGCTGGGAGGAAGGGGTTCCCGCGGTGGCAGGAACGGCCTTGGGTGTCACAGGACAGTGACACTGGAGGCCGTGAGAACCCAAACTGCTTCCAGGACAAGGGTGCCTGTCACCCCGGGGAACCCTGCCTCCTGCAACACCCCACAAAACACTCGACCCCCTTTTCATCCAAAATGGAGGTGTGTTTTTCTTCATGGGTTGACGTGAGGACAGGACGTTTAAAATCCCGGAGCTGTGGAAACATGGGCTGAAAGGACCGGGTGTGGGCGTCAGGGACAGAGGGGCACACGACGGACACGGGTGTTCCTGGGGTTATGACAGCAAAACTGAAACCAAAAGGCAAGGTGCTGGCTGGCGGAGGCACAGCGTGGATGGATGTTGGCTGACGGCCCTCACAGAGGAAACAAGCTTTGGTGATCAACTCAGGCTCCTCACTGGCTGGGATATGTCTGAGAACAGGGCAGTCAGCGCTGGGTCCACAGACCGCCACGCGGCCGGTGCTGGAGGCGGGCGCCCGGGCAGGGGTGCTGCTGGACCTCCCCCCGCAGCCCAGCCTGGAGCCGCCACCTGGGGGCACTTCCGAGTGTCCCCACCAACCTGGGGGCTCCGAGACATCACAGAAGCGCAGGGACCTCTAAGGCTGTCCATGAAGCGCCCGCACTGAGGATGTAGGCCCTCGGGTGTCTACAGTAATACACCGTGTACCCTGTTCCACGTGTTTTACAGAAAGCAAACTGAAACAAGAAATGTTCTTACACTTCTGCGTAATAAGGCAAAAACCAGTTTTGTACATTAGTTATTATTTTAATATATATCTGTAACTTCGGTTCCAAGTACCAAGGAGGGCCAGGGCCCAGCCTGAGTGGGGGCCTCACAGTGTGTTGGACAAATGACCGTTTTTTCTCCATAAATAAGACGAAAAAAAAAAAAAAAATCCTGGGGCTCTGGAAAGGGATCTGAGGCTGTTAAACCGCAAATAGGAACTAAAATTAAAAAGCAAAACTTTTTTTCTTTTAAATGTCTAGAGCACAAAATTGAAAAAAATACAAATCTATTATAAACGCTTCTCACCTGTGGGAAAAAAATGTACAAACTTGAATTTTTTCCAATAGCCTGATCCCGGGCTCAGAAAACAGAACATCACCCCCAGAAAGGCCGAGTGCGAAACCCGACCCCAGGCGGGTGAAGGGGCTTCACCTGGACCGACGGGCCTGTGCTTAGTTCCGGGACGTGCGCGCGGGGGGCGGCGGCGCAGTGCGGGGGTCCGCGCCGGGCGGGCCGAAGGGCTACCGCGCCTCCACCTCCTGCGGGTTTCGCGACGGAGAGTAGTCGGGCGCCTCGCCGGGCGCCCCGAGAGGCGTAGTCCTGCTCCTCGGCGGCGGCCCGGGGGACGCGGGGGGCCCGCCCGCGGCCACCAGGGGGGGCGGCGCGCCGAGCGCGGCGTTGGCGGGCGGCGTCCGCACCAGGAGTCCGTTGTGCAGCGCGGCCGCGGGCCCGAGGCGCGGGTAGTGCAGGGCGCCCAGCGCGGGCAGCAGCGCGGCGCCGTCCAGGGCGGGGGCGGGCAGGTGCGGGGAGGCGCCCAGGTGCGCGGCCCGCGCGCGCTCCAGCTCCTCGCGGCGCGCCTCCCGCAGGTGCTCGGGGCTGTAGTCGTGCGGCTCGCGGTCGCGGTAGGGGCGCTCGGGGGGCTCGAGCAGGGCAGCGGGGCCCGGGGCGGCGGGTGGGGCGCGGCGGGGCAGCTCCAGGCCGCGGTAGGCGTCGCGCAGCGGCTCCCACGCGAAGCCCAGGCGCTCGCGGCCCGCGGGGCCCAGGCCGAGCTGCAGGGGCCCAGGGGGCGCGCGGTGCAGGCCGTCCCCCGCGGGCTCGGGGGCATCGGCGTCCTCCCCGCGCTCCTCCTTGACCTTCACATCGCCCTCGGGCGGCTTCCCCGGGTCGCGGCTCAGGAGGCCGGCCAGGCGCAGGCTGTCGCCCAGGGCCACCTTGCTGCAGGGGGGCTGCGGGCGCGCGGCCAGCTGGGCGCCGTCGTCCTTGGCCGGAGAGCGGCTCTCCTTGACGCGGGGCTCGCCCTGGCCGCGGAGCAGGAGGCTGCTGCCAGGGGCAGCGGGCGACGCCCGGCTCAGCAGGCGCGGCTTCTCCAGGAGGTCCCTGGGAGTGACAGACCCCCCTCAGCCTCAGGGCAGGGCAGACTGCTGGAAACGGGACGCCCCCAAAGCAAGCTGTCTGCTACTAAGCTCCCACCTTAGTGCAGTGGGGCCACTGTCCTCCAGTGACCTCGAGGTCCTTGGGGTCCTCCTGCTGGGCCCCTTTCTCAGAACAGACCCTCGCCCCATGGCTCCTGCCCAGATCCCACTGCCCCATGAGGGGACCTCCCTCCCCTGGCCTTTCCCAGCTCTGAGGGTGCAGCCGTCATCCCCCTCTGCACGAGGGACATCTTGAGGGCAGGGGGCTCCCTCACCGCTCCCGGTCCTCCCGGCCCTTGTCCAGCTCTCGGTCGTGGTTGGTCAGGGCTGAGACCCGCTCGGCGTCCACAGGCTTGGGCCAGGGGGGTGGCGTGGGGAAGGATGGTGGTGCCCGGTGCAGCCGGTTCCAGGCCTCGTGGGGGCTGGGCAACCCGTGCAGTGTGGAGCCCTCCTTGGGGGCAAAGATGCTGCCGCCTGCAGCTGGGGTGGAGGTGGGAACGTGAGCCCAGGTGGCTGCCCCATCCCCAGGGCTGCTGGAGAGCAGCACACAGCTGCAGGACCCCAGGCCAGCACTGGGACAGGGCGTGTCCCGGGGTGGCTGAAGGGGACAGGGAGCAGGTGCAGCCCAGACCACACGGGGAACCCCTGGGAGTGGTGTGGTGCAGGGCGCCCACAGGCAGGTCACTCACTCAGCGCGTGGCTGCCCAGGCCCCCGAAGGCGGTGCTGCCCAGGCTCCCCAGGCCCCCGAAGGTGCTCGTTCTGCTGAAAGGGTCTTGGGGGCAGCAGGGCTCAGGTTAGGGCTGTGGTTCCCACCAGAGCGCCCGCCAGGCACGCCCCCATGGCCCCAGAACCTGGCAGAGCCCTGGTTCTCAGGGTCACCTCCCCACCCACCCACCTCTCCCCAACCCTGAGGTCTCTGGAGGCCATCCAGATCACAGACTTTGGGGACACCTACCTGTCAGGTGACCGGTGGGCAGGAAGCTGCTGGGATGGGCTGAGGGTCCGAAGTGGTTGGTGGTGGGATGGGCAGCACCTGGGGGAGGGGGGAGAGCTGCAGCAGCGGGGTCTCCTGTCTGGCTTGTTCCCAGGGTGGGGGCTCTGGCTTTCTCTAGGAACCCCTGCCTCCCCCTCGAAGGGTGTGACCAGCAGGAGGGCCCCTGGGGGAGCAGGAGGTGCTGATAGCCGTGCAGCCCCGGGGACAGAGGCCATGACCCCAGTTCCTGACGGATAACCAGGGTCGTCCATTAGCTTCTAACAGTGGACACGGCCCGAGTCACGGCTGCTAAAGATGCAGGTCTTCCTGGGGAACCCCCAGCTGCAGGACACAGACCCCAAGGGTCACCATGGCATCTGCTGATGGCCCCAGAACCGAACCTCGAGGGCGGCCGGGTGAGGTACATGCCCTTTACTCTAGAGGGTGGGTTTCTGATAAGGACTGTGACGTGTGTGTCCCTCGTGTCCTGCAGCTCATCTCCGGGGACCCCAACAATGGCACCCACGTCTTCTGCAGCGCCCCCCCAGGCACAGAGGCGTGTCGTCACCAGGAGTCCTGGCTACAGTCACACGTGTTTCCAAATGACTCATAAGCTACAGAAGTCAACCCAGAAGCAAGAAGGAGCCTGCCCAGTGCTGATGGAAATGGTGTCAGACGTGGGGTGCAGCTGGGGAACACGGGGGCAGCACCCGGAAAGGAGGCTCGAGAAGCCACCACACATACTCCAGACTGCAGCTCCCGGAGTCAGGACAAGACAGCACACGGCTGAACCCGGCGCAGGGCGGGCACCCTGACGGCACGGCCTGGCCTGGGTGGGGCACGTCCCGGGGAGGCAGTGCCAGAGCAGGATGGTGGAAGGAGGGGCAGGGAGCTCAGGCTCCAAGCCACAGAGCCCACAGCCTGGACCCCAGACCAAGCACGTCCTGGGGTCTGCCTTCTGTAGGACCCAGACTCCTGGGAGACACCTCTGCTCAAGCTGGGGCCTGGAGGCAACAGAGTGACCCCACGCACACCCATCTCCTAACTTGCTGACAGGACTGGCCGCAGACTACACCCGCAGCAGCAGGTAGGGGTGAGGGGTGAAGACAGACGGGGGAGGGAGGGCCCCCTGGGGAGGCCTGGCTGGCGTCTGGGCACTGGGTGGGCAGGTGCTCCCCTCCCCTGGAGAAAGGGTGCCTGCGTTGCAAACACTGTCGTCCGGCTGTGCAGGCGGAGCCCGTGTGACCACCCCCGAGGACAGCCTGGAAGACAGCATGTCTGCTGCTGGGAGAGGAGACGTCCCGGCCTGAGCCTGGGCCCCTCCCGCCCTCACACCGCAGGCCTCTCCCCTTTGCTCATCTGACTGTCCTTCCCTGCGACACATCTTAGCTGTGGGGCGCCGTACGCTGAGTCCCACTAGCAAATCCTCGAACCTGGGGTGCTCCTGGGGGCCCTGACACAGCGTGCCTATCGTGTGGTTGCTGTTGGGGGGAACAAGGGGTCCCGGGAGCACATCAGATACAAGCCCCCGAGGGGGAGCGTGGAGGGCAGGGCTCAGGTCCGCTGGGGGACAGAATGGCCAGAGCTCGGGGTCACAGGTGCTCGCCACCTGGCACCCGCTGCAGGGAAGAGGCCAGATGGCTGGCCAGCCCCAGGCAGCCTTACCTGAGCCGGGGAAGAGGGGCTGGGCCAGGTCCTGTGGGTGGTGGCATCCTGTGAGCAGGCCCGGGGCAGGGGGCCGGCCGAACAAGTCCCGCTTGGCACCCACCTCCAGCTTGTGGGGGTCCGGCTGCACCTGCTGGGGGACAGAGCGTGTCCAGGGAGCCTGGCAGGAAGCCAAGCTGCTGTCCTCGAGGGGCCCAGAGGCAGCCCGACAGCACCAGGCAGGCGAGCGCCCCAGGAGGCAGAGCACTGCCAGCCTTCCTGCTCGACCCAGGACCCCCCCCCAGCCTGCAGGTGGCCTAGCAGCGGGCAGTGATGAGGGTGCTTGGTGCCTTGTGCTGCCCGCCAGGAGTACCCTCGAGGAGCCCTGCACTGAGAAGCGAGGTCTTCCTTGACAAACCCTTTCATGGACGTGGCGCAGACTCAAAAATCTCAGAAGTCGTGCACAGAGGTAAGTGTGACCAGGACACCAGTGAGAGGGTGTAGGGCCCTTCTGTGATGCGGGGCGTCTGCTCTGTCCTGGTTCCGTCAGGGGCCTCCTCCACAGCCCCCTACCGGGCCCAGGGCCCCAGACCTCCCGCCACTCAGGGAGCCCTGCTCGAAGCCCCCATGGCCAGGGCGCCTGCACCACCCTGCCGGGCTCCTGCTCGCTGTCTGCCCCTCGCGAGAGCACGCGCCCCGAGTGTCTCCAGACCCCCATTCAGGCTGGGGTGCAGGATCTGAGGCTCTGGGGGAGCCCTGGACGGACACTGGTGGGACCAGCACAGGTGCCCCACCCACGGGCTCAGCTCCTCCCAAAGCCCAGCCTGGGCCACCCCAGGTGGTAGGGCGGCCCCACCTATAGTGGGCAGTGCCTGGGGCCCCACCATTGGTCTCCTCTCCAGCGCCTACCCCTCACAGCCCAGGCCCCAGGCAAAGGGCACCAGCAGACCCTGCGGCCAGGGCAGGCCCAGGGCGGGCTCACCTTCGTCCTCTGCTGGTGGTGGTAGGTCTGCCAGGCGATCCGCACGTGCACCGCGCACCACTTCCCCGGCTTCTGCGGCAGGGGCTGCGCTCAGGGAGGGCGGGGCCTCCTCACCCCCCATCACCCCACCCCAGGGCCCCCGAGAGGCGCCCAGAGTCCTCCCCAGCCGAGGACCCGCCCTCCCGCCCAGCAGACGCACACACACGCTCACCCTGACTGCTGTCCGGTAGGGGTCCGACACCTGTGGTTGACGGAGGAGAAGCGTTAGGTCTGTAGCAGCGGAGCCTGGGGGTGGGGGTGTTGCCTGGGAGGGAGGGGCTGCACAGGCACCCCTGTCACCTACCCCGGGGCCCTTCTGGAGCAGGGTGTGAACCGCGCTGGCCCGGCCTGCTACCTCGATTGGGTTTGAAGTCTGAGGGAGAAGGACGGGCTGTGAGCGGCTGCAGAGCCCCTGACACTGCGCCCTTCCTGTGTCCCCTGCACGCTGCCCTCTGGGGGGCCTGGGTTCCCACCCTTCTCAGCGGGGTGGTGGTGGCGGGGGAAGGAAGGGACTCTTGATGCTGGCGTGCCTGGGCCATGGTCTGGACTGAGGGAAGGTAAGCAGAGGGAGCCCAGACCCTGGTCCAGGGGCCTCAGTGCTGCCTGCCCCCAGACCTCACCCTGCATGCCCCCCAGCACCCTTGCTGAGGTGGGGGCGCATGCCCGCAGCAGGGCTCTTGTGGGCCCTAGGGCACCGAAGGCCCCCGCCAGCGCCGCCTAGACTGGGGCCCCACTGAGGGTACGGCTCTGCCTCCAGCTGAGTCCCCCCGGGAGGCGCTGGGGTGCTCTCCTCCACACGCTGCCACCTGTCTTTGGGGCACCTCCATGCCCACCCCACATCCCAGGAACAGCTGATACCTTGGGCTGAAAAGCGCCCTGCAGGGACCCAAAGGGGCCTGGGTGTGGGAGCAGGGTGGGCAGTCCTGGGAGGGCAGGAGGGAAGGACGAGAAGAACTGCAAAAGAAGGAGGGTGGGCGCTCCAGGGTCCAGCCGCGCACTCGTGGCCCCGGGTGACGCCGGCCCAGCCCTCTGGGTCACCCACCCTCAGCATTAGGAAACACCGATGAGACCTGCTTGGAGGCACAACCCGCCCCACCCCACAGCCCCAGCCCGCCTGACCCACAGCGGACCGCACGGGCCAGAGGCAGGGACACTCACGTTGGAATGTCGCAGGTAGGGGCTGTCCAGCTTGGGCGTGTACTTGTCAAACTGGAGAGGAAGAGAGTGAAGGGTGAGACCCCCCCCTGCACACCAACGCCCTCCGTGGGCCTGTGCCCACCCACCCCTTCAGGCTCGGCGGTGGCCTGGATGGCCGTCCTGCCTCCTGGGGCTGCTGGTCTCCAGGCTCCCTGAGGTGCTGGCCCCTCCCATCCCCATCCCAGTGGTCCCACCACCACGGGAGAAAGAAGGTGCACTGGCCCGGCTGGGGCAGAGCCCAGAGGGGGCCGAGTGGCCCCCACCCCACAGAGCAGCCGGCTCAGGAGACGAGGCCTTGCGGGTGGGGAACGGGCCTGGCTCCCGGCCCCTGTCCTATCAGGGCTGCCAGCCCTGCTGCCCTGCTGCCAACCAAGATGCCCAGGACCCCACGTGGGGAAAAGCGGCCCCAAGACCATGTCACACTGTGTGGACGTGGGGTGCCCACCCAAGCCTGGGACAGGGGACCAGAGCAGGACCGGGAGGAGGGGCCGGACGGACAGACGGACGGAGAGGGCTGGTGTCAGTCTGCGTGCAGGCGGAGGTGTGTGCCGTGTGTCCCTCCGCGTGGGGCCTACGCACCAGCGGGGGTGCGGCGGGCGGCAGCACTGGCGGCGGGGGCAGCCCCGCGGGGAAGGGGGCGAATGTGTGTTGGTGCTGGTGTGTGTGCTGGTGTGTGTGTCGGTGCTGGTGGAACTCCGCCCGCAGCAGAGCCCCCGGGCCCAGCGGGGCGCCAGGCCGCTCCGCGCTCTGCACCAGAAAACGCGCGTTCAGCTCTTGCCTGAGCAGCTCGTGATCTACAAGAGAAAAAGAGAGAGACAGAGGCACGTCGGCCCGGGCTCCCGGCGGGGCGCGGCGGGTAGTCACCTGGCACTCCCGGGTTCGGCAGGCCAAGCCGTGGTGGCCGCTCGCTAGGTGCGGGCCCCAGGGTGGAGGTAAGAGAGGGGCCTGTGACCAAGTACCAATCAGAATCCCCGCATGAGGCTGGCAATACATGATTGGCGGGCTGAGTGAGATCAACAGGCTGGCATCTAAAGGCAAGAGAGAAGACCGTGAGCCCGGGACCCACCCGCCCAGGGGCCTGCCCAGCCAGGCCGCCCAGACCCTGTCTTGGCCCCACCCCGGGGCACGGAGCTGTCCCAAGCCCAGTTCGGGCTGACTCAGGTTTTTAGGAAGATTTGGACAGGAGACCCACGGAGAAATCCTGAGTGACCTAAATTCGACCCAGAGGGAGCACCTGCCAGAACCAAGCAGGGAGGGGGAGGCCAGGGGGCCACTGTTCACCTCGGACCCCTCCCTCCACAACAGCCCTACCTGCACCCCTGAGGCCCTGGGCCTCCTGGCCCCCAGGCCTGAGCAGGCCTGGCCAGGCTCAGGAGGGGCAGGCACATGTCTGCCCACGTGTGTGCAGGACTGGCCCGGACAGGAAGCCACCTCTGCACAAGGCAGTAGGACCCCTGGGAAAGGCAGCCTCCGGGGCCACTGGCGTGCTGGGGCTCTATGGTCGCGTGGCATGGGTCCGGAGCAGGGAGAAGCTGTGCCCTGGAAGCTGGCACCCTTTCCCCAGCCCGCCCCTGCCACCTGCCTAGAAGTGAGAACCAGAGGGCAGGGGACAGCGACCCTGGGCCCTACAAAGGGCGCCGGGACCTACCGGCGGGGTGTCCCGGGAGGACCAGGCTGTTGGCCGGCAGCGCCGGGGGCGGGGGCAGTGTCGCGGGGGCGGCGAACATGGCCGCCGCGGGGTGCTGGTGCTGGGCCTGCGAGCGGAGCGCCAAGTGTGAGGTAGAGAGGGGGGCGCCCGGCCCGTGCGGCGACAGGGACGCGTGCTTCCCCAGCGCGAGGCTGGCGCTGCTGCTCCTGCTGCGGGGATGGGGGCCTCAGTGCGTGCTGAGCGCGCCCCCCCTGCCAGGCCCGCCCCCGTGGGGTCTGCGCCCGCGCCGGCCGGGCGAGGCCCACCTGAGGCTGTGCAGGCTGCCGTGCGCCGCCGGGCTGTGGCCCTGGCAGTGGCCGTGGAAGGCGCCCAGGGGCAGAGGCACGTGTGTCGGGAGCGGGGCCCGGGGCTGCGGGGGCGCGGGCGGTGGCTGCGGGGTGAGGCGGGGCAGGGCGAGCACTTCCTTCTTGATCAGTGGGCTGGCAGGGGCACCTGGCCCGGGGCCGGCGGAGGGCGCGGGGCTGTGCACGGTGGGCAGGAACGGTGGCTCGGTGCTCAGCTCCCGGCTGCGCTCCAGGCCCGAGATCTTGGGTGCCACCCCGGCCTTGGACTCAGACTTCTCGCCCAGCGTGGGTCCTGAGGAGAGAGGGCCCCGGAGTGAGCCTCCCATGTGACGCAGCCCCATCTGCACGTCCCAGCCAGGTCTCAGCCCCCGCCGCCCACTCCCCAGGGGCCAGTGGAAAGGCCTGCAAGCCCTGAGGGCCAGCTACCCTGAAGTGTTCTTCCAGCAACCCCAGCTCGGCATGTGTGACCCTGTTTTACAGATGGGGAGACCAAGGTGTGGCAGAGGCCCAAGCAGGGCGCTGAGTGCCAGCCTGCCGGGTCTGTGGACATGCCCACCTACCCTAACACTGACCCTGGGCTGGAGCTTCCTCTGCTGTCCTCGCCAAAGGTCCCTCTTTCTGGAAGGACCCAGGCTGACCCACAACATAAGCCCTCTTTGGGACAGTGCCCTGGGATAGACTTTCCTGTTAAGGGAGGAGGCTGCTGCACCCCACACTGCCTGGTGGGTGGGAGAGAAGGCAGTGTGGCCCGGGCGCCCACCACCGGCCAATGACTCTGCTCCCACTGAGCTGCGGGCCTCCCCTCAAGCTCGTGCCTGCTCACTCCTCAGGTCCCCCCAGGGGCAGGTAGAGGGCACCTGCCCAGGCCAGAGTAGTCACTGCACCCATCTGAGCCCTGTGCCTGGAGGGGACAACGTCCCAGTTTCCCAGAGGATCAGAAATCCAGGTGGCTGAAGGCGGCCACCCCGTGGGGCTGCTGGTGTCCTGGGTCCTTGGGCCTGAGCCCTGCAGGTTTCGAGCTGGGTGAAGCCCTGTGACCCGGGCGGCAGGGAGAGGGGTCTGCAGGGCCTCTGCTAGCCACCCCGGGGGCAGGAGGGGGCGCCCTTGCCTCCACTCAGGGACAGGCCGAGGGAGGGCCAGGAGTGAGGGCAGATGGCGCCAGCCTGGCAGGTCACAGCTGTCCGTCCCTGTCATTCATGGCTGCCCAGGAACGCTGGCCCCACACTCCTGTCCTTCCCAGCCCCTCTCCCCTCCTGTGTGTCCTATGTCATCTCGCCAGCCCCCAGACAAGTGAGAGCAGCCACCAGACTACAGAGACAGGCAGGGGCCACCAATGCCCAGTTCTCCTGGAGCCTCCCAGAACCTTCTAGAACCTCCACTCTTCTCTGGAAAAGCATACCCCGACATCACCTCCCTGGGCACCTCAAAGCCGTGGCCAGCTCCCTGAACACTGCTGCACACAAGGGACCTGGTAGTGGCCTGAACTGTGCAAAAAAGATCCGTCCGAACTGCAACCTCCACGCTTGTTGGAAAAATAGTCCTTGCAGACGTAACCAAGCCAAGACTCTAGAGAGGAGATCCGTTTGGAGCAGGCTGGGCCCCCAATGCAGCGACAGGAGACACAGCCACAAGACCAGGGACGCCCAGGGTTGCAGGCAGCGCGGAGCTGGGGGAGGCAGAGGCCGTCCCTGGGAGCGGCCCCACGGCTCTGATTCCAGGCTCGTGGCCAGCCAGTGGGACCTGTTGCTGTGGATGCTGCCTCATGTGCCGCAGGGACCTTCCGGGCAAAGGGGCCCCTTTCCTGTGCTGGGCCTGGTGATGCCCCCTCTGGGCCACAGCCAGGCCTCACAGGCTGGTCAGAAAGGCCTGTCCTCTCCTGGTGGGGGACGGGCGCCGGCACGCACTCCCGAGCAGGGGCAGCCAGGAGCGCTGTCTGGGCCAGTGGGATGCTGCGCACCTGCCCGTCCACGCAGGGCCACAGCCAGGGGCGGGTGAGGCCGAGGAGGGGGTCTGCTCTGCCTCGTTTCAGGGCAGCAACACGTGCAGTGTGTCCATGGCGGCCCGCCCGCTGTGTGGGAAGCACCTGAGCCCACGAGCCTGGGGAGGACGTGGGGACCCCACTTTGGGAACATCGGCAGGGGGTAGGTGCCCAGGCTGGGGCCACCTGGCTCTGGCAGAGGCCCTGCTCCCAGCTTCCCCTTCCCTCCTCATGGCTTTCTCTTGGGCACACTCCCTCATTGACAGCACCTCACTGCATGGCAGGGCCCAGCCCAGCCCCTGCTGACTTCAGAAGTCTGCTATCCCTCCCCCAGGCGGGAGCCCGGGCCCTGCACGCCCTCACCTTTATCAGCTGCCGGGGCGAAGAGCTTCTCGGAGCCCACAGATGCCTGGAAGAGAAGGGGGGGGGTCAGATGAGAGTAAACCTGGCCGGGCCCTGCCCTGGTATCCAGGGATCCTGGGTCCTGTTGAGCCCACAGCCCCCACGTAGGAGAGTGGCCACGCCCAGGCCCAGCGGCAGGAAGGTGGCCACACAGGGCACCAGCCTGTGACAGGGAACCTCGGATACGCTGCTCAGCAGGGACGAGGGGGCTCAGCATGGCCCTGACAGGGAGGGCCTGGACTTGGGGACCTGGGCTCTGCTGGGCCTGCTGAAGCAGAGTCGATGGTGCCCCACAGCCAGCCAGGGCGGCAGGACAACACCCGCCACGCCTCGAGCCACCCCAGACCCTGAAGGCACAGGTCTGGGACCACGGCCACGGTGATACGCTGAGCGTCCAGGGCAGAGTGGACCACTG
The DNA here is from genome assembly GCA_030848825.1 of Tadarida brasiliensis. Lineage (NCBI taxonomy): Eukaryota > Metazoa > Chordata > Mammalia > Chiroptera > Molossidae > Tadarida > Tadarida brasiliensis. The sequence continues at coordinate 406,123 of CM061277.1, forward strand.
GGGTCGGGCAAACAGCAGCGTCCACCTTGCACGATGCCCCTGAGGGGTGCACGTAACGTGGTCGAGTTGGTAAACTTTGTGTGTGTATCTTACGTGATAAATAAAAACACAGAAAAAGAGCTCGAGGGCGCTTTCTCGAGGGGCAGGGAAGCGAGGCTGTCCCGTCTGACTGCTGCTGGGTGCACAGCTGTCAGGTGTCACTCGGCACAGGTGCCTCCACACACGCCGGCTCCCGTGCTGCAGCCGGACACACGGGTCTCCCAGCCGAGCAGTGTGGCGGGAGTGCCCTGCTTGGGATCCGTCTTGCTCCTCGTATCAGGGCAACTCCAGACCGAATGCTGACGTAAACGTGGAAAACGACCCGTGAACGCAGGGCACACCTCAGCCGCTGCAGTTCTGCTGGAATGGTAACCTTGGTAACCACATCCCCAGAACCAGACCAAGAAGAAAAAGGCGGCAAATGCCATCCTGAACACACAGCAGACGGCAGGCAGGGATGGGACCCTGACCCACACGGGCCAGAGGCAGGAGGGGCCCTGACAGGGAAGCTGGGAGCACAGCCCCACCTCCCCATCTGCCAGTGTGGGCAGGGGAGGGCCAGCCCCGCCCACCTGCCAACCAGGAGGCCACCTGGAACCTCCTCATCCCCCGGGGCACACCCACAGGGGACAGGCTCAGCCCACTCCCACACGGGCACCACTGCCATGACCTCTTCCCGCCCCTTTTCCTGGCACGTTCTACATAGTGAGTACCGGGTGACAGGCGGTCAGAGCCCCTGCCAAGTCCCTGTGGGGGTGGGGGTCTCCCTGAGCTCGGGGTCTGCAGGGGAGGGCAGGGCCTACCCTCTCGGTCCCAGAGCCACCCAGACCCTCAGGCCTTCCTGGCTGGACCAAGGCCAGCGCAGGGCAGCCTCTCCCCTGAAGGTCTTCGTGTCAGCTGCTCGGACAGCCCCTTGGGTCGCAGGGACAGCGCTGTCAGCATCCTCCAGGGTCCCCAGCTCCAGACACTGTCTCTGGTTGGCTGATAGCAACGAACTGATGAGCTGGGGCCCAGCTGGCAGCTGTCATCACCTTCTGGGGGGTGGGCCCGGGGTGGGGAGGTGCCAGAAGGGAGGGGGCCGAGGCCCTAGCCCACCCCCAGTCGGTCTGTGGTCTCCCAGGTGAGTGGGGGAGAGGGGACGCTGGGTCTCACAGCGCCCTGCGGCAGGTCCACGGCACCTGTGTGCTGGTTTGGTGGAACCCTTCCCCTGACGGGAGCATCACTGTCCCAGCAAGGCCGGGTCAGAAAATGTGTCATGGGCGTGACTCCCTTGGTCAGGGCCTGCGGTGGGGATTAGGGGCAAGGGCGTCTAGGGTGCAGGCCAAGCACCAGACCCCAGGGCCCAGAAGTGGTGCCCCTGACACGGGGAAAGTAAGGGGGAGCAAGAGGCAGGGGGTGGGGAAGGAAAGCAGCACCCCCCCCCCGACCCCTGGGGTGCTGCCCTGGCAAAGACAGGCAGGCCACTCTCCTAGGTCCGTCAGTCCTCATGGCCCCTCTGCCACAGTTCAAGTTTTCTCAGGGAAGTTGAGGGATCCCAGTTCCCACAGGGGTCCCGGGCAGGGGCAGGCTGGCTGGCTTTCTCTGCACAGTGAGGGCCTGGCACCTGGCCAGGCTCAACTATGTACTGGCCCCTCCCAGCCCAGGTACAGAGGCCACCTCCTGGTATTCATCCCTGCACCCAGTTCCTGGGTCCTTTCTATTCCAGGAGGGTCTGTAGCTACCAGACCTGTGACAATAACTTTCCGAGGATTATCTACTGACATGTGATCCATGGGAGCCAGCAGTCACATCCTTCTCCAATCCTGGCATTGAGCAGGTTTGAGGGTGGGAGGAAGGGGTCACTCCAGGCCAAAGTACAGGTGGGAGGTCCCAGACCACAGGTTCAGGGTACTGGAGGGATGTGCGAGGTGCGTAATCCCTGTGGTGGCGGTCACCGAGCGCTTTGTTTGCGAGGACCCGACCCGCTGGGCAGCCTCGGTAGAGACACGCGGCACAGGCTCCGCTGGCCGCGCCCCGCCCCAGACAAAGAACTCCAACTCGGGGCAGGTGAGCGCGGCGGCCGCCGGGAATCCGGGTGGCCGAGCCAGCTCCGGGGCGCAGACAAAGGCTCCTGCCTCCCCCCACGACGCCCGGCCCCGCCTCCGCCGCAGGCCCCCAGCGCCCTGGCCGAGGCCCCGACCCTCAGTCGGACTGCATCTCCGCCCGCCAGCCGCCACGTGCGCCCCCGGGGGGCGCAGCCGAGGGACGCTGGGTCTTCCCGCGCCCGGCTCCGGAGAGAGACGGGGTGGACACAGCGCCGGGGGCCTCGTGCACATCTCGCTGCTCTAGAGGGGACGGTTGGTCTCTGGACCCCAGCCCCCAAAGTCCTGGGTCCCTCCCCGAAGCCACCAGCGCGCACTCACCGCGCGGGCGCCCCGGGGTCCAGGACGCTCTGCAGGCGATCGCGGCTAGTCCTCTGGCCGGAGCCGGACCGGAGCCGGGCGGCATGGACGCGGGCGGCGGAGCGCGGGCCCCCGCTGGACTCGGCCCGTCGGGGTGGCCCCTATTCCAGCGCGCCCTCCCTAGCCGGGGCCCAGGCCGGGGGCGCGAATGTACGCCGCTCCGGCTCGGCGCTCCGGGCGGCTTGCGGGAAGCTCTGGGCCCCCAGGCGCCGTCGGGCGCGGCGAGGGGCCCGGCGGCGGCAGAGGGCGCACTGCTGGCGGGCGCGCAGGCGGCAGCGAGTGAGCGCGGGCGGGCGGGGCGGGGGCGGGGCACGGGCAGGCCCGACTAATCCAGCCCCGAGGCGCGGATCTGCCCGCGCAGGGCCGCTGGCTCGGGTCCGAGTGGTCGCCGTCCCATCTCCGCTACCAGATCAGGGCGCGCAATGCCGGCGAACACTTGGTGGGCCCGACTCCTCCCAGCCTCAGAGCAACAAGTGTGGACCGCTCCTCCGCCCAGTTTACCGAGGGGGCTTGAGTCACGGAGCAGCGAGGTCGAGGCGCTGGGACTTGAAGGATGACAGGCCCAGCACCTGTCCTGTGTAAGCTCTGGCCTCCCTGCATCTCGGTTTCACCGGCTTCCAAACCGGGATTCGGGGTGGGGGACACCAACAGTTACCCTGTGTGCAGACTGGCTGCTGGCAGCCGCACAAACCCTGAACACTGCCCAGTGCCTGTGGGCAGAAGCCCAGTTCAGATCCAGGAGGAACCTGCACCCCACGGGGAGGCCGAGCGTGCTCCTGACACCAATCCAGCCCGCAGGGTGAGCACCTCCATCCCAGAGTGCACAGGCGGGCGCCAGGCCACCCTGTGAAAGTGATGTCACTGGCCACAGAGCGGCCAGTCATCCCTTGAAGGAGGGCAGTGGCCACAGGCAGCAGGATGGAGTGCTGGCCAGCTGGCCACCTGGCTGAGCCACTTGGGCAGACGGCAGCCAGTCTGGGCCCAGCAAGCCGCCTAATGAGCCCCACACACTTTTTCACCCCATATTTTCCCAATAAAAAAGCAGTTAGGTGGAAACCGCTGTGTCGTGGACGGGCCATCTGGCTGCACAGGCTGCTTCCCCACCGCGGCCTGGCCAGAGCAGGGCTGCAGTGAGGGGGTGGGGGACCAAGGTGGGAGAGGGCCGGGTGGGGGAGGCCTGCAGCCCACAGCCACCAGCAGGGCCTGGTGCCTCAGGAGGGTGGGGAGGGCATTCACGGGGGCGGCAGAGAAGAGGTTTTCCTGTCTGTCTGTCTGTCAGCATGCCAGCCTCCAGGGCTATTGCTGGCTAGAGAAGGGAACTCCGACCCTGGCAGGTTTGGGAGAAGCAAACTGGCCAGAAGCACAGAGCACAGGTCCTCTTGCTGCCCCGCCCAGAGGAGGCCTCCCGGGGTCGCTGCCCGCCTGCCCCACTGTCCCCGTGCCCAGCACCTGTTGAGTCTGTGCAGACAGACCCTGAACAGAGACCTGTGGCTTCCCGCTCTCCTGCCCAACCTGCATATCCCGTGGTCCTCCCAGAGCAGCCCAGATGTCTTCCGACCGGCTGTTTCCGGTCCACTGTGTGTCAAGGAATGTGACAAGTCAAGCCTGTGCCAACTCCGTGTCAAGCACGAGTTCCCAAGGGCCGAGCGAGGGCCGGGGAGGCGCCCTGTGGCTGCCAAGGAGCTGCTCGCGGCCGTTTTAAATATCAGTCCGAGGCCAGCTTTGCCGAAGGTGACTGCTGTCTCCCCCCCACGTCCTGGCAGTCAGCGTCAGGATGTTCTCCATCCTGGAAACACTGGGGAGACACCTGGCCTTCCTGCCTGCACTAGCCCCTCCTGGGCCCGTGAACGGCCTTGCCTGGCTGAGTGCCAGAGAAAGAAAGCTGGGGTGTCCAGAGGGCAGAGGCCCTTCTCTGCTTGGGGGGGTGTCCCCACAGGTCAGCCTGGCTGCAGTAGGGGGGGAGGGTAGGAGGGATGGTGACTTTGTCTGCGGTCCCAGGCAAGTGTCTACTGGGGTGCCTGCTTGATGCACCTGGAGAAGGTTGTTCGTTGCCAGAAACCCAGCTGGGGTAAAGGAAGACAGGGACTCGGGGCTCCTGCCCTCCAGACTCTCGCTACTCACTACCCCAAACTCCGGACGCAACAGCTTTGTGTACCGGCTGCCCCTTGCTGTGGAGGACACCGAGGGGCCGGACCACGGGCAACATGGTACTGTGTGTCCCCTGCAGCCAGGGCGGCTGAGGGCTGGGGACAGTGTCAGGGCGAGGCTGTGTGGCAGGGACCCCTGGGATGGTGGCCGATGCACCTGGAACAAAACCGGAGCTCTTGCGGTGATTACTGTGTGGCCCTTCAGGGCTCACCCTCCGCTCTAGTGCCCGGGACACTTGGCACCATCGCCCCTGCCTTGCCGTGCAGGAGGTGGCCCATCCTTACGACCAGCGGTGCAGGAAAATGGGACGCAGGTAGCAGGGCTGGTCCAACAGCTGCCTCCGCAGACCCAGACGCGCCTGGGTGGGAGCTGCACCCAGGACGGCCGCGCTGAGACAGGTGCTTGCGGGCCCACGCCGGCCTCAGGTGAGAACTATGGGCTCCTCTGTTGAGCCACTGCCGAGTTCTGCTCCTAACTGAGCAGGGCTGTGCGCAGGGAGGCTGGCCCCTGGGCCTTGGGAGTCAGAGCCGCTGCGAGGGCTGGGTCCCGGCTGGACCCTGGGATGCAGGGAGACGCTCACCAAGACCAGTGCTAACTGGGGGGCGGGCCGAGCTCGGGGCAGCAGCTGAGCTCTGTAGAGATGGGCCGAGGGGCCCCTGGGTGGAGTCGCCAGCAACCTCAGGGCTCAGAACCCCTCCCACGCCCCTCGGAGAGCCTCACTGTCCCTGCAGTGGTTTTAGATGGAAGGAGGGGTAGGAGGGACAAGCCAGCTCAGCACCCCCCCAGGCGCCCTCTGACGCTCAGGGACCAGAAACAGCAGCCGTCCCAGCACCCACGCAGCTGCGGGCAGTGGGGACCCGCACAGGCGTCCCTCAAGCCCCAAAGCTCCCTTCACCCACAGGATGGCGGGATGAGGGCACTGGGACCGCAGACAACACTGGTCACTTATGGCCGCCTTCCCTGACGGTCCAGACAGCAACCCTCTGGGGCTTCTGGGCCAGCTCACCTCGGAGGGCGTGTCCCGGGGCGTCTCAGACCTCACCTGTCCACACCCCTCCTCCGTCCCCTCCCAGGCCCTTGGGACAAAATGCTCACCCTCAGCTGCTCACCAACCCCCACGGCCAGCCACGTGGGCCCCCAGGTGTCCTCTAAAGGCCTGTCCTGACCTTTGCTCACCCTGCCGAGTGGCCTTCCAGCCCTCTCCACACCTGTGCTCGTGCACTGAGCAGCCCATGAGAGGGGCCGTCATCCCACAGCGGGGACCGCTCCAGCGACCACTCAGGACAGGTCTGGAGCCGAGAGCCACACCCCCGGCCTCCCAGTGGAATCTTCTCCATTCGCACAGTGCCCTAGGGCACCTCGTCTGCAGGGCCGGATGCTCATCCCCCCTCCTGCCCAGCCCCTCAGAGGTCGCACAGGAATGAGGGGTCCCAGCCCTGCCTGCCTCCCCACCTGTGACTCTTCAGGTGTACATCTGCTTGTTCAGCAAAGACAGTCCAGCTGTGTGACCTGGGCCTCGACCTCTGAGTCGACCTCAGGGCTTTGGGACAGCAGACACTTCTCAAGGTCGCTGCCCCCGCCCCCCGCCCCCAGCACAGCGCTCCACACACAGCTCCTGAGCTGCCAGCTCTGGGCGCCTTCTCCCACAGATGCAGGACACCCCCAAGGCCAACACCACGAGGCTGTGTGTGGCTGCGGAAGGGTCCGAGTTATCCCTGCGCTAAACACCAGCTGCGGAAATCCCAGTGACGGTACCCTCACCGTCCCTGAAAACTGAGGGTAACTGTCGCTAGGAGTCAAGTCTCTATTTTCTTGAGATGGTTACAGCCTGAGCCTGAAATTGCGGGGGGCTGTGCTGGCCCAGAGGAGCGTGCCCGCAGGGCCCCCAACCAAGGGACCCTGCAGAGTGGTGCCGCTGATGGGGCCGGGAGCTGGGGCCTCACCCCGCAGTCCTGGGGAGCCTGGGCAACGCCCCACCGTGACATCTCTGGCACCTGGTGCTTGGCCAGGTGAGGCCGGGGCCCCTCCACTTGGGGGGACCGTGTGCCCCTGTAGCCCCCTCAGGAGAACCGGGACCTTCCTGCTGGGTCTCCAGGACACACCCTGCGGGGGTCGAGGCAGCTGGGGGTTCGTGAAGCAGGGGCTTACCTTGTCGTCCCCGTCGCTCTCGCTGTCACACTGTGGAGAGAGAGAGGGCTGAGTTAGCACCCACAGCGCCCCGCATGGCGGGCAGGTTTCACCGGAGGCCACAGGGTGTGTGCCAGAGCGGAGGGCTGTGGGAGGGGTGGAGGAGGAGGTTCCGGCAGCCCCGCAACCCGACTCCAGGCCTCACGCCTGACGGGGTGTCCTTGGCCAGCAGGACCAAAGCCCAGGCGACAGGAGCCCAGGCGACAGGGACCCAGGCCGCAGGTGCACCCCAGGTCAGAGCTCCGTTGGCACTGTGGGGTGTCTGTGGGGCAGGCAAGGCAGAAGTGACACAGTCAACCACGAAGACACACCCACCCCAAGCAGACACAGGCCAGAGGGAGCCATGGCGCCCCCATGCCCGAGCCAGCCAGGGCCCCTCCTCACCCCAGGGCCAGTTGGAGCCCAGTCTTGGGCGTGAGAGCTCTACGAAGGGGAGGCAGGGAGGTGAGGGGTGGGGTGACGGTTGTTGAGACCCTTGGGGAAGACGAGGGGTCAGGACAGGCCAGGGCCAGGGTGCCCAGCAGGGAGGGGAGCCAGGGGTGCCCACCCCACTTGCCCCTGAAGGAGTGCCAAGTAGAAACTGCTCAACGTTCGAGCTGCCAGTTAAGGAAAGACGGTGATAATCGCACAAACAGACCTTCGTTTCTCACTGTCGGTTAGCAGAGCTTTGAAAAGAGAGACTGCTCTAGAAACCACAGCCATTTCCCCCTAAAAGAACATAAAGAAAGAAATCCCTTCCCAGCAACTGCAATTACGACACGCTGGCGTCAGTGTGCTGAACACAGCTCTCTGGGACGCAGGGTGCTGGCCCCGCCCCCTGCGGGTGGTTCTGGGCCGCCACTTGATTGACCCAGGCCACCGGGCACTGTCACATGGCACGGGGCATGTGGGCCCAGTCTCCTGCCACACAACCAGCGGGGTGGGGCAGTGTGGGTGGCTAAAGCTGGGGGGCACCGCGGGAAGGCAAAGGGGAGCACGGGGGAGGAGTGTGGAGAGGCCAGCGGCAGAACATCAGTGCCGTGAGCTCGGACTGAACTCTGCCCTGGAGCCAGAGGGAAATCAGGGTGGTGGTCAGCACCTCAGGGTGGTCCTGTGCTGGGAGAGAGGAGTGGGGATCCAGGGTCGTGGCCTGTGGGGCATCAGGAAACCCTGACCTCACAGCTGCTGGCAGAGCTGCCAGAGACCCCCAATCCGGCCTCTTCCTGCTTACTTAGTGCCTCTGACTCAGCCCTGGAGGGGAAACGGCAGGCCCGGCACACTGTTGGGGTCAGGCCTCCCTGGCGTGCACACGTGTGCTGCCCAGCGCCCGGAACCACCTCGGGGCACTGCCCACCTCTCCCCGCAGCTCTCGGGTGGTCACTCGTGCACACACCTGCTGCCCAGCGCCCGGAACCACCTCAGGGCACTGCCCACCTCTCCCCGCAGCTCGCGGATAGTCACTCGGTGTCACCGTGAGTGCTTAATGATCCAACACCAAGGAGGGTGAGGGTGCTTTCCAGGGACCCTATAATGAGCCACACAGCACACGCCTGTCAGCCAGCACAGGCCGCGCGTACGCGAGCTCACGTTATTAAGTCCCACCGAGTTAATGTTTAACTGTGTGGAGTTGGAATTGAACTAGGTGATTACTCAGAGCAAAGAGGGAAAAAGCCACATCTGTCTGGCAGGAGCTGCCCGCAAGAGGTGACCTTCACAGGGTCAGGCTGGGCTGGGGGTCCAGAAGGGGAGTCTACGGAGGAAGGGCAGGCCCAGGCTCCAAGGGGATGTGCTGGGCATGGTGGGGAGGCTAAGATGCCTGCACTGATTCTGTGCTGCAACCTATGCTGTGTAGCCTTGGGCAAGTCCCACGACCTCTCTGTGCCTCTGTAAACCAGACAACAGCCCACCTACAGGGCTGTGGTGTGGCTTAAACAAGCGAATGCATGCAGAGGCTAGCAGTGCTGGGTGTGTTCTCAGCACGACATAGTGTGATGGTATCATCATCACATCACATCACCATGACCATCACGACCATGGCCTCCATCACCATGACCTTCACCACCATGACCTCCATCACCATCACCATCACCACCATGACCTCCATCACCATCACCACCGTGACCTCCATCACCATGACCTTCACCACCATGACCTCCATCACCATGACCATCACGACCATGGCCTCCATCACCATCACCACCATGACCTCCATCACCATGACCTCCATCACCATCATCACCATGACCTCCATCACCATCACCACCATGACCTCCATCACCATCACCACCGTGACCTCCATCACCATGACCTTCACCACCATGACCTCCATCACCATGACCTCCATCACCATCACCATCACCACCATGACCTCCATCACCATCACCACCATGACCTCCATCACCATCATCACCATGACCTCCATCACCATCACCACCACCACTGTGACCTCCATCACCATCATCACCATGACCTTCACCACCATGATCTCCATCACCATCATCACCATGACCTCCATCACCATCATCACCATGACCTCCATCACCATCATCATCATCACCATGACCTCCATCACCATTACCACCACCACCTCTATTACCATGATCTCCATCATCACCACCATCACCATCACTGTCATCAGAGCCATTATCACTACTGTCACCGTCATGATCTTTACCTTCATCACCTTCATTATCACCATCATCATTTTCATCACCATCTCCATCACCACCACCATCTGCCCTAGCCCTTTCCTCACATCAGAGTCCCCATGGGGCCTGGGCACAGACACCTCTCCCCAGACAGTGCCCTGCTTTCCCAGGAGCACCTGCACAGGAGGTCTGCTCATCACCCCCAACTGGCCCGTGTGTGCATGGAGACATCGATCAACACGGTCACCCAGCAGCAACAGAATCGTGCCTTTCCTTCTCTTCTTTTTTTTTCTTTATTGATTTTAGAGAGAGAGGAAGGGAGAGAGAAAGAAACATCGATGAGAGAGAACATCGACTGGCAGCCTCCTGCATGCCCCCCACTGGGGACTTGGCCCACAACCTGGGCATGTGCCCTGACCGGGAATCCAACCGGCAACCTCCTGGTGCATGGGTGGACACTCAACCACTGAGCCACACCAGCCAGGCATGCCTTTCCTTCTCTGTGTGATCGTTAATTACTTTTCCACAGCAGAGCTCAGAGGAAGGCCATCCGTCTCCCATTTCTTAAACAAAGGCATGAAAAATTCACGGGCTGGGAGACCTTGCCACTGAGCGGTGGCTCCCATCAGACGCTGCAGCGCTTGGGCCCAGAGATGCCAGTGGCGAGTGGGAGGCGGGGTGGGGGAGTCCCTCTGGGGGATAGTCTGGGCCCTGCCCTGGAGCAAGGTGCTGGAAACCACCCCCAGCTCAGCCTCTGCCTTGTCCCAGAGTCTCCCTCAGGTGACCCCACCTCAATCCAAGGATGAGAAGGCTGAGGGGCAGTCACGGCTGGATTGCTCCTCACCAGCCTGGGACCCACTCCCAGACGGCATGTCCCCTGCAAAGGCCCAGCAGCTGAAACCACAAACACCGAAGGACTGCAGCCTGAGCGTGGTGGAAGGTGACGGACACTCTGCTCCGCCCTGGGCGTGGGAGCACACAGGTCTGAGCTGTGGGGCGGTCGATGCTGACTTCACGCCCGGGGTGGTACCCACGTGGCTGAGGTGGGCACCTGTGCTTTCTGTGGGCTTGGGGACACTGCAGGAAGCCAGGCAGCACAAGTCCTCGGTGTGGGCAGTGCTCGCTGGGCGTGTCTCCAGGCACCAGGAGCAGCTGGGAGGGGTCATGGCGAAAGGCCATTTCATCTAGGTCTGGGCTCCACCTGTAGGGTTGGCAGGAGTGGGGGCAGGAGACGGGAGCCCCCTGATGTCCCACGGGCCGGGGAACCCACCACAGACTTACCGGCGTATGAATGGGGGAACTGAGGCAGGGTGGTCGGGCACCATACCAGCAACCCCCTCAGGGTGGCTGACAGGGCACTGAGGCCCGTTATGGCCGAGGGCCTGGGGCCACCTCAGCACAGGAAGTCACAGTTGCACCGAATTAATTATGCAAGAACCATGGCGGGTCCTGCAAGCTCCATCCTTGTTTACTCAGCTAATTCACATTTTATGAGTGTTTGGGCTTTAAAGCAAAACAAAGCACTAATTACCCAATTAACGAGCAATTAAGTGACTGCAGCCTAATAGCCCTGACTGAGCTGATGGCAAGTGAGACCCACTTAGCAGAGACGCATGCGGTGCCATCACCTGTCACAGGTGGGGCAGCGAGGATGGCTGGCTGGAGTCAGTCCTGACCGGGGTGCTTCCCCACGGTGGCCGAGAGGCCGCACCACTCACAGGACTGACACAGCCCCTCAGGACACAGTCCCAGGGGTGGTGCAGCCCCGGCCCAGCCCACGAGCACACCCACTGTCCCCAGACGAGCGGCCTTGCCCACCGCTCCACCCCCGCCCTGCCCTGTGCCCCCATCATCACGTCTCCATGTCTCCACAGACCGCAGTGGACCCGCCTGCCCCAGGCCACACGGTGACCACGGCAACACACGAGGACAGACCCAGCACTCACACGGTCTCAGGTGCATGGCGCCCGCTCCTCCTGCCCCACAGGCCTCCCTCCACGGCCGCCACAAGAGGAGATCTCTGGGTTTTCCTGTCTTCTGACCTCGGGGCCTGGGCGCAGCTGGCTGGCTGGGGGCGGCCCCCCGTCGCCGCCTCAGTCCTGTGTGCTGGGGGCCCTGCCGTATCTTCCCGCGATCTGGGCCCACCCCAGCTGCGGGACGGCCTCACCTGCAGCACGTCTGACCTCGAACCTCTCCCTTTGCCTCGTTAGTGGCTCTCCCCACACAGCCCTGCGGGGCCCGAATCATTAATGAGCCCGTGTCACAGGATGAATAAAACATGGCCCCCGGCCCGCCGCACGCGGCTGACCTTTAGCGGAGTCGACTATATTAAATATTCTCGTGTTGTCAGACTCAAAGCGCTAACTGCCTCATGAATTATTTATCTACACAGAAAGTCTTAACCAGAACAGTGTTAACATTAATTCCTGACCGTGAGTCCCAGCAGCCTGGCCTGTTCCACATAATTGAATCTCAGCTCCCAGAGGCCCGGCCATGCCCACCCGTGCTCCTCAGCCCACCCACCCTCCAGCTGTGGTTCCTGGGGCATGTGCCGCGGCCTTGAGGATCCCCGTGGCTTGTGCAGAGATCCCCGTCTAGCGCCGGGACTGGCCCACGGCTCGCCACGCAGCACAATGACCGGTGCAGGCATGAGGGGCAGCGTGGCGCCCGAGCGGGAGGGGGGGGGGCATGTCGCCACGGGAGGCAGTGAGGGCACCCTCCCACCCAGGGCTGGCCCGTGGGATGTGGCACAGGGGCCACCTCGCCAGCCCCACAGTGGCCTTGGCCTCGGGCACCCTGAGCGGCCCACAGGGGACCCACATGGGACCCACAGGTGCAGGAGAATCGCCCAGAGCTGAGCCCATGGAGCTGCGAGATGCAGAGACGCCAGCAGGCAGCGGGGAGCACGGTGCCCCAAACGCCGCGGAGCCTCTGGGCAGTGGCCGGGGCAGGGGCGAGGGGGAGGGAGGGCGTCTGGGGTGGCTTCTCCTGGTAGTTCCCACAAAGTGAAGGGGAGCACAAATCCACTGCCCAACCAAACGCCTGACCCCACCCTGCCCGGGCGGAGGGTAGGCTGGGGCGCACCTGGGTCCCCCTGCAGTGGCTGGCGCCTCTCGTGGGCCTGCTCCCCGTTCAAACAAACAGCAGGGGCAGGGGCTTGTAAGCAGCTGGCAACGCCCACGAGACTCGCGGTCTCCTCACAAACGAATGCTCTCCTGACACTGAATCCAGGCCTTGCTCAGCCAGCAGCACAGGAAACGCCCGGGTCGGGGCGACACCCCATGGCACCCCAAGGCCCCCAGTGGGAGCAGGGTGCCTCCAGAATCTAGCCCCCCTTGCTGACAGTGCTCCCAGCTCCCATGGTGACCACCCAGCAGCCCTACAGGGCCATGTGTTGGGGCTGCTGGGACCCCTACTTCCTTCTCTCAGCCCCTGACACACCTACACCCACCCACACGCACCCTCAGGTGGACATCCCCTCCGGCCCCTCTTGACGCCACGCGCCCCCTGCCACACCAGCACTCTGGCTTCTCCTGCCGTCGCCCGACCAGGACAGTGACCCTGAGACCTGTGCTGCTGCATCCCCGGGGCACCTCCCTCACACTGGAGCCCCTGCCGGGCTCGCTGTTCTCTGTCCAGGCCCTGTGCAGACCATCTGTGTCGACTGTCCCATCTCCACTCTGTCTGGGGTGCACAGGGATTCCCTGCCCAGACCTCCTTCAGGGAGACCAGCCACACAGCTGCCAGGGATGCCACCCTCCGGAAGTTCAGGGCAGAGGCCCCCAAGGCCACCCTCCCCGCTGCCACAGCCCCTGGCCCAGGACAGCAGTAGAGGGTGGTCTGGATGTCCTGGGCCCTGCGGCCTGCTCCCCCACGTCGATCTCCACATCAAGGTCTTCGTTCCTGGAAGTTCAACCACGGACATGTCCATGGGCCACATTCAAAATATCTCACAACTGCCCGGCCGGTGTGGCTCAGTGGATGGAGCGTCGTCCATGGATTGAGAGGTCCCGGTTCGATTCCCAGTCAGGACACATGCCCAGGTTGTAGGCTCGATCCCCAGTGGGGGGCGTGCAGGAGGCGGCCAGTTGGTGTTTCTCTCTCACACTGATGTTTCTCTCTCTCTCTCTCCCTTCTCTCTCTAAAAAAAAAAAATCAATAAAAGTATATTTAATAAAAAAAAACAACACAAAATATCTCACAAGCAGTTGGATGAGGCTGGCACTGACCCCTGGGACTGACACTCGCTGACTGCAGGCCCCGGGAGAGGTGCGGACAGCAGGGCCAGGGGCCCCGGGAGGACAGGCCCAGTGAAGGATGGACAGGCGCAGGAACGGGTGGACAGATGGACAGGAGAGGCCAGGGAGCTGAGCACAGGCCACCCTGCTGGGTCTGAGGCCCCACCGCAGATGTGCACAGAGGCAGAGGGCACACGGGCTCACCCAGACGAGACGCGGGCAGACCCGCAGAGTCAGACACATGGGTGCACCCCCGCACGCCACAGGCACTCCGCACGGCCCGCCCCAGTCACGACGCCCAGCGCTGGCAGTGAACGCAGCCCTGCTGGGAGAGCCCACAGGGTCTCCCTGCTGCTGCACGAACCGCGGCCCTTGGAGTGGCCGGGAGCAGGGCAGTGAGCATCACAGACCCGCTCGTGAGGATGGGCCCGCTCCACAGGGCTGCGGCCGGCGGTGAGGCCCACCCTGACTGAGTGAGCAGAAGGCTCGCTGTCTGGGGCTTCGAGGTGGGATGCTGGCAGCTCCCGGGGGTGAGCATGGGGGCAGGTTGGTCTCGGGCTCCAGGGCCTGCCAGGCACCTCCCAGCCAGCCCGACGCAGAGTGACGCATGTCCACGCCACCACGTGGCACCTTCCTCAACCAGCTTCCCAGGCCCATGTCCCCTCACAAAGCACAGACACCCCCCAGCAGGGGGGTCCTCGGCCTCCCTGTGAACTGGGGCAGAGCTTGTGACAACCAGGGGGCCAACGGGGAGCCTCACCCTGCCACCGGGCCAGGTCACACCACCACTGCCCCCCCAGCTCTTGCTCGCAGAACCCTGGAACCCACCGCCATGCTGGGAGGAAGCCCAAGCAGCACCCCGCCCTGGGGACCACATGGGGCCCAGGTCAGAGGAACTGAGGCCCCAGCCACAAGCATGCATCCACCCTGATCCCTGGAACGGAGCGGGCGCCATGGGGTGCGGGAGGGGTGCTGGGGCGGAGCGGGCGCCGTGGGGTGTGGGGCAGGTGGAGGGAAGGCCAGGCTCCCTCTGGAGGGGACAAGGATTCTGAGGACGGTCCTGGGTGGGAGAGGACCTGGGCACAGCTCGGAGGACAGCCCTGAGCAGGGCCCCTTCCAACAGTGGGCTCCTGGGTGTTCTCAGCTAGAGGTCATGGGGTCATCGACGGTAACAAGTGCACCTTGAAGTGAGGCTGTGAGGACAGGAGGAGCTGAGGGAGGGCTGAGACCTGCTGGCCGCCCCTCGCATGTCGGAGGTCACCATGTCACAGGCACCGGGCCTGCTGCCCTGCCTCCCTCTGCACCTGGGCTGGGGTGGGGGGGGGGGAAGGGAGGGGAGGGGAGGGGAAGGCTCCCACCCTCAGCAGCTTCTACACCCCATTTCTCTCTGACAGGGAAGCCCCAGGCCCCCTGTGCGTCTGCTGGAGACAGTGTCCTCAGTTGCAAGCAGCCAAATTAAGAAAATTACTTCTAATTTCACGGCGCTGACGAACATCTGAAGGCGTGCTGGGGTGGCAGGGCCTCTGGGACAGAGGCTGTTGAGGATGAGGAACAATTGGGGATTTGCTGGGGACGAATCTGGGTAAATTAAGCCCCTTTAAGAACGCCTGTGACCTCAGCTGACAGACACGGGAGCAGGGACACTGTGGGGGCAGCGAGGAGGCCCACTCAGGTGGCCAGGGGCACACCTGATGTCACGTGGCCACCCAAGTCCCACGGCGGTGTGGAAGCAAAGGTGCCCTGGGGTCTCAGACGTGTAAGAGGCTCAAAACGGGGCGTCCCCGTGACCCAGGCACGCGCCTCGCCCTGCCCGCCGGTGGGCATTCTGGCCCCCCCCTCCGGGTCACTGCCCAGCTCTTGCACATCTGGTCTGCACCACACAGCGGGTCACCGCCGCCTCCCACCCGGTCTGCCTGCCTTGTCCCCACTGCGCCGGGCCCTGGCACGGCTCCTGGCCTGCGCTGCTCGGCCAACATGGTCAACTCGTGTGGGGACAGCTCAGCCCGGGGGGAAGACGCAGCACAGGCGGACAGCCATGACCCTGAGGACCGAGGCTGCCCACGGAGGGGGAGCCCTCCCCAGGAACCCCGCGCTGGTGGGGAGGCACCTGGTCTCTAGCCCTCACAAACGGGTGAGCACACGCCCAGTGGAAAGCACAGTGATTTAGAGCCAGCGGGTCCTGGAGTCTGAACTCAGTAAATCAGCTCGGATGAGGCGGGCGGAGCCCAGGCCCGGCCACCGGCGAGCCCACAGGGCAGTAAATCTGCACGAGGGTTTTCACGGAGCTCCAGTTTTATGGTGTCATTAACGTCCTTTCTGACACTTATGGGAAATGAAATAAGGTCCTGGTGGGACCAGGGCTGTTCCCCGGGGACAGGGCTGGGGGGCAGGGAGGGTGGCCCAGTCGGACTGGCCAGGCCTCATTCCCATGTGCAGCCTGAGTGCCTGGCCTCTCTGGCTGGGCAGTGAGGTACTGGGGTGTGGGGGGCTCAGGACCCTCAGTCCAAGGGCCCCTGACAGGACACCTCCCCCTCTGACCTCCGCCACTGTGGCCCCACCTCCCGCCCTTGTAGACCCTGCATCCAGCCAGCTGCGACCAGCTAGGACCACACAGGGGCCGGCCCGGGGGACAGAGTTCAGAAGGGGTCCGGAGGGGACAGGACACGTGGGGGGACTTACGGAGTAGCCTCTGCCCGAGACCGCCTGCGCTGAGCTCTGTGGAAGGAAAAGAGCAGTCATCAACCAGGGCCGCAGCTCCGCCACCTGTCCTCCGAGGACCACCCTGGGCCCAGTCCGAATGGTCGGCACAGATGCCATGACCCCAAGACAGGCCCACAGACCACTCCAGGGCCTTGTCCGGAGCTACGGTCGGGAGTCAGGACTGAGCCACAGAGGACACAGCAGCATCACAGGCCTGGCAGCCTGGGCTGTGCCTGGACCCGCATTAGGACCTTCGTCCAGACACCCAGATGTGGCCCAGCCATCACCCCAACAAGAGGTGGGTGAAGCCCAGCCGGTGTGGCTCAGTGGTTGAGCGTTGACTCATGTACCAAGAGGTCACTGGTTTGATTCCTGGTCAGGGCACATGCCCAGGTTGTGGGCCTGATCCCCAGTGGGGGGCATGCAGGAGGTGGCCAATCGATGTTCTCTCTCATCGATGTTTCTATCTCTCCCTCTCCCTTCCACTCTCTCTAAAAATTAATAAAGAAAAAAAAAGTTTTAAAAAAAGAGGTGGGTAAAGCCCCCATGTCCCTCAGAATGGGCTCAACCCTCAGAGAGGGGCCCCCCCACGGCCCCACATTCCACATGTGGTTTGGTCCACACATGGTTCTATCTGTACGTGGTCAACCAGGGAGATGTGGCCTGAGGGATCCCCTCTATGCCCCGGCCAGCCAGCCCCTTGCCACCTCCCAGCCTCCAGAGGCCCAGGGACCGTGGACCTCGGGGAAGGCTTTCTGGGGGAGGAGCTGGACAGGTAACCTCGGGGCCTTGGATGCCAGGGTGAGCTGTGGCCTGGAGGCCTTGGGAGTCCCAGAGGGTGCGTGACAGGCTTGATGGACCTGCCTCTGCTTCACATGAGCGTTTTAGACTCGATGGGAAGAAGCAGTGAGGAGGTGGGTCTCACCACTGCCTCACAGGGAGGCCGCTTCACAAGCCCCCAGGGCTGGTGGTGGTCACCATGGCTGACCGCCAAGGCACAGGCTGGCGGGATGGGGTGCAGGAGAGGACAGAGAGACAGAGGAGGGCAGACAGGATGTGGTGACAGGGACGGGGCAAAGCCCAGACTACAGAACACACTGGTGGGCACTGAGGCTCAGAGGCAAAGACTCTTCCGGATAGTGGGTGACCACAGAGGGGTGGGGGCCACTCCCTTCTGCACAGGGACCCCTACCCAGCCTCAGCTATGGGACCCCTCCCCCAAGCAGACCCTTGCCAGGTCTTCAGTCAGCTCCTCGGTCCCCAAGGGGCAGAGCTCACCCTGGAGGCTCCGGCCTGGGAGGCTCTGCTGACGGGTGGCCTGGGGCCGTGGCTGCCCTGGTCTCCAGCCCTCACGCCCGGCCCTGTGCACTCAGAATCCCCTTCCTTCCTCCAGGCCGGCAACTGGAGGAGCTGGAACTAGGGCGGCCCCTCCGCCCCAGACAATTAACGGCCTATTTTCCCATCTTGTGGCAACAAGACCAAGCGGGGCAATTAGGCTTCCTCTGGCCTCTGCCTGCTGCCCCCAGCCTCCATTTAAATGATAATAAGGACGACTCATTCAATCCAGTCTCCACTGGTGGCCACCTCTGCAGCTGGGGTCCAGAAGACAAAGGGCTGTGTCTCCTCTAGGGTCCCCACCCCAGCCTCCCTCCCCTGGGTCCTCTTCTCCCAGAGACCCCTCCCCCACTCCTAGCCCTTGCTGCATCGCCCCCCGCCCAAGCTCTGGGACCTGAAACCCCTGTGGGGAAGGCCACCCTGTCCCCCATCGCTGGTCAAATCCTGGGCCAACACCACACGGGGTCCCAGGCCCCTCCCACCTCCAGGGACCTGAGCTGGGGACCTGTCTTTCGGGACACTGACAGCGTGTCCCCAGACTCAAGCCACCTCAGCATCCAGGCTGAGGCCAGCGACATGCCCGCTGCCCACAGCCTCCACCGGCTCCTGCCAGCATGAACCCTGCTCTCAGCCAAATCCCTCATCAGAGTCCTGATGGGTGAGAAGCTACTTCTCGTGGGCTGGCGCTGTCTGCGGAAGGCTGGCCCAGACCCGATGCGCCTGGTACTCACGTCACTGAGCTGGTCCCGGGAAGTGCTCCGCCGGGAGCTGGTGGCTTCTTGGAAGCCGTCGTCCTCACTGTTTCGGTCACCCCCTCTGGACACTGCGACTTTCATCTGGGGACAGGAGAGAGCACTCAGCACAGACCCGAGCCCTGCGCCGCCCGCCCTGGGAGGGAGTCAGGCCCAGCTCCCCCAGGGGATGAGCGGGAGGGGGCGGGTGGGGGGCATGTTGCCTGAGGCCCCCAGGAGAGCCCTCGCTCAAGGACAGGAGCTGCAGCCAGCTCTGCACCCCGGCCCTGGAAACTTCAAGGCTCCCCAGGGGGCTGCCGCACCCCCTCTGATCACCAGGCAGGTCACTGGCCTGTCTGCAGGCCAGTGGAACTCCTCCCCTCCTGCACGCCCACCTGGATGCTCCCTTCAGGGGCCCCACAACCCCAGGCGGGCATTGGGCTGCAGGGCGGGGCATGGGTGGCCGCCGCTGTGTGACCGAGGGCCATCCCTCAACCTCTCTGTGCCTCAGCCCGTCACCCCAGTCCTCGCAGGGCAGCTGTCTGCTCCTCACACTGAAGCCCCGCCAGACACTGTCCACTTCACAGGAGAAGAGAGGCCCAGGCGTTTACGTGGCAACAAGGGGAGTGGCCTGGAATCCTGCTTGGACTTTTCTTTCGACTTGGAAATGATATCTAGTCACATCAAGTGGGGACGTGATGCACCCCCAGCCTGACCCTCCCTCCCATGCCTAGGAGACAGCACTGGCCCTCCTGCAGGTCCCTGGTCCTGGCCCCCACCTCCCGTGCCCTCCCTCCTGCAGGTCCCTGGTCCTGGCCCCCACCTCCCGTGCCCTCCCTCCTGCAGGTCCCTGGTCCCGGCCCTCACCTCCCGTGCCCTCCCTCCTGCAGGTCCCTGGTCCTGGCCCCCACCTCCCGTGCCCCCCCTCCTGCAGGTCCCTGGTACCAGCCCCCACCTCCCGTGCCCTCCTGGCCTCCCCTCTATCCCACAGCGTTGTCGTCTACACAGGGACCTCTGGCACAGGCTGACGCCAAACAGTCCTCTGCGAGGCTGACTGAGGCTGTGGTTCTCGGCCAGCACCGGGTGACCCCTGTCCCATGTGCTGCCAACGTCCCCACAGGTCAGTGGGGGTGGGGACACTGCCGGGGACGGAGGGAGGGTCAGCAAGGTGCTAGGATGGCCACCCCATGAGGGTGGGCTGGCACATTCACACTCATAGGAGCCAGACCGCCCAGCACCCAGCGTGGCTCTCAGGCTTTATGTAAATCAGCTCACTGATGCCAATCACCCTGCGGGAGGAACGGCAGGACCCCATTCTGCAGATGACCACAGGGGCTGAGGGCTGAGTCAGCCCGGGTACAGCTGGTCCTGAGGCCAGGTGGGGCTTCCGGAAGGACCCTACCAGCCCACCTGGCACTGTGCTGTGATCAGAAAACCCCGAACACGGTAGACGCGCGGACGATGGACACGCAGACAGACGTGCGGAGCAGCACGGACGGGCCAACAGGCGGTGCGGCCAGAGCTCTCGTGGCCTCCCAGCCCCTCCGCTGGGCTCGCCGGGCTCGGAGCTACAGGGCTGCTGGGGGCGCAGACGAGCCGAGAGGCAACCACCACCCAGGGCAGGGGGCGGAAGGCGGAGGGCGCGGGGCTGAACCACAGGGCAAGCCATCCAGGGGAAGGCCGAGGAGGGCAGGACGGGAGGACAGAGGAGGCCACGAGGACCTCTGGGGCATGTCTGGGACTCGGGACTTTTCCCTGACAGCTTGAGGGAACCTTCCAGAACAAACAGGCCCCTAGAGGAGCCTCACAGCGGGAGAGGCACACAGGCAGGGAAACGGGAGGCTGGGGGCCAGCAGTCGGCGTGGCCGCGGCTTCCAGGGAAGGGCCAAGGCGAAGGGCGCCGATTCTGGAACGGAGCCACCTGGGTTCAAGTCCGGCTCAGACACCTGCTGCTTGTCTGGGGCGAGGAAGTCACCGGGCCCTGGGTTTCGCTCCAGCACCCTCATCGGGAAACCGCAGGCCTGGCACCTGGGACAGTCGAGGCCTGAGAGCCGCTGGGGGCTGGGGTGGCGGCAACGAGAGGGCATCCAGATAACAGATCAGTGTCCCTCAGAACACGCAGGCGCCCTCTGAGAACTGTCGCCAAGCAAGCACACCGCGTTGCGGCCGGGTTCACGTGGATGACACGTTTAGTGATCTCACCTTGAACTCATGGGGTTAAACACGGCGTTAAGGTGAGCTTCTCTCTCCTTTCAGTGTTTAACGTGGCTCCTGATACATCCACCCTTCTCTGTGGCTCCATCCCAGCCCCGCCCTGGAGCAGGGCTCTAAGCTCCGCCAGAGGCGGCCTTCAGCCTGGGCCCTGGGACCCTGCAGGGGCTTGGGTGACTTTTTCAGGCTCCCACCCCCAGCCTGGGACAGACTTCTTGCCGATTTCCCCCAGGCCAGGGTGGTGCTGGATTCCGGAGGCTCCCTTCCTTAGAACTGCCTGACTGGTGACCTGTTGGGTATCTCCGGGTCCAGGAAGGAGGCCCAGCAGCTGCCCACCCACCTCTCCTCACACACTGAGCGACTGAGTCCCGTTCTGCTGGACCGGGCCCGCTGCCCAGGGGTGGTCTGCTCTGCCCAGGGTGCGTGCTCAGGGCTGGGGACAGCACCCAGGGATGGGGACAGTGCTCAGGGATGGGGACAGCGCCCAGGGACGGGGACAGTGCCCAGGGACGGGGACAGTGCTCAGGGACGGGGACAGCGCCCAGGGCCGGGGACAATGCTCAGGATCAGGTACAGTGCCCAGGGCCGGGGACAGCGCCCAGGAGAAACTCCTCAGCGAGGCAGCCGTCCAGGGCTCACCTGTCCCGGGTGTTTGCTCAGTGAAGGGCAGGCCTCGTCAGGAGGGGGGAGGCGTGCCCCTGATGACGGGGCTCACGAGAGGCAGACAAGCTCCTCCCAGGACTCTCCCAGCCTGGAGTGGGTATTCCCCGCAGACCCCGGATGTGACCCGTAGACTCACTCTGAGGACTGGGAGCCTGTCAGCCTGTCAGGGGTCACCCACACTGTGCCCCCCCACCCCCGTGAACCCCGAAAGGTCTCCTTAGTGAGCACCTGGGCAGCACACGCCATCTGTGTTGCCTTCCGGGGTCCACCACGGACAGCCCCCTTCCAGCCTGACCCGCACCACCTTCCCCGTTCCTCACGGGCTGAGCAGGGACCAGGCACCGCTCCAGGGGCTCCCGTCTCCCCTCCCCAGGCCCACCCTGTAGGGGAGGTGGAGGCAGGGCCTGTGCAGGGCACTGAGCGGACAGCCAGCCAAGCACAGCGCCCAGGCGGGTCTCCATCCAAGGGTCCCTGGGCAGCAGGGGCCTCCCCCAGACCTGCAAGATGCCCCTCAGGCTCACTCCATCCCCCCTCTCCGCACGAGGTGGGCCACACCCCACAGCCCTGGTTGGGGCCAGAGCAGCTGCCAGAGCCCAAACCTCCACCCCAGGGCCACAGCTGTGTCTTGGGCCATCCAGACGGCTCAGGTCAGACGTGTCCTCCGACATCCCCTAGTGGCCAAACCCACAGAGAAACCCGTTTCCAGGCCTGGCCACACAGGCCCTGCCTTTCCTCGCGGGCCACCAGTGGCACCTGCAATCCAGCCCCAGGGCAAGCGGCACCTCGATGGCACTCCCCTCAGGGTCCGGCACTCTAGCTGGAGCAGCTGTGGCCACAGGAGCGGGGTCCCTGAGGGCTCTGCGGGCCCCGGGATCAGATGGAACCGAGCCCCTTCCTCAGCCCGCGATCACATGGACAGCGGAGACCCAGCCCCAGGCTCACAGCAGGTGGCCCAGCCCTGGCTGAGAGGTCCCCAGGCTCTGCTCTCTCCCACCCTCCCCCCTAAGCAGCACTCACGTGCCTTCGCCAATGCTCCCAGGGCAAAGGTGAGAGAGGCAGGGGCTGCACCATCCACAGCCGCCCTGACCCACCCTTGGGGCGCCCAGGCGTGGGCGGCACCGGTGCTCACCTGCCCACAGGCCGGGGGCTCAGGGCAGGACACACGGCCCAAACCCCCACTCCAGCACAGGCACTGAGGGACGACGGACAGGAGGCCGGTTCCCAGGGCAATCATGTCCAGTGGAGACCCCAAGCCCGCCCCAAGCGGCCCCTCCTGCCGCCACCCCACTGCTCAGTCGGAGGGAACGAATCAGGCATGCAGAGACTACTGGTGGAAATCACTTGGCTGACGACACACTCATCTGTTAAATCACAAACACTGATGCTGCTGTAAAAATAACGGCACGGCACTTTTATTTCCTTTAATCAGAAAAATAAGCCCCATGTTTCTGGGAGCTCCTGGGTGAGGACCAGGCCATCGGGCTGCAAGACAGACCCCACCCCCGGCTGGTTAGGATCCCCCAGAGCCAGTGGGGGCCGGGGTCCTCACGAACAAGCGGGAGGGGAAGGCCTGGAGACGGGCACCTCGGAGGGCGGTCAGCACTGCAAGTGGCAACACCGGGTGCACCAGGTGCTCAGCTGGAGCCCGGCAGGGCACCCAGGTGGTAATGCGACTCCCCAGGAACGGCTGCAGCCCCTCCCAGGGCCCCCTGGAGCTGCCCTGTGCAGGGGTCTAGGGCAGGGGAGGGCAGAGACAGAGCAGCTCTGTAGTGTGAGGTCTGTCCCAGCATGGGTGTCCTGGGGTGGGGGCAACACGGAAAGCTGCAGAGGCTGAGGGCATTCCTCCAATGGCCTGGGCCCTGCAGACCTCGGTGCAGAGGTGGGGGGACTGACCCGCTTCCATGATTGGCTACTGGGTGGAAGTGAGTCCTGGAGGAGACCCTCCTGCCACCAGCAGCTTCTACTCCACCACAGATGGCCCTGAGCGCCCCTCGCCCCTCCCCACAGCCACGGGACCCTGGGGGTGGAGGGAAGGGGAGCAGACCCTAGGCTGGCTCTGGCTGTGCCCACACTCTACCTGGGGGCGAGGAATGCACACTGGCCAGGAGAGGGCCCGAGGAGGCGGGACCTGCAGCTCACACCCGCTCACACACCACGCACCACGCACCACGCACGCTCGCACACCTGGGGGCGTGCTCGGAGACTCCAATACAAGGACACGTGGCACTTTAGAGGCACAAAGAAACCCGGACCCCCAGCAGTCCTTCGCCCAGGGGCGTGTGCGTCACAAAGCAGCAGCCCAGAGTGCAGCAGGGGTGGGGGGCAGGAGACAGGTGCTCTCCTCTCTTCCTGCTGCTGGCAGACCTTGGGCTAGTGCGGCCCTGCCCCGGGCTCCCACCTCTGCCGAGCCCATGCCCAGCTGCACACAGCCTGGCTTTCGGAGAAGACCTCCAACCCGTCTGGCGAGGCAGCTCAGGCTGCAGGGCGAGGCAGCCCAGCCCTGCCCGCACAGCCACGGGAGGGTGGTCTGGGAAGCGGGCATCAGGCTCCGGGGCTCACATATGGGGCCTGGCGGGCCACCGAGGGCGTAGAGGATCGAGTCCGTCGTGGCCTCAGGGGCCAGCAGGGACGGCCCAGGGCCAGGAGTGAGAACTGGGGCTGGCGGCTCTGACCCAGGTCCAGCAGGGACCGCCGAGGCCGGCTCAGAGGCCCCAGGAGCGGCCGGCGGGGTGGGGCGGGCTCTCCCAGGAGCGAAGGGCGCTTGGGGATGGGGAGCAGAGGCTGAGGCTTGCAGGGATTCGGGCCCAGAAGCGACTTTGGGGGCTGGCAGGGCTGTTTCGGGCACAGGAGGGGCCGCTTTCGTCGACAATTCTGTTCTGGGCCCAGGAGTGGCCGTTTGGGTGGGTGAGACTGTTCCGGGCCCAGGAGTGGCTGCTTCTGTTGGCTTGGCTGTCTGGGGCCCAGCAGTGAAGACTTGTTGGGGGCGTGCTTTTCTGGGGCCTCAACTAATTGTTGGGGCTGGCGGAGGCCCAGCAGTGACCGCTGGGGGTGACTGGGTTGACCCAGGAGGGACCTTCGGGGCTGGCACGGGGCAAGGAGCGCCCGCCGGGGGCAGCAGCACTGGCCTGAGACTGAGCTGCTGGGCCGGTGGCGCTGGCACAGCATGAGGGGCGACTGGGGGGGCTGGCAGCACGGGCAGTGGGCCAGCAGGGACTGGAGGGGCCCGCACCGCTGTCCTGAGGCTGCCCGGCTGGGCTGGCTGCGCAGACACGGGGCTGCCCATGACCACGCGGGCCAGCAGCGGTGCCAGAGGGCCAGCAGGGAGTGCAGGGGGCAGGAAAGGTGGCAGGGCGCCGGGAGGGAGCGCAGGGGGTGGCAGAGGTGGCAGGGGGCCGGGAGGGAGCACAGGGGACGGCAGCGCTGCCTGGGACCTAGGAGTGACCACTGCGGCCTGGAGGGCTGAGCCAGGAGTGACCGCCGGGGCCGACTGCGCTGACCTGGGGCTGGAAGCAGCCGCTGGGGCTGGCAGGGCTGACCTGGGCCCAGAAGTGACCGCCGGGGCCGGCAGGGCTGACCTGAGCCCAGAAGTGACCGCTGGGGCCAGCTGCGCTGACCCGGGAGTGGCTGCTGGGGCTGGCAGGGCTGCCCGGGGTCCGGGAGAGCCCGGCTGGGCTGGCAGCGCTGACACGGGGCTGGGAGTGACCCCGGGGGCTGGCTGGGCTGGAGCTGCTGCGGGCGCTGGGCCGGGCCGGTCTGGTCCCAGGGGTTGGCTGGGAGCGGCCCCCCTTCTGGGGAGCACACCTGCATGGAAGAAAGAGCACGTGTCCACCTGGGCCAGTGTGCCTGCAGACCCCCCGTCCAGCCCGGCCCAGACATGCTGCCCCGCACCAGCAGCCCAACCCCCGGGTGAGGTGGAAGTGAAGTGTGAGACACCGAGCAGAAGCCCTCCCTGAAAGGAGCAGACCAGCGAGCCCCGGAGAGGAGAGTAGCCAGTGCGGAGCCACACCTGGGACGAGCCCTGTGCTCTGCTCCGGGGGAAAGCCCTGGTTGGCTCCCGCCCACCCCTGCTGGGCCCTGGTGACAGCGAGGACGGTCCCTCCCACCAAGGGCCCTCCTGGCAGCTGTAAGCCCCTGGGCTGGTGGGGCTGCCCCTTGCCCCTAGACCACCAACCACAAGCGCCCCCCGGACACACTGCACTTCACGTAAGTTTAGCGGATGGAGAACACCCAGCCACGAGCCTGGTCCCGCGCGGTACAGATACACTGGACACCCCGTGGTTGGCGGAGCCTGACGGACGCGGTGGGGAGACGGGGCCAGCCTATCAGTGGTGCACCCCCAGGCCCTACTGAGCACATCCCCCCACCTGCTCTGGCCTCACTCTGGCTGTGACCCCCCGGGCTGGTCTTCTGCCTCTGCCCAGCATCCAGGCTCCCAGTGGGCACTGCCCAGCCCCCATCCACATGTGCCCCATACCCCAGGCCCGACAACAACAGGACACGATGCCAGGTGGGCACAGATGCCGATGGTGGTGTCCAGGTGCTGGTGTGCCCAAGGCGCCCGGGGGAAGGGGGCGCCGAGCCCAAGGTCCTGAGTGGGCGGGGCCCAGCACTCACCTGCTTGGCGGGCTGCAGCGGGACTTTCTTTCCTCGGGTGCAGGCGGGCTCCAGGTCCTGCTCAGGGCTGCCCACTTCCAGGGGCCGGCCGTTCTCACTCGGCTCTGCAGATGGGCAGTTTTCTGACTCTCGGGGTTTCTTGACAAGGCGACGCTCCCATTTCTCCTTCCGCTCGTGTGGCTTCAGGGCCATGTCCTTCTGTGGGGTGAGGTGGGACAAAGCCGGTTAATGGGCAGGGACACCGTACACTGGCACCCAGGACCCCCAACCAGCCCTCGGAGCTACCTGCTCTCATCATCCCCAAAGGGGACACAGGCTGGCAGTGAGGAGACCCTGGAGGGGCCCCCAGGCAGGGCCTCAGACAGAGCCAAGCCCAGGGTCACCGTCTACCCAGAGGACTACCTCTGCAGCCTACCTGGGTCACGCCCACCTATGGGCGCACCTGACCGACAGGCAGATGCCACTACGCAGACCCCAGCAGCCATGCCCGAATGCAGAGCGACCCTACGTGGCAGGTGGACTGGGCACAGCGGGCTGACTCCTGGTGGCCTGAGGAAACAGCCTGCACACAGCCCAGCACCCTAGCCGCTCTGACACCCAGGTGGGCGCCCGCAGCTGACACCAATGACCAGATCTCTCTGTAGCCATTTTAAGTTTCAGTTCCCTTAAACACCATTACTATACTGTGCCACAAAATGCATAACTGCACCCCAATAAACCAACCACGGAGACAAAACTCATTCACACTGGCAAACACAACCTCCACTTCCCCTCACTGGGGGCTGCGGCTGCCTGCGGCCCCGTGGCTAGGGCCCTTCCAGGCCCCAGGCCCAGCAGGCAGGGGCATGGCCACACCCCTCTGGCCAGGTGGGCCCCCACCACCCCTGGAACCACACTGCGATCTCTGCCCCAGCACCAGGCCCCGCCCCTTCACTTCCTGCCCTTTGTGGGAAGGAGGCCCTGTGGGATGAACATGTGGCCCCCGGACAAAGCCAGGCCCCCGTCTCCCAGAACCTCACCCACATGAGGCTCAGCCACTAGCTCTCTCGTTTTGGGAGCTCAGGCCAGTCCCACCTGTGCCCGTTTGAGTCCAGCCCCACCTGCCCCACCTAGCAGGCTGGACTCCCTGCAGCACACCTGTCTCGGGGCCTTGGCAAGGCTGCTCCTCGGCCCTGGCATCCCTGTGGCTCACGCCCCAACCTGCAAGTATGAGCTCAAACTGCCCACCGGGGAGCCGCCCAGGGCAGCTGCCTAAGAAGCCACAGGACCAGCGCAGAGAAGGGCTGCCTCGCCCCAGGAGGAAACGGGCACAAGGCTGCGGCCGCGTGGGGGGAGCAGGAGAAGCGGGTCTGAGTCAGGCCTCACTGGCCTCACTGGCCTCAGTGCCCCTGGGACAGTCTCGGCTCAGTGTGAAGCTGTGGGGACAGGAAAGCCAGGATGGCCACACGGTCCCAGGCCAAGGGGCTGGAGCCCAGGCTGGACAGGTGGGGTCGGACAGGTGGAGCCCTGCCACTCTCTGGGCACCCACGGCCTCCACCCCAGGCCCGAGGCACAGCACAGACGCACGCTCTATGCCCGGCTCCAATCCTGCTCTGCCACTTGCCAGCTGTGCAGACTGGGGAAGTGACTTCCCCCCACGCCTGCTTCCTTGTACGCACAGCGGGACAGCACAGCCCTCGCTGCGGGGGCTGCTGGGAGGGCGATGGGACTCGATGCCTCACCAGGGCAGACACTCCGCTCGTCTGTCCTGCCCTGGACCCTGCCCATCCCCAGTTCCACCACTTCTGGGTCACCTGGGGCAGGTGCTGCCTCCCACTCCTCCCTGGCAACAGGGCATGTGGCACAGAGAGTACTCTGCCCCCTGGCCAGCGTGGGGTCCAGGAGGCAGCACCTGCCGGAACACTGCTCCGAGGGGACGCAGAGCCAGGGCCCCAGACACCTCGCCCGGCCAGGGTCTGTGGGGCAGACACGACCGCCAGGCCAGCCTGGGCTTCCTGCCAGGGGGTCCCTTCCCATGTGTGCACATGCACAGCCCCTCACATGGATACACACACATTCCCCACACAGGGTGTACCCGCATCATGCACACACTCGTGTACACACGGACTGCGTCTGGGAAGTCTATGCCTGCGAGGCTGCTGAGCACCAGGGTTCTGAATCCACTGTTCCCACGCACACCTGCACACAGAGCCTGGACCAGTCCTGGGACATGCATAAGGATAAAGCTGGTAGTTAACTCGTTGACGATTTTCCCCCAAACTACTTGGCCAAACCAGGGCACTAGAACCACCTCCCCACGGAAATGGAACCAAATATCACATTTGCCCTAAGTCTCCAAAGCACTCAATTCCACGAGGGTTTCCGATTCCAGCCCCCGAGGGAGAAAGTGCCCCCCATGCCCTTGGTGATCACCCACTGCCCCAGCCCAGCTGCCTCACTGACCTCCAGGCCTCCCAACCTGAATACCCCACCAGAAGCCACGGCCCTCCCCAGAACCTCCCGGGGCTGCTCCACCCCCTCCTGAGCACCCATGCTGTCATGACGGCCTCCTTGGCGTCCTTCCAGACACTTGCCAGCCGAGTCACCTGTCTGCCTCTTCTGCCTGGAGCAAGCCCACAGGGGCACCAGCTGGCACAGTTAGCAGTGAATCGGGCGGGAAGAACAGAGTCCACCTGCTGGCCAGCAGTCCCTGCCCGAGGCCCAGCAACACCACCCGTGAGCATGGAGAGGCCCCATCGAGGGAGAGGCAGCAGGAGACCATCCCCAGCAACGGTCTGGGGGAGGGGCTGCCAAGGCCGAATGAGGGAGGCTGGCCTCCCAGGTGGCTCCCATCCCAGGGGGTCTCCCCAGCAGCCGCTCTGCGGACCCTGCTTCCAGCCCACGGGTCCTGCAGTGTCCTTTGTCACGCTCGCCTCCCCACTGTGGAAGGAACTGACTCGAGCCTGAGTGGGATGGACACGGGACCGGGGAGCTCTGCCCAATGTGCGGAGGGGCTGATGGCCCCCCTGCCACCCCGACTGCTCCAGGGCAAATGCAGAGACGTGGCACCAGCACACATGGGACCACCACAGACCAACTGCCTGTAGGAACACGGTGCCCACATCTCGGCTGCAGCCCAGCCAGGACGGAAGCGAGACTGCCCAGGGCTGGCAGGGCCGGCTCGAACCTGCTGGCGATGCTGCCCAGACGCTTCCCAGGCAGGACAGAGCCCACGTGAAAAGAGGCAACCAAGTTGAGGGGAAGCAGGAGAGGCTCACCCTGGGCCACAGGACAGGAAAGGAGGTGGCGGGGACGACACGGCAGTTCCTGGCAGACCCCTGGGTGGCGGGGAAGCTGCCAGAACCCACCAGGGACTCCCACACACTGCCCAGGTGGGACGAGCGGGGGCAGCAACCAGTGGAACGCAGGTGGGGCTGAGTGGTGAAATACGCAGACCCTGGGGTGGGGTGGGGGGTGGGCCTGGCACCACCTCTCAGAAGGGCGACCACCTCCCCACTTATCAAAACCCTAAAAAACGGGGCACACAGCACGTGGACGCTCCAGGTCCAGGAGTTTCTCTTGGGGAGAGACATCCGTGAGCAAACTGACACCCGAGTCCTCACGGGGACAAAGAGACGGTCTAATCGTGGAGACGGGAGCCGAGAGGATGGGCTAGAGGGACCAGCAGCGGCCTGGACACAGGGTGATGAACTCTCTGCCGGGGGAGGGGAGTCTGATCCCAGCTGTGGGAGACGAGAGTAAGTGAGTGAGTCACCCCGACACTGGGGAAAGAACCTTCCTAGTGGAGGTCAGCGTGGATGGCAGGGGCTGGAAGTGTGCCCACACCTGTGTCCAAGGGTCTCTGAGAGACAGGTGTGGCTGGAGCTGCAGGTGGGACAGGAGGGAGGCATAGGGGGCCACAGAGGGGCCACAGTGAGAGCATGGTTACTGAACGGGGCGCTCGGAGCGGGAGGGGCAGGGACAAGGCCAGCTCCGTGAGCTCGGGAGCACTTGCTGGCCCAGGGGATGGGAGGGCAGGAGTACCACCCTGTCCCGCTGCAGCTGGCCCAGGACATGAGCAGAGGAAGCGAGGCCCTTCCGGGAGCTGCAGGGAGGGGCTCTGCCGAGTGTGGACAGACGTCAGCCAAGGTGGGACCCACAGGGTTCACAAGGGCTGGATGGGTCAGGGCCAGGGGTACAGAGGGGACACGGTGGAAGACAGAAACTGGGGGGAGGGGAGCTGGGACCCACAAAGGTCCCAACAGGGTTTACACACGAACCCAGGCAGGCCCCGTCACACATGTGTACACATACAGCACACACATGCACACGCTGTTGACTGGCAACCCCACCTGGAAACAGAGCAGGAGCAGAGGGAAGGGGTACTGCACCTGCCACGGGGAAACCCCACTCACGACGATGCGCCGGGCCCTGCAGACCAGCGGGTGCCCACAGAGCCCAGAGCAGCAGCCCAGACAGCACGGGCACCCGCTACTGCGCCTGCAGACGGTGTGGGACGGCCGGCTGCACGCAGCTCAGACTCCTCCCCCAGAGCATCCGGAGACGCAGCCCATGTTCTGGGGAAAATTCCACGGTTCTGAGGACCAGGCTGCAGAGGGTGGATCCTGGATGAGGACTTCACCACCCTGGGCCTCGGCTTCCTCATCTACAAAGCGGGAGTGCAAGGGCAGAGCCCTCGGCACAGCGCCCTCGCGGCTGGCATCGTCACACTGCTCCAGGGTGCTGGTCTCCCCCAGAACAGGGCGCTGACCCACAAAACGGACCTCCCCAGGCCAGGCTCCCACCCCACAGTTAGCAAAACTGCTGCTGCCCCAGAGCAGCAGAGACCCACATGGGCAGGAGGAGCTCCCCACTGCTGTGGGCCCTCGGGGCATGGGGGAGCGCCCCACTGCTGTGGGCCCTCGGGGCATGGGGGAGCGCCCCACTGCTGTGGGCCTTCGGGGCATGGGGGAGCGCCCCACTGCTATAGGCCCTCGGGGCATGGGGGAGCAGCCTCACTGCTGTGGGCCCTCGGGGCATAGGGGAGTAGCCCCAGGCTGTCCTATGCGAGTCCCAGGCTGGGTGCTGCACCCTGTCCCGTGACTGCCAAGTGCTTGCCCTCTCTGGGCCTCAGTTTCCCCATCTGAAGAGCAGGAGGCAGCCTGGAGGAGACATCTGGTGCAGTCTCCCCACTACCAGCTCCTCACTGAGCCCAGTCATCCTCATGGTCTCAGCCCCGTGCCCACTGGAGGAGCGGGCTGGGCACACGGATCAGATCAAGGCCCTCACAGGCGGGACTGACGGCATGGGCTTCCACACACTGGCTGCTGAGGCTGAAACCCAGCTCCGCGCACTCCCAGCCCTGTGTCCCCAGGGCCTCAGACATACCCTGGGTCAGGCCACACCTGGGGGCCTCTTTCGGACAATACACCGCCACACTGAGGGCTGCCTGCTGGGCCTGCAGCACTGAGCAGCCTCCCCCAGAGGTGCGTACAGGTGTATCCCTCAGGGGCAGACACAGGTGCGTGCAGGTGCAGGGACAGGTTCCTGTCTTGGGCGTGGTGGTAGGGGGGTCTGTCTGTCCGGGACGTGGAGATGGAGGGATAGGGGGTCTGCCTGGGGCAGATAGGGAATCTGTTTGGGCCGCAGGGGTGTGAGGCCTACATCCTCAGGACAAAGGTAAGGAGGACTCTCGGGAAACTGACACTCTGTGCAGGTCCCACCTTCTGAGCGGGGCTACACCTGACGTTTGGTATGTCCCACGTGGGCAGAGCTCTGAGCCGGGGCCGGCCGGGGGCTTGACTCACGGCATTGGGCCTCAGTATATCTATCTGTGCAGGGGAACAAGTAGGCATAGAACACCACCTGCTAGAGGACGCGTTCATGGCACGCTAGCCATCACTGTGACCGTCTGGGGGAAAACCCTACACTTTAGCAAGAAATGAGGCCAAATCAGAGCGCCAATCTGGAAGTTATGACTTGCACAGAAGCCCGGTACTTTCCAAGGCAGGTGGATCCTTCCCTGGCTTAGAAGGGCAGAAGAAGGCCTATGGAGCGGCCGGGAGTGACACAGAGAGCCACACAGGGAGCAGGCTCATCTCACTGTGACCCGGCCGGGGCTCTCGGAGCCCAAGAAGTCCTCTAAACCCAAGGCTGCACTTACAGTGCCCCAGATGCAGAAGGGTATGTCAGAGCCTCTGCGGGCATCCCATGGACCCCACGGGCTTGTCACCTGGGCAGCCTTCCCAAACCTCGGTTTCTCCTCTCACTCGTCCACTCCACAAATGTGCAAGGGGCACTGGGACCCCACAGGGGACACACAGGACAGCGTGCTGTTGTTCACTTCTAGTTCACAGGTTCTGGTGGGGACGGCCACAACACAGAGCGAGCGGGGCAGAGTCAGCAGGGCAGAGCCAGCTTCAGAGAGGTGACTGATGGGAAGGAGAGTATGTGAAATAACAGGGGGGTCTGCAAAGGAGGGAACAAGGACGCCTGCAGCTTTAGATGGTCGCCAGGAGGCCTGAGTGACACTTGTGCAGAGACCTGAAGGTGCTGAACTATGACACAGGCAGAGGGAACAGCAGGTATGGAGCCCGAGGCAAAAGCTGAAAGGGTCTGACATGTTGGTGGGGGACCATGTCAGGTGGGAGAGGCCCCGGCTTGTACGAAGACAGAAAACTCAGCCCTGGGGCCACCTCTTCCCAGTAGAGCCAGGCACTGCAACCACACCGCATCAAGGCATCTTAGCGGGGAACCCCTTAGCCCAGGAGCCATCTCAGGGCCCACAGATGTGCAAGATGGGGCTCCCGGGGCTGTGGTCAAGCACCAACTCCGACAGCGTGCCCCAGCCCCAGCTCTGCACGTCCCCTGCCCAGACTCAAAGCAGCAAACCTGTCCCTGAGCCACCTCTGCCTGGCTGCCAGCACCTGACCTGAGCTGTCCACAGACCTGGCAGACCCCAGGGAGAGAGCTAATTGCAGGGACCTGCAGTGTGGGCACCTCTCCTACTGGGGGATCCCAGGCCACTGACCCCAGACCCCAGGCAGAGGAAAGGAGCTGTTAACTGAATGATCCCCAGGACCCCAAGCTGAGCAGATGCTGGAGGCGCTGGCCGGTGGAGGCTCCCAGGACGGGCCAGAATCTCTACCCAGGCTGCCAACTCCCTGACAGTGCTCACTTCCCTCTCCTCTCACCTGGACTCAGGCAAGCAGAGCAGTATTTGCTCAGCAAATATTGTCCATGACAAATCTGCCAGACAAGCACTATTTGCTGTCATCCCATTAACCACGCAGCCTGCAGCGCGCACCCAGCGAAGGTTCAGGTAGGACCTCCCGCTCTCCGTCCAACAGAAACCTCAGGGGAAGGGGAGGAACAGGAACAGCCTCCAAGTATCCATTTTATCACCATTGGCGCCGAGCCCAGCGGAGTACACCTCCCAGGCACATCCTGAGCCCAATAAAGTGATACTTTAGAAACAGGAACACCACTGGGAACAGGCCGACTGTGCACCCGAGGGCCCGCGTTTGGACAGTGTCGCTTAGATGTCCCTCCGCAGCGCGAACACCCCCTGCACCCCCTGCAGGCTGCCGGGTCCTCCAGCGGCGACCCGACGGCGCGCGGGGAGCCCTCGGGGGGCGTGCCGACACCCACCGGCCGGCGTCTCCAGGCGCGCCCCGCCCGGCCGCACCTACCTCCAAGGCCTCCAGCGTGCTGAAGCTGGCGATGGCGAAGCCGTCGATGACCTCCTCCTCCTGCGAGCTGGACTCGCGGCGGCGGCGGCGCGGGGGGCGCGCGGCGGCGGCGCGGGGCGGGGGCGCGCGGGGCAGGCCCGCATTCTCCTTGCCGGGCCCGGGCTCGGGCTCGTCGCCCGACGAGGCGCTCTGGTCGCGGGCGTCGCGGGCCGCCTCCCGGCGCCGGCCCCGGTCTCGCTGTGCGCGCGAGCGCCGGCTCTGGCGGACCTTGGCCTCCATGGCGCGCGGTGACCTTGCGGCCGCGCCGTCGGGCTCCCGCTGCCGCTGCGCTACGCGTCGCCGCCGGGCTCGGTGCGGGCCGCGCGGGCTCGGGCCCTGGGCGGCGGCGGGCGGGGGGCCGGGCCGGGCATGCCGCGCGGGGAGCCCTCAGCCCCGGGCCCGGAGCGGCCTGGGCGCCCCGGCGCAGGCGGCCGCACTCATCGGCGGGGCGACCGGCGCTCAGCGGCTGCAGGCCGCCGTCCCGGGGGCGCGCCCCATGCGCGGCGGGAGGCGGGCGGCGGGCTGGGTGGGCGGTCGGGGCGCGGGTCCGGCTGGGGCGCCCGGGATCGTGAGGCGGCGACGGCAGCGGCGAGGACCAGAGCAGATAACAACTGACGTACTTCCGCCCAGCGGCCAGCGCCAGAGGAAGTGGGGGCTCCAGCCGAGCCCGCGCGAGCCCCGCCCCGCCCCGCCCCGCCCCGGACACGCCCCTCGCAGGCCCTGCCCAGGCTGCTATCCGCTCCTCCGGCCACGCCCCGCCACGCCACGCCCCCCGCACGCCGCGCCTGCTCGCCCCGCCTCCGACCGGCGAGGCCCAACCCCCTCAGGCCCCGCCCCGCCCGCTCTGCAGTCGGCCACGCCCCTGCCCGCCCCTGAGCCCCGCCCCTGGGGAGGGAGCTGGGCACCGCCCCCCGCCAGTCTGCAGGCCGCGCCGCTCCCAGGGAAGGTGCGGGGGCGGAGACGCGGCCCCGCCCCGGGGTGCGCGGCGGGGGGGTCTCCGGGCCGCGGTCGCGGCCTCATTCCGGAGGAATCTTTAAGCGAGAGCACGTGAGCAGAAAGTGGGGACTTCTCCAGCCAAACCAGACACGTGGCGGAGGGTCACGCTCACGTCGCCCTCGAGCTGGCGGTCGGAGTGGGGTGGGAAGGATGGGACGTTCTCGTCCCCACGCCTGATGGGGGGTACGGACGGGGTCCACGCTGCCACTCCTCCTAGGGGACACGGAATGGGGGGGCGTCCCCACTTCTGATGCTTGGGTCGTGGGGGTCTTCCTGGGCAAGCTGTCCCAGACCCTAGACCCCCCACCTGCACGCGGGAGGGGGACAGACACCTGGCCTCCCCTGGGGCTGTGAGGGCGAGGTGAGGGTTTCTTGGCTTCAGCCCCCCACCGCGGTCCAGGTCGCTTCCGCCTTCCCCCGGCCCTTCTCAGGGGTTTCCCCGCAGGCTGATCGCTCCCTGCGCCTCCCGGCTCGGTGCTCCCCAGCCCCTGCTCAGGCAGCCCTCAGGTTCAAGTCTGAGGCGCGGAGTCCCCTTTCCAGGGATCTGGTTCCCAGGTTTTTAAGGTCAGGCAGCTCTCCCAAGGCCAGAGCCCCACCCCAGAATGCTCCCTGTGGGGACCGCCTTGCCCTTCTAGATGGGGGCCCACGGATGAGGCCCTGGGCAGCCTGGTTTGCACAGAAACAGCAGTTTGGGCTGCGCCCTCAGTCCTGACCCCCGCTCCTCCAACTCACCCTCTCCCCGTCTCTGCCACCTCATCCCATCCATGAGGACCCATCCTTCCCTGTCCAGTACCAGAGAAGGGATCCCACACCTCAGACACTGCCTGCCCCCGCCACCCTATGGCCTGAAGCCCAGGCCTCATGTGGTCCCACCCCCAGAGCCAGGCCCTCACCTGGTCACTACCTGCAGCCCAGGCCCTTACCTGGTTGAGGCACACAGAGCTCTGAGAGGCACTGTGATCATTAGTTGCTTCCAGGATGGGCCATCAAGCCCCCTCCTCTGCTGCTTGGCTCCTCTGTACCGCTCTGAGCAAAGTTAATTGACATGAAATTGTATTCAAAATTCAATTTGTTCTCACAGACCGGATTCAGCCCTGTAAATCAGCAGAGCCAGCTGCTCCTTGGGGGTTCAGACATACTCTTTCCTTTGTAATCAGGCTAACAGGCCAGCCCCTGGTGCCACATCTGGGAAGCAGCTGTTTGTTCCTCCACGGCGAGAGACTGGCTGTTCCCACCTTCCCAGTACCTGGGTAATAGCCCCTCGGTGTATTTTGGATACTTAGCCCTCTTCCGTGGATGTTCCACTGAGATGCCCTCCCTCCCCTGGCCAAGGAACGGGCAGGTAAATTGACTCCAGCAGCAATAACGCTGAGTAACAAGCAGCCCAGAATCCTTGTGGCAACACCAAGTTTTTTTCTTGGTCATGGGCTGCAGGTCGACTGAGGGGCTTTGCTTCGGACTCTGGGTCTGGTTCAAATCTGTTCCAAGGGTCTTTTGGGGACCAGGCTGCAAGAAATGAGCCACCTGGGTCATGCTCTTTCCAAAATTCAGGGCCACGCCAACCCCACAGGCACATGGCAAGCCTCTGCCTCAGGCCCTCCATTGTCTGCTCACATCTTGCCCAAAGCAAGTCACTGGCCAAGACCTGTGTCCTTGCCTCCCACTCCAGTGGGGGTGGCCGAGTCATGTGGCAGGTGTGTGTGTGTGTGTGTGTGTGTGTGTGTGTGTGTGTGGTCCTGCTACAAAGAGGAAGGAAGGATTCAGGACGATTCCCATTTGTCACAGCAGGTGGCCCAGGCTACACCAATCTAATGGCTTGTTCCTGGAATTAGACTTTTATTTTTTCTTAATAAGACATGTTTCTTTTAGATTGATTTTAGAGAGAGAGAGGAAGGGGGAGAGAGAGAGAAAACCATCGATTTTTTGTTGTTGTTGGTCCACTTATCTGTGCATTCATTGGTTGATTCTTGTATGTGCCCTGACCAGGGGTTGAACCCGTAACCTTGGTGTATCGGGATGATGCTGTAACCCACTGAGCTACCCAGCCAGGGCTAGACTCTGTCTTGAGCACAACATCCAAGAGATTGAGCTTTGGGGTGTTTCTACCCCCAGTGTGCCCCTTCCCCTAATTCCTAACCCCTAAGATCTGCTCTGGGGTTGGTTCCTGAGCCTGCTTCTACTCTGGGGGCTGCCAACTGTCCTGACCCTGTTCCAACCCCTCTGTCCATACCCTCTCAGGTGTCACTTCTCCCCACAGGCAAGCAGGTGGCTCACGCTGGGCTGACTCAGCTGAGCTGCAGCATTCCTCAGAATTACCTGTGGTTAGAGTTGGCCAAGGAGTCATGTCCCTGTGCCCTGCAGGCAGAAGTGAAAGTGAGCCGTCAGCCCTGGCCACATGGCGTGGCTCAGCTGGTTGAGCTGTCCTGTGCACCAAAAGGTTGCTAGTTCCATTCCCAGTCAGGGCACATGGCTGGGTTGCAGGCTCGATCCCTGGTAGGGGGTGTGCAGGAGGCAGCCGATCAATGTTTCTCTCTCACATCAACGTTTCTCTCTGTCTCTCTTCCCCTCCCTGTCTCTCTCTAAAAATCAATAAAAATAATTTCAAAAGAAAAGAGAGCAATCAGTTTGCACACTCCAGAGGCCCTGCAAGGTGCCTCGTTGGGCCACTGTCCCACACGGTGTTGGGACCCATCATCCCTCTGTCCCCGAGCCAGGGTGGGGCTCCAGGCCACAGCATCGTGCGTTCCTGTCCCTCTGCCACCTTGCAGAGTCCCAGTGAAGGGCTGGGCTCTGCCTGATGGCTGCTTCCTGTGGGTAGAGGTTTTGTCCAGGGTCTCCATGCAGCTTCCCGGCCACCAGGCTGCCTGGGGACAGAGGCAGTGCCTCGTAGGGCCACCCCCACCCCCCATCCACCTGCCATCCATCGTAGAAGGCTGAGCTCTGGTGCCCATCCCACAGACAGTGCCCCTTTTTAGGCCCACAGGCACCTCTCATGCCATCCTGGTGCGTGGCCCCCTTCCTGAGCCGGCCCTGGCCTGACTCTGGCACATAGTGGGGACTGTGTGAATGTGTGCTGGAAGTGCACGGGCCGCGTCCTGCCAGCCTAGCCCTGGGGTGGGAGTGGGAGGCTCTTGCAAGAACAGGTGTTTGCAGCCCCCCCGCCCCCGCCCGGCCCTGGGCTGCACCACCACAGTACGCTGCGCCTCGGTCAGGACAGGCTGGGCCGTACGCTGATGACGGCTCAGGAGGCGTCACGGTAATGTGTCCCCCCTTCACACAAGGGTGGGGGAGCATCTACTCCACACTCTCACGTAGGGGTCCAGGCGATGGTGGGTCTGTGTGGACATCGTTGTCCACCCAGCAGTGTAAGAGGGGACGCCCCACTGGTGCTTTGGCTCTGACGTGACACATGGCAGGGCAGCCACAGGACTCCCCAAAATATAGGAGGGGTGGGGTACAGGGTAACTGCCAGCAGCAGATGTATCTCCGACAGTGTGGGAGAGGACTGAGTGTAGACAGGACTCCACACGCACCAGCTGTGATTCTTTTTCATTTCATCTTATTGTTTTTAGAGAGAGAGAAGCATCGATGTGAGAGAGAAACATCAATCGGTTGCTTCCTGTACATGCCCGGCCGGGGAATGAACCCACAACCAGGGCACATGCCCTGACCGGGAATCAAACCACCACCTTTTGGTGTACCGGGCGACGCTCCAACCAACCGAGTCACACCGGCCTGGGCACCAGCTGCTCGGCTTACGTTTATAACGCTCAGGGCTCACACAGAGCCGTTTTCTGGTCCTTCAGAGGTCACGCGGGGTCTCGAGTCTCAGGTTCATTCGGGTCAACGTAATTACGAGCGCCCTGCGCTGAGCTCTGTGGGAGACACGACACCACCCTGCTTAAGGCAGAGTCTCCGTTTCCAAGTTTCCGCACCTGATCTGCGTGACCTCTGCTGTGGTCCCCTGATGGGCGGTGGAGGGTCACGAGTCAAGGCATTTGAGTATTTCCAGACCCCTTCCCCCTACCATGGACCCCACCACTCCCTACCCCTTTCCGCCCATGGGCTTCACTCCTCTGTCACCTGCTTGTCTCCACGGGTATCTGTGGCACCTGCCTTTCCTTATGGACCTGTTCAGGTTACTCTTCAGGCCTCGTCTCAGGTATTTCCAGAGAATTCCCCAAACGATGACTGAGCCTGGCCTGAGCTGACCTCTCGAGAGGCAGGCTGGACGCTGTTATTCCAGATGTAGGCTGCCCGGCCTCGGCGCTGGCGGTGTGGTCATAGCCTGTGTGCTACACGCCCGCTGTCTGGAGGGACCCGGGGCCAGCTCTGGGAGCCGCACCGGGCTGTGAGCAAGCTCAAGCCGCCCCAAGGCCAGGTCCTCCTCTCCCAACGACCTGCCCCAGACCTGGCGGGCTCCTCCTTCACTTACACCTGCCCTGAGGCTCAGCGGAGGCTCAGGGAACCACTGGGGCCCTTTCTGCACGAGAGACCGAAGCCCAACCCCACCGACGGGGGTAAGAGGAAGGACTTCATCATTCACGGAGCCGAGAAGGGCAGACACAGCCGTGTGGCTACAGGCTCCCCTGTAGATGAAATGGCATGGGGACAAGGGTCACAACATGAGGGGTGGGTCACACAAGGCAGTTGGGGGTAAGTTGTAGGGTTTTCCTCCAACAAGGCAGAGTCGGATGAGGGTGGTGTGACCCCTTGGCAGCCCCTCAGGCTCCACTTTGGACACCCACCTGGGGCCTTGGAGGACGTGCTGAGGGCGGGAGCTTTCCTATCCAGGGTGATGGACACATCACCTGAGGCTCCCATTGGCTGAGCCCCGAAGCTGGTCAGGACCAGGCAAGGAATGAGTCCTAGGGCGAAGGGCTGGACACAAGACAGGACACACGGATGGACACGGAATGGACCCAGAAAGGATGTCTGGTGACTGACCGCACACAGGCCTTCCTGGCCCGGAGAGGCAGAAGCAGGCAGGAGGCAGACCCTTGTTAGAGATAAGCGCTCAGCCTCTGGGTTTCCTGCGTTCCTGACATTCTCTTGAAGGCGGCAAAAGGTTGACGCTGTCAGGCAGGCCTCTGGGGTCCTAACGGCACAGCGCGGAGGT
Organism: Tadarida brasiliensis; assembly: GCA_030848825.1. Taxonomy (NCBI): domain Eukaryota; kingdom Metazoa; phylum Chordata; class Mammalia; order Chiroptera; family Molossidae; genus Tadarida; species Tadarida brasiliensis. The sequence continues at coordinate 445,881 of CM061277.1, forward strand.
TTCCGAGTCAGGGGTCTTTGGTGGGCATCTGTCCCCATGACACAGAGTGACCCTCGTCCCCGGGGGTGACTTGTTCAGAGTCACACACGGTTGGGTTGGGGTGGAGCCCAGGCCTCAGCCGACCTGCCCGGATTTTTTCAGGAGCGGGAGGGCGTTGGTGAGAAGAACTCCACAGCCTCATCAGGCACGAATACAAATGGAACCGTGTTCGCTGGGCTGCTGGAGACACCAGCGAGCGGCCCTCAGCACTGGCCGAGGCACCCAGGTCTCCCCGCTGTGTGCTCAGCCCTTTGCCTCCGCCCAGGAGCTGGCTGGACTCAGGTTACCTGCTGTACCTGGACAACCTCTGCCATGGGGGCGGGGGGGAGACTGGCACCCACTGGCTAGCCAGACCTGGCTCACATTTTGGCCAGGTTGGGCCAAGGTGAGGGTGCAGCCACTGAGACTGTGCTCAAGGGCCAGGTGCTCCCCAGAGCAGGCCGAGGTGCGGCTAGCAGTACGGGAGGGAGGTGAGCAGGCAGAAGGAGCCCCTCTCCTCCCACAGAAGCTAGTAGGGGCCCCTACTGGTGTGGGGTGGGGGCCTCGTGTTGTCTTTCTCTCCTAGGGAAGGCCTCTGGCTTTTCCACTGAGGCTGTCGGGAGCTGGTCCCCTGTCTCGTGCGACCTCTGAGCCCTAGGCCAGCAGTCCAGCTGGGCGGCCCCTGGGGAGGGGGTGACAGGCTGCCAGGCGGCCCGGCCCGTGAGCTCCGCAGACTCTCCAGGGGCCTCTCAGAGGAGGCCATGTCCTGCATTCTGATAGCAAAGGAGCCAGGCTTGGAGAGGGGGCGGATTGCCCCTGCGGTTACGACACCACCAGGAGTCCCTGCTGCCTGAGGTTCCCCTGGGCCTGAGGTTTTGTGGGTGAGTGAACTTAAACGCTGTTCACGCAGCAACCTGGGCCTCAGTTACTCATCTGTGGAACAGGAACGGTCATGCCCCTGTCACGGGGTTGTTGGAAAGCATGAGTTTAAATTAGACGGAAGCAGGCTGGCACCCTCCGACGGGCACTTTGAAAAAGAGACCAGGTGACCTGCCCCTGAGACATGTTCGGAGACGGTCTTCAGGCCGATGGGAAGTGACCTAGGTCAGAGACTTGGGTCTAAAGGAAGGAAGAGGTCAGAGAAGGAATAAAGGAAAGCACAATAAAATCTTTCTCTTTCTCCCCAAATCCCAAACCTCTCACTTACTATTTGGTGCCCCCCCCAAACACTTGTTCATCAGGACTGTTGGGTGGGGCCTTACGGACATACAGGTAAAGGAGCAGGTCTGGGACTGTCCTCGCGATGGGATCATGTCTGTTTGAAAGCACCGCCGGGCGTGGTGGCAAGGTGAGTTAGTGAGCACGGGGAGATGCATTTGGGCCTGTCAGGTACGTGACCCCTGAGGCTGGAGGGAGCCCCTGCCTGAGACAGGGTCCGGGGTCCCTGGGCTTCTGGGACGTGTGCAGAGGTGCTCACATTTTGCTCTAAGAACCTCAGAGGAGGTTCACAGGGACGTTGTTGTCATCTGGTGTCAGGACAGCCTGCTGTCCTCACGGCCCCACCCTCCAGGACCCTCAGATGGAGGGGGCTGGGAGTTGGGCTGGAGAAGGGCCTCCTGCCAGCAGGACCCTGGGGCGCGCGGGGAGCAGGGTGGGAGTGTGGGTCTTCACGCACATCTGTCCTGGCCCCCCTCCTGCTCAGAGCCCCATGTAGCGCTGGGTGTGTGGACGGCGAGGGGACCCCGGCCACCACAGACCAGGCGATTTCCCCCCAAGGGACCCCCGCCAACATCTGGAGACACGTTCGACTTTCACCCTGGGCAGGGTGGCATCTTTCTCACACTCCACCTGTCCAACCCCCGGCATCCCTCTCCACGGAAGGACCCTTGTGAGGACACGGGCCGCCTGGATAATCCAGGATAATCTTGTTTTAAGGTCAGCTGATTAGCCACTTTAATGCCGTCTGCAACCTTAATCCCCCTGCCACGGGACCTAATACATGCAGAGGTTCTGGGATTAGGTGGCAGTGAGGCCGCATTTTAACTCAATTACATCAGCACAGGCTTCTGCCAAAGAAGGTCAGGTTCACGGGGCTAGGGCCAGGGCACATCCTGCTGGGGCACTTCACCCCTGGCCAGTCCTGTGTGGGTGGCACGGTCACAGAGCCCTACCGCTGTGACAGGGCGCCACCCACTGGGCACGGACCCGGGATGCGTTCCCCCACGGTCTGCAGCCTTCAGGTGTGGGACAGAATGACGACAGGAGCCACCCTCAGAACACCCGTACAAGCATGGTCCTGTGTCCTACACACATGGGCTCACTTCAGCCCACAGCAGCTCCAGGAGGGAGGTGCTGTTATCATCCCATTTTGCAGATGAGGAAACGGAGGCACCAAGAGATGAGGTCATTAGTTCAAGGTCACACAGAGACAGTCGTGGAGCCCATATCTGAATGGACAGGGAGGCTGCAAGTGCGGAGACTAGCTCAGGTGTGCACAGGTGTGCTCAGGTGTATGCAGGTGTGCTGGTGCCAGGCCCAGGAATACAGGTACCTCAGCAAGTCATACCCTAGACCCCTGCTGCCTGACATCTAGTGTGGTAGGTCAGTTCATGCCCTAGGACCACCTGCTCAGGAGACAGGGGACTTTCCCCAGTCCCTAGCCACCCACCATTCTGTCCTGGCCCAGCTGGGGCTCAGCGCCGAGGCCCAGGCAGGATGTTTCCACACTGCCACCTGGTGGTCGCTGCCCCAGCACAACCTGGTAAAGCTCACCCAGGTGGCTCCAGCACACCTGTGGGTCTTGTAGGCCCAGGATGCGGGCTCAGAGGTGGTCCCTGCTCTGAGCCCAGCCCTTGGGGGCATCTCCCAAGTCACAGGCTTGGCTAGGCACAGCACCCATCTCCCAGCCTCCCTCTCGTCTGCTTCACCCTGCACTGGGATTGTCATCCAGGAGCTGTGGGGAAGAATGTGGAGAATGAAGAGGCAGGAGCCTCTGGGACATGGGCTAGAAGCACCCAGACCCTCTGCCTGAAACGAAGAAAACATCCCCTGATGAGAGGTAGCCTCCTCCAAGCCGCCTCAGCTCCAGGAGGCCTCCTGCCTGCACCGGCCAGCTTGCCCCAGGGCGGAGAGCAGGGCTGGGCCAGGTGTTGGAGCCCAGGTGGGGCTGGGCTGTGTCTGTACAGGAGTCCAGCACCCCTCCCCCCACCCACAGTGTTTGGCTGGATGCATTTTTCTCTTTAGCCAAGTAAGCAACTTTATTCTTATCACCACTGATCACTTTCCAGTCCAACTACAGATAAAGCAATTCTATAACATAATGCATTTTATTGCAATTTCCTGTTGAAGGAAGACCCCTTCCTGACCTTTCTCCACAAACTTTCAGCGCCCACAACACGCTGCCAGCCCAGCGCGGCAGGCGTGCCCTCGGCCCGCAGGTTTGGAGAAACACAGCAGGGAGACGGTCCATCACCTCGGCGTGGTGTTCTCCCATTTCCATTCCCCTGCAGCCGGTAACCTTCAGGTGGAGACCACGCTCTTGGCAAGCCTCTGTTTCTTCTTGTGTGTCCTCGTCTGGATGTTCGGGTACTTTTCGTGGTCGGGGAAGCTCTTCCCCCAAATTCTTGAGAACGTCTCCCGGTGTATGCTTATCTGGGAAAAGAGGCGACTTCGGTTCCTGGTCCTCCCTCGAAGGTTTTGCGTGGCATGCCATAAACTGCTAGTTTTCCAGTGGCCCTCGGGTCCTTCCGGCGAGGTTGGGCCACTGTTACTTGTCTGACTCCAGCTGGGCAACCAGTATGCAAAGAGTGTACCTTTTGTTCCCAGAAAATGCAGCGTGCCTGTGTCATTATGACAACAGGGTCGCCGCAGCCGCTCAGTCGATGAGACACAGGTGTATGCAATCCTTGACGCTTAATCGATGCCACAGCAGCAATGTGCCAGGAGGCTGCATTTCCCACCTAGGGGACACCAAACTCGAGCAAAGGTGGCCCATTGCTGGGGCGCTCCAGAGAAACTCGACACGTTCCCCCACTCGCGGGGCTGTTCTCCTGGCTCCTGGGTGCATTTCTTGCTAAGGCTCTGCCTGGCTGCTTGGCTCCTGTCCCCACAGCCAGATCTGGTGCTGGGTCCATGCCCACCTCTGGGACTTCCAATCTGGGCACAGAGCTGGGCTCTGGACAAGGAGTCAGCTTCAGGATGTGACCCGTGTCCTGAGGTGGGAGAGAGCGACGGGGCCCACCGCAGACGCGTGGTCCAGGAAGACAGGCTGAGGAGGCAAAGTGAGAGCTGAGACTTGGTGATGAGGACCCAGGTGTGAGAAGTGGGAAGGCAGGAAGGGACCAGCAAGTGCAAAGGCCCTGAGGCAGTGGTCAGGGAGGCCGGGAAAGGGTCGTGAAGCCCCTGGGGGTCCTTCCCGGGACTGTCCTCAGAGACTGAAACTCTGGGGGAGGGTAATTTGTGTGTGTGTGTGTGTGTGTGTGTGTGTGAATCCTCACTGGAGGCAAAGATTTTTCCATTGAATTTTAGAGTAAGGGAGGGAGGGAGGGAGAGAGAGAGAGAAACATCTATGTGAGAGAGACACATGGATCAGCTGTCCCCCTCCCGGGGGGGGGGGGGCAGGGATGGAACCTGCAGCCCAGGTATGTGCCCTTGACCGGGAATCGAAGCCGTGACTGTTAGGTCTGCAGGCCGACACCGAGCCACACCAGCCAGGGAGGGTGATGCTTTTTCTGGCCTTAAACTTCTTCCCTGGAGAACAGGCTAGGTTCTTCCGCAGGCTCCCCTCACCGGCATCCTGGTCCGAGACCACCAGCTCTGGGGACGTTTTGATCCGAAAGGTACAAGGCGAAGCCAGGACAGGCAGAGGAGACTTCCTGCGTCCACGAGCATTTCCCCCCCCAGTTCCCGCTGTGTTCGCACGGACGACACGGCCCCAGGGGAGCAGAGAGACAGTCCGAGGGGAGCAATCCAGTCTCAGCCCGGCTCCGCAGCGCGTTGCCCGGGAAACCACCGGAGCCGGATGTCCTCTGGAACCCTGAACACGGATTACTGCCGCCTTCGGTCTCAGAGAGGATTAAGTGGGGGGCAGCTGGGCTAGGGACTCGGGCAGGGCCTCACCTTTGGCCGAGCGGTTAGCTCGGTTAGTGGCATGGCCCAGGGAGGCTGAGGCTGCTGGCCGTGGCGGGTGGGGTGACTGCGGCGTGGGTGGGTGGGCAGCTGCTCTCAGGGGCTCTCGGGGTTTCCCACAGGTTCTCCTCACCTCCCTCTCCTGCTGGGAGGAGGGTCCCCAGGGCGTGGGAGGGCCCTGTCCAGTGTGGGACCGGGCCAGTTCCATCTCCGGTCAGGACAGCCCCTCTTCAGGTGGAAACGTAAGATGACTTCCTTGATCCCACAGTCCTGGTGGGCAGTCTCCCCTTCCTGCCAGAGCAGCTGACCTGGCATGAGTCCACACCTTCAGGCCTCCAGGGCAGCCCTGCGCCACACGAACCCGACACAGACCCTCAGCCCCCACCCGACGGCCAGCCAGGGGTCCCACTCCAGCCACGACCCTGCAGACCCCAGCAGGAGGGGGACACTGAGGGCCTCACTCAGGTGTCAGAACTCAAGTCCTGAGGGCGACCTTCTCCCTCTTGCTTTGCTTGGGACCCTAACTTACTTTCCTGCAAACAGAGCAGAACCCCAGCCTTAGGACAGGGAGCAAGTGGGACCGAGGGAGGGTAGTGACAGCTGGTCTCAGACCCGCGGTTCGTGGCAGAGCTCAGGGCTTGGTCCGCACGGGGCTGAGAGTTTGCCAGTGTGCCGTCTGTTCGCGTCTCAGACACCAGAGCGAAGCTGGAGGAGGGCTGCCTGGCCCCCACGGCGGACCCACCCTGGAAACCGCCTGCGAAGGCCCCTCGTTCACCTGCAGTTGCCGAGCTGGGCAGCTGGGGCGCTGGGTCTGGACGCTGACCGCGGCCCTGGGATCCACACGTGGGTCACGTCGTCAGAAACTAGGAGGCGAGTCCTCACTCTGAGCTCGCGGACTGTGAGACTCGAAGGAAGTGATTGAACCTTCAGGGCCTCAGTTTCCTCATCGGTAAGAGGGAGAGAATACTTGCACCTGCGAAAGGGAGAACCACCCACAGCACTTTCGATAACAGCAGGCGGAGAGAACTCAAGGCGTTTCCATTATCCCCTGAGAGACGTCTCAGTGCAGGGAAGCGATCTGACAGGAGGTGGGACTGGCCGCCGCCTTGTAATCATCAGTGATTTTATAGTACGTGCCGTTTTATGCCTGATTTTTAACGTGGCTCTGAGCTCCTGTGAGACAGATGTGCGGTCTTCCCATGGACAGCCTCCCCGGAGGTCCTGCAATGTCCCTGGTGAGAATACGCCCTGGGCTGGGCCTGGGGTGGACCACTGCCGGGGGCGGATGCCCTCTCTGCCCAGGAGGGCCTGGGTCACCCCTGAAGGAGGCTTGTTATGAGGGGCAGAACCCGTCCATCCAGCTGCCTCGCTGCCTTCCACAGGGACTCAGCTGCGGTGGGAGCCGAATGGACACCCCCTCTCTCCCCCGCAGCCTTCCCAGCGGGGCAGACATCATGCTGGATCCGGCTTCACGCACAGCCCCATAAAGACCCCATTGATTTGCTGTACCCCTCACATCCCATCACAGCAGCTGCCTGGCCTAATCAGGCCTCTGCAAACCCTTCAGACCACAGCGGTTGCCACGGAGACAAAATGATCCATAATAGTTCCTGCCGACTTCAATAAATGAAGGATGGGATGGGTTTCCTACACATAATGAACAGTTTAGAGGAAGTGGGGAGGAGGTGCTGGGGAGGTGATGGGGAGAGCTGACAGAGGGGCGTCAGGGACAGGGACAGGACCACCCCTCCCCCGCAGAGGAGCCGCCCCTGGACCGGGGCGGGGCAGCCCCTCCCGCCCACCTTGGCTCTGCACGGTGGCGTGCTGGCGGCCAGTCAGCAGCGGTGCACGTGTCTGTAATGAACGTCACTGGTGAAAAACGTGGGCAGCACATTTACAAATAATGGACACACAACTGTCTTCATCATCAACTCCACATCTCGTGGGGTCTGCAGGTGCGCAGACTGCGGGTGGGCCAGGCTCAGGGCTCAGCGCTCTGGACTGGGGCCCCCACAGGCGAGGTGTCAGCCTTCCCGAGCGTGGGTGGCCCACGGCCTGTTCCAGGAGCAGGTCCCGAGGGCTCACAGAGGCAGCTGCGGGCCCAGTTCCCGATTCCTGCCTGAGCCCTCCTTGACGGTGCTGCCCTCAGGCTGGGGGACGTCGACAGGCACTCCCAGTGGGGACGCAGGACTGTGGACACTGCCGTCCACAGCTCAGGGCTTCTCAGAGTCCCTGGGCAGCGTCACCTGAGAGCTCGTTAGGAACGCAGCCCAGCCCCCACCCAGCCTGCAGGGGTGCCCGGGCCTGAGCAGGGGTGGCTGTGATGACACGGGGGTGGGAGGCTCCCTGGGCTCCTGTCCGAACTGCTCTCTTCACCAGGGGCTGGGGAGGGCAGCCCCCAGGGCGTCGCTTTGAGCAGCAGACAGCATGTGTCTGATTAGAGCAGCGTAAATCCTGTAGGTCCACCAACGTGCCCAGGTTCCCCTTGCTGGAGGCTGCACACAGAGCACGGCCAAGCCTGACACCTAGTGGACAGAGCGGGCATCGCTCCATGGGGCCCGCAGGCTCCTGGGTGGGCCCCTCAGCCCTGGGTGGACACCACACCCTCAGTGGCCCCTTCAGCTCTGTGTGGGTCCCTCAGCTCGGGGTGGGCCCCTCAGCCCTGGGTGGGCCCCTCAGCTCTCTCATGCCCCAGTGGTTTGTGCCTGTAACACAGCTGAGTTTGTTGGGGGTGGGGCATGGGCAGGGTGGGCTGTAGGTGCTAGAAGGTGCCACCACAGGCCCCGGGTCTCGTTTTCCTCAGGGAGGAACCACAGAGGCCTGGCCATCTGGGAGACCCAGTCCTGCCCCAGACTCACGGGGCTTGGCTGTGCTTTTCCCCAAGGTTGTGCGTGCCCTGGCCTAAGATGGGGGGTTGAGCCCTCGCTCATGCTGGTGTGCGTGGTTCCTGTGGCTCAGCCAGGTGGGGCGGGGCCTCCTCCCTGGCTCCTGACCCCTATTCCAGGGGCCTCTGCCCAGTCCCCTGAGCCCAGACTAGTCTGCCCAGATCCTCCCTGGGCACCAGCAACCTGCTATTCCCATCCCACCTGGTCTGTTCCCATTCACACCTGTCTGTTTGCTTCTGTTCCCACTGGTCTGTTCTTGTTCCCACCTGGGGCTTCAAGCCCAGGGGATGTGCAGAGCTACCTTCAGCCCGAACCTGTGCTCTCCAGGTGACGGACCTGCAGGTGTGGAGAGCTATGTTCTCATCACAGCTCTGTGACCGGGGCAAGCCACTCAGCCCTTCTGGACATCCAGCCGGAATAATGGGGCAGCCCACAGCCCCTCCCAGAGTGTGGGCTGACAGAGACGGGCCTGGCTGACCCTCCAGGTTAAGGTCAAGGTCAGCAGCGTAAATCACATCGGCAGCACGCACCTCAATGTGATGGGACAAGAAGGTGTTCAATTCTGTGCAGTTATGCCCGAGCCCAGGACCCCAGAGAAAACATCAGAGCAACCCAAATAGATTGAGGGACAGTCTGGAAAATCCCCAACAGGTGTTCTTCAGAGCCAGCAAGGTCAGGACGCACCCAGGAAGGAGCCCAGATGCGCGGGGGTGCAGGTCCTGGACACAGGATGGGGGAGTTACAATCCAGGTGACTGTGCTGTGCTGCTGTGACTCTTCGTTTGCACAACAAACTGTGGGAAGTGAGCTGTGAACCTACCCACAGGCAAGGGCCACCTGCTGACAGGTAGGGCGTCCAGGTGAACGGGGGGGGGGGGGGGGGGGGGCTTGGGGACTGGGGGGCTGAGAGGCGGCTCCGGGGCCTGCAGGACCACACGTGCCCACTAGATGGCAGAGACGCTCTGAAGTGCAGACAACCTTCCCAGACTCTGGGGAAGGGACAGTGGTCAGGGCTGGGGTGGGGGTGGGGCGGGGAGGCAGGTCTCCCTTCCCCTCCAGGGCGACAGGTGGGGTCGGCAGCTGTGAAAGGCCGAGCCTTGGTTTGGAGGCAGCAGTAGGTACGAGTGGCCTCCTCATGGAGACCTGCAGGCTTCAGGTCGCATCATGCGGGCATTCTCTCTGTCTGTCTGTCTCTCCTGATAGCCCGACCCCTTTAGCAGACCCTGGACCAGGCCATTTGGGTTCAAACCCCAGGTCCCCCACTTTGGGGCCAATAACCTAGTTATCCGTGCCTCAGTCTCCTCAGCTCCAGGATGGGGTGCGAGGTCAGGCTGGTATTCATTGAGCTGCTGCGGGAAAAGTGCTTGGAACATGACCTGTGGGTCAGCAGCTGCTACCTGTGTGTCAAGTAATCAAATCACCGAGGAGCCTTCCTCTCCCTCCCTCACAGGCTGAGGGCGCCCGTCCTGGCCCTGGGTCCCTGTGTCCAAACCCGGCCCTCAGACGTGTCCAAGCACCACTCTGAGATTTAACCAGACTGTTCCTGTGCGGATGAGAAACTGAGGCCAAGCAGCTGAGGACCTGCCAGGTCTGGAAGCTGGAGGCAAACCCGGGCAGGGGCTCGGCTGAAATCCCCCCGACAGCAGAGGGCCCTGCCCTGGATAACCAGCGTGGTCCCTGCACCCAGCCCCCAGCCAGGGGCTGTTGTCTCAGCGTCTGAAACCCCCTGGTCCTGCCATTGGTGCCAGCTTGTCTTTGGAACCTAAAACACTAAGCAGCCCAGCTGGGCAGTCCGCGCGGTCAGGGCGAGTGTCGGGGCTCTGGGGAAGGATCGCCCGCAGCTCCGGCGGCAGCGTCCACAGAGCGCCGAGCTTTGCGCTCGCCGGAATCATCTTCTGCAGAGCTGTTTTTTCCCCCACCCTGAACGTTGAAATTGATGCCACTTTCTTTTTTCTTTCAGTGAAAAGCGGGCTTATTAGGATCATGCGTTTCATTCAAATACCAGAAGGGGAAAACCGGGGAATACAGAACTAACGGTTCCGGCTTTCTGAGCAGGCGTTTCCAGGGCGCATTTCTCAGAAGTGAACCCGAGCGGCTCCGACAACGTCCTTTGGCGGCGTTCCAGCGCGTCTCAGACACGGGCTTTGGGGGAAGCAGTTTGTCCTGCGTTTCCCCTCGGCTCCTTTGTTCTGCTGGGAGGAGGAGGCGGCAAGACTGTGCAGCTTGAGGAGTCGGCGCGGATGCTCCGGTGTGTGGCTCCGAGAGCAGAGGGGTGGGTCTGGGCACCCGGGCCTGCGCCGGGAGGGGCGGGGCCTGGGCCAGGAGAGGCGGGGCCTGGGCCAGGAGAGGCGGGGCCTGGGCCGGGAGGGGCGGGGCCTGGGCCGGGAGGGGCGGGGCCGAACAGGGGGCCTCGGACCTCCTCTTTTTTCAGTCTGTTGTTATTTTGAATGATTTCCACCTCCACTGGGTGAGATGGCCTCTCCAGAAAGAGAAGCCAGCAGCCTTCGGCACATCCTATTATCCTCGATGGGGAGGTTGGCTGTCGACCACGAGCACGGAGCAGGCTGGGCTGCCTGAGCCTGGGGGATCCCGCCTAGCCCTCTCCCGTGTCCCCAGTGGGCAGGTGGCTCTGGGGCTGGGAGTGCAGAGCTTCCTCCTCTGTTGCCGATGGCCAGCAGGCCTGTGAGCAGAGATGGCAGCCAGTGCCAAGGATGGCTCACCTCAGCGGGGCCCTCGGCAGCTGCAGGAGATGACTGCAGGCCGAGGTTGAGCCACTCAGGTCCCCTTGCTGCTCCAGCCAGCATCCTGCTGGGCTCCCTGGAGGACACACCCTGACCCTTCTGGGGCAGGTGCCATGTCCTGGTCTGGGAAGAAAGGCAGCTGGGATTCAACCACGAGCCTCTGGCGGCTTCGTCTACACAGGCTGGCGCCCTGCAGGCTCCCGGCCCAGGCCAGACTGACTTCCTAGGGTGACCTCAGGACCCTCACTCACGAGCGTGGCAGGGCGGTGGGGCAGTGGGGTTTGTGTGGAGGGAGATGGCAGGTGGTTAGGGGTGGCTTTGGCCCTGGTCAGTCTTCTCTGAAACCTGGCTGTGCTGGGGCACAGCTGTGGCATCCGATGACAATTCAGTATGTTGCGATGCTTCTCCCGACACAGACGCACATTTTCAGAGGAAGAGGCTCTCTCCTGGCTGCCTCTGATCCAAGCTCACCCCTCTCCCACGGGAGGGACTTGCCATGTTGGCCCCTTTGCCCAGTGGGGACATGGGGGCCCGAGTGGCCTGGTCCCAAACTTCTACTGCGTCTGTTTGTCTCAGTTACGGTTGGTGCTGCCTGGGGATGAGGCGCATGCTGGGTACAGAAAGGTTGGGTGGATGCAGGGACCAGCTTTCCTAAACAGAGAAAGCTGTCTAAAGAAAGCCAAGGCCTAGGAGTCCATGCAATTAAAAGGTAAAAATTGCCCCGCCGGTGTGGCTCAGTGGTTGAGCGTCGACCCATGCACTGAGAGGTCGCCGGTCTGATTCCCGGTCAGGGCACATGCCCAGGTTGTGGGCCCGATCCCCAGTGGGGGGCGTGCAGGAGGCAGCCCATCGATGTTCTCTCTCATCGATGTTTCTCCCTCCCTCTCCCTTACTTTCTCTCTAAAATCAATAAAGAAAAAAAAAGTAAGAATGTAATAAGACATTAAAAAACCCACGAATCCTTCGGCCTAAGTACCCCAGCAAATCCACGAGAGGGAGAAGTGAGTCTCACACCCACACCCCACACACTGTGAACTTGAGCTGCCCCTGGAGAGCAGTGCTCTGCTGCTGGCCTAGATTTGTGTGCAGCTGCCCATGTGCGTGTGAGGGTGTCTGGGTGTGAGGGCTGCAGCGAACTGCAAGGGGGTTTGCTGTGCAAGAGGGCTGGCCGTGCACCCGCCCTCACCGAGTCCCAGGCTAACTGTGCACCTGACCTCACCGAGTCCCAGGCTGGCCGTGCACCCGCCCTCACCGAGTCATAGGCTGGCTGTGCACCTGACCTGTCAGTCAGACACTTCAAATCTGCAGATGGGTTTTTGGGTGATCAATGACACTGGCAGTGAGCTCAAGAGGCTCCACACCTGGTTAGACCCAGGGAGCTGCCAAAGCTTCTGTGCAGCCAAAGGACCTGCCAGGACATCTCACCGCCAGCTGGCTCCGGAGTGCAGAGGACAGGAAGTGGGTTCTGCCTGATTCAGCCTTCCAGTCTGCAGCCGGCTGCTCCCCTGACATCTCCCTGCCTCATCCCCTACTCATCCCCTGCTTGTGCCCCCCTAACACCTGCCCCCACCCCTCCCACCGGCCCTGAGCCCCGAGTCCCACATGCGTTATCAGTGTCTCAAGCTGCTGGGAGAACCTGCAGTCTATTAAGATTTAGAGAGATTTAATGGAACGAGACAAGCAAGAGAAGACATTTAATTTAGTGATAAAAAAGTAATCAAATCTCAACTCGCAGACAGAGGGGGACAGAGAGCCGTTGCTGGAATGGCCAACTGTTCTTACAAGTGCCCTGCGAGGCAGTCGATGTGGGTGGCGGCTGCTCTCAGAGGCACAGGGCAGGTGGTGGGAGCCGCTCCGGACGCCGCCGGCTGCTTCCTGTGGCCCTGAGGCTCTGCTGTTTCCAGCCAGTGGCTGGTCTGTGGAGGTGTCACTTCCTGGCACTGTGTGCACTCAGTCCCCGCCTCCTGAGTTCCTGCAGTTTCAGAAAGCACGCTGTGGTTCCGTCCCTAAGGTTCTTTTCTGGTGGCTGCAGCACCCACGACTTCCTCCTGTGGCGGGCTTCTCGTGGGAGCCCCTCCCACACCAGCACCAGCTGAGGGAGAAGAGGAAGGAAGGGAGACGGGAGCGGGGGAGGAAGAACGCGGCTCTGGGGACGAACAGGAAGAGGCCAGGTTTTCTCTGGGGCTGTGGGCTCCCATCAGGGGTGCGTGGGTGTTACCCTGACTCCCCTCCTCATGCTCTCCAGCCCGACTTGGGGTCTGCCGAAACCTGGACTTCACCTGCCATACAGAACCCCTCACTCCTCCAGCCCACGCGAACCCCCAGACCCATCTTTCTGGCAGGACATTTGCAGACGGGCCTCAACACTACCTGGGCCACCCAGGTGTGCAGAGGTTGACGGGGCCTGAAAAGTGCTTCGCTGGCACCTGGAGGGGGTGATTCCCACACTGCACCTGACTTCTGGATTGGGATGTCACCCATCAAACCAAGAATCAGACAAAGGAAAAACAAGTCTGGAGGCCGGGGATGCATCCTCCCCCCTTTAATTAAAAAAACAACAACAACAAACTAGTACAAACACGGCCCAGCATCGGCAACCCGAGAAATCCTGGTGTCCTGGCTTCTCGCCCTGTATTTTTCCTTTGGCGAAAGGAGCTCTGTTGCCTTGTGAAAAGCAAGCGTCCTCATTACAAAGACCTGACTCCACGCAGAAACATAAAAGGTAAAAATGCGAAACTGCGAAGGAAACGCCGCCATCGGTCTTCAGGGGCCCTTATTCCAGGCGAGTAGGGCGTGGAGCAGCGGCCACGCAGAAGACTCACACACGCGAGCAAACGGCAGACCCGTGTTTCATTTCATCCTCACCTCCTGGACATCCCTGCCCCTTCTCCCCGAGGCTGGGCCCGAGGGCCAGGTTCAGCCTCTTCCTCCTCGCCGCCCAGGGTGCGGCCGCCTGGCCCGCGGTCCGGGCTCGGTTGAAATATCGCTTCTTTTACTGGACAGTGGAAACAGGTTCCATTCAAGTGGCCATGTGATAATCTGGTGTTCAATTTCAAGCAAAATAAAAATTAAAATTCTCAGCACTGGCTCTTCTGCCATCATGAATCTCATCTCTGTTTGCCCCACGGCGAGTCCTGTGTTTGTGGGACAGTCATGCTTATGGGTCCAGAAACGTAATTGCATTTATAATTGGAACATAAATTAGCTTCTTTTCTGGGGCTGGATCTAAATGTTGGGTGGCGTGTTGTGTGCTGTGTATGTGCCTGCGCATGCCGTGTGCTTATGCATGTATGTGCACGTGCACACGTGTGTTATGTACCTGTGTGTGTCTGTGCACGTGTGCATGTGTGTGCCATTGCTTATGCATGTATGTGCACATGCACATGTGTGTCATGTACCTGTGTGTCTGTGCACGTGCACATGTGTGTCATGTACCTGTGTGTGTCTGTGCACGTGTGCATGTGTGTGCCATTGCTTATGCATGTATGTGCGCGTGCACATGTGTGTTATGTACCTGTGTGTGTCTGTGCACGTGTGCATGTGTGTGCCGTGTGCTTGCTCACCTCTGCGTGCTTGTGTGCACATGTGTGTGTGTGCACGTGTGTGTGCGTGCACGTGTGTGTACCCATCCAGCAGGGTATTTGCTGAAACGCTTCTCTTACCTATCTTGACACTCTTGGGCAGACCAGAGTGGACGCCAGGACGCCCCTGCCCGCTTGGACAGGCCCCGGGCCAGGCCTCTTTCTTGCTGGCTGCGGAGAGTGAAGCTGCAGTGCTGGCGTCCAGGGAAGACGAGAGCCATCCAGGACGCGGCTCCGGGAGCTTGTGCAGATGCTGTTCGGGACAGAAAGGGGACGGTGACAGCGCCAGGCTGGATGGGCCGTGGCCTGGGTGCACAGGACGTGTGTCTCGGGAGTGGCCACCTGCTCTCCTGGCACGGCCACCATGCTGCCCTGGGCCTGGCCTTGCATCTCTGAGGCCGTGCCCAGCCAAGTGGACAGCAGTCGGTGAAAAGGTGGCTGACGCTGTGGTTGCCAAGCAACCTTCTCCCTGGCTCACCAACCCCAATTTGCTCAGGCTTCAGGCAGCAGCAGTGAGCTTGGGAGGTGTGCCGCCCCAGCACCCCTGGTGATGCTCAGTGGGGGGCAGCCAATCGTGCCTGCCTGTGAGTGGAGAGCCCCCAGCTTCAGGCCATCTGGCCAAGGGGACTCAGGAGAGTGAGCCAGGAGTTGCCAGGAAATTGAGAGGAGGAAAGGACAGGCTCCAGAGCTTTCAGATGGGCCGTGAAGCTGGGCTGCCCGGAACCTGCTGCTGCCTGGCAACCCCGAGGAGAAGCCTCCACCGAGCCGCAGACGCCCGTCCTCCACAGCCCGCGTTGACTGTCCTTGGATGAGAGGACTAACCCCCATCACTTCCGTTGTTTTTTGGCTCGGTTTCTGTTCTAGATCAGAGCACCCGGAAGGGCCCAGGACAGAGGCCTCTTCGTGTGCAACTTTCAACCCAGATTCAGGCTCATTATGTAAAAAGCTGTGTGGTTGTGAATGACTTTGTCCACTTCTCTCTTGAGGTGACACTGGCCTTGTCCAGTGAGCTGGTGACGTCTCCGTCCTCTGTTTCCTGGAACGACTCATATAAGACAAGAGTCCTGTCCCTTACAGGCGATGCTCTGGCCACTCACAAAGGAAGGGACGACGGCAGGGATTTCAGGGCTGGGCGTTTTCCTGGAGGCCCTGTGGGTTCACTTGTCAATTAGAACGGCTCCTGGGCACCCATGTTTTGGAGTGGGCCCCCAAGCTTGGCTGGAAACACTCTGGCCTGTCCCCCTAGGTGGTGGCAGGGCCCTGCTCTCACACCTGGGGCTGCGGACTGCCGCTGTGGGCAGCTTCTCCCCACAGCCAAGCCCTCCCGTGGTGAGGAAGGCACTCAGCTGCTACCTCGGACGGCCGCCCTGCACCCCACCTGCCGCAGGGAGGACACGGGAGTCTGGTCCCCGCTGGCAGTGCCCTCGGAGCCTCGTTCGAAGCTGGTCACAGCTCGAAGTCCTCTTTGCAGAACTGGCCTCAAAGGCCCAAGGTCACCCCCCCATCTGTGAAACAGATTTCATCTGAGAAAGAGAACGAGAAGGCTTGCCCAGGACTCGTGGTGTTGCTGAGCTTCTGGGCCCAGCAGGGGAGGCCGAGATGCACAAACGTTCAGAGAAAATGCAAAAGTTTCTTGTTGTTTAAATTAAGCAAATTAAGAGGAAGTGGGGCCCTGGCTGGTTTTCTCAGTGGTTAGAGCGTCGGCCCGAGGACCAGAGAGTCGGTTCGTCTCCGGCCCCTATTGGGGTTGTGTGGGTGGCAACCAGTCGATGTGTCTCTCTCACGTCGATGTTTCTCTCTCTCTTCCTCCCTCTCTCCCTCCCGCTCTATCTGAAGATAAATGCAAAAAAAAAAAAAAAAAAAAAAAAAATGTCCTCGGGTGAGGATTAAAAAAAAAGAAAAGAGGAAGTGAGGCTGGATGCCTGTCAGCTGGCACTATCTGTACAGACGAGGCGCCAGCAGAAGCATCTCTGTTCACTGCAACCCCCAAGACTAGATGCGCCTTGCGGTACCCGGGCCACCAGCTCTCAGACACAGACCCACCAGAGGTGGTGGCCTGGCACCTCCGTTCTGCCACTGAGCTGGGGAAGAGCAGCTGCCCCCTCCCCGTACTGGCTTCAGTACTCCTCTGTGTCCCGGTTCTTCTGAGGCTCCCACTGCAGAAGCCTGTCTTTCTCTTCTGTTGAGTCCTGATTATGGGGCTCTTCTCACTACTTGGTCAGAAGCCATGGGGGTTCCTTGGCACTGACCTGGTCACTGGTCAGGGACTGGGACGTGGAGGCCAAGGTGTGGGTGCAGGGTCATTTGCCCAACTGCCATGGTGAGTAGACCTGAGGGGGCTGGTCCTGAAGGCAGCATGCATCATTTGGGATTATATTCAACTGCATCTCATAGAAACCCAGCTGAAGCAAATGGGGACAAACAGGCAACGTAAGGCTCAAACACCTGTTTTTATGTCAGTGTGAACCCAGACTCACTTCCCACTCCACTATCCTTAGCGTATGTCTTGTTGACCTCATGGCTACAAAATGGCTGCTGTACCTCCAAGCATTGCATCTACATTCAAAGCAGAAGAACAAAGGGGCAGTATCTAAGTTAGAAAAAAAACTTTCCCAGAACCCCCCAGATGTCTCATTGCAAAGCCATCTGGGAAATGTAGTTTTTAAAGTGGTCCCACTGCCAAACCAAACGGGTTCTGTTAGGAAGGAAAGGAGAAGGGGTCTAGGTGGAGAGCTGGCTGCTGCCACCACACACATTGGGGAGAAACCATGTCAGGGTGGGACAGACCAGGAACCAGGCCAGCCACGGAAGGGGCCAGGTGGGGAGGCCATGAGACGAAACGTGGGGAAACCAGTGTGACGGGAACTGCAGTGAATATGTGAACACTGACATTTTTTTGGTTTGTTTAAAAAATTAATAGACTAGTTTTAGAGCAGTTTCGGGTTAAAGAAAATTGAAAAGAAAGTACAGAGAGTCCCCCGCCCCCAATTCCCTCTACTGTCAACATCTTACATTCGTGGGGTTCGTTTGTTACAATGGACCCAGTGCCCCGGTTTGCTTAGGCTCCACTCGGCGGTACTTCCGTGGGTCTCGACAATGCGGAGAGTCAGTGCTCCCTCCGTGACCGGCCACACATTAGTGTCTCTGCCCTCAGAGTCTCCAGTGAGCACTAACTACGTGTTTGTTTAATCCTCATAAGATCCCACGAGGAAGGTTGTATCATCCCACCCATTTTGCAAGAGGGGAAACTGAGGCATGGAGCGGTGAGGCACATTAGCCTGGGCCGCGCAGCCGTCTGGGAGACAAGGCCAGGCTGGATTTCAGGTCTGTCTGGTTGGAGCCGGACCTCGGAGCCACTGCCCTGTGCTGTGTGGGGAGCAGAAAGGGGTGAGGGTCAAGGGGCCTGGTGCGGTGTGGGGGAGGCAGGGGTGGGAGGGGCCCCAGCCGGGAGCCAGCCTGAGCCCGCCTGCCCAGGAGTGGAAAGTGCTGTGCCGTGGGACCCAGACACCCCCTCCTGGCGCTGCCCTCCAGCGTCCAGCGCTGCACGGGGACGTCCACCCCACAGCACGCTCGTCGGTCGCCGGCCAGAAGGAGCCAGCCCTTCGGAATAGAGACGTCCCAGCCCGGCTCTCTGCGGCGGAGGCGGGAACGAAATATTTCGGACGCAGTGTTTCTCTCCCTTTCTGCGGCCCCACGTGCCGGTTCATTCTCCCGGGCAGGGCAGGGCGAGCTGCGTGAGCGGCGTACCTGACCGTCGTGCCCCGCAGCGCTGTGTCTGTAACGCGGCGGGTGGTCCAGGTGTCACGGCCGAGAGCGGGAGGGAAGGGATCGTGCGCCTGTCTTGCAATCTGCACTAGCGTTTCTCTGCGGGAAGCTCCCTGCAGAAGGTGCGAGGCGTGTGGGGGCGCCCGTGGGGGGGGGGGGCGTGAGGGAGCCCGTGGGGGGGCCGTGGGGGAGCCTGTGTAGTGCCTGTGGTGGGGGCCGTGGGGGAGCCTGTGGGGGACCCCTGGGGGTGCCTGTGCGGGTGCCCGTGGGGGGCATGCGTGGGGCTCACATGCAGGCACTGGTGTGTTGAGGAGGGGGTGGGGCAGCATTTCTCGGCTCCTTCCGGGGCCCTTCTCCAGGCTGTTCCGGGCCCAGAGGTGGAGAGCTGCGATCTGCCCCCGCAGTCCGGTGGGTGGCCTTCCTCCGTGGTGGAAGCTGCCTTCATCTGCCGGCGGAGTGACACAGGCCGCGTGCCCAAGCGGAACGTCCTATTTGCATAAGAGAAGCTCCGCCTCTGCCCGCGCTGGTGGACAGAGCAGGTCACCGTGGAGCAGTCCGTCCTTGTGCGGGGAGGTGGCCCCGGGTGCGATGGGAATGGAAGTGCGTGGGCTCCCAGGCCCGGGCGGGCAGGGCAGGCCCCACCCTGGAAGCAGATAAGGAGGTCGGCTTCACCCAAGGCATGGGTCCTGTGAGCTGGGTGACTTCCCCAAAGGAAAGCTGGGCTGCGTCACCAGCAGAAGGGTCACTGGATTCTGAGCCTGCAAAAGGGACAGGTGTCTCTACTCAAGGAATAAGTTCGGGTGCGTGGTTGGACGGTCCGCTGGAAACGACGGGAAGAGCCTAACTTTGTTTCCTGAGTTGAAAGAGTCACCACTATCACGGTGACTAGAAAGAGGACTTCCTGCCTCCACTCACCGGACACCAGGGGTGGGAGAGCCCATCCCAGTGTCTCTGCCCCTGGTCTTCTCCTTCCTGATTACTTGGCCGGTGGTGGGGGGCAGGGCCAGGCCCTCCTGGGCGTCCTCCTCCTTCAGGCCAGCCAAGGAACAGAAGAGGCCAGGACACGGAGGGGGCGGTGTTCTCCTTCATGGCCACGGGGGCTCCTTGGCCGCGCCTGTTCATTAAGACCAGGGTAGCTTTCCGGTCGTTTAATTATATGGGCTTCATTAAAAGGGAAGATCGATAGCCAGGATAATAAGAGCTCAAAGATAATGGCACAGTTAAACCACTTTGTCCTCGGTGACATAAAAGATGTCCTGGTGGATGCCCCCTTCCCCGGGGCCGAGCTTCCTGGTCTCTCCCTGTGGGCAGTTGGGTTACATTAAAAATGACCGTGTGTCCAGGGCAGCGTCAAGACCACAGAGAGGAGCTTCTGGAAGGGTCACAGGCCCACCCTGATGATTTCTCTGATTTGGGTGTGAATCCCTTGTTTTGGGACCAATCCCATGGGAGGAACCACAGGGCCGTGTCTGCCCCTTTACCATTCATTCATTCATTCATTCAGCAAAGATTCGAATTCTGGAGACAGTGGTGGGCGGGGATGTGCACTTGGTTTTCAGTCTGGTAGGAAAGACAGACCCTAGTCAAATAGTCACATCATTACATTTACACAAAGTTAGGTTAGTGGAAAGAGAGAGAGAGAGAGAGAAGGAAGGAAGGAAGGAAGGAAGGAAGGAAGGAAGGAAGGAAGGAAGGAAGGAAGGAAGGAAGGAAGGAAAGAAAGAAGAAAGAAAGAATATGGGACTCAAAGAGGAAACCAGGAGATCTGGGAGGGAGGGAGACGAAGGCAGGAAACATGAGCAACAGTTAACATGATGGGAGGGAAACAGATGAGAGGACAGAGGACCCAGGCAGGGGAAACAGCCCGTGCAAAGGCCCTGAGGCAGGACAGGGCAGGCACATCCAGGAAATGCGTTCTAACACAGTGGGAAAGGAGGTGAGACCCACGATGAGGCGGAGGCCACAGGGCCAGACCACACGGGTTCTCGAACATAATGGTAAGGACTCGGGTGTTGTTCTAAAAGCAGCAGGGTGACTGGGACTAGTGTGTCCAGAAGCAAAAGCACTGACCAGAGGCCCATGAGGACAGAGTGGCAGAGAGGCTGGGGTATGTGAGATATGCTCAGACTGCCTGTTCACGACAGTAGAGCCCCAAGGTGAAGTCTCGAGAACTCGGGACTCGGGACGGCTGCTGCCTCACATGCAGAGAGAAGCTCTGTGAAGGAGAAACCATGGATTGGAGCAATCCTGCTGGTGAGCAGGGAGGGGGAGGTGTGAGCTGGGCCAGACTCCTGGCCCCACACGGCCACACCTGGCTGAACACCTGCCCCGAGTACCCATCCACTCGTGACTCCCTCAGCACCTCCTAGAAAAGGTGCTTTCTCGTGAAGCGGGTCACGGGGTTACCTGAGAGGGGGGAGACAAACCATGGGGAGCCCAGGAACGGAGGGTCTGATCTGGAGAAGAGAGCGCCTGGCAGCATGGCGCTCGGTCCTACGGGGGTGTGGGGCCCGCATTCCAGGCCTGAGCTCTGGGCTGCCGTGGGCCTGGGGTGACCGTTCCCTGGCTTATCTGTCTGGCTGGGCTATTTCTCAGGTCAGTCATGAGTTGTCCAAGATCTGATGGTGGGGGATGTCGGTTGGGTCCCCTCTGTGTTCACCGTGTGTTCCAAGGACAGCTCTCCACCAGGGAAAGGACGGGACCCTGCATGATCCGGGCATCACTCTCATCACAGCTGATTGGCCAGGACGTGTCACATGGCCACATCTAGCTGCAAAGGAAGCTGGGAACTGTAGTCTTGGGGGTGGGTCGCGATTTGGAGGATGGACAGCTCTCAGCCTTTTCACGGACACCAAGCCTGTCATGTGGGTCTGGGGGACAGGCATGGAGGAAGCCAGGGACAGAGGGAAGCCGAGATGTGAGCTGTGGAGAGGGCTTGGCAGAGTGCACGGCTCTGGCTTCCATTGCCTGAGGTTTGTGCCCCCCCCACACCCCCGCCCCGGAGTTAGAGTTTATGGGTTAGTACACACAGCTTCTAATTAACACATTCTAATTTGGTTTCTACCACTTACCACCAAGAGCCTCGATGGCCTGAGGGTCATCTTGGAGCTGGGACCGCTC
This sequence comes from Tadarida brasiliensis, assembly GCA_030848825.1. Lineage (NCBI taxonomy): Eukaryota > Metazoa > Chordata > Mammalia > Chiroptera > Molossidae > Tadarida > Tadarida brasiliensis. Next base: position 467,117 of record CM061277.1, read on the forward strand.
GCTCCCCGGTGAGTCCCTGCCTCATCCTCGAGCCCATGCAACCCAGAGAGGCCCCACAGATTTGGGCTCCACCAGGTGGCTGAGTGGGGTTCCTGCTCATCCCACACAAAAGGCCCTTTTTATATATGTGTGTTTTTGTTATTCTTTATTGATTTTTTTTTAGAGAGAGAGGAAGGGAGAAAGAGATAGAAACATCGATATGAGAGAGAAACATCGATCGGCTGCCTCCTGCACGCCCCCTACTGGGGATCCAGCCTGCAACCCGGGCATGTGCCCTGACCGGGAATCCAGCTGGGACCTCTCAGTCCCTGGGATGACGCGCAATCCACTGAGCCACACCCGCCAGGCAAAAGGCCCTTTTTATGGCCCTCACCTGTCCCCATCCTCAGCACCAACCGAGCACCTCGACGCCACACCTGCCAGCAGGTGTGCCCAAGTTTGGGAGCACTTTCTGTTCTTCCAGAACCAGCAGGATTTCTCCTCCGCGAGGAGCGCGCTTGGCAAAGGCTGTTCTCTTTCCTTCTTCCCTGGTTTGTGTTTTGAGGGGCGGAAAGCAATCTGTTGTGTGTCACTGGAGCATATGACGGAAGCGTGTGTTTGCCACACACAGTTGCTCCTCAGCCCAGACCCAGGAAGCAAAGTTTTAGAAAGTGAACACCAGCGGGTGCGAGTCGGAACATTCCAGATGGCAGGGCTGAAACGGTGGCACCAGCTCCCCGGGAAGTTGGAACATGCCCCACGCCCAGAAGCCACGTGGGCCGCTCTCTGCGGTGGCTGGGAAGTGTCTCTCTCCTCCTCCCTCTCACATGTCCCGCCGGGAGCCCCACCAAAGTGGGGAAGGGCCCTGAGACGGAGGTCGGGTCAACAGCGCTCCTGTCCCCTCGTGAGGGGTTCTTCCCATGGACGAGGCTAAGTTGGCAGTAGGTGAGCCACAAGAGGTCCTGGCTGGACTTGCACCAGGGCAGGCTCCAGTGTGGCCCGAGGGGGACCAAGACTCCCCAACTCCACCACTTGGGGGCCGTGCCATGGGTGGGGGCCGTGGACTCACTAACTCCGTCCGGCCCACCCCAGGTGTGACGGCTCCTTTGACCACAGCTGTGACCGCTCAAGTCTAGAGTTCGGGGCCGAGTTATGGAGACCCAGCCAGTGGGCCACGGTAGCTCCAGAGAACCCACGGGGAGGGTGTGGGGTGCAGGGAGACCCAAGGACCCTCGTGATGCTGTTTTTCCACAGTAACTCTGCGCTGGACGCAGATGGAACAAGCCACATCTCACCTTTACGTAGGATCAAGAAAACACGTAAAAAGGTTGACTGTCTACTTCAGGGATCGTCACCATTGCTACCTTAAATTGGGACTGGCTTTGGGCTTCGAGGGGATGGAGAGGCAGGTCTGGGGACCCCTTGGCAGCATCACGAGGCCAATGGTAAGGCAAGTCCTGGTGCCCCACGGGGCGATTCCCAAGCACACATGTCAGGACACAAACTAACTGAACTAAGTTCGGACACATCTGATGTTTTATCACCACAGAGAAGGAAAGGACTCCGTCTGTGGAACAGTCCGTTCCTTCTGGTGGCAGGTGAGGGAAAAGGGACTTGAGCGACTTTGGCACAGGAGGAATGTACTGGGCCCAGGGCAGGGATAGGTCACTGAGCTGCGGGGTCCAGGGCTGCCCCTGCATCACTGGCATTTCAGCTGTCAGGACACGCCCCCATCTCAGCACCCACAAGTGTCCCCAGAGAACCTCGCTCTCCTTACATCTGAAGTAAAATCTCCAGGGAAGGACTTGGGCCAGGACGGGTGGCATGTGGATGTGGAGCCCCACCCCCACCCCAGCCATTTAGAAAGGAGGGAGGTGTTTCCCACAAGGGTCGGGCCCCAAAACGAGGAGAGCTCTGGGGTGACAGCCTCCACCGGGCCATGGAGGTGAGCTTGGTTGACTCAGAGCCAGCTTGGAGGGCTGTACCTGGAGAGATGTGTGCTCCTTGGGCTGTTTATGGACCCTTGATCAAGCCATGCCTGCACCCCACATGCTCCTCACGTCCCAGTTACAGGAGCTAGTCAGTTCCATTCATTCTGCTCAAGCCCCTCTGAGTTGGGTTTTCTGTCATTTGCCACAGGTAAGTCCTGACCAACCGGTGAAATATGGACTCAGAGCATTATATCAGCAAATGAGAAACAGGCTACCTGCTGGGACAGGTACACCTACGGAACCGCAGAGGCTTAATGCAAAGAATGTTTACTTTTGGCATTAAAAAGCTCATGTCATTATGCATGGAGGTCATCAAGGGTGGGCTGGTTGGCAGGTGCGGGCTGGGCCCAGGCCCCTGCCATGTCTGACCCTCTCTCCATCACCAACGGTAGAGACAGACTGAGGAGCAGGCCCAGGCCTGGACAGGAAGCCCATCATTTCTGCTTGCACGTCATTGGTCAGAACTCAGTCACATGGCTATTCCAGGCCGCAAAGTGAGTCTGGGAAATGTAGTCCAGCTGTGAGTCCAGGTAGAAGAGGGGAAGGCAGGCTGTGCCTAGCTGTGCTGCTGACCTGCTCAGCTTGTGGGTTTGCTTCCTGCCAAAGGCTGGACTGCTGCTCAGAGCTGGACCACCCCCACCCCTCTCCACCTGACTGGGCCCCGCATCCTCCCCATGCGGCCTCACCGTACCTGGAACACTCATTTGATGGACAGAGGCAATTAGGTCAGCAAGTTCTGAGAAAACCGGCCGTGCATTGCACCAGATATTGGGCACACGTATCGAAGGGAAGCTGTTCTCACCAGCAAGCTGAGGATGAAGTATTTCTTTTCTTTTTAAAAAAAATTTTTTTTTCTTTATTGACTTTTTAAAGAGAGAGAGAGGAAGGGAGAGGGAGAGAGAGATAGAAACATCAATGAGAGAGAACATTGACCGGCCGCCTCCTGCATGCCCCCCACTGGGGACCTGGCCCACAACCTGGGCATGTGCCCCGACCGGGAACCAAACCGGCGACCTCTTGGTGCATGGGTCGAAGCTCAACCACTGAGCCACACCAGCCGGGCGCGAGGATTACTTTTAATCATTGCTCGTTGCCAGGGCCACAGACCCTGGGTGTGACCCTCTCTCAGGGGAAGCCAGACATGAGAGCCAGTTTCCAGCAATCCGTTCTCCTCCTCCAGACTGGTTCAGAGTGTGTGCAGGGCTGACGGTCAGAATCACACGGGGCTCTGACTGAGGCCCCCAACCCGCCAAGGCCCTGGCTGCCCCTCGCGGTATTCATCTATTCGATCCCTGCCTCCCTTCCTTCTTCCTGTTTGCACTGGGGAGGGGCGGGGAGCATGTGGCCCCGCAGCTCTGAGATGCCAGGCCTGGGAATATTGGCAGGGAGAGAGGAGATTTAAATTCATCCACTTGAGAAACAGTTTCCTTGGGAAGGAACATATGGACTCATTCAGTCAACGTCGTCAATCCTCTCCAGCATCTCCGTGCCAGGAAACTAGAGCTCGGGGAGATGCGGAGGAGGGAGGGAGGAAGGAGACAGCCAGGGAGGATCCCTGCGGACGGGTGTTCCTGGCGCGGACAGGAGGGGACCCTCGTGCTGGGCTTGGGGACTGGGGCCGGCAGGTGCACCTGACACGATGTAGCGAGAGGAGTTATTTGCAGTGTGCAGGTCATTCCTCGGGGGCCAGTCTTACCTACAAAATGACTGTAATGTACGCCTTGCTTATGTATTGACCAGGGCCACCGAGGGCACCGCTGAGGCAAGCTGAGAGGGTCAGGTCCAGCACGTGACGTCGGAGCTTACGCGGGGCTGGTGTGCGGACGTGTGGGCAGAGCAGCTAGGGGCTGGCGCTTGTCTTTTTTTTTTAATTCTCACTCGAGGATATTTTTCTATTTATCTTCAGATAGAGTGGGAGGGAGAGCGAGGGAGAGAGAGAGATACATTGACTGGTTGCCTCCTGCACGACCCAACCGGGGCCGGGGATGAACAGCAACCGAGGTACATGCCCTTGACCGGAATCGAACCCGCGACTCATTGGTCTGCAGGCCGACGCTCTAACCGCTGAGCCACACCGGCCAGGGCAGCTCTTATCATTTTACCTTCAGATGTTCTATCCATTCTACAGATGACAAACCTGGCACTGTCCAAGGTCACACAGCTGGAGTGACTGGGCTGACAGGTGGGTTGATGTGAGCTGTGAGAACAGAGCGGTCAGGCACAGGGGCAGGAGGGTGGGACGGCCGTCCTGTGTGCCCAGACCCGTGGGGCCTGGAGGACTTGCCCGCTCATTGCTGTGATGCTCATTGCTGAGTCTTCGGATGGCTACTGGGGACAGAGGGTGGGTGGTCCCCTGCCCTTAGCCCTCGGGCCTGCCTCTGGGGCTGTGCCAGGAGGTCTGGGAAGCCACTGCCCCGTCCAGGAAGGTAGGTCTAGGTCTCTCCCAGGGCTCTAGCCTCCAGGGGCTCCACATCTCTGCCCATCCCTCTCCCCTCCACTTCTGAGGCTTGGATCCCAGGGTTCCGAGGGCACCCCCACTCTCCCTGGCTGGGTGGGAATCACAGGAGCCTGCTGTGCAGTGTTTGATATTCAAATTAAAATGGAGCTTCTTTGGGAAAACTCAATTCCACAGACGCCTGTAATTGGAGCCTGTGGGAACATTAACATTCATGGCAAATTAACAGAAAGCTTTGTTGCTGCTTTTAAGGGAGAAACCTTGGGAATTGCACCACAAGGCTGAGAGAGCCCTCAGACCAGGCCCCTCCCAGATCCCCCACCAACTGGCAACTGGTCAAGTCTCTAGCACCGTGTGGCCTGGAGGAGCCTGGGGGAGCGGTCACCTGCTCCCCTGCTGGTCACTCAGCTGCCCTGGAGACCAGCCCTTCCTTCCAGCTGGGAGCTTTGTCCCTCTGCACCTCAGGTCCCTCATCTGCCGTGACAGTGTCCTGGGGCCTCCATAACAAATACCAGACATTTACGGTCTCTCAGTCCTGGAGACCAGATGTCCCAGGTCCAGGTGTGGGCAGGGTCGGTTCCCTCTGAGCCTCTCTCCTTGGCTGCGGACAGCCAGGTCCTCCCCGTGTCCTCCCCTGGTCGTCCCTGTGTGCGTGTCTGTGTCCTGACCCCTTCCCCTAAGGCCCTCTGTCGTACGGAACTCGGGCCCACCCTGCTCCGGAGTGGCCTCGTCCTAACTTAGTTGACGATGTCTACAAGGACCCTATTTCCAAATAAGGCCACGTCCTGAGGTGCGGGGGGTTAGGGCTTCCACACGTGAATTTGACGGGCACAGTTCAGCCCACGAATCCTCAGAAGGGGGTAAAGAGTGTAGTTGGGGAAGGATCGGATGAGCTGACAGGCCCCTGGGCCGCGGCGAGGGCCCGCAGGAGGCAGGGGGACACCCCAGAGCGGACGCCTCCGGAGCCTGGCACGGGGTGGGGGGATCCCCCCAGGCTCCCGTACACATGTTCACCACGGCCTGTGGAGTCCCGAGCGCCGGCTGGTCACACGGCACGCCTATGGCAGCCATCGGTGCATAATTCTACAAGGACAGAACCACGGCGTCCCCACAGGGTCGATGGCCGACCACTGCAAGTCCCACGGAACAATTTCCTTTGATAAAAGTCATTAAGAAAATTATATGTAGTCCTGCAATCCTATAACTGTTATTACAGCTTATTTAAAAATTATTGGGATTTAATTGATCAATTAGATTAAATTATACAGTCGTGAGCGTTGGCAAAGGCTCCCAGCATTCGCAAAGCCCACATCCCCGGCCCCAGAACCTCGACGCTGGCACAGGTGTATCGATAGTGAGGTTGTTGCAGGTTCTTTTTTTCTTGATTTTAGAGAGACAGGAAGGGAGAGGGAGAGAGAAACGTCGATGAGAGAGAACATCGACTGGCCGCCTCCTGCATGCCCCTCACTGGGGATCGGGCCCACAACCTGGGCATGTGCCCTGACCGGGAATCCAACCGGCGACCTCTTGGTGCAGGGTCGATGCTCAACCACTGAGCACACCGGCCGGGCATTGTTGAAGGTTCTTTCAGAGGGTTTGTTTAACCGACATGCTGGTGCTGTCCCTGGGCCTGGACGGCATCTCGATGTCCTGGAGCGCCACGGTGATGGGGCCACCGAGCGTGCGTCACCAGGCTCTGCCACGTGCTTCCGGGCGCCTGGGCACAGGGGTCCGCGTTCTCTTTGCACCGGGCCACCTCTTCAGGACACTGTCGCAGACCATGAAGATCAGGCACACTGAGGGGCACAGGGCAGGGGCAGCCTCCCGGCGTCTTTACTTACCTGTGGGAAACTGAGCTCTGATGTCCCTGAGGTGCCACCTGCGTCAGGAGCCCACGGCCGGCTCAGCAGCCTCAGGCACTGTGACCTCAGCCCCAGGAGCTCAGAGGCCGCTTTGCTCATTCATTCATTCATTCATTCATTCACTCATTCGTTGACACTCACCGGGGCCTGGAGGGCCGGTGCTGGGACACACCCCAGAGTGCGGTTGACACCGAGCCCTCTGCACCGGCTCTCGGTGGCCGACTGTCCTGCCAGGAGCCGGCGGTGACAGAGCGGCCCGGAGCCCGTCCCAGAAGGCGCCCGGAACGTCTGATTTATGAGGAATGTGTTCTTGTGGTTTCGGAACAGCGTGCTCCTTCACACTAAATAAAACGGGCGGCAGTGGCAGGGCCGCCGCGCCGGGAGCATGCTCGTGTACACAAATGGCTGTCATCAATCTTTCGCACGGTGCTTTGCTCTGTGGCCTCTCTTTGGGGAGTTCAGCCGACATGCCCGAGTTGGAGAGACTGTGGAGGGGAGAGGAATGTCACATTGCAGGCAGGGGGTGACCTGCGTCGTGGCCACACTCCCGCTGTCGCCAACGGCACTGAGCCTTTCTGCCACCGGCTTGAAAAAAGTCCTTGGGATTCCTGGGGAGACCCCGTCCTGGGACGGAGAAGCCACTTCCTGGCGCTGTGGCCAGTGGAATCTGTGTTTGTAAGGAAGACTTGTCAGCAAGACCAGGGACCCAGCCCACGTAAGCTTCACCAAAACAGAAACTGCCGGTTTACATCACCAGGGTGGTGTGGTGGACCGGCTTCAGGCATAGCTGGATCCAGGGCCCTGGCACGACATACAGGTACACAGGACCCCTCTGTTATTCATGATGTTAATTGTTATTATTGTTTATATTTGAATCTTGTTTTAAGTCTTTCTACGAGTTCCCCAGGCAGCCATAACCAATTACTGCAAACTGGGCTGCCGAAAACAACATAAATGTATCTCCCACTATTCTGGAGGCCAGAAATCTGAAACCAAAGTGGCCAGTGTGACGTGGGTCTGACTGTCCCAGCCCCACGCCCCGAGGGACGCACGAGGGCTCTTTCAGGCAGTTTTCTGTTTTCACAGATAGTTGAAAAAATAAGACTAAAGAACGTGTGTGTGTGTGTATGTGTGTGTGTGTGATGGACTAGATTCAGCCTTGAAAATGGAGGACATTCTGCCATTTGCAACAAGATGGATGGACAGAACGACAAACACTGCATGCTGTCACTTCTCTGTAGGACCTGAAAACTCAGACCTCACAGAAGCAGAGCGTAGGAGGAGGTTCAGGGGCTGGGGAGGGGACTCGGGGACACGGGGGTCAAAGGGCACAAAACTCCCTCTGTCTCTGTTTCTGCCTCTGTCTCTCTCTCTCTCACACACACACACACACGCACACACACTTCCTCTCTCACACACACAACCTCAGCTGGCACTCTGCTCCCCTCTCCTGGCTCCCTGGAACCTGTCACTTCTCTGGGGGGGCAGGATGGCTCAGCCAGCACATAGAAGGGCTGCCTCTCCAGCTCCTGACCACTGTGAACCACCCCCTCCCGAGCACTGCTGTGCCCATCTGCGGAGGTAATGGGCTGTGGGCCCACCAGCTGTCACAGGGGGCATCCGAGAGAGGGCTCGTGGCTAATGAACAGATTCCACAAACATCTCTGTTGACTCCTGAAAGCTGCTCAGTCAGAGCCAGCAGCCCTAATCAGAGTCGGGGAAGGCAGAGTCGGAGTCGGGATTTGGGGGTGCCATTAGCCCCCACTTGGTCTCTGGGCAGGAACTGGAGGTGTCGATGCGTTTCTGTGGCTCTGTGTTGGGAGGTCAGTGACGTGGCCGGCACAGCCTCTGCCTGCCCCCTGCCTCCTCCTGCTGAGAGCATCCGGGAGGGACACTCGTTCGGAAGCAAAGGGTCAATTCTCAGAGGTGTTGGCTCAGGAATGAGATGCCGATGTCCGAGACCCAACCCCATCAATGAACTGGGTCTAAACCAAAATCCACTGTGCAGTCATTTTGTTCATGTTGTCTCTTCTATAAAACGATTGTATTAATTCTAACCTAACAGTGATCGTGCGCCCCAGGAGCCTGGCGTTTGGGAGTGTGGGGTGTTTGGAATGACACCCTGATTTTCTGGGAGACCGCTGTGCAGACCATGAGCTCTGCTCACCCAACGATTTCCAGTTCTCCCTCTTCCAAGCTGCGGTAGACGTTCACCTCCCGCCGCACAGTTTGTGCTCGTGTTCACGTGACCTCTGGCCGGTAAGTGATGAGTGGAGACAGCGGACGTCTGGGCTGAGCACTTCGTGGCCAGTACGAAGCCCTCCTGAGCTGTCCTCTCCCTTGGCACGGCCGTCGGCAACCTTCGAGGTGGCTGCCCTCTGAAGACTGGGTCCCAAAGTGACTGGTCTGTTGACCCCGCGGCCGGTGCAGGAAATAGCCCTGCATCGTTTGGGCCACTGGCCTCGCCGGACTGGCACGTTTCGATAGTAACACAGGCAGGCGTGGGCACAGGCTGAGTGGTGAACGAGAGATGCCTTTTTTCCAGGAGACCGGAAAGGACTTGCTGGTGCGAGGAGAGAGCGAGGCCCGACTCAGAGGGGTTCAGTCCAGTCGAGCAGTGTCCAGGCTAACCCCCAGCAGAGCTGGGCTTCACGACATTAAAGGGCCTCACACTTTCTGTAACTGGATACTATTTCCACTACTCCCTCTCCGCGTGTCCTGCCCCAAATGATCACCCTCCTCAAGGTGTTGACCCCTGGGGTCTGCTGATGTCACCCCACGTGATGGCTACAACTCCAGCGAGGGCTTCTGGACGGACAAGCCAGCCTCTGGACCTGGGGCGAGCTCATGCTGCTGAAGGGCTGGCCACCAGGGGAGCCGGGGAGGCCAGGGTCTTGTCCCAAGCACCACTCAGGTCCTCCCTCAGTCCATTTATATATATATATATATATATATATATATATATATATATATATATTTCTTTATTGATTTTAGAGAGAAAGGAAGGGAGAGAGAGAGAGAGAGATAGAAACATCAATGAGAGAGAACATCGATTGGCTGCCTCCTGCATGCCCCCCACTGGGGATCAGGCCCACAACCTGGTCATGTGCCTTGACTGGGAATCTAACCGTGACCTCTTGGTGCAGGGTCGACGCTCAACCACTGAGCCACACTGGCCGGGCCTCCCTCAGTATATTTTAAAAATCAAATGAAAACCAGTGTGCTGGACTGTGAGGTATATTCCCTTTTTCAGAGCACCCCCAGCCTTCCCAAAGATTGATGCCTGTGCGGAACGTATCATTCTTACTGAGTTTTAGAACGCAGGTTAATGTAGCTACCTGAACAAAATTATGTTTTCTCCCAAGAAACTGCCTTAATGTCACTTTCGATAAACAGATCGTGAAAAGTGCTGGATTTTTTCCCCTTGAGTGACAGTGATGAAGAAATTTGATTCTGGAGACGAATCATCTGGGCTTGGATCCCAAATGCACGCTTTGCCATTGAGGTGACCTTCAGCAAAGCGTCTGCCCGCTCCTTGCCTCAGTGTCCCCGTCTGTACAATCAGATAATACCAGCTCGTACTCTGTGCGGTTAGCTGTGTGTTACCTGGTTAACAGCCACCAGGGACCTAGAACAACATCCGGTAAGATCTCGCCACTGCACTAACGTGCCCTGCTTATATTATTGTTCCAAAAGCTATCCATACGACCTGGCCCTTTATAAACAGAAAAACGCAGTATTTCCTAGGAAGGCAACAAGAATGGCTATTTATAAAAAACACACACCAGTTTTGGCCCTGACCGGCTTGGCTCAGTGGTTAGAGTGTCGGCCCGAGGACCAAAGGCTCTCAGGTTTGATTCCTAGTCAGGAGCATGTATCTGGGTTGCAGGTTCTATCTCCAGCCCCGGCCAGGGTCGTGTGGAGGGCAACCAATCAATGTGTCTCTCTCACATCGATGTTTCTCTCTCTCTCCCTCTTTCCTTTCCACTCTATCTAAAAATCAATGGAAAACATATGCTTGGGTGAGGATTAACAAACAAAACAAAGTTAAAACATACCAGTTTTATCAAACTTGCTGCATCATAAGACTGTTTGGGGTGGTAATTAAAAGCAGGAATCCCAGGCTCCTCTCAGAAGAAGTGATTTATAAGGTAAACTCTCTGGAGGCAGTGGGCCTCAAGTCCCAATGGCTGGGTCCTTCCTGGTGGTGGTCCTCTGAATTTTTCGAGACAAAATGTCCTGAGAAAGAAAAGAAAGTTTTGGCAAGGAAGAAGAGAAATGGGTCATTCAGCTCTCACCAGATCTACCCAGAGGCACAGGATAGGCTACCATGTCCCAGGTCAGGAAATATGGGTGTGGGGAGAATGCTGGACTAGGGGCCATGGGGAACCCGGACCTGGAGAACCTGATGCCCTATCCTGGCCCCTGACCTGGTGCTGCCCCTAAGTCTCATTACATTTCAAGCCCGGTCCACCTGTCCTTGAACGCGACCCTTGGAGGGGAGGGAGGCTTAACAAAGCAGAGACCACCAAGGGGCTCTGACCCTGCTGTCCGCTCTCCCCCACACAGGTCCCGATCCCCAACCGCCAGACAACACAGCCAAGACTGGGGTCAAGTTCGATTGGAGTCAAGTTTGGGGTTCATTACCGGTCTGGGGAGGGGACGTGGGGAGGGGACGTGGGGAGGGAGGGCCCGCTGGCTCCGCCCCTGCGCGCCTGGCCGGGATGCCCTTGGTCTGGGTCCCCGAAGTGCACGGTTCCGCCCCGCGGGATGGGTGTGTTGTGTTGTGCGCCCCGGTGGGAGCGGGGGCAGGGGCGGGGGTAGGGCGCGGGGCCGCCGCGTGCATGCTGATGAGCTGGGCGGCCGCGTCACTCCGCACCGGCGCCGTGACTGCGGGGCGGGCAGGAGCCGCACGCCAGCCGGAGCGCCCGCCCGGCCCGCGCCTCCCTCGCCTCTCTGGCACTCAGGCCCGCCCCGCCGCCCCCCGAGACGGGGCCGCGCCCCTCTGCGGAGGATGCAGGCTGCACCCTGCACCCGCGGCCCCGGGCAGCCCCTGCGCACGGGGACCCCGGGCGGCGGCGGGGCGCGCTGAGCGGGAGCGGTGGTGCTGAAGGGACAGCTCCCGGAGCCCGACCCGGCGCGCAGCCCCTCTCCACCCACAGCCCTGCCCGCAGCACACCCGCACGGTGCTCCGCCCGGTGTCCTCGCCGCAGCCCCTCACCCACAGCCCCTCCCCCAGCCCGCAGCCCCTCCTAAAGCCCGCAGCCCCCTCCCAAAGCCCACAGCCCCTCCCCCAGCTCACAGCCTCTGCCAGCAGTCCGCCCCCCCCCGCCCCCCGCAGTCCCCCTCTCACAGCCCCCGGCCCGGCCCCCGCAGCCCCCGCAGCCCTCGCGGCCCCGCAGCGAGCCGGGTGGCTCATGGTTCCCGAAGCGGCGGGCCGGGCGGAGTCTCCAGCGGCCAGTCCCATCGGGTGCCCGTGGGTGAGGCAGCCCCCAGCTTCCAGCCGCGTTCATGGCGGTGGCCAGGAAGATCAAAACTTTGCTGACGGTCAACATCCTGGTGTTCGTGGGCATTATCCTCTTCTCCGTGTACTGCCGCCTGCAGGACCGCTCCGAGGGGCTGGTGCAGATCGTGCGCAGCGCCGACCGTCGCGTGCGCAGCCGGCTGACCAAGGCGGGCGCGCTGCTGGACCGGGAGGCCATCCTGCAGCGCCTGGACCACCTGGAGGAGGTGGTCTACAACCAGCTGAATGGTGAGCCAGCCGGACCTGCTGGGACTCAGGGACGGGGGGAGGATTGTCCCCGGGCCGGGTCACTGCACTCTGTCCCAGCCACTGGTGCTTGTGCTGACCCCCCGGGGCCTGGTGGCCAGCAGGGGCTGGGATGGCATGTCGGTGACTCCTGGAGGCAGATGGGAAGAGAAGGGCTCGTTGAGGGCTCCTGTTGGCAGAGGGCGTTGGCCTGGATGACCACTGGTTCACTCAGTCACCCAGTGGACACTGGAGACCACCCCTCACCAAATGCTCAATGACTCCAACTTGTTCCCCAGGAGGACTTGGGAGAACTTCTGAAGAGGCTGTAGGACCTCAGGTGCGAGAGTGCGTGTCACTGCGCTTCTCCAGACGGCGAGGGTCAGGGCTCCGCGTGGGGGGTGACGTCACCCTTCAGAGGTTGCTGGCCCGGTGCTCTTTTGTGCTGTGGGGAAGGGGGCCTCCCTGACCACTAGGCTCATTCAGCTGCCTGTCCTGGGGATGCCCAGGGCTTGCTCCAGAAAGCGTTGGGGGACAAGCAAGAGGCTCTGAGCCGGTGACAGGTGGACAAGTAGGGGCCTAGCAGGGGCCTGGCAGGTGTTAACTGAGTAGGTGGGTCCTGGGTCTCGGTGCCGGGGGTGGGGGACTGGATCCACAGGACTGTCTGTGGGAAGCTCAGCTGCTGGTGGGGCTCCTTGTTCCGTTTGGAACAGGTGAGGGTCACCCCCGAGGGTCACCCCCGAGAGTCAGCATCGTCCTCACGTGGCCACAGCCGGTGGGGCCGAGCACTCTGTACCTCGGGTGCAGCTCTGTGCTGGCTTCCGGAGGAAGGAGTGAAGTTTGTGTCCACCTCCTTCGTGGGCTTTTCCCTCTGGTTTCTGCGCTGGCAGCCCAGCAAAACTTCGGGGAGCCTCAGTGACAGGCTCCGCTGGGAGGTGTCTGGCCGTCTGCAGGCTGCCCTGCCTGGTGCAGGGTGGTGGTGGGCTTCCCTCAGGGTGCCCAGCTGCCTCTGAGCAGCACCTCTAAAACCGGAGTCTTGGTGACATCCTGAGATTCAGGAACTGCTGGCAGCAGCCTCCTGACCCCCCAGGCACTTTCTTGCCCCCCCAGCCCCCCCCCAAACTCCAGGTCTTGCTTCTAAGGTGGTTTTGAAGGGCCCTGTGGCGTTTCTGGTCCTTCTCACTCAGCTGAGGCCACGAGGGGAGAGAAGTTTGGTTCAGCTGCCCTGGCGCTCCGGTGGAGCGCTCCATCTCCGGAAGGCCGTGTGCCCCGTGGGAGCACAGCTGCACTGGACTGCATTTGTCCGGTGTTATGGCCTGTTTCGTGGGAGAACCGGAGGGTTACATAAAAACATGGCAGCGCGCCTGGTTGTGTAACATCGTGGTGGCCAGCTCAGCACCGGCCGTTCCCGCCTCACCCGCAAGGTGAGAAGAGCCAGGACTCTCAGTGGCAGAAAAGGCAGGACCTTCCACTGACTTTCCGGACACTGAGATGAAGATGTGTTTTGGGACAGAGGGTGTCACCCATGCCCACCCAGCCTCCCCCCTCTCCTGGCTTCCCCTGCCACCCTCTTTTTCTTCCTTCCTCCTCCTCAAGGTCCCTGTCTCCTTCCTCCTTCTTGCCTACCCCTTTCTCCAAATGCCCCCATCTCTGTCTGTGTCCCTCTGTCCCTGTCTCCCTCTCTCATTCTCTGTCTCTTCCTCTCTCTCTGTCTCAGTCTCTGTCTCCCCTGCCCCACTGTCTTTGGTGAGTCTGTCTCGAACCCTCTCAGGCCATGGGCATAGCACAGTGTCACCCAGGGGTCATTCAGTACTGGCTCCTGGAGATGACAAGAGGACCCCAATATAGCACTCCTGCCAGGTTGGTCGCTACGAAGGGAACAGCGCAGCCATGGGGTTGACATTTGTTCACCAGACGCCGTCTGGAGACGGCGCTTAGCCTTCCATGAGCGCCGATCCCCTGTGTGGACGATGCAGAAGAAGAGCACAGAGAGGCCTTCCTGGAGGAAGCGGCCGGCCCTTTCCAACACCGCCGGTTCTATTTTAGATCCAAGAAACGTGAGATCGATTCCAGGGAGTTTCCACCCGAGACTAATTCAGCTGAGTTTGGAAAGGAGAGGGTGAAATCCCAAACAGAACTGATTGATCACTTGTATTTCCTCTGCCTGGCTGCCTCCAGGAAATCTCTCCTGCTTGGAGGAGCCGGTGGGGGGCACCGCGTGTTCTGGGAGTGGGGCCCAGAGGCAGCACGCTCTCCCCAGGTCCACCCCCTTTCTCCAGCTGGCCTTGACCTTTACCGGGATGCCTTGGTGACCTCCGCAAAGACCTGTTAGGTGCTGTGCACAGATGAAATCCGCAGCGCCCAGGAGGAAACATTCTTTATGGAGAGGCGGTGTAGGCACGTCCCCTGTGTGCGTGAATTTGCTTCTGTGTTCAGTGCTCGGTGCAAGAAAAATGTCCAGAGGCACAAGTCATCCTTCCGAATATCCTAAGTGGCCCACGAATTACAGCATCGTGGTTCACGTGGACGTGGAATTTGAGAGTCTCTAGCTCGACGGGAAGGAAAGGGAGAGACATCTCTGACCTCAGTTGTCTGCGTGTTCAAGCCCTTCTGCCTTTAAGAAAGTGTCCAAACCCCTGGAGACGGGTGTGGGTGGGTGTGATTCTGTGCTCCAGCGGCTTTCGGGTTGATTCTCTCTCTGTCAGTATGGGGCCTGTGCAAGGTGCAAGATGTGATCGTCGGCCTTGAGCGGCTGAAGGCCTTGACCTGGTGGAAATCTTGACCCGGTGGAGGCTTTGACCCAGGAGAGGTCTTGACCAGGTCGAGGTCCTGACCGGGTGGAGGCGGTGAACAGGTGCAGGCGTGAACTGGCCGAGAAGCTGAATTTGGGGAGCCTGTCCAGAGAGTCCCCACTGGCCATGAGTGGCAGCGGTGAGCCCACATTCCCTCCACCTGTTCACAGCCTCGGGCTCAGAGTTTCACCTGTGACGCGGGAACGCCAGCCGCAGGAGGGCAGGGAGCGTGTCTCTGGAACCGTGGACGCTCGGTGGACACTGTGTGAATGGTAAAAACGGGCAAGCAGGAGGTCGGAAGCCCGCAGAAGCTCGTCCTGGAGGGCGGGGCGGGGTCTCAGAAGAGCTTGGAGCGGCCCCTGGGCCTGGGAGGCCCTGAAGGTGCGCGTCCGAGCCCCGCCCGAGAGCCCTCGTGGAGAGGATTCAGCTTCCTTGCACGAACATCCATCTTGGAAACGCTCCCCGAGCTCCCCTTGTGGGGACGTGTGTCCCACGGAGAGCTTACCCTATTCATTGGCCAGTTTTAATTCCAGAAGCGGCTTCCCGCCGGCCCCGGGGGGCCTCTGCGGCTGGAGTCCATCCGTCTTCGTCCTTCGGAGTTGCCATCCCCTGGCTGCCCAGCCCGCAGAGTCGCTGCCGCCCTCCAAGCACCGCGGTTGGCGAGTGAGCCCGGGCCTGGCGGGCCTCCCCCCAGCAGGGCAGCTCCGTCCAATTGCCCCGTGTCGCGCCACCCCCACCTCTGTGGATCGACTGGGAAAGTGCAAAAGTAGCTGCAGGTCCGCCGGGAGCCCCGCCCCGCCCCGCAGCCCCGCCCCCGCAGGGCCAAGGCCCGCTGCTCCCTCCCCCTCCGAGCCGAGGCCCAGCCGCTTGCAATTACATTTCACTCACTCTGAGAAGATTAAGAGCTTTCTGATTTTGCTTTGTTCCTCTTCGCCGTCTGCTGGGCTGGCTCTGACCCCATCCAGCCACCCGTGGGTGAGTCAGAGCAGCCTCGGGCCCCTTCCCGGATCGAGGTAGCACCTTGGTGACCTGGACTTTGGCGTTTGGGGGAGAAGAAATGACCCTTCACCCTGCAGTAGACACCTCTCACATGTTTCCCTTGGGGGAGTGGACCTCACCAGGGCTGGCTTCACCCCGAGACCTATGTCTACAGATCCAGCTGCCGGCTTGCAGGAATCATTCACGGGGCGGTGGACCCCGGAGTGCGGGGCGCTGAGGGGTTTTGCATTTACAGTTCAGTTCAGCAATCTGCACATGTCAAAGGCTCTGCACTCTTTTCTGAAAGGACAGTCTATCCTTCGCTAGCGACAAAATAAGCCTCTGTACATTTCCGTACCTGATGTCCCACAGAAGGCGTTCCAGGATGGGGTCCAAGTCCCAAGACCAGCTTGGTCGGCTTCTCCAGAAGCACAGCTACCCTGGAAGGGCAAGTGGCCGGGCGCTCGAGGAGGGACAAGCCAGCCGGGCCCTTGGGGACGCCATGGAGACTTGGGTTTTTCTCACGGCAACTGCATTCAGGAAGGCAGAGGTTGGGGAGGTCTTCCCAGCCACTCAGCATGGTGACCACTGGTATCACAGGACATGAGTCTGACACTCCATCCCCCACCAAACTGCTATTCGCTCAAAGGAGAAACTCATTGTCCAGGTTGTTTAAAAGGTACTTAAGCCCGGCCGGTGTGGCTCAGGGGTTGAGCATCGACCCCATGCACCAAGAGGTCGCTGGTTCGATTCCTGGTCAGGACACATGCCCAGGTTGTGGGCCAAACCCCCAGTGGGGGGCATGCAGGAGGCGGCCAATTGATGTTCTCTCTCATTGATGTTTCTATCTCTCTCTCCCTCTCCCTTCCTGTCTCTCTAAAATCAATAAAGAGAAAAAAAAATGGTACTTAAGCCCTGGCCAGTTTGGCTGAGCGGTTAGAGCGTCGGCCTACGGATCAGTGAGTCATGGGTTTGATTCTGGCCAAGGGCACGCACCTCGGTTGCAGTTTGTCCCCGGCCCTGGTCGGGTCGTGTGTGAGGCAACCAGTCGATGTGGCTCTATCACATCGATGTTTCTCTCTGTCTGTCTCTCTCTCTCTCCCCCTCCCTCCCACTCTATCTGATGATAAATTTTAAAAAAAAGTATCCTCCAGTGAGGAATTAAAAAAAAAAAAGGTACTTAGGAATTGTGTTGTCTCCCAGGGTGGAAGCCAGGATCGAGGCTCACCCACCTGTCAGCCAGCAGCAGAGCAAACGTGGACTTTGCTTCCCAGACCTCCAGGGTGCAGCGCAGGCCGGCGGGGCGGCTCTCACACCCCCAGGCCACTGCCAGCCACGTAACCCGAGGCCACTACCTGGGGATGTCTGGGACACCCTCTCACATTGAGGACACTTTGTAAGGAAGGCTGCAGGCCCAGAGCCGGACACACAGCTCGTTCAGTGGGGGACAGAGCTCGGTGGCTTCGGCGGGGGCGAAGGGCTGTGCCTTCTCGGAGAGGACGGAACTGCCCGGAAGGGACCTCTCAGAGGGTGACAGAAATTCAGGCCTCGTTGGGTCTGTGAGCAAACGGGAGAAGTCCCAACACGAGGTTCCCAAAGCTGAGGCCTGTTTTCGGGGTCTGTACGTCAGCTTTTCACACTGCGGTGACTGTCATTGTGCTCAGTGATAATGGCATTCGAGGGTTCTCGCTGACGCGGTGGTCTGAGGCTGCCACGCACGGCCAGTGTGCACGAAACACGCCTTCTGCTGGGTCCTCTGAAGGTCAGAGATGGACGCGCTCTGGGCTGAGATCACAATCCTCAGGGCGCGTGGCTCCCTCCACCTCAGGTCCGGCAGCCGGGACCTCTCTGTGCCCCTTTTTAAAAAATTTTACTTAACTTATTTTTGTTACAGATGTTTCTCCTTTTTCCCCATTGACACCCTCCTCCCGTTCCCGCCCCGCCCCTCCACCCCCGGCTTTGTTGTCTGTGTCCATGGTTATGCTTATAACATAAGTTCTGTGGTTTATCTCCTTCCTGCCCCCTGCCCCCTCTTCTGAGGTGTGTCAGTCTGTATCCTACTTCTATGTCTCTGGGAATATTTTGTTCATCACCTTATTTTGTTCATTATATTCCACGAATAAGTGAGATCATGTGGTATTTGTCTTTCTCTGATTGGTCATTCTCTTAGCATAATACTCTCCAGATCCTTCCCTGTAGTCTCAAAAGATAAGAGATCTTTCTTTTTTTTTTTATCCTCACCCGAGGACATTTTTGTGTTTATCTTCAGATAGAGCGGGAGGGAGAGAGGGAGGAAGAGAGAGACACATCGATGTGAGAGAGACACATCAAGTGGTTGCCACCCACATGACTCCAACTGGGGCCGGGGACAAACCGCAACCGAGGTACGTGCCCTTAGCAGGAACTGAACCTGGGATTCTCTGGTCCGCGTGCCGACGCTCTAACTGCTCCAAACTGGCCAGGGCGATCTTTCTTTCTTACCCCTGCATAGTACTCCATTGTGTATATGTACCACAGCTTTTTTATCCACTCATCTACTGATGGACACTGGGGCTGTTTCCAGGTCTTAGCGGATTGTAAATAGCGCTGCTATGAACATGAGGGTACATGTATTCTTTCTGGTTGGTGTTTCAGGATTCTTAGGATATGTTCCTAGCAGTGGGATCACTGGGTCCAATGGCAGTTCCATTTTTAACTTTTTGAGGAAACACCATAGTGTTTTCCACAGTGGCTGCACCAGTCTGCATTCCCACCAGCAGTGTGCTAGAGTCCCCTTTTCTCCACACCCTCGCCAGCACTTGCTGTGTGAGGATGTGTTGATGGCCCTGTGCCCTTCTTGTTCTTCGAAGTCACATCTCCAGCCATCTCCTCTTTGCCGCCCCTCCCCCTCCACTTTCAAGGACTCTTTTGATTACCTGGGCCCAGCTGGATGGGTACCTTGGGCCTGGGTGGGTGGTTACCTGGGCCCAGCTGGGTGGTTACCTTGGGCCCGGCTGGGTGGTTACCTTGGGCCCGGCTGGGTGGTTACCTTGGGCCCGGGTGGGTGGTTACCTGGACCCAGCTGGGTGGTTACCTTGGGCCCAGCTAGGTGGTTACCTGGGCCCAGGTGGATGGTTACCTGGGCCCGGGTAGGTGGTTACCTTGGGCCCGGGTGGGTGGTTACCTTGGGCCCGGCTGGGTGGTTACCTTGGGCCCGGGTGGGTGGTTACCTGGGCCCGGCTGGGTGGTTACCTGGGCCCAGGTGGGTGGTTACCTGGGCCCGGGTGGGTGGTTACCTGGGCCCGGCTGGGTGGTTACCTGGGCCCGGGTGGGTGGGCCACAGTCATCCCACCTCAGAGTCTGGTGATCAGTGGCCTTATTTCTCTTTGCCGTGTGACCAGACACATTCCTTGGTGTGGGGACGCGTGTGAACACCCCTGGGGCCAGCACTCTGCCCCCCGCGCTAAGCCAGCCGCGAACTCCTGCTCACAGTGTTGGGGAGCAAGGCTTCAAGGGTGAGAGGCCGCGCTCCCGACGCCCGTTAGCGCCCGCGGTCCTCATGGCCGCCCGGGCGGGAGATGACCCCTCTCACCCGTTTCACCCGGGACACGCCAGGCCTGGGGTGATTGCAGGGGGACCTGAAGCCAGGCTCAAGGCTCAGGCTCCCTGCCCGGCACCGCCTCCCGGGGCCCGCTGAGGTGTCAGCTTGGGCAGACGGTGGTCGGCATTACAGCCCCTGCCTCACAGCACAGAAGGACCGGCGTATTTTTACCCACACTGCAGTCAGGTCGGCCGTGCGGGCAGCCCCGCGGGACACCCGTGAGCCTGGACTCGATTCCAGAGGAGGAAGGTCACATGGCGCCTGGGTTCCGCGAGCGACTGTTTCCACGGTGTGTTGAGCACAGTGTGGAAAATGCCTGTGACTGTTCCTCGTGCTCAGGCAGTCAGCAGCGGACACGGGAGCCACGGGGCCACAGAGCCAGGCCACCCCCACCGCCTCGGTCGTCACGAAGGTCCTTGCCCCTCAGGGTCCCCACCTGTGAGTCGGAGTCGGTGAGGGGAGACCCGAGGAAGGCCTGGCCTCGCTGAGATGGCTGTTCACGGGCCCGGCCTTCCCAGCCCGGCTGTGGTCCCTGTGCTGACACAGCCGCACCCCAGCCGGAAACGCGGGGGAGGGGGTCCAGGGACGTGGGGAACAAGGACTGAATGTTTGCGTCTCCCCTCAGTTCTGTGCTGGCGCCCAAGCCCAGTGGGAGGCGGGGCCTTTGCCGGTCAGTGGAGGAGGTCGGGAGGGGCCCCTGTGATGGGATTAGTGCCCTTGTGAGGAGGAGGAACGAGGACAGACCAGGTGAGGACCCGGCGAGCAAATGCTCCCTGGCCGGACGTCCAGCCTCCAGAGCTGTGGGAGATGAGGGTCTGCTGGTCACCCCTTCCCCGAGGGTGGTATCTATGTGGCCCGAGCTGACGGGGCCGGGATGCCACACCATGGAGCTTCTGCATTTTCAAGGTTGGCACGTCCTCTGCTTGTCCAGCGTTCCTGGTCTGGAAGGTCACTGCCCACGGCACCCACGGTTCCAGTTCTGTCTCCACACCAGGAGCTCGCAGGGGTCTATTTGTTTCTTCCTTCAGCGGCACCCACGGAGCACCTGCTGTGAACTGGGCACCGGGCAGCCCACGTGCCCAGCGAGCGGGCCGGCGGGTGCCGTTCTCTCCTGGTGGGGACTCCGGGACAGAGCTGGTCTCACTCTTTGGGCCACCCAGAGTGTCCCCTCCTGAGGCTGAGCCTGCACCCCTGCTCCCCAGAGTGTGGGGTCCCATGTCCCCTCCTGTCTGTGACCCCTGGGGCCGGGTCAGGGCAGCGGGGTGAGTGGTTCCCTGGAGAGTCTGCTCTTGGGATCTGAGCAGAGAACTGAGCCCAAGGAGCTGAGCTGTCCACCCTCAGAGGCTGGGGTGGGCGTGGGGAGGCCGGGCCTGACCATCCAACCCTCTCGTGTGGGTTCACTCAGAGCCAGGGGGCTGGACACCCGAAGGTCCCCGCCTCTGCTCCCCAACAATGACGAGGCCCGAATCTGGGGCCGGTTGGCACTCATCACTGGGAGGGGCGGCCGGGGGACGTCCCACACCCTTCACTGGCTTCACAGCGTGGAAGAAGAGCCGGGAAACCCTTTGCCAGTGCTTTCAGGCACCCCTATTTCCACGCTTCGGCCCCATAAATATTCACATTGGTTGGACCCAGTGTTATGTATGAAGATTTATCAAACACTGTATCCGTCTCCGTGAGAACATAGTTTTCAGGTATTGCCGTGTCCTGCAAAATATTCATGACTTCGTAGTTTCAGAAGGGTAGTCCGTCTCCGCTATTGACAGAATGTTATTGGTTTGGGTCCCCAGGGAATCTTGAAAGACCCGTCGGTAATGAAATTAGCTGTTGTATTTGGGGAGAGTGGATAAAGCTGAAACCGGGAGAGAGAGAGAGGGACGCTCTGCAAAGGCCACGGCAACCCGGGTCTCTCCTTTTTATCTCCACTTCGCAATCATCAAAATTAATAGCCAGACATTAAAGTGGCCTGAATTTTTATCGAGTGAAGAGATAGGAGCCGTGAGCTGGCGGATGCTCTGCTCACGGCCGTTTCTACCCCCTCTCTCCACCCCACACACTCCTCAGGGTTGACCACCAAGGTCACAGGTCCACAGGGTCCCAGCAGGTGGCAAACCTCTCGGTCGGGCTGGCTCGGTGACGTGGGGCACGGGAGACAGATGGCTTCTTTGCTCTCCGGGCGGCCTGAAGACCCACCAGCCACAGCGGCGCCCCGTCGGAGTCTGTCTGTCCTGTCTGTCCCCGTCTGAGACCCGAGGAAGGCACCCTGCAGGCCTGTATGGACAGGGCATGCTCCCAGGGGCTCTGTCCGTGGGACCCGCCCACCCCCGTGGAGGCTCCGGTCACCCAGGCCGGGCTGAGGCCGCATGCCCCCCCGGGATGCTGTTGGCCCTCTGACTCCTTCCCCTTTCCTTCCTCTGAACTGTCAGGTTTGCAGTATTTACAACTCTCCCTCGCCCAGGGAGAAAGCAGACGATGGACTCATCTCCTAGGTTCCCATTCTTCTTCATTTCAGCCTAGTAATTTCTTGCCAGATATTTATAGCTTTACAGAAATGGCTGTTATTACTGTTCTTTTAAATCTCACTTTCTGAGTGGTTTTCAGGGTCGTCGTTGGTTTGACTAGACGGACCTGCCTTCCTGGGGACCCCGGCTGACACTGAGACCCCTCCGTGGGCTGCCAGAGGCCGTGTGTCCCCAGGGGTGTCCCGACCCCGAATCCTTGGCTGGGCCGCACCTCGCGGGCTGCCCGGCGCTGCTGGTGGGGCGGAGCCCCCTTTCCCGAGGGCGCCTGCAGGCTGCCTCTTCCCCTCAGATTAGCTTGGGACCCGCAGCCTCTGCGCTGAGTCTCCGCTCGGAGTATTGGCATAAGTTGCCGTGACAGATGGAATTCAGTGACTCGAAGAGAAGCCGGAGCTGGAAAACCACACTTCCTTCCAAGTTGAGAAATCACAGCCGCCCACAGATCCCAGGTATCCTGGAAGGAGTGGGCTGGCCACGTGGGAGATGACTCTTCGGGGGGCAGAGACCCCTTGCAGGGCTCCGGGGAGCTGGCAGCCCTGTCTGCCTCCCCCGTGCTGTGCCCCCGGCACTGCCAGCCAAGTCCCTGGGTGGGGCCGCTGGCCGGGGAGGGCAGCCTGGCCTTCCTACACTCAGCTCCTTGCTTCTCTGGGTGAGAATGCAGAGTCCCCACAAAACCCTGGCTAACGTGGCCTCACTGCTTTGTGGTTTCTTTCTCGTGGAACATGCGGTCCAGACGGCTGCGAGACGTTCTCAAGGGCCTCATCCCGTTGGAATTCCAGCTCCTCCCTCCCAACTGTGGGGCACTCAGCCTCATGGTCACAGGATGGCTGCTGCAGCCCCAGCTCTGAGCCTTAGTCCCAGGCAGGAGGAACGGGGAAGGACTGCAGATAAAAGGCAAAAACCAACCAACCAACAGCTATGGGAGCCCATGTGTTCCTTCGCACGTGGCCTCGTCTCTGCCGGCATGTCACACGGCCTCCTCGTCCGTGTCCACTCTCTCCTACCCGCTCTCTCTCTTTTAATATGTTTTTATAGATTTTTTAGAGGGAGAGGGAGAGAAATAGAAACGTTGATGTCAGAGAGAAACATCGATTGGCTGCCTCCTGCACGCCCCCTACTGGGGATCGAGCCTGCAACCTGGGCATGTGCCCCGACCGGGAATTGAACCCGGACCTCTCAGTCTGTGGGACGACGCTCAGTCCACTGAGCCACACCGGCCAGGCTCCTACCCTCTTTTAAGGACACTGTGATGGCATCAGGCCCTCCCGGGTAACTTGGGGCACTCTCCCCGTCTCAGGGTGCTTAACTTAATCCTATCTGCAAAGTCTCTTTCACCTTTTAAGGCGACGTGTCCACAGGTTCCAGGGACGAGAACCCGGCGCCTGGGAGCCGGACTCGCCCTGCCACACCTATCCTGGCCGACCAACAGGTGTGGGTGCCACCTGTCTGTTAAGGGAATGCTGTGCTTTCCAAAACATGACTGAGTCGCTGATGTTAGGGTGTGAATTGGTGCAGCCGTCTTCTCTTGAAAGTCTGGAAGAGCCGGCGTCTTTGGCCCCGTGGCCCCCGGGGAGGCTCATGAGCCACAGTCCCCAGCACCCCCTGCTGCCCCCCACGTGTGCCGGTGACTGTGTCGGTTTGCCGTGGGCTCCCGTGTCGTTTTTCTCGGGGCACGTCCGGACGGAGTGCCTGGGAAATGGGTCCAGACCACTCATCACAGCTGAGTGCAGCCCTGACCCGGCTCCGGGTGAACGGCTCTCGCACCCTCTCTGTGCTTCCCAGTCACTCCCGTCGTCAGGAGAGAGCTCCCTGGGGTCGGGAACTCCAAATGATTGTCCCGGGAACGCAGAACGGCTGAGGGCGGCAGGTGGCCGTCACAGAAGTGCCGGGTCTCGTCCAGTTACAACAACGATGATGAATTTGGACAGGGAGACCCCGCGTTCCGCCTGATCCTCGAACAGAAGCTGCTTTGCTCTCCGAAGTCACTCCCTGCCTCTGAAGCTACCCGCATCCCACCGCAGGTGCGCCCCGGGCTCTGAGCAGGAGCACCCAGCAGGGATGTTCTGGAAGAAGTGGGGACCCCGATGGGCATGCGGGACTTTGGGTTTGGAGAGGGCCCTGGAGATGTGCCCCGAGCCTTTCTTTCTGCCCTGATCTTGGCAACCGGCTTCCCACACACAGCGTGGGACCCTCTGCTGCCTCCTCCACCGGGCTCCCAGTGACCCGGACCTTTGGAGAACCACCTACCTGCCCACCAGGGGGAGCCAGTGTGTCCAGGCCCTGCGCTTCCTTGGCCAGCTCAGCTCCTGCCCCCCTGGGCTGGGATGGTGCGCACCTGAGCGGGTCACCCACCTGGGCCCAGAGAGAAGGTTCCGAGTCATCAATGTCCACTGGCCGTCTTGCCCCCAGGGAGCCCTCCTCCTCTCCCACCTGGAAACCTGGGAGGCGCGTCGGACAAGCCCTTTAAGTGGGAGCAAAAAGCAAGTGTGGTCCCTCTGTCTTTAGACTTGAGCCCCGACCTCTCTCCAAGGATGAAGCCATGTCCAGCGTGGGGAGCAGCACTCGGGCCCCGACGGCACGCACGGTCGCCACGGGGGTCTCGCTGAGCCGAGGAGGCCTCCTGGCACCAGCCGCAGCTCATCTTTCTGAGAGAGGCCCCTCCTGGTGTGAACACGGGTCCCCAGAGGCCCCCAAACCAGGACTTGTATTCAGTCTGGATGCTGGGACATGGCCAGACGGCTCCCCGACCGCGTGGTCGGTCCTCACGCCACCATGCAACGCCGTCCTGCCTCTAACCCCGACCGGGGGGCCTGGGCTGGCGATGGGGCGGCAGAGAGGGGACCCCTCTACCTGCCTGGGCAGCGTGAGGTGCACAGGGTCGCCCGTCCCTCACAAAGCCAGGTGTACCCAACGTTTCACTGGGGAGCAGTCCTTCCTCACACGGTGGCCGCAGCAGTAGGTAGTTAATGTCGAAACGGGAAGTTGGTGACTTTTGTTGTCCCCTCTAAATTCTTCTTTGAGATGTTATGCCGTTAAGGGCTGGGCTAGGCCCACGGCGAGCCTCCGTGGTCCCGTCTGCGCGATGGGTCGAGGCACCGAGGGGCGTCGGTGTGATGTCCAACCCAGGCACAGTCACCGTGGTAACCGGCAGCTGTCAGGACCAGCTGTGACCGCCAGGGTGCAGAAGGATGGTGGAGGATACTGGCTTTCGCGTGCTGGTTGGAAAAGTTGTCACAGATGTTTCAAAGGCTGAGCTAATCTATGCAAATTCCCCATTGTTCTGAAAATCACGTCTTATTCAAGGGTGAAATGAGGGGGATTTCAAACAGGGAAACAACCCCAGTGCCTCCGGATCCCGTGCCCTCTCGGAGGACACCCTCGGTACACTCCTGTGCGAGGGACAGTCCCCGCCAGCACACTCAGTCTCAGAATCTGTGGGCGCCGGTCACGTCCGAGCTGGCGGAGTGAGCCGCTGGCCTGGGTGCTTGGCTCCCGGGGTCCCACTAACAAAGCACCAGAAACCTACGGCAGAAACAAGGGACGTTCATTCCCTCTGGGTCTGAGGGCCAGATGTCTGAGACCCAGGTGTCTCAGGGCCCGGCTCCCTCCGGAGGCTCCAGGGCAGGGTCCTTCCTGTCACTTCCGGTGGCCCCAGGCATCCCTGGACTTGTGGCCACATCCCTCCCATCTCTGCCTCCGTGGCCACGTGGCTTCTCCTCCGGGTCTGGGTCTCCAATTCTCCTTCCTTATAAAGACCCCTGTCGCCCTGGCCGGTGTGGCTCAGCGGTGAGAGCGTCGGCCCGTGGACCAGAGAGTCCCGGGTTCGGTTCCCGCTAAGGGCACGTACCTCGGTTGCGGTTTGTCCCGGGTCCCGGTTGGGGTCACGCGGGTGGGTGGCAACCACTCAATGTGTGTCTCTCACATCGCTGTTTCTCTCTCTCTCTTCCTCCCTCTCTCCCTCCCGCTCTATCTGAAGATAAATGCAAAAGTGTCCTTGGGTGAGGATAAAAAAAAAAAAAGACCCCTGTCCCTGGGTTGGGACCCACCCCGATTCAGGATGACCTCGGAGCCTGCTCATGTACGTTTATATATATAATTAACTGGAAAAAATCTACAGACGTGGAACTTCTCACCCGCGGGGCTTGCTGATGTCTCCTGTAACCTGGAAGGGAGTCAGTAGACAGTAGAAGTCGATACTTCCAGAAATAGAGCTGCGTGTACCTTTCCAGGTCACAGAGGTGACCCAGAACAACTAAAAATAATAGCAGAGCGCGGATGAGCCCGGGGAGGGCAGGGGGAGGGAGGGCGGTGGTGAGACAGACGGACCCTCGCGTCCTTCGCCGGGCGAGAGGCTGGGAGCCGTCTCTGCTGACAGAGCAGTTCCAGACCCATAAAAAGACTGTGCGGACCCAGCACAAAAAGAGGGACTCAAACCAGAAAAACAATGTCCCCTGGGGGTGGGGCTCGCGGAGGACGGAGCGTGGGAAATCTTAACTCTGCAGCTTTCTGGGCTGTGTCAACGTGGGGGGTCGGGGCCCACCCTGGGCGGGCAGGTGACAAAACTGTCCCTGCATGGAACATTCCAGCACCCCGGGCAGGCCCTCTCGGGAGGCTGTTCACCTGGAAGACCGAGGGCTCCTTTCCAGCCAGGGCCACGGCCCGAGGTCACCCAGCCCGGTCAGCTTCGTGGTTGTCGAGCTGCGGACAGAGCCGCACAGGACGGAGGCCCCTCGGTCAACAGGACCTTCTGAGACCCCCCCCCCCCCAGCCTGTCGTAGGCGCCAGTTCTTTCCTCCTTTGTGCCCCAAGCGCCTGCCTGTGTGTGGAGGAGAAGAGACGGGCACGGGCCCTGAGGGGCAGAGCCGGGCACGGGCACTGAGGGGCAGAGATGGGCACCGGGCACTGAGGGGCAGAGCCGGGCACGGGCCCTGAGGGGCAGAGCCGGGCACCGGGCCCCATCTGTTTGCCACCTGCCTTGCATTTTTAGTGTTTATATTTACTTCATTAAAAAAATTTTTTTTTCTTTATTGATTTTAGAGACAGAGGAAGGGAGAGGGAGAGAGAGATAGAAACATCGATGAGAGAGAACATCGATGGGCCACCTCCTGCGTGCCCCCCACTGGGGATCGGGCCCACAACCCGGGCATGTGTTCCGACCGGGAATCGAACCACCGACCTCATGGTGCAGGGTCGATGCTCAACCACTAAGCCACACTGGCCGGGCCTATTTATATCATATTTTGAAAATCAATCGACTTTACTCTTGAGAGCAGTTTTAGGTTTATGGAGAAGTTAAGTGGGCGGCGCCGAGCGGTCCCCGATAGCCCCTCCCACGCTCACGGGACCCCGAGTGTCCAGACACCTACCCCCCAGGTGGACTTCAGGGCTCACTTCGCGTTGTTCCTTCGGTGGGTCTGAACAAACGTGTAATGACACGTGTCCACAACTGCAGTCTCACTGCCCTGAAAGTCCTCTGCTCCGCCTGGTCATCCCTGCGCCCACGACCGCGAATCCTTTCACCGTCTCCGTGGTTTTGCCGTTCGCCTCCTCCGCCGAGTCTGCTCCGGGTGCTGCTGGGGTGAGGCAGCACCGAGTCTGCACCTGGGGGAGGGGCGGGGCTGGGTGGGAAGGACCTCAGGCCCTGGGACCTGCCTGACCCTCTCTTCTCCCCGCAGGCCTTGCCAAGCCCATGGGTCTGGTGGAGGGCCCAGGGGGCCTGGGCCAAGGTGGCGTGGCGGCCACACTGCGGGACGACGGCCAGGAGACGGCCGGCACCTACGAGGACTACGGCTACAATGCCCAGCTCAGCGACCGCATCTCCCTGGACAGGACCATCCCTGACTACAGGCCCAAAAAGTGAGCAGTGACCCTGCCGGGGACCCGCCCCTCCCTGCTCACCGTGGGCTCCTCCCACGTCCGGATCGGCCCTCCCTGGTTCCTGGGCTCTGGCTGGGGCGGGCGTCCTCTTCCGGGCCCAGCTGCAGGACGGGTGGCCGGGTCCCTGTGGACACAGACGGCTGAGAAAGTCATTACTCGCTCAGGCCGTGGCCGTGAACACAGGTGTGGCCCGTGTACAAGCTCAGCGCCAGCTGTGCCCGGCAGGTTTGCCCCCTGGGTTTGGCCACGAGATGGCGGTGGTGGGCGGAAACTGTTTAAAATGAGCATCGCTGTCGCCGTGGCCGGTTTGGCTCCGAGGTTAGAGCGTCGGCCCTCGAACTGAAGGGTCTCCGGTTTGATTCCCGGTCAAGGGCCCATACCTGGGTTGCAGATTCAATCCCCGGCCCCAGTTGGGGTCGTGTGGGAGGCAAGCAATTGATGTGTGTCTCTCACATCGATGTTTCTCTCTCTCTCTCTCCATCCCTTCCACTCTCTCTAAAAATCAGTGGAAAAATATCCTTGGGTGAGGATTAATAAATAAGTAAAATGTCTAAAGGCATTTGGGGGCCTGTAAACCGAGACCCCACCCACCCCAAAGCCACAGGAGTTGGTGAATCGGAAAGTCGGGTCCCTCCGTGGCCTGGTGGCCTCGCAGGGTGCCAGCCCTTTCACTCTATTTGAAAGCTCACCAGGTACCTCAGTGATCACGAGGTCGAGCAAACGCCGATTGCTGGGGCGCCATCACCTGGACGAGGTGCAGCCGAGCTGGGCGTGGGCCGGCTGCTTCCCGGGGCTGGTCTGTGGGACTCAGCTGGCCACGGGAGCCCTGAGTGGGGAGGTGGCTTGAGCAGGTGTCCAGGGCTGGGCAGCCATTGGCCAAGGTTGCTGCTGGGTCGGTGACGGGCGTGAGCCCTTCCGTGGGCTGATGCTGGGCCTGGGGTGTCCCATCAGGATGGGGCTCACTCACCCGTCCCGGGACTGACGTCAGGTGCCACCACTCCCCCTGGACAGTCAGAGCTGTCGTTTGCCTCCCTGAGACCCGGTTTTCTCTCTCTGGGCAACGGGGTTTACAGTCGCGCAGGTGTCCTGTCCTCACAGGGGACACCCCGTCCTGCCAGCCCCTAAGGGGTGCGCAGGGAGGGCAGGGGCCTCGGGGGAACCTGGTCTCCGGGGGGATGGTCGCCCCCCGGCTCTGTCCCCTGGAATGGTGCAGTGGCTCCTCCCGCCGCAGGGTCGGAGGCTGGCGGGCGCCACAGGGACCAGGCGGGCTCCGTCTCAGAAAGACGGTTTCTGTCGGAGCTGCGAGGCCTGCGAGCCCACCGGGACCCTGCCTTGGACCCCGCAGTCGCTCTGGTCAGCAGGAAGGCTGGGCACTGGAGTGGCCCCTCACTTAGGGCTCCCCTCTCACGTCAGTGCCCTGGGAGGGCAGGCCGGTCACCCAGCAGGCAGATGCCGCCACCAGGAGGGCATCCAGGAGAATGTCCCAGGCAGAACCGTCCCAGGCGACGCCCTTCCGAGAACCATCCCACAGCCGTTCCCAGAAACATGGCTCACGCGTGTCCCGGTCTCTGCGAGCAGCTTCCTGGCTGCGCTAAGCCCAGACCGTGTCCTCGGCAGGAGATGGCGTGCGAACCCTTCCCGAGGCGACGCTTGCTGCTCGCTGGGAGGGCCGCCAGCTCACTGTCCCTCTCCTCCTGCGTTCATCTCTCCGGCGGCACAAAGGGCGTCCCATACGTTTCCATCAGTGTCACTGCCGTGGCCACGGTTCCCATGAGGTCAGCCCGACTCTGCCACGCGCTCCCCCCAGACCTCCGCCGTGGCTGCAGGGCTTCGTGAAGGCGGCCTCTGCCCTGCAGGTCCGTAAATCTCCCCGGGGCCTGGCTGAGGCGGCGGCTCTGGCTCTGGGTGGGATGTGGAGTCGGAGCCGGGGCTGCCCTGTGACACGGAGCCCAGCCACGCGCCAGCGGAAGCCTGATGCGTGTGCATGAACCCGGCCGCGCTGACGGGCAGCACCCGGTGTGCCCCGCGCGGTGCGGGTCCCGTGTGCACCAGCAAGACGAATCGACCAGACTGGGGACTGCAGCGTCCGGTTCCCGTGCCGCTGGCAGGTGACGACCCGGTCAGTGTAGAAGCCCACAGCAGGGGGCCCTGCGCCCACACAGCACCGCCAGGTCCGCCAGGGGGCTTCCAGCTCCAGCAGCGTCCTAGCCGGAGGGAGGGTGGGGGACTCGCGATGTCGCCTCGAGGAGGACGGGTGCACGCCCGGTGACGTCCTCATACCATGGACTCTGCACCATCCTGAAGACGACACAGTCCAGTGGCAACCAGGAGCTCGATGCTCTGTGGAAATGCAGGATGAGAGGGACCCCGGCAGAGGCCTCGTCCAGGTCCAGCCCCGCACACGCGGCCTGGGATGGGGGCACGAACATGTAGGGAAATCGCGGCATGACTGACACACAATGTCGGGTCGGCGGCCGCCTCCACCTTGCACCTCGGAGCCGGTGACCTGGGTCCCAGGCACAGGTTTCTGTGCCTCATTGACCGTCAGCGCTTACCTGGATTTGATAAATGCCCCTTCCTCTCTGCTCAACATTTAACACATTTTTTTAAATGGAGAAGGAGATTATAAGGGAAAGAAATTGTTTTTATGCAAATTCGTGCTGGGCCAAAATGAGCCACCGATGTCACAGTATACCAACGCCAGCGACAGTCTGTGAGCTGCGGGTGTTCATCGCGGGTGTGATTTATGAAGCGGAGGGGACGGGGTAAACGAGCCGGAGCATTGCCCGCGGGAAGCGCCCCGCTCTCCTGCCGTGTGCACCCTCAGGTCCGTCCCGCCAGGACAGCCCCGCCTACCGGTCTTCGTCCCCCAGTCCTCCCTGCCTGGTTCTCCTCATCCTTTGGGTTTTGTTTGGGCTGGATTGGGACTCCCCCAAATTCACATGTTGAACCCCCAATCCCCAGACCTCAGGATGGGACTGTATTGGAGATGGGCCTCTAAGGAGACATGGGATCACTGGGGTCACTAGGAGGAGCCCTGACGCGTATGAGCGGTGTCCTTCTGAGAGGAGATCAGGACAGAGACACACACAAGGACGACCCTGTGGGGACACGGAGCAGACGGCGTCTACGTGCCAAAGAGGGAGCCTCAGGGGGAGCCAGCCCTGCCCACACCGGGACCTGGACATCCAGCCTCCAGGCCTGTTGCTGTCTGGTGTCTGCGTCACCTGGTCTGTGGCATTTGTTATGGCCACCCTAGCAGGTCCCAAATCACGGTCAGCTCCTCGTGGCTTCTCCCCAGCTGCCTCATCTAAGGACGCCCGAGGCACTCTGTCCCCATCACCGCCTTGGATCTGCCACAGCCCCTCACACGCTCTGAAATCGCATTGCTCGCTGACTTGCTTCTACTCTGCGCCCCCACAGGTGGAGGTGTGAGATGCCCCATCTGTCCTGTACAGCGTGGCCCTGCAGCCCTGGGAACAGTGTCCCATGCATAGAAGGTCCTCACAAAATAGCCACTGAGTGCTGGTGACTTCTTGACGCAGGGAGAAAGAATGGGTCCCGAGAGGTCTCCTGGCCTCCTATCTGATCATGGAGGGAGAGAAAAGGGGCGGGAGCCCCGGGGCCCCCAGAGTTGACCTGCCTTCTCCACACGGGACAGCGCGTGGCGGGTCTCTGCTGTGACGGGGACAGTGCACGTGGAGACCGTGGGGAGGTGCTCGAGAGGGCGGCAGCGGTCAGGGCCCGTGAGTGTGTCCATTGCTTGTTCTCTCGTCCACTCAGCATATGTTTCTTGATGCTAACCTGAAAGTAAAAGGTCAGAGTGAGAGGCCGCACGCGTCTGAGATCAATAAGAGCGGCTTGGGAAGCAGCGATTCGGGCAGAAGCCCGATAGTGTTGCGATGAGGAGACAGAGGTGATGAGCTTTGATGAGAAAGGGACGGGACAATGACGTCCACAGCAGGAAGGCATTGCTCTGGGTGCAGATAAGGTAACATAGTGACGCTGATTCTAAACAATGTTTTTAGTTTCCAGTCTGGAAGGATGGGTCTGTAGTTACAATGTCTGCTTTCTTGTATCTTTGCAAACAGCTCTTTGGGACACAATGTTGCTCTAGGCCCCGTGCAAAGGTTACTTTGTCCTGTTTTAACATCTGAAGGTTTGAGGCTTAAGACTTAAGATGTGCCAGGCCGCTCCTCTGGGACGGCAGCTCCGGGTGCATTTATGTTATTTTCTATGTTGTGACCCCACTGTGCACAGGCAGAGCTCTGGGTCCTGGGGCATGGCGGTGAGAGGGCAGGCCCTTGGGGCTTGCGTTCTGGGGGGACAGAGAACCCGTGTGAGGACCTGTGAGGATGGAGAGCTCAGTGAGAGGAGGCACAGGACACTCAGGTGGCTTGATGCCATCTGGCAGGGGCCGTGAGGATGGCACAGCCTCACCCTTACAGGCCCCTCCCACACCTCTGTCCTGAGATGTATTTTCTTCCTCAAGGGTTTTATTTTTGTTTTACACATTTTGCAAGTTCATGAAAGTTGTGCATTGCAACTTTTTCCTCGACGGAAAAATATAGTGAAGACTTCTTGTCAGAAAGCGTCTTTCTGAGTGATGAGATCTCGGGGCTGGGCGTCTGCGCCCATGTCAGTGGGACGCTGACTGCAGCCATTGTCAGTCTTTCAAGGTCACACTGGGCACCTGACTTCAGCTGGGGAGCTTCCTCTCTCTCACCCAGTCCTTAGCTTTGGCCGAGGCCATTTGTCCTTGTGGTTCCTACCAGCAAGGCTTTCCCTTGTGATGCCGGTCTGCTCCAGTGGCCTCCTGGAGAGTCGCAGTCGGCATCCCCACAGCCCACCCTTCCGAGACACGCCTGCTGTGTGTGGGCCACAGACAGAGCTGATGTGGGCTCCAGGCCGGGTCCCCCCGTCCCCTCCACTGGACCCTGGGGTGATCACCGTGATGTGTCACCTCTTCTGTGCCTCCCAAGGGCACTGGGGGAAAGTCTCAGTGTGGTACCCATGGGACTCGAATGCCTTTCAGTGGGGAGACAGTGGGCTCGGGCTCAGAGCACGATGTCCATGGTTCTGAGGCCCATGTGATCGCACCCTCTCACTGGGATTGGCTGTTTCCCGTTTATGGTATTGCCATCCCTCTGTCATTGGGAGTGGGTTTTGGAACTGGCCCGAGCTGGCCTCATGCAGGGACACCAGGCTCCCACCTCCCGTCCCGTCCAGCCCCGACACAGCCCACCACGCGGTGCCTCCCACAGGTGCCGGCAGATGACCTACGCGGATGACCTGCCCCAGATCTCCGTGGTGTTCATCTTCGTCAACGAGGCTCTCTCCGTCATCCTGCGCTCTGTCCACAGCGTGGTCAACCACACGCCCTCCCAGGTCCTCAAGGAGGTCATCCTGGTGGACGACAACAGTGATAATGGTGAGTGGGGCCAGCCCGGCACTCCCAGAAGGGGAAGCGTGCCGGCAGTCCGGAGGCAGAGTCTGAGGTCAGGGTGTGGACAGGGCAAACGTCACCACCGTCCAGAACTTCCCATCTCCCCAGCCTAAAGCTCTGTCCCCATTAGACACTGACCCCCATGCCCCCAGCCCCTGGCACCCACCGCCTGCCTTCCGCCTGTGGCCCTGACCCCTCGAGGTCCCTCCTGTAAGTGGGCTCCTGCAATGGCTGTCCTTTTGCGTCTGGCTCGTGTCCCCGAGCACAGCCCCTCCAGGTGCAGCTGCACTGTAGCAGGTGCCAGCCTGTCCTTGAGGCTGAGCGGTGTTCTGCGTGTGGAAGGACCACATTCTTGGACACCGCTTCCTTTACGGCCGAGTAATTCAGCCCCGTTTTCTCCTGTCTTCACAAAGATCGCCCTGCATTGGGCTTGCTGGTCTCTTGTTCTGTGTCTCCCACGGACGCCAGCCTCACGGGGGCGGGTCTGTCTCTGTGCGGTCTCCCCAGCACCCTGGATCACGTCCAGTCGCACTGGGTCCCCGCACGTGTTTGTGGAATGTGGATCGGGGCATGCAGCACCCCAACCTGTCCACATCGACGTCGGGTCTCATGACCTCGGCCCCTCCCAGGATCTCGGGGTGCCGAGACGTCTCTGTGTCTCCCCCGCAGTGGAGCTCAAATTCAACCTGGACCAGTACGTCAACAAGAGGTACCCGGGTCTGGTGAAGATCGTCCGAAACAGCAGGCGCGAGGGCTTGATCCGGGCCCGGCTGCAGGGCTGGAAGGTGGCCACGGCCCCTGTCGTTGGCTTCTTCGACGCCCACGTGGAGTTCAGCACCGGCTGGTAAGGGCAGGCGCCGGCAGACAGCGCCTGGTCCAGACGGGGCGCACAGCGCTCGATGGGCTGGCGAGGGGCCTCTGGGTCTGGCCTCATGGCTTCTCCGTGTTCAGCTCCTTGAGCCCGGAAACCATGTATGAGGGGCCAGACCTCAGGTACATCCCTGTGAGGACTGAGCTGTACGCCCACCTTCACCCCAAAGAAGTGGGATTATCCAGCAGGTGGCAGTAAACAGACCGGGGAAACACGCCCCGGGCTGGGGCAGCTGCTGGGTCGACACTCGGTCTCTAGGGTCCCGGTCAGTCCCTGAGGCCTGACCGCCGGGTGCGAGCTGGAAGCAGTGCCGTCTTTACGGGGCTGGTGGGTCAGGCTCACACGATCTCTCGCCCAACCACACGGGGCTTCTGAGGAGAAACCTGGGCGGGGCAGGGATGCCTTCGGGGTCGGGGTGTACGGGGTCTACAGACCCCACCGGCAGGAAGGTGGGGCTCCCGGCCCGGGACGCTCTGCTCTCCTGGGCGCCTCAGCCACCCCAGGACCACAAGTTTGTTCGACGGGCTGGTTCTGTCCCAGCCTGGCTGAGGTGGAGTCCCCCTCCCGGCCCCCATTGCTTCTCCTCTGCCGCCCGCTGTCCTTAACGTCGCACTAGTGTGTCCACCCCCCGCTGGCGGGCGCCCCTGTGGGCGGGGTGGACGGCACACCGCACAGCCGTACCTGCTCACCTTCTGGCCCCTCAGACACAGCCTACGCTCCCTGAGGCGTGGGTTATTTTTATTTTTTGGTTCACACGTATTTTAACTTGTCAGAACAGACTGTGGCACATGGTCGGCCCTCGGTTGGTGTGAATGAATGCACCTGCCAGGCGCAGGGCAGGAGGGCAGGCAGTGGGGTCGGAGGGAGGGAGGGGCCCGGGGACCCCTTGGCTGAGCCCCAGGAGCTCCGGGCTAGGCCCGCCCTTCGGAGGTGTCACAGATGCGGCCCCCTGGCTTGTATGACCTATGTCCATCGGCCGTGAGTGTGCGCTGTCCCGGGCAGGCAGGACAGGCTTGTGGGTCTGCAGCAGGGAGGCCCTGGGACCGCAGTCTGAAGGGGGTGCCGAGCCCGCCGTCAGACCCTGTGCGCCGCCTGGCTCTGGGCTCCCTGCTGGGGTGACGCAGGCCCTTTCTGAGGTGTGTCCCCGCAGGGCCGAGCCCGCCCTCACGCGGATCCGGGAGGACCGCCGGCGCATCGTGCTGCCCGCCATCGACAACATCAAGTTCGACACGTTCGAGGTGCAGCAGTACGCCAGCGCGGCCCACGGCTACAACTGGGGGCTCTGGTGCATGTACATCGTCCCGCCCCAGGACTGGCTGGACCGCGGCGACGAGGCCGCGCCCATCAGGTGAGCTGCCCGGGCCCGGGCGGGGCTGGGGGCGCGGACGCAGCCCTGGTGCAGTGGGATGTGGTGAGGAGGACCTGGGAGCCGGCTCTGACTTGTGACCTGAGTGTGGACAGGTCAGGTGGGGAGAGGAGGACAGAGAGACAGACAGACAGACAAGAGTGCTAACGCCCAAAGAGAAAGCCGCCACAGCACGCCGCCCCGCGGTGACAGCTTCATGCAAACGCCTTTGGAATGGTTTCCGCGGTGGGCGATCTCGTGCGTGGACCGTACAAGTGGCCCAGGTCCGTGCATCGGTGTCCGCCCGCCCGTCTCGGCCGCTACGAGGCAGGAGTCCAGCGAGGGCCTCGGCCGCGAATGTGCCAGACCGGCCCGGATGTGAGGGAGCCCCCAGAATGGCAGGACGCCCCTCTCGGACCCTGACACCCTCAGCTGCTGTCTCTGTCTCCGAGAAGAACTTCTCTTGCAAATAAATTCTGTGCCAGCTGCTGGCTCCTGGCTCCCGATGAGCTGGTTTTAAGTTCATTTTGGAACTCAGAGCAACAATAAAAACATTACCGGCAATAATGGATTTGTCAGGGAATCTGGTAGCTACCCAGGTACGTGCCCTTGGCCGGACTTGAACCCGAGACTCATTGGTCCACGGGCTGAGGCTCTAACCACTGAACAAACCGGCCAGGGCAGGATGGTCACTCTTTTAATGTCTGTTTTCTTGGAAAACTGACGAGCATGTGCCCCTGACCTCCCAGCCCCTGGGAGTAGCAATGCTTCTTTTAACTTGTGATTGGGGCCAATTTCTCTCTTGATTTCATTGGAGAGGAATTTCATGTCCCCGGAGCGGCAGGCGGCAGGAACGAGGAGGGAGCCGTCTCCGTCTCCATCTCCGGGCTGTGATGGGGGGGGCCTTTGGGGACCTCGGGGACAACAAGCCTCTGTTAACCCTCTTAGGGCTCGGAAGAAACTCAGCCCTCAGTCTACAGAGGAATTCTCTTTGTTTTGAAACAAAATCTTCCATCCAAAGCTTGGAAGGTCCTGTTCGCCCACAAAATACAGACTGTGCTTATTTCTTGATATTTTTCCTTCTCTTTTCTCTCTTTCATCTCTGGCCTGGGCTGTGGTCGCCCCCGACGGCCCCTGGACCCGCTCACACTCTCTGCTTCCCACAGGACCCCTGCCATGATTGGCTGCTCCTTCGTGGTGGACCGGGAGTATTTCGGGGACATTGGCCTCCTGGACCCGGGCATGGAGGTGTACGGTGGCGAAAACATCGAGCTGGGCATGAGGGTGAGTGACCCCTGGAGAACGAGTGTGGGCCAGCCTGGGGGACGTGAGGCCCCGAACTGAGAGTCAGCGTAGGAACTCGATGGCACGGGGACCTCGGAGCGCCACATCTGTTGAATATAACAAAAGATTCTTTGTTTGTTTTTTCAATTTTTTTTCCTTTATTGATTTTAGAGAGAGAGGAAGGGAGAGGGAGAGAGAGACAGAAACATTGATGAGAGAGAACATCGATGGGCCGCCTCCTGCATGCCCCCCACTGGGGATCGGGGCCACAACCTGGGCATGTGCCCTGACCAGGAATCGAACCAGCGACCTCCTGGTGCATGGGTCGACGCGCAACCACTGAGCCACACCGGCCAGACACAAAAGGTTGTGTTTTTATGTTTATTTTACTCTCCTGAGACGTTCATTTTGCTGCGTTACACTGAAGCGTGGGCTGCGGGGATGGCTGGGGTTCTAGAAGCTCGTCCCTTTGGCCCTGGGCGTTTGAGCGTCTGCGGTGAGGAGACCTGTCCCTGAACTGTTTGTGTGTTTGTCTGTCTGGATGTGGGAGTCTGGGGTGCAGTTGGGGGTTATGGGCACCCGAGTCCCCCTGGGCGGGGAGGTTGGGGCAGCTCGGTGCAGGGCCCACAGGATGGCACCGCACCGGCTCTGGGCACCCCCGAGGGAGGCAGAGCGCCCCCTCCCTGGGGCCCTAAACTGAGGTCCGACTGCAGCCCCAGCGGGAACGCCCTTCATGGCTTGGTTTTGATTTCTGTCTGTGGGCCTTTACTCCCAGAAAAGAATATTTAAGGCGAGGTTGTAAAATGTACACATAGCGGACTGAAGTGGCATATTTCAAAGCCTGTTCGCTGTGAGCGTCTTTATGGTTATAAATGTATCAGAGTGACGCTCACCTCCCCAATTCCTTTGGTCGATGTTTGACGGACTGAGTGGCACCGGTTAGTTAATTAATTAAGGCCACTAAACAGCCCGTCCCATTTCCGCCTGAAGTCAGGTTCCCCTGAACCTTTGTGAACGACGCTCATCCATGGAAGTATTTTCTTTTCTCTTGAAGCATTTTCATTGCCTGCTGTCATAGCAGAAATTCCCCCAAGCGCATAAAACATTCTCGTGTCTCTGATAAATTAAACGTATGTGAACCTCAGGTCCTTGGAAGCACTTCAGGGTTGTTTGCAACTGTATTCAGTTCTCTGACATGGTCCAGGTTTAAATCACAAATTTAGAATCAACCCTCAAGTGTTCTTGTTAGAAGTGGAGACAGGAGGTGAATCTGGAAAATTCTTCCAAATGCTGACTTTCCTCTGTCCGGCGTGGGCCCAGAACCCACTCTGCAAAGTGGAGACCAAGGCCAGGGACTGCCCCATGGTCACAGCACCTGGTCTTTTGCAAGACCCCCCACCCCAGACCCTGGGAGGAGCCTGCTGACTGAGGTGATGCAGGTGTGGGTGTAGGTGCAGGTGTGGGTGCAGGTGTAGGTGTGGGTGCAGATACAGGTGTGTGGGTGCAGGTACAGGTGTAGGTGTGTGGGTGTAGGTGCAGGTGCAGGTGTGTGGGTGCAGGTACAGGTGTGTGGGTGCAGGTGCAGGTCTGTGGGTGCAGGTGCAGGTGTGTGGGTGTAGGTGCAGGTGTAGGTGTGTGGGTGTAGGTGTGTGGGTGTAGGTGCAGGTGCAGGTGTGTGGGTGTAGGTGCAGGTGTAGGTGTGTGGGTGTAGGTGTGTGGGTGTAGGTGCAGGTGCAGGTGTGTGGGTGCAGGTACAGGTGTGTGGGTGCAGGTGCAGGTGCAGGTCTGTGGGTGCAGGTGCAGGTGTGTGGGTGTAGGTGCAGGTGTAAGGGCAGGTGCAGGTATGGATTAAGTTTGGGAATGGGTGCAGATGTGGATATAAATCAGTAAAGCTGGCATCAGTTCACAGCCCCCGGGGGAGCCTGGCATTGGTTCATATTCAAAAGGCCCGTCTGACCTTGAATTGCAGCCCAGGGGACCGGCCAGCCCTATCCTGAGGGGCAGTGGGCGGAGACTGGCTGTAGGCACCTCAGGGCAGGTGCTCCCAGGGAGCTTGGAATCCGAGTCCATGCATTTCCCCAGCCCCAGGGCCACCCCACTGCCTCTCTGATGCCTCTGATTGACGCCTCTGATTGATGGCCCCGCCTCCACCCCACGTGGTGTCCGCAGGGTGCAGCCCGGCCTCCCCTCCCTTCCGAGGGCCTTTCCGGGGTCCTGCACCCGTGCACAGGGGCCGTGAGGCCACACAGCCCTTCTGGCCCGTCGCTAACACAGGCGCCACACAGCCCTTCTGATCGACGCAACCCAATTAGAGGAGTAATTCTGTGGTCTCGGGGCCAATGCCATTTCTCTGGTTACAGAAATGCCAACTGCTCGCCTCCTAATGAGGAGAGTCCTAGAGCCAATTAGGGGGAAATGAATCCATCCCGTCGTCAGGCTAGTAAAGGTCAAGACGAACCGAGCGATGAGCGTCCTGGTTAGAAAGTCGACCGTGGCACAGAAGCAGGAAACCCTTTGCTTCTCCGATTCAAAACTCGCAGGCTCGCTGCTTCCCCTGGGTGGCAGGAAAACCTCCCCATCTCGGAGGGCAGTGCGCCCTTCCCCGGCCTCTGAGGGGCCTCGTTAGAACATCCGAGGGCGGGGCTCCCCCCTCCCCAGGGGCTTCACACAGAGGGAGCTCGGGAGGAGTGCCCTCGCGGCCCCAAGGTCCCCACTTGGGGGTCCCCACTCGGGGAGAGGGGTCCTGCTGTCAGACATCAGAGGGCACGTGGGTGTCCCCCGGCGGGTCCTAGACCTT
Source organism: Tadarida brasiliensis (assembly GCA_030848825.1). NCBI lineage: Eukaryota > Metazoa > Chordata > Mammalia > Chiroptera > Molossidae > Tadarida > Tadarida brasiliensis. Next base: position 506,642 of record CM061277.1, read on the forward strand.
CTCCGTGCCCAGCAGGGCAGCAGGGAGGGTGGGAGAGGACCGAAGTCCTGCTCTAGTCTGCCTTCAGGAAGGGCTTGTTCTAGTCACCAGTGGTCGGTCTGCCCTATGAGATGAGGACCCCCGGGCAAGGCTGTCCCACTGGGTGAGCCCCTCACCTGCCAGCCTCCTGTCTACCTGAGCAGGTGGCTCGGCCTCCGGACGGAGCAGTCGATGCCACCGGAGGGAGGGACGTGAGGAGAAGCCACGGGGTGCAGCAGGCCCGTCTCGGCAGGTGTGGCAGTGCGGCGGCAGCATGGAGGTGCTGCCCTGCTCCCGCGTGGCACACATCGAGCGCGCCAGGAAGCCCTACAACAACGACATCGACTACTACGCCAAGCGCAACGCGCTCCGGGCAGCCGAGGTGTGGATGGACGGCTTCAAGTCCCACGTGTACATGGCCTGGAACATCCCCATGACCGTAAGCTGGCCGGGCGGGCGGGAGGGGCGTCGACGCCGGGGACGCCGCACCCTGGGGGTGGCCGCGGGAGGCGTCCAAGGGGCCACGCGAGGCGGAGCCTCCTGGACATCCCGGAGAGGACAGTGTCTGGAATGTCTCCTCCACCATGACAGCCCTTTTCTAACAGCCGTTCAGCTCACGAGCAAGCACTCCCCAGGTGAACCCCTCCCTCACGCTGCTGGTCACACCTGTCCGCAGAGCCTGGCAGGTGTGGGCACGGGAGGGGCCCCGGTGAGCGCTCTCCCGGGGGGGACACAGAAGCCTCTCTCAGAGAGTTCGGCATTGAGGCCACAGTGATGCGTAGCAAGCCTGTTACTCCCACACAGCAGAGGGGAAACTGAGGCACGGACAGGTCCAGTCACACAGGACGCACAGCTAATGCGGGCAGAGCCAGAGCACACTGATTATCCTGTAACGGGGCTCTCAGGCCCGCCTGCCCTGGGAAGGGAGGCTTGGGCCCCCATCGCTGCAGAGGCCTGGGTCGTGAGGCCCCCACTGACCCTTCCTGCCTCGTCCCCCCTCTCAGAACCCGGGCGTGGACTTCGGGGACGTGTCCGAGCGGCTGGCCCTGCGCCAGAGGCTGAAGTGCCGCAGCTTCCAGTGGTACCTAGAGAACGTGTACCCCGAGATGAGGACCTACAACGACACCCTCACGTACGGAGAGGTACCGCCTCCACCTGGAAGCCCACCCCGCCTGACCCTCCAGCGCCCGGCCCCCACGTGGCCACACCCCAGCACCCCCCTGTGCCCGGGCATGGGGTCAAGACCATCAGACAGCAACATGCACGGGCTCATCCCCGAGAGCGAGTCACCTGTGTGGGGTGGACGGGTCTCCATGCTCTTGTGGGGGGTACGTCTGTGTCTCCCCCAGCGACAAGACGGTCATCCTGACCCAGGAGCCCACCCGTCTGTCCCCAGCGAGCCCGCTGGCTGCAGCACCCCCCCCCCCCCCCCCCCCCCCCGTCCAGGGCGATCCCTCCACGGTGGGTCCCATCCCTGGGTGTCCGGGTCTCTCTCCTGAGACAGCGGCTACGGAGCCCCCTGCCCGGCGGGGACGGGGGGAGGGGGGTGGAGCCTGAGGCCACGCCTGGGCCGTGGCACCCTCCGCCACGGCCTCCTCCTTTGGTTTCTGGTCGTAGGTGAGAAACAGCAAAGCCAGCGGCTACTGCTTGGACCAGGGGGCGGAGGACGATGACCGAGCCATCCTCTACCCCTGCCACGGGATGTCGTCCCAGGTGGGAGCGCTAGCCCAGCCGCGGGAGGCGGGCACGGGTGGGTGCGGGTGCTGGGCGTCCAGGTGCAGCCCCGGCTGTGAGGCCGGCACCTCGGGGACACCCCTCTCCCGCCTCGCCAGCTGGTGCGGTACAGCGCCGAGGGCCTGCTGCAGCTGGGGCCCCTGGGCTCCACGGCCTTCCTGCCCGACTCCAAGTGCCTGGTGGACGAGGGCGGGGCCCGCACGCCCGCCCTGAAGAGGTGTGAGGATGTGGCCCGGCCAGCACAGCGGCTGTGGGACTTCACCCAGGTCAGGGGCACGGGAGCCCTGGGGCCCCTGTGGGAGCTGTGGGCAGTAAGGGGCCCGGGTCAGTGGCTTCCACGTGACCTCTGTCTCACAGACGTCAGGTGACTGGCCAGGGTCACAGCCAGCGAGGGGCCGGCCTGCCCAATCACGACCCTTCAGCCACTGCCTCCAACCAGGGAGGGGGGACCCCACACTCTCACCTCCTCCAGCCTCCTGACCAGGTGTTTAGGGGAAAGAAGAGGGTGTGCCTGCCCCTGGGAAGCCCTCTCCTGGCTGCAGGCCAGGGGGCGGGGGCCAGACTGATTCCCTGGGCTCTGCTGGAATCAGCCCCCTGGCCCTTTGGGGGCTGCTAGGTTCGAATCCTGAGCCCCGAGAGCAGACACATGGGCTGACGAGTGCAAAGGTGGCCTCCTGGTTGGTGGGTCAGACCCTGGCCCCCTGCACAGCCCCCTTCCTGGAGCTCCGGCCATTCCTCACACGGGCCTCCTGCCCGGCCCGTCAGGTCCGCACGGCGCATACACCCTGAGTGGGTGGGCTCCGCACCCAGGAAAGGGGGCAGGGCGTGCGGTCGGCCCCTCCCAGGGCCCCTCCAGGGGTGACCGAGGACATGACCCTGGGGTCCTGGGGTGCAGCCAGGGTCCTCTGTGCCCAGGAGTTGGAGCCGCCAGGAAATGCCCTTGGACACCGTTGTCACGGTCACTCCTCAGACCCCAGGGAGCTGGGCAGGCTGGGGGGGTGTGGGGGGACAGAGGAGCGTGGAGGCCGAAGACCCCGAGTCTCGCGGCCACGAGGACCACATGGGGCATCCCTCACTCCAAGGACGCTCTCACGACGGCCCCCAGGCGCCCAAGCTGACTCGGTTTCCCTGCCTTGCAGAGCGGCCCCATCGTGAGCCGGGACACGGGCCGGTGCCTGGAGGTGGAGATGTCCAAGGACGCCAACTTCGGGCTGCGGCTGGTGCTGCAGCGGTGCTCGGGGCAAAAGTGGGCCATCAGGAACGGGGTCAAGCACGGACGGCACTGACCCCTGGCCCGCCTCCCTGCCTGCAACGCAGACCTGGAGGCCTGGGGACGGCGACGGCCCTTCCCGCCCTCGAGCTGGAGCCAGAGGCCGGCCGTGCCCACACCACCCCAGGTGGGACCTCTCCTGGGCTGCTGCTGGTCGGGTCGGCGGGTCTTGACCGGCACAGCGGGGCCCCCCTGAGAGCTCTGGAGGCGATGCAGGGAGCTCGGACCCTCCTAGCTGGCAGGTTGCTCCCGCTCCAGACCACGTGCCTTTTCCACGGTGTCCTGTCCATCCCCCGGCAGAATCGCCCTGAACTCGAGGGCGGCCGGCTGGCCCTGGCTGCCTGCCTGCCTCCTGGGTCACCCGGTCAGACCCCAGGAACACGCAGAGCACAGCCTCTCGGGGCTGAGAGGGAGACCGACGCCAGCTGCCAGGTCCGCAGACCTGACCACGTCAGCCCAGCGAGCGGATGGACTGACACAGACCCTCGTCTCGTCCACCAGGCCAGAGCTGGCGGGGGTCCAGGGGAGGGTCCCTGTCCCCGCACCCCACCAGGCCAGGCGTCCCCCCTTGTTGCTCTGAGGCAGGGCTCAGCAAATGAGGACCACAGCCCCTCGCCTGTTTTTATAAATAAAGTTTTATCGGCACACAGCCACGCCCACCCATTCATGTATTGTCCACGCAGCCGATTTGGGGCTCCAGGGTGGAGTTGAGAAGAGGACCCCCCAACACACACACAGGGCTGTCCTGGGGCCTCCGGGACAAGACAGCCCCTCGTGACTGCCAGGAAACTGCAGGACTCCAGGGGAGAGACTGTCCTGGCCTCTCGCACCCAGTGCCAGGCTTGCTTCTGCTTGACTGTGGAGCCTCGGGGGTCCGGGGACACTGGCCCAGGGCCGGTCGGCTCCCCGCGGTGGAGCCCGTGGCAGGTGGACGCCAGGCCCCCAAGCAGACCCCCAGCTCCTCCCACACAGGGTCTCGCAGGCAGAGTGGCGGACTCCAAGGACTCCTGGTGTCCCCCTTTCTTACAGCGGAACCCGGACGGGCTGGCGGCCTTCTGGACAATAGGCCTCGAGCCGGGGCCGAGCCCACTGCTGTCACCTCGTGGCCACCAGGCGCCGGGTCTTCCAGACGGCACGGCGAGCCCAGCTGTCTTTCCAGGGAAGGCGCCACCATCTTTAACCCCGGCGGTGTCTCTCAGGGAGGGGACAAGCCACTCCTGCTGTGCCCAGGATCCCAGGTCCCGGGGCAGTTTTCCCAAAGCTCAGAGGAGACAGCAGGAGGCCGTGCGGTGTGTGCGTCTCTGCGTCCCTGGGCAGCGAGGCCACGGGCATTCCTGGTTCTCGTGCTGGGGACCAACAGTAACTCTGCGCGTCACCGTCCTCCATCCTGGACCCGCGGCATCTGTTGCTCCCTGGTGTCCACAGGACACCCAGCCCACAGCCCCCGCTCCACGTCCCCCTGGGGTCCCTGCCTGCCCAGGCCCCCCGTTCCTGGCTTCCTGCTGCTGGGAGAAGCCCCAAGCTGCCCACTTCCTTCCTTCGCAGCAGAGAGTTCTGCCAGCTCCAACCCAAGTCCCCCAAAGCCCCTCTCTCTCATCCAGATCGTCCCCAAATTTCAGAACGACGACAGAGACAAAAGGTGGGTGGTGACTGAGGCCTCAAAAGTCAGCTGCTGGCCAGGGACTGGCCCCTGGTCCACACGAATCCACAGTTTCCGGCGGAGTGAGGACACGCCCCGCCACAGGCACGCACCGTGCCCTCGGGAAACACCGCGGCTCACTGACCGCATGCGCTCGGCAAATTGACAGTCACATCAAAGCCGGCTGCTGGCTGTCCCCAAAGATCTCACGGGAAACCTGACGTCTGGGAAATTACGCCTCAGCATCTCAGCTGACCGCCCGCGGCCTCCAAGTGGGGTGCGTTCCCATGTTTGCAAGCTGCTGGACACCAGGTCTGCTGAGGGCGGAGGAGGGCCTGGGTGTCCCTGAGCGGAGTCCAGGGGCCGTGGGACAGGCGGGTCACCCCAGGTGGAGGCGCTGTCCGCAGGCTGCTGGCGTGAGGGCCTTCGTCCCGCACGACCGCGATGGAACCACGCAGCCTTCTTCACAGCTCACGGTCGTGGGATGCTCTGATTTGTCCGATCGCTCCCTTCATTCCTTGCTTGCTTCGTGAGCAGGGATACCCCTCTTGAGGCTCAGACTTTCCGTAGCAGGAGTTCTCGGAGGCAATTCAATGCAAAGAGCCCCTCCACCCAAAGGTCAGCGGGTCGGGACATTCACCGAGTTGCAGCCCTCAGCCTCATGGTGGCGCTGCAGAGGCGGTCCCTGTGCAGTTTGGTGATGGACACTTGGCCAAAGCTGGTGGGACATCCCTGCTGGTCCGGACCCCTGCCTGCACCCCAAGTGTGCCCCATGCCGGGCCGAGTTCACAGGTCTTTGCCCTTCACGGTGCCACGCACTTCCATCAACGCCCGCCCCACCAGCCTGGGCTCAGGATGACTCCCAGCACCACCCCTGGACGGCAGAGGCCACGGACCCCTGAGCCCCCTCTTCTCTTGCCTGAAGGCACCTGGTTTTCCTCCTTTGCTCGTGCTAAGAGCACACTCTCCACCAGGCAGGGCCGGGGTCACACTCGGATCTGCCCGACCCCAGCCCGTTCCTTCCACTCTGCCCGGCTGCCTCGAGCCGTTTCTTTCTCCCTTTCTCCACGACAGTCATGTTTAAATGGCAGGAGACAGGCAAACAGAATTAATGAGACCTAACAGCAAGTCTGCTCTCTCATTAATCCGATCATGAATCGGCCGATGCAGGAAAATCCACGTCGTCCGTTCCCAACGCTTCGTGGGTAATAAACGGATCACCGGGGCCGGGAGAGGCTGCTCACCGGCAGGTGCTCCGGATGGAAAGCCGGGCCGCTCCTTCGCTCTTGAGGGGGTCACGTGTACCAGAAATTTATTTTGTCTAATAAAAACATTCATGACTGCAGCGCACCTTCCTTTACGGCTCAGACTGTCCGGGTGAGTGGACATAGTGGGGGCAGCAGTGCTGGGATTGGCCCAGGGAGTGGGGTCCCCAGGAGAGGGTCAGGGGCGGGGCAGCCCGAACATCTGGTGCAGGTGGGAGAGGCAGCCCCTGGCCGGGGACCCAACAAAGGACGAGAGCCCCGAGAATCCAGAGCCGCCCAGATGCAGCTGTCCCTGGGCCCTGAGGGAGGGGCTGACCTGCAAGGGGACACAGGACGAGCGGGGTCTGGGGCCTGAAGCCCCTCCGGCCCTGGTGCCCACCCTGTCCTGGGGTCCCTGGCCCAGCCCCAGGCGCAGAGAGGGAGGGGTTCTGGGATGGGCTGAGCCCTTGCTAGGCACAGTGAGGACTCAAGGGGAAGGGCTGAGAGCTGGGTGAAGAGAACACGGCATCTGGGCCTCACCTGCGCCCCACACTAGGCTGCGGGGGCACGAGACCTGGCATCCCACTGGCCCTTCTCTCATCTGAGACCCCTGGTCACCAGTGAACAAGACCCCTCACATTGTGTGGTGGGTCCCCTCAACAGCAGCTTGCCTGGGCCCGTCAATCACTCGCTCGCTCATGTGTTCAGCAGGACACGGGGACGGCGGGAGCCCGAGAGCTGGGGGGATGCAGGACCCCTGGGTCAGGGGACTCAGGCCTCTGCAGAGCTTTGCCTAGAACTTTGCCGATGACATGACTTCATAGAGCGCACCCGCCTCCGATCAGGAGAGCCGAGTGTATTCATCCCGGGAGGAAACGCTACTTTGCACTTGGAAGTGTGTCCTGAAAAACAGCTACTAGGCGTTTGTCCCCAAAGGATCCAAAGGGTTGCAGCCCAGCGCACACGGGCCCCGCATGTCCAGGTGGGGGGCACACACAGGGAGGTGGGGGGCGCGGGGCTCCGCTGTGAGCACACGTGGGAACTCCTCCCTCAGACCCGTCATCCGTCTCTCAGTCCTAATCTTTGCCTGAGGTCAGCGACCAGGAGGCTGTGATTTCCCTCGCCCACATTCAGGGACCCCTGTCCTGTGCTCCAGGAGGGGAGTGACATCGTGGGGAGCAGGTGCCTTCGTTTCTGTCTCCTCCAGTGAGGCCGCGGGAGCTGGGCCTGGGGAGGTGATGAGGCCTCTGAGCTGGGAGACGACTTGCCAGCACTCAGAGCGCGTGGAGCCCCCGGGCGGGTTCCATTCCCTGCAGCCCGGGCTCCTGGCCCCCGGACGCCCGAGTTAATTAAACTGACAACCTTGGTAAGTCTCACCGTTAACTGCTCGGGGATAAATAAGATGGGAAGCCTCGTTTGTTATTCCTCTTGCTCTTTTAAGCGTCCGACAGTCGTTTTAAAATTAAATTAAACGGCTTATCTGTGCTAACGCAGACAGACAGGGCCATCTGTCTCCCGCCACTCTGATAGCTGGTGGGCCACCAGCCTCGAACATTCATTTCAGCAACGCACGGGGTGAGGAAGTGATGGATTTCTAAACTGGGCCCATTTATCCCCCAGGGTCACAGTCCGTGTGGGCTCCAAGCTGTATCTCTTCCAACCTCAAACCGGCCTTCCTGTGTCTGGCGTGTGGTCCAGAAGCCACAGAGGCCGGATGGGCTCCCAGTGTCCCCACGGAAACAGAAACGTCCCCCCAGGCACCGGCCCCTCTGCCTCCCTGGGGCTGTGGGGACTGCAGGAGGAGAGCAGACCCAGAGCAGGGAGGGGAGCGAGGGAGGGAGCAGGGAGGGAAGCAAGGACAGACAAAAAGCATTCTGGAAGAAACAGCCCAAAGGACAGAAGAAAATGTCCTGAAAAAGTTTCTCACTTGAGAAGAACGTAAGGAGACAGCCTTTCTAAAGAGGAATGTAGAGATTACATGCAAAACTAAAGAACAAGGTGAAAACCAGATTTCAGAGCCAAAGAGGAGAACGGAACAACAGCCCAGGACGACAAAGGAAAGGCAGCCGCAGGGAACGGAATGAGCACAACTGAGGCCCAAATCGCCCACGGAGAGAGAAGCTTCAGGTCTCAGGACTGGAGATTAAAAACAAACAAGAGTCCGGCCAGTGTGCCTCAGTGGTTGACTATCGACCCTGCACCAAGAGGTCTCTGGTTCGATTCCCAGTCAGGGCACATGCCCAGGTTGTGGGCCCGATCCCCAGTGGGGGGCATGCAGGAGGTGGCCAGTCGATGTTCTCTCTCGTCGATGTTTCTCTCTCTCTCTCTCTCCCTTCCTCTCTGTCTCAAATCAATAAAGGAAAAAAAATTTTTTTAAAAAAGAAATGCCCTGGCCAGTTTGGCTTAGTGGTTAGAGCGGCGGCCCTTGGGCTGGAGAGTCCCGGGTTCGGTTCCCGCTAAGGGCACATACCTCGGTTGCAGTTTGTCCCCGGCCCCGGTTGGGGTCGTGTGGGTGGTGGCCACTCGATGTGTCTCTCTCGCATGGGTGTTTCTCTCTCTCTCTCCCTCCTGCTCTATCTGAAGATAAGTGCAAGGGTGTCCTCCGGTGAGGATAAAGAAAAAGAAGTGATGGAAAGAAGAGAAATTACTCGGAACTCATATCAAGATGACCCAGCATAAGGATAATGGGTGTTCCCAAAAAGAAAACTTCAGAAGCAGAACAGGCAAACTAGCTCAGATCTGGAACAGAGCCAGGACGGGGCACGGGGGGCTGGGACCGCAGGGTGCTATTCCCAGCATGGCACCCAGCTCCCCTCCCAGAGGCGGGAACCTGTCGGAAGGGCACAAGGGACTTCTTTGCTCTGTTTCGCAGCTTTTTTGGTCCACTCAAGTTATTTTGAAATGAAAAAAAACAGAAAAAAATCACCACGTTTTAAATGCACGTTTTGTTATGTGTACATTCTACCTCAACAGAGAACGTTTTTGTTTACAATGTGCACAACGTCTAATTCTGCTTAGTAAATAAAACGTGTTTGTATATGTGTGCTGTTGACGCCGAGAAAGATCTACCTGCCACGGAGGACGCATTTCAGGGAAAAGCCACAGACCGAAGGGACTCCACCGCCTCCTGCCCCCCACGCGCTTATAAAGGAGTTCCTGGAACTGCAGTCAACCAATGGGCTGAGTCCTGCCCTGTCCAATTGGAGCTGAGCAGCTATATCCTCATTTGCATTTTTACTGACCAATCAGAGTGGCTCCATAACCACTAATCAGGACAGTGCTATTTGGGCCAATCAGACTGTGCACATTTGGATTCCTCATTTGCATGGAAATGGGCCACAAGGGGCAGGGTGGACTTTCTCTAGACGAGCCCCCCTTTGTCTCCCGGGAGGGGGTGTTTGTGTCCCCTGGTTTGCAAGCTCTGCACCCGAATAAAACCTCTCCTTTTACTGCAGCCCAGATTGGGGACTCCTGTTGGCAGTGCATTGGTGGCAGAGACCCTTCATTGACAATACGAAAATATTGGCAAATCTACCGAACACCACAGTGATTACGTATCAGCAGTGACTTTAAGATGTTCCACGTCTGCTTTGCTTTTCTGTTCTACCTGCAATAAAAAACAATGTTCCCGTAATTATAATGGTAGTTATAATATCTCTAGTAATTATATCAATCATTTTATTACACTGTTTAACATAAATTATTTAAATAAATTAACAATCTATTAATTGTTAATTACATAGTTATAACTAATAACTATATAATTCATAACAATTAGTATACATTAATTATATGCTTATAACAGATAATTATGTAACAACTGTTATTCATTTAAAATAATGAAGTTATAATTGGTTATAATTTCTATAGTTATAACAAAAAAAATAATTATTTAAAAAATTGGGGTGAGTAGAGTGGGGGTCTAGGGGTCTGCTGGGCTGAAGGGACTCAAAGGGGCACCCTTGGGCTTGTTGGCAGCTTTAGGGTCCATTGTGGGTCACCAAGATGTCCTGCCTGTGGGGGTCCAGGGCAGCCCCTCCTGGGTCCCTGGCAGGTGCCCACCTGTGATTCAGAGCAGGGTCTGCCTCGTCAGGCCCCAGACCAGCACCTCAATTTGCTCCTCGAAGCAGACAGATCGGTTGTGACAACCTAAAGCTGCGGGTCCCACTCAGGGGTGCCCTGTGCCCAGCCTCATGTTCAGGCTGCTCTCTGGCTCTCATCCAGCCAGGCAGCGGTCCAGTCCTCCTCCTGGCTCTCCCAGCACCTCTCACGGCCCCTAATTTAATTCCCTGTCCATCCCCAGACTAGGATGTGTAATTGCTTTAGGGAATGTCCTTACTTACAGGAAGAGCCAGAGTCCATGGCTGCCCAACACCAGCCTTTGGACAAGCAATGCGTCTCGATACATTCCTCCACTAAACTCCGGTCCCCACCAAGACAGGCTCCCCACCCTGATGGCAGAGGCCCAGCCCTGGGCGCAGCAGGCGGAGCGGGCGAGGGAGGACCAGAGGGCCCTCTGCTGGCTTGCTAATCAGAGCTGTGTAATCAGAGTCGGGTTTCCCCCAGGTGGGGCCGGGAGTTTGCATTTCTTTGTAATCTTAGGACAAAAAGATATTTTAATACATAGTACAAAGAACCATATCAAAAACACATAGAGAAGATCCACAAATCAAATAGAAGAAATCGAAGCGGAAAGGGGCCGGCCACTCCTCCCGATGGGGGCCCTGGGGACAGCACACGGAAGCCCTGCTGTGAACAGGGCGGCACGGAGCAGCACGCGGACGTCTGTTACACACGCAGGGCTCGTGTGTTCTCACGAGTGAGCGATGATTTGAAGTCATAATCACTGGCATTTCTCACAAGCTCCGGGGACCCCGCTTGGAGGAGCTCAGAGCCCCGGGTGTCAGGCACAGGTCACCGCTCACGTGGCCCAGACTCGGGACACAGCCAATAGAGGCGTCAGATGCTTCACCTGGAGACGTGTTGTCGTGGGAGCGAGGCCTGTGGCCATTCAGGGTCTGGGATGCCCACGTGAGGAGCTGGGATTTGTTCGGGGGCGACGGGAGCTGCTGGTGGGTTTTACTCGGGGGGGCCACACAGCTGACCTTCTGCAAAGGAGGCCCTGGCTGCTCCTGGACCGCTGCTGGGCTGGAAGTCCCGTGTGGGAGGGGGACGGTCCCTCAGGCCAGCAGGGGAGGCGGCCTGGAGATGGCCAGAGGAGCTGGAGTCAGGGTTTGGGGTCTGTGGTGCTCCTGGCAGCCCCTCACTCAGTAGACCTGGGCACACGTGGTGGGCGCTGAGGCCGGTCAGTCCTGGCCCCTCGGTTGGGGGCCGAGCTCTGGCTGAGCCTTCGCCTGCAGGCCGGGGCGGCCACACACGAGTTGGGTGACTAATTCAGTGTCCTTCGCGGTCACTTCTCCTCTGAGGGTCCCAGGGTCCTTGAACCCTCATCTGCTGACCTGGCCACGGAGCTCCAGGCCCAGTAGAGGCCTGCGGACCGCGCCAAGGGACTCCCGTCCTGGAACCCTGAGTGAGTTGCAGCCATGTATTTACCTGGCCTGTGAGGGGCCATCGGGGCCCATTAATAACCCGGCGCTCTGAGGCAGGGGTGGGGGAAGGCTCATAAATCCCCACTGAGCCCAGAGAGGGGAGAACAGGGCGCCCCTCCCACCAGGCCCTCGTGGGAGACACAGCCCTTCCCCACAGCTCAGCCCTGGGCGGCCCGGGGCCCCTCCAGCCTGGTGCAGGATCCAAGCTCAGACACAAACCAGGTCCCCTCCCCTGTGCCCCCGTTTGCTCTGTCATCCCCCCTTCACCCAGGTTTCTGAGCAAGGCAGGCAGGAACAGAGGGAGGGAGGGGCCTGAGGGGGCCTGGCGTCAGGCCTGCAGCCCTGGTGGCAGAGGTGAGTGGATGGGGGTGGGGACACGAGCCCCCTGCAGAAGGCCAGGGCACCACACCTCCCTCAGCCCACAGGGACCAGCAGGGGCAGAGGCGCCATTTCCAGAACCGAGAACCGGAGTCAGCGGACGGTCACTGGGCGGGAGCTGTGGCCTGGGCTGAGGGGCCGTCCGGCCGGAAGTTTCCGCGTGGGACAGAGCGGGGAGACGCAGTCCCTTGCTCCTCTCTGCTCACTCCCAGGGGCTGCCCACTGGCCAAGCCTGGATCACAGCCCATGCCGGTCAGCTCCCAAGGGAGCAGGTGGAGGAGGGCGGGAAGGATCTGAGGGCAGACACGTCTCCCTGCCCCAAAGAGCACCCACCACCGCACCCTCCCCGACCCGGCGCCCAGCACAGCCGAGGGCCAGGCCCCGTGGTGAGGGACTGCTGGGCAGCTGAGGGCCCGCAGGGAGGGCAGAAGGGCAGGCCCCCTGAGCACCTGCAGGAACAGACACCAGAGCCTGCAGCAGCAGACGTGAGGCCTCAGGACACTGAGCAGACCCAGGACAGCGAGCCGGGGAGGTTCCTGCACCGCTGAGCGGTTCTGACCCAGCTGCAGGACCAGCCGGTGAGAAGACCAAGACGCCTGCCTCCACCTCCCTCTGGACCCGCAGCCGCTCTGCCCCGGGCAGAGGCCACAGGCTTGTCGACCAGGAAGCCCTGTGCTGGAGTCAGCCTGTCCGAGGACCGGAGCCCTGCTCCTCGTTCTCCTGACCTCCGGGCCCCGTGCCCAGTGTCTGGCACGCCGTCTTCACGACGTGACCTGAAGCCTCTGCTGACCTGGCGGCTCTGCCCCACGGCTCTGCCCCCGCAGCCTGCTCTACCCCACGGCTCTGCCCCCGCAGCCCGCTCTACCCCACGGCTCTGCCCCCGCAGCCTGCTCTACCCGACGGCTCTGCCCCACGGCTCTGCCCCCGCAGCCTGCTCTACCCCACGGCTCTGCCCCTGCAGCCTGCACCCACCGTCAGGACAGGTGCAGCCTGCCCAGAGCTCAGCCCTGTTCCAGCCGAACAAGCCCCTGGAAACAGCCCCCTGTGGACGAGACCGCCGAGGCACGGAGGGGCCACGCAGCTCCCCAAGGGAGGCATGGAGCCCCGCCGGCCAGAGGCTGTGACCCTCACCAGCTGCAGAGGCCCCGGGATGAGCCGCGTCCTCAGGCCCAGAAGGAAGGCATCCCAGCTCCACGCTACTGACATTGCGGGAAGTTCGCCTCCTGACATCTAATTGTCTGCAGCTAATTTGCTAAATGACAATTAAGTGCTTGAGCATCGAGTGGTTAATTCCCTATCACCGGGACGCATCCTCCACATCTCGGCAGACGTTCTTCCTTACGGCATCCTTGCGTATGTAACTGTGACTTAATTGTACGGAGCCCCATCTATCTCCTGGTAGAAGACACAGCGTGAGACAGAGACAGATGGGAGGGAGGGAGAGACGGAGGGAGAGGCTCCGTGGAGAGGACACGCCCCGGGTGCAGCCAGGACCTGGTGGGCAGACCCTCCCCGACACACAGCAGCTGGTCAGTAATATTGGCCTCAATGATTCTTCTAAAACTCTGGCCACAATACACTGGAGGTCAGGGGGAGATACACGTGGGCACAGGACGCGGTCCCATGTCCCTGGAGTGCCCCTCCCTGAGGGAGGGCAGGCACAGCTCAGCACACGCCCTGCCTGTGCTCCTGCCACGGAGGCCGATTCCATTTTGAGCTCCCGTCTGGACGTGGTGGACAGGGGCCTGCTGGTCAGGGTCCCTGCCTCCTGGGTTGGCCGGTGTCAAGGAGGCAGACATAGGAGTCGTCAGGTCAGCCAGGAGAGGATGGGTACCTGACGTGGGTTGGCTGCGTGGACAGGCAGCTGCTGAGCCAAGCAGGGGAAGGGGGCCATCCAGACTGGCAAAAGCAGGAAGACACTGTCGTCGTCAGAGGGACGGAGGGACAGAGGGGGGCCAGGCTGCCTGGGAACTGCTCCCCTATGGGGCCTCCTGGGAGGAGCCTGAGTCAGAGCCAAATCATCAGCTCTGGGGACGCACCCATGGCACATGGGAAGGACCCACCTTGGTGGTCCTGACGAGTGGGGCACTGACCCCTGGCGACCCACATTACCTGTCCCACTGTCCCCCACAAAGCCCCACCGTGGCCCTCCCCACCAAGCTGTAGGGAAGGGAGGGGCCCCCAGCCAGCACTTTCCAAGGGTTGCCAGGTGCGGGGTGGGTGTGGGGCTGCAGGGGGACAGGAGAGTGCCCTCCGAGGGCGGCTGGCACTGTCGACCCCAGCCCTGGGGGCACAGCCCTCATAAGGAGCCAGGCCCCGGCCGCATGCAGCCCACCTGAGTCAGTCTCCTACGAAACCATTTATTTGGGGAGAGGGGGTACCCCGGTCAGCTGAGGGTGAAGTGCTGGGCACAGAGGTCGTCCCGCCGGCCGAGCAGGCCCTGTGCTGGGATGAACTCCAGGGGCACCGCCTCGGGCCCCTTCTTCTTCAGGTCCTGCTCAAAGATCTGTGAGGGACGGACGGACGGATGGACGGATGGAGGCTCTCCACGCAGGCACTCCCTAGCCCGCCCTACCCCCACAGCCCCGGCTACACCCTCACCTCGAACGCGGTCAGCTCCAGGAGGGGCGCGATGCTGACCTCGGGCACCGTGAGCGCCTGGTTGATGACGCTGGCAGCCTTGGACACCTCGGGGTGGTAATGCCGCTGGAGGGCCTGGGGGGGCACGCGGCCGTCACTTCCCAACTGCCCGTCTTGGGGACAGAGTGGTGACTCTAGACAGAGGCTTGGGTTCCCCCAGGTAACCAGGGCGACAAGAATCGGCAGGGAGGGGCCGAGCGGAAGGAGGAACAGGGCACGTGGGTGTGTGGGCGGGGGCAGCTCGAGGGGGCAGGACGGGACACGGGGCGGCTGTGGCAGGCGGCTGTGGTGGGCTCACCTGCAGCTCCCACAGGGAGCTCTCCAGGGCTCGGCTCTTGGCTGGGTCTTCCTCGCTGGGGTCATAGGGGTCAGCGTCCAGCTCTAGGAACGAGACCCAGAGCTGGTCTGCACCGGCGCCCCCACGGGCCTGAGGCGGCCCCCAGGGCGCTCACTCACCAGGGCCCCGCGGCCGGTGCACGAGGACTCGGCAGGCCGGGTGTCTGCGCAGCAAGTTGCAGATGAAGGGCAGGACCATGAGCAGGGCCTCGGGGGGAGCCGTCAGGGACAGGCGGGACAGGCGCTTGGCGAAGGCGGCCACCAGGTAGGCGGGGAGATGGCTGGGCAGGAAGGCCGTGTGAGACCCCATACCCCGCACACCAGCCCCTTCCTGGCCCGTCTGCAGCCCCACGGGGACGGCTGGGATCCGGGGGGACAGCAGCCCTGGGGCCGTGATGGAGGCTGGGGACCCCGCCCCTTCCGGACACTCACGAGGACGACAGGAAGAGGTCGGCCAGGTGGAAGAAGCGTGCCCGGTACTTGACGTGGAAGATGGACGGGTCCAGGAGGCTGTAGAGCTTCCGGTAGAAGTCGGGGTACTCCCTGCGGGGGTGGGAGCGAGGGAAGAAGGCGCATCGGGGAGCAGAGGGTGGGTGAGGGGGTACGCAGGTGGGGTGAAAGCCCAGAGCACGCAGACAGGCCAGGCTCTGGGGAACCCCCGGGCCCAGCACCCTCTCCTGCCCTTCTCCCGGTAGCCCCGAACCCGCCTGACCCCTGGGCAGGGCAGGGAGGGGACAAGACAGAGGCCTGCACCCCAGACTGACACTCACAGGTTGTGCTTGTGAATCAGGATGAAGAGTCCGTTCAAGGCCAGGAGACTGATGGCCCCGCCTGCGACACACACACAGCCATGGAGCCCCAGCCCAACCCGCACCACCACCCGGGGACGGTCCAGAAAAGCCGGAGGCCGTGCGCCAGGATCCTGGAGCCAGCTGCCCACAGGCTGGCCACCTCCCACCTGCATGTCACTGGGGCGGAGAAAGGAACCGCCCGGTCACGGCACCTCAGGGCCCTGCTCACCCATGTCGTAGGCCCGGGTGAGGAAGTCAATCGTGAGGCTGGGCTGGGCCAGGTGTGGCAGGATGGAGTCGTGCATGATCACCAGCACCTTCTTGCAGAGGCTGAGGGGCAGCTGCGGGGAGGGGGACCGGTCAAGGTGCGGCCGGCCCCGTGGTGCACCCCGCACAGGCCAGGGGCCCAGGCCCAGGCGCCCATCCCCCCACCAGACCCTACCTTGTTCTTGAGAAAACCGAGCCACATCAGCTGGAAGGCCCTCCTGTGCTCCTGTCGGGGGCGGGGGTCCAGGCTGCACACGCTGCCCACCAGGTCCTCCCCATCCTTCCCAATCCCGCCCTGCCCGCCTCCTGCCACATGTGAGTCGGAGCATCCAGGGCCCGAACCCCAGGCGCTCTGCCAGGGCGAGGAGACACCTGCCTCCCCGGCAGCCACAGGGCAGCCAGGTGCTGTACCACAGCCACCCTGGGCAAGGCACCTGACACCCCGGCAGGCCTCCGACCTCCTCTCCCCCGGGGCCTTGTGAGTGACACGGAGGATGTCTGAGCAGGGAAAGAGGCGGCTGGCCCTCTCCCCACGTCCCCACACGTGCTGCCTGTGTCTGGAGGGAGGCGCTACCCCAGGACAGAGCCTGTTCCCGGGGAGGTCACTGCCCTCGGAGTGTCTCACCTTCAGATGAGTGACCTTCCACTTGTCAGACAGCTCTGCAAGGAAGACGGGAGGGGGCAGCGGCTCGTGAGGCTGAGAGGGTGCAGGGCCCGGTGCCCCCACCCGCCTGCCCGCAGGCCTGTCCGGGACACTCACCCGCATGCTTCACGTAGAAGTTAGAGACGCCGCCCTCCTGGTGCGGCAGGCTCACCGCGGACAGCAGCGTGAAGGCATTGCTCCAGAAGGTGAGAGGTACCTGCAGACACCTGGCCTGAGTGCCCGGCTCCACAGCCCCCTCCCCCCCCTCCTCCAGGTGTGGGCCTGGCCAGCTCACCTCGGGGTGCCCGTTGGCAACCCGGGCCATGGTGTCCGAGGCCGCCTGCATCGTGTGGTAGCGGATGTCGTCGTACTCCAGGTACTCCCGGAACTGGGAGAGCAGCAGCGAGCAGTCCTCCTCCAGGGAGAGCAGGCCCCCCACCACCGACTGGGCGAGGGGCAGCAGGTGAGTGCCTCTGCACCCCAGGAGACCCCGGTGGCAGCCTGCCCGTCCCCCTCCCACAGGCTGGGTGTGGCAGAGCATCCCACCCAACAGCCGCCCATCCGGGCTGCGGCCACGCGGTCCGCGGGACCCCCACTGTGCCCCTCACCTTGAAAAGCTGGCGGGGGAACAGGTAGTTGCCCTCCCACTTGGGTTTCTCCAGGGGGTACGTGCCTTCCAGCTGCACAAACTTCATGAGCGTACTGAGGGCCAGCTCCTGGGAGAGGGTGGCAGAGTGGCCAAGGTGCCCCACAACCCCTCACCACCCCCTGCGGACTGGCCCACAAAGCTCTCCCAGCACTTAGGCCTGAGGGGCCACAAGGGAAGAGTCAGGAGACAGGCGGGAGCCACCCGCCAGGTAACCCGCCCACGCAGAGGAAAGCAAATTCGAAACACAAGCGCCTGCAGCACAGCCCCGGCCTCTTCTGTGCGCGGAGGAGCTCGGGGCTGGGGTGCGAGGAACGCACAGGAGGAGCAAGGACTGGGACCCCAAGGCTCACCTTCACCTGAAACGAGGGGTGGGCCAGGAGCTCCACCAGGCGGTTGCAGCAGCTCTGGTAACGGTGCCTCATCCAGACCTTGTATTTCCGTGTGGCCCCCCGGGACCCTGTCAGTGGGGCAGGGTGGTCAGCCCACCTCACTGCCCGATGCCCACGGCCCTCTGCTCAGCCCAGCCCAGCCAGGGAAGTGTGTGGGAACCGTGGCCTCAGACCCGGGGCGGGACCAGCACGTTCCCCAGCCGGGGAGAGCATCCCCCACCCCAAGGGCAGGGCCCCACCTCTTCACGTTCCCCAGGACCTGGACGTCCCTGTCAGGGCTCATAGCCCTGTCCTGTGGTACTGACGGTTGACACTGAATAGATCCCACGACTGATTCAAAATAGGCACAAAACCCACGTGGCCTTCAGCCTTCGTTAAATCTGTCTGCCCCGCTCCTGAAGCACAATTACCCATCCCCATCCCTAAGCGTAGCGTGCCCTCCTGCCAACTTGTGCGCCCCGCGATGAGGTGGGGGGCTCACCCCACGTTGGGACCGCCTCCCGCCCACCCTGCCGGAGACAGGCCTGGGCCCCGAGAACCCTCACCTGCCATGACGGTTTCCTCAGGGGGCAGCTGGCCCACAAACAGCTCACCGCGCTCCAGCAAGGCCCCAAAAAGGCGGCTGCAGACGCGCACGGCGTCCTGGACCTCCTCCGGCTCGTCCTGCGGGGAGAGGCGGTCGCGGGGTGCCCGGCGCAGCGGCGGCCCCACCCACCTTCCCCGTGGAACCCCAGCCGGACCCGGGCGACTCTCCCCCGCCTCTGCCTAACCTCGCACCGGACCCCCCCCCTCCCCCGTCCGGGAGCCCTGCGAGGCGAGAGAGGCCCCAGAAAAACCCTGCATCCTGCCTGGCAGCCCGAGGGGCCCCCTCCGACCCCCGACCCCGCGACCCCGCCGCCTCACCTGCAGCGCGGCCAGGATGTCGAACACGGCGTTGGCCTCGGCGCGGCTCCGGAGCACCGCCTCCAGCAGGCGGCCCAGCGCCCGGCGCCCGGGGGCCCGCTCCATGCGCCCCACGTGCAGGACCCCACGCGCAGGACTCCGAGCTCCACGCGCAGGACCCCACGGGCAGGATTCCAGACCCCACGCTCAGGACCCCACGGGCAGGACTCCGGACCCCACGCTCAGGACCCCACGGGCAGGACTCCGGACCCTACGCGCAGGACCCCACGGGCAGGATTCCAGACCCCACGCTCAGGACCCCACGCGCAGGACTCTGGACCCCACGCGCAGGACCCCACGGGCAGGATTCCAGACCCCACGCTCAGGACCCCACGGGCAGGACTCCGGACCCCACGCTCAGGACCCCACGGGCAGGACTCCGGACCCTACGCGCAGGACCCCACGGGCAGGATTCCAGACCCCACGCGCAGGACCCCACGCGCAGGACTCTGGACCCCACGCGCAGGACCCCACGCGCAGGACTCCGGGCTCCACGCGCAGGACCCTACGGGCAGGACTCCGGACCCCACGGGCAGGACTCCGGGCTCCCTCGCCGCCTTCCGGCGCAGCACTGACGTCACGCCCGCGCCTCCGCCGTCATCGCCGCGCGCCGGGCCGCCGAGGCGTGGGGCCGAGGCGTGGGGCCGAGCATGGCGCTGTTCCACGTGGAGCGGTACACGGGGCCCGAGGCGGCCGGGGCCGAGGCCGGGCAGGACGGCCG
The DNA here is from genome assembly GCA_030848825.1 of Tadarida brasiliensis. Classification (NCBI taxonomy): domain Eukaryota; kingdom Metazoa; phylum Chordata; class Mammalia; order Chiroptera; family Molossidae; genus Tadarida; species Tadarida brasiliensis. The sequence continues at coordinate 525,852 of CM061277.1, forward strand.
GGCCCGCGCGCTGCTGGAGCGGCTGCAGAGCCGGGCCCGGGAGCGGCAGCGGCAGCGGCAGCAGGAGCCCGAGGCGGCCGCGCAGCCCGAGGGCGCGGCGGGGAGGCGGCGGCGGCGGCCCCGGAGGCGCAAGGGTGGTGGGGCGCCGGGGAGCCCGCATGCGCCGCGCCGCAAGCGGCCGAGAGGGGACGGCGAGGACGCGGGCGCAGGTGGGCCGGGCGGGGCGGCGCCGGGCGGGGCGCGGCCGTGGGAACCGGGTCCGCGTGGGGCTGACGCGCCGCCCCGACCCCGCTTCTGCCCGCAGACGGCAGCGAGGAGGCGCCGGGGGAGAGTGGCGTGGACGCCGAGGCCGCGGGGCCCCCCGACGAGGCCTCCGAGCCCCCAGCCCACGCTCTGCTGCTCGGGGGCTTCGGGAGGAGCAGGGCGCCAAAGGTGAGCGGCGGCGGGGGAGGCTGCGGGAAGGAGCTGGGAGCAGGGAGCTGGGAAGGGAGCAGGGAGCTGGAGAAGGGAGCTGGGAGCTGGGAGCTGGGGAAGGGAGCTGGGAGCTGGGAGCAGGGAGCTGGGAGCTGGGAGCTGGGGAAGGGAGCAGGGAGCTGGGGAAGGGAGCAGGGAGCTGGGAGCAGGAGGCTGGGGAAGGGAGCTAGGAGCAGGGAGCTGGGGAAAGGAGCAGGAAGCTGGGAGCTGGGGAAGGGAGCTGGGAGCAGGGAGCAGGACGCTGGGGAAGGGAGCTAGGAGCAGGGAGCTGGGGAAAGGAGCAGGAAGCTGGGAGCTGGGGAAGGGAGCTAGGAGCTGGGGAAGGGAGCTGGGGAAAGGAGCTGGGAGCTGGGGAAGGGAGCTGGGGAAAGGAGCTGGGAGCAGGGAGCAGGAGGCTGGGGAAGGGAGCCTGCGCCCTGGGCGGTCCTCGCTACACCCTCCCGGAGAGTGAGCGCGCCTCAGCTGACCTCTTGCAGGTTAAAAAAAAGAAATGGCTTGGATCCTGTGCAAACAGCATTTTTACCTTCAGTTGTAAGAATATGTTGTCTTTGTCAACGGAAAGAAGCCTTGAACCTCTGAAGATTAAAGGGTTTTTTCACTTGTTCTGTCTGCGGACATGTCAGAGCAGAGTGCCCAGAAGTCTTGAAAGTCAGCGGTGCTCACGTAGGCAGGAGGGCAGAGGAGCAGCGGTGCCTCCGCAGGGTAACAGTTCACAGCAGGGGGGAGGCGAGGCAGACAGGCTAGGTGGGCGAGTTCCGCACCTGCAGTCAGCAGTTGTGGGGAGGGGTGTGGAAGCCATTGTTCCTGTTTTTGTCAGGAGTAGAAAAAGCAGGCATTGCCAACTGTAATCATTTATTTTCGAAATTGGGGCTGTTGGAAAGGGGTACCTGGCCAGCACCAGGAAGGCCTGGGTTAGGAGTGCACTGTGTTCCTTGGTTACTGATCAAGTTGGGGCAGCAGCTTAGACACCTTTTCCTTTCTCGTTTCCCTCTTTTGGTCGCAAATCAGTTGATGGCCATTCTGACCATCCTTTGGTCCCAAGGAACTAGGCTTATTTGAATACTAGGAAGGACAGAAAGGCCGTTGATGTCCTGCAAGGGGATGCTTCAGCCAAATGAGAGAACATGCAAATCGTAACATACCTGTATTCTCCAGGTGGTGGCATTTGGATAAAACCCAATTGCCATACTTCAAATGGACCTAAAGGAAGTGGGAAATGTCCTTGGGACCCATGGAGTGATTTTCCAGGGTTATGTTATGGATGGATAGAACACGTGCTGTACGCTTTGTGAGTGATAGTGGGAGAAGGTGGTATTTGTCTTTCTCTGTCTGGCTTACTTCACTTAGCACAATACTCTAGGTCCATCCATGTTGCTGCAGATGGTGAGGTTCCATTCTTTTTTATGGGTGAGTAGTATTCCATTGCGTATGTGTGGCACATCTTTATCCAGTCCTCTCTTGAGGGGCATTTTGTGTAGTATAGCGTTTTAATGATGTTAGTTCTTCCTATCCATGAACACGGTATATGCTTCCATTTATTTGTGTCTTCAGTTTTTTTTTTTGTATCTTATAGTTTGCAAAATACTGGTCTTCTACATACTTAGTTAAATTTATTTGCCAGTTCTAGTAGTTTTTTTTGGTGGAATCTTAAGGGTTCTCTATATATAGTACATTGTCTGCAAATGATAGTTTTACTTCTTCCTTCTCAACTTGGATGCTTTTATTTCTTTTTCTTGTCTTATCATTGTGGCTAGGACTTACAATACTATGTTGAGGAGGAATGGTGAAAGAAGACATCCCTGTCCTATTCCTGATTTTAAGGGAAATGCTTTTAGTTTTTCCCCATTGAGTATGATGTTAGCCGTGGGTTTGTCATATGTGGCCTTTGTTTTGTTGAGGTATATTTTCTCTAATCCCTCTTTGCTGAGAATTTTTATCTTAAATAGGTGCTGGGTTTTGTCAAGTGCTTTTTCTGCATCTATTGATAACGACTATGTGGTTTTTATACCTCATTTTATGGGGTATATCATGTTAATTGACTTGTGGATGTTGAACCACCCTTGCATCCCAGGAATAAATCCTACTTGATCATGGTGTGCGATCTTTTTAATGCATCGATGAATTCGGTTCACCAACCCAAGAACAGAACAGGAAGTTCCAGGTTTCTGGGCTAGTCTTGCCTTTGTCTTAGGGGGAGATTTTCAGAAACAGGTACGGGAGCTAAAGGCCTCGTTCTGTCAGGGCACGTGTGGCGGTCCTTCTGAGTGAGTCTGGTTGAGGTGGGGGGTGGGGAGCAGAGGCTGACAGGCAGTGACAGCCTGGTGGGTGAGAGCAGAGAGGTTTGTGTGGCTGGGTGCTGTCAGTGATGGGAAGCGAGTGGCTCCTTCTGATGTGTTTCCTAATTCCTTGAAGGCCGTGTGGGACGTGGGTCAGGGGCACCAAGGGGAAGGCTCAGCGGGCTCCCTCCCTGCAGCTTCTTCAGCCTGGGTTCTGCGGCCTTGCTCCCAGGCCAGGAGGGCTCTGGAGCGGTCACCTGGCCTCTCCCTCTTACCTTTGCAATAGGTCCAGCCTTTTCTGCCAACGTGGCTGGCCGAGCCAAGCTGTGTCAGAAAGGATGTCACCAGGGACCTGGTGCGGATCGAGGATGTCCCCGAGGTCCACCCCCACCTGCAGCAGAGGCTGCGGGCACACGGCATTACCTCCTACTTCCCAGGTGCTCCGCCTCGGGCGGGGCCAGGGGTCCCCCCCTGCGCTAACGCAGCGTCAGGTGACCCTGGGAGAGCAGCCCAGCCTGGAGGTCACTTCTTGGCCTTGGTCCTTGTGCTGGCGGGCTGGGCTGTCCCTGCACAAGGCTGACCGGCCACCCCCTTTCCTCCCAGTCCAGGCCGCGGTCATTCCCGCTCTCCTAGAGAGCGCGGCCAATGGGTTCCTCGTGGGTAGAGGCGGCTACCAGCCCAGGGACCTGTGTGTTTCTGCCCCGACGGGCAGTGGGAAGACGCTGGCCTTCGTCATCCCTGTGGTGCAGGTGAGTGTGAGGACCCACCTTCCACGCAGGCTGGCGGGAGGAGCCAGCGGCCTGCTGACACGGGCGCCCTCCTGCCCCCAGGCCCTGCTGCCGCGAGCCGTGTGCCAGGTCCGTGCCCTGGTTGTGTTGCCCACCAAGGAGCTGGCCCAGCAGGTACGTGGACTCCGCGCCTGGGGTCACCCAGGGTCCTTGTTGCTGGTGTGGTGCCTCGGGTCAGGCCCGTGACACCTGTCCTCTCCCAGGTGAGCAAGGTGTTCAACGTCTACACAGAGGCCACTCCTCTGCGTGTTGCCCTGGTCACGGGGCAGAAGGCGCTGGCCAAGGAGCAGGAGAACCTCGTCCAGAAGACGTAGGTCCTGCTGGGCGTGGGCTCGGGGGGCTGGTACGGGAGGGCACAGCCAGAGCCGCCCAGCCCCACGGGCTCCCGCGTTGGGGTCAGAGCGGCTCCTGCCGAGCTTCCCTGTCTGCAGGGCAGACGGCGTCCGCTGCCTGGCCGACATCGTGGTGGCCACCCCTGGCCGCCTGGTGGACCACATCGACCAGACCCCGGGCTTCAGCCTCCAGCACCTCCGCTTCCTGGTAGGTTGCCCCCCCACCCGGTGGGAGGCCCGGGTGCGGAGCTGACGCGGCCTCGCCCGCCAGACCGGGTGGTGCGTTCTGTAGGTCATCGACGAGGCCGACCGGATGATAGACAGCATGCACCAGTCCTGGCTCCCGCGTGTGGTGGCCGCAGCCTTCCGCAAGGAGGGCGCCGGGGAGCCCGGTGCTCTGCTCCAGAGAAGGCAGCCTCAAGCCGTGACCGCTGCCAGGTACCTGGTCCCCGCTGCTCTGCCCTGGGCAGAGCTCCTGGGCTGGTGTGGGGTCAGGAGGGTGGGCCGGGCCCAGGCTGCTCCCCAGCGTCTGCCCCCCTTCCAGCACCTGCTGGCCCCAGATGCCGCTGCAGAAGCTGCTCTTCTCGGCCACCCTGACCCAGAACCCCGAGAAGCTGCAGCAGCTCGGCCTGTACCAGCCCCGGCTCTTCTCCACACGGCCAGCTCGCGGGGGCCACGGAGATGCCGTGGATGTAGATGTGGACTCGGGCGGGAAGTACAGCTTCCCCGCGGGGCTCTCGGTGAGCTGGGTGCACAGGCGGGGGCGGAGGCAGGGCACACCCAGGCTCCAGGCTGGACCAACCCCGCGCTGTCCCTCAGCACCACTACGTCCCCTGCCGCCTGCGCTCCAAGCCGCTGGTCATCCTGCACCTGATCCTGCACATGGGCTTCTCCAGGGCGCTCTGCTTCACCAACTCCCGGGAGAACTCCCACAGGTGAGGCCGCGGGGTGGGGTGAGGCCGCGGGGCGGGGCTGGTGCTGGCCCCTGCCCACCCGCCTTTTTCCTCCCAGGCTCTTCTTGCTGGTCCAGGCTTTCGGGGGTGTGACAGTGGCCGAGTTCTCCTCCCGCTACGGGCCCAGCTGCAGGAAGACGATTTTGAGGCAGTTTGAACAGGGGAAGATTCAGCTGTGAGTGCGCAGGGAGTGGGCTTGCTCCTGGCGTTTGCCTGGCCCCTGGAGGGCGCTTTCGGCAGGATTTGCATCCTTACTCCGTGGGAGCATCCCCAGTAGGGCAGGGGTGGGGGGCGCCCCGCTCCCGGCCTCAGGCGGGTGCCACAGCCCCTTTCCCGACAGCCTCATCAGCACGGACGCCACCGCCCGCGGCATCGACGTGCAGGGCGTGCAGCTGGTGGTGAACTACGACGCCCCCCAGTACCTGCGCACCTACGTGCACCGGTGAGGCTGGCTCCGACGCGTGCGGGCCGTGTCGGGGGAGGGGGACGGCCATTCCCCTGGACCTGGGAAGGGCGGGGGGGACCCAATCTGGAGTGCTGTACTTGGTCTCAGGGTTGGAAGAACTGCCCGTGCTGGGAAAACCGGACAGGCCTTCACGCTGCTTCTCAAAGTGCAGGTCAGGCGGGGGCCTGAGCAGGAGGCGGGGTGGGGGAGGATGGGACCCCTTCCCACTCAGCACACTCCCGCAGGAGAGGAGGTTCCTCCGGATGCTGGCTGAGGCGGGGGTGCCTGAGGTGCAGCGGCATGACACCCCCAGCGAGCTCCTGCAGCCGCTGGTCCCGCGGTACGAGGAGGCCCTGTCCCAGCTGGAGAGGGCCGTTCAGGTGAGGGAACACCTGAGGTGGGTCACGTCCGGACACGTGGACGAAAGGGAGATGAGGTCCTGGGTTTGCCTTTTAGCTTCCTGGTTGGAGGGCAGGAGACCCTGGGCTCTGGGTTGCAGGCACTCGGCCTGGGAGGGGTGCTGGACCACAGCTGAGCCTGCGGAGCGAGTGCTGGGTGTCTCTTCCTCCTAGAGATGGGGGGCTGGGCCGCACACTAGTGAGGGGAGACAAGCTGAGCCCCCTCCTCTTCTCCTGCAGGAAGAACGAAGACAGAAGGCGGCCTAGGCAGGGCTCTGAGGGGCACGGGACCGAGCCTGGGGCGCCCGGCCTTCCCAGCGCAGCAAGCTGTATGCCCTCCTGCCAGGGCCGCACCCTCCTGGGAAAGGCTCCAGCACAGGCCTGCTCGGGCCAGGCCCCAGAACACCAGGCCCTTTGGTCACTGTGCCGGGCTGGGCCTGAGACTGTCAAGGACGCACAAGGTCAGCCTCTGGTCAGGTGCTTTTCCTGGAAACGGCTCGAGTGGAATTGTCCACGTGACCCCAGAACTGAAGGACGGCATCCGTCCTGCCCTTGGCCCCGTGTGCTTGCGCCGACGTCTGGGATGTTGCTCTCCTGCTTGCCACCGCACCGCGTCCCCCAGCTGGGCTTGCCCGGGGCCCGGGGCCTGGGGCCCGATGGCGGGGGCCCCACCTGTGGGGAGGTGGCTGACCTGCTGCTGCACGAGCTGTGGGGCCGCCGCAGGAGGCACCAGACCCTGAGCCTGAGGGGACCGGACAGACGGTTCTGGGAACAGAACTTGGCACGCTGCTCTCCCCCGACTGAGGCCAGGCCCGCCTCCGGTGCATGGGCGGCCCACAGCTGGGCTGGGTTTTGGGCGTGGAACCTACAGGTGATTGGAGTTGACTTCGGTGGCGGAGGAGCTCTCCACACCGTTCCCCACAAAACTACTTCAGTTAGTGGAAACACCAGCCGTTTAAAGTCTGGAAACGTCTCAGGGCAGACAGCGTGTGGAGAGAGATTCCCCAGGAAGAGGAGCCCACTCCTGGTGGGTCGTGCCAAGAGCGTGGTGACTGGCAAGCGCGAGGAGGGGCTCAGCGTCACATCACCAGGGCAACGCAGTCCAACCACAGAGGTCGCGCCTCACCTGCCTGGGAGCCCGTGGAACACGGTGGACAGAGTCGCCATGACCCCGTAATTTCACGGCCAGACGTGTGTGCGAGAGACATGAAAGTGCGTCCAGAGACTTGGGTTCGTGTTCAGAGCAAGACCCCTAATGACCAAGCAGCAGACACATTCTGAACGTCCACCGTGACGAGCACACGTACACGGAGTGGCGAAGGGTGGTGACACAGACCCCGGCCACCACACAGGAACCTGAACGTCCTAGCGACAAGCCTGGCGCAGGGCCACATCCTGGGCTGCTGTTCACATGGACGGTCCCGAGCAGGCAGAGCCGAGGACGTGGAGAGATTCGGGTTGCTGGCAGGGGCGCGGGCGGACAGCGGCTGGTAGTGGGTAGCTGCTTTGTGCGGTTATGAAAAAGTCCTCAAGGTGGACGAGCGCATTGCCGAGTGTGTGACCATCAGCGACGCACATGTGCCTGGCAGCTGGGAGGCGGGGTGACTGGGAACCCTGGTGCTGCCTCCTTTTTACATCGGGCAGTGGCCTGACGACAGCCGAGCCTTTTGGTTTTTGTAACAATTTTTGGCAGAACAGTCTGGCCCTGGCCAGGTGACTTGGTGGAGCTTCGTCCAGATCCACTGAGGTGGCAGGTTCGAGCCCAGTCAGGGCACATGCAAGGACCAGCCAGTGAATGCGTGAGTAAGTGGAACAGCAAATCCACGTGTTCTCTCTCAAATAAAACTTTTTAAAAAGCACACAGTTCGATGATCACGTTTACTGACTGTTGTGGGGACAGGAGGCTGCGGCGCCCTGCCCACTGGACCAGCCCGGTGAGCCTGAGCCTGCCCAGATGTTAGAAGAGGTTCGAGTAACGGGGGGGGGAGGGGAGTTCCAGTGCGGCTGGCACGCGGAGACCTGGCCAGGCCAGCTATGGGGCAAGGTGGGGAAGGACACGCCACTTCCCTGCAGGGCTGCAGGCACCCTCCCGGAGCAGTGAGCCAGGGAAAGGACTCAGTGGGCTCCTGTCCCTGACGTCCGTGTCCTCGCTTCGCAGGAAGGAAGAGTGACCCTCACAAGTAGGAAGGACCGTAAGACAAGCTGGACCTCGCCTATCTTGGCCTGAGGGTGGCCACTGCCCCTCACTTTGAACTCGAGGGAGGTACAGGGCCTACCTGCAGCTGCACCCACTGGGTCCTGCGGCCTTGGGTGCCTGGGACACAGGTGGAGTCAGAAACGGCCTCTTGAGGGCAGGCTGGAGTACAGAGGTCACTTTGTTCCTGGCCTGTCTGCTGCTGGGTTTGAACAGCAACTTGCTGGGCATCTATCTGGAAAAGCAGAAACCAGACTTCAGGAGAGAGTGAAAGAGGTGAGACATGGCAGACCAACTGCAAGGGGAGTGACGGCCCGCTGCTGGGCAGAGCCCCTGGCAGCGATGGTCCCGTCATGGCACAGCTATGAGGCAGTGGGCCAGCCCCAGCCCCCTGGTCTCCAGCTCCACAGCCGTGTGCTGCACCTCTGACCGAGCGCCTGGGTAATCTGCCCAGACTCGGCCTCGCCCCGGATCTAGCCTTGGACCTTGTCGAGCAGACTCAGTGCTTGGTCTATCCAGACGGACCTCCAACCAAGCCCCTGGGTTTGAGCTGCACGAAGACAGGTTTTGGCATCGAGCCTTCGGAAACGCGGCCCCAGAGGGACTCCGTGATGACTGCTCGGTGGCCCTGAACGCTAATTATAAAGATACATCAACCAAGACAGGGCAGACCAGTGGGCACAGACAACAGTGTGGTGAAGGCCTCGGGTGGGGCAGGGGCTGGGAGGGGGGCGGCAAAGGGAGGGGAAACTAGGGGACATCTGTAATACTATTGACAGTAAAAAAGAAAAAGTTTAACTAGATCAACGGTGCAGAAAGTCGGGGCGACAATGAAAGGCCGTCCCAGGAGCAGGAGTATGCTGGGAGCTAGAGAGAGTCCAGGCAGCTCCCAGGACCAGGGGAGGCCGCGGGACCGGCTCCACAAACACAGTTTCTGGGGGGCTGGGGGGGGGGTGTTGTGCCTCGAACAAGCTGCTGTCAGAGCCTTGTTTAAAGAATAAATCATGCACGTGGCAAACTGCTTCCACACCAAAAGGCTATGCGAAACAGAACGAAGCACCCCTCTGTCCCTGAGCACCCCTCAACTCCCTAAAGGCAGCCGGGTCACTTCTGTGTATTAAGCGTGCATTTTAAAATAAAAAGTGAGTTGTTTTCTCTTTTGTAACCAGAAACATTTTTACAAAAGGATAAAAGCCTAAACGCAGAAGACACAGAAGAGAAATGTCTGCAGCCGCGGGGTCAGGTGTCCGCTGTTCAGGCGCGAGGCGACCAGAGGCGGGCCTGGCCCACCAGGAGACCCGGCCTGTGGTGCGGCAGGCCAGGGCAGGGCAGGGCAGGCCAGGGCAGCGCAGGGCAGCGGCAGCACCTGAACGCCCGGTCCCTCCACTCGCGGCTGTGCAGCTTGGGCCAGGTGGACTGTCTGCAGAGATCAGGGTGTCCACTGCAAGCCTGCAGCTGCGTCCATTCCTGTGCCGGCGGTGGCAGTGCCACTTGTTCCCCTGCGGGTTTTCTTTACACAACGAAATAAACACAACCAGCTCTTCAACTGGTTTTCTATGAAAGACAACATGAAAAACATATAAAAAGATCATTTTATTATGCTTTTTGTGTGGTGGGATATCAATGCCCTTTAAAACCCTACTATTCAAGTACAAATGATTGTTTACAAAGTATTTACATTTTCAGTCTTCTTTTTTTATTTTAAAACACAACAGCTATCAGGTTACAATACTTAACAAAAAGTCAAAGACTGGGAAAGGAAAGGTCACCAGGCCCCAGATCGGCGTGTGCGTGGACCCAGCCTCCTGCTTCCTGGGGTGCTCTGAAAATAGCCGGCTTCGCCAGAACACACCTCTCTTGCGTAAAGAACTGCTTCCGGTGGCGGCCAGCTCATGGACAGAGTCCTGCGCCGTCTTCATGTTCTGATGCGCTCTTCCCGTCGTCAGTGTGTTGGCAGAAGCCTGGCTCACAGTCAACACAGGTGCTAACAGCGCCAGTCAGACAAGGCCTAGGAAACAGCCTCCTGAACTCACACTAACTCTGCAGTATGGAAAGTCTCACCTTTGAAACAATGTTCTGGAAGGAGGATTTCTACCTAAGTGTATTGAAGACAAGTAGGTCAGTGGTGACATTTGATGTCACTAACCAAGCAATACAAGAGAACTCTTTCTGTTCCATATTTTGCATCGGGGAGTTGCTGAAGAAAACCCACTTCTGGGGCAAGCCCTCCCTCGGGCGGTAAGTAGGCTGCAGCTCCACTGGGTGGGGCGGTGTCTCTCGCTCCCTGCGCTAACGCTAACGGGCAACTCCCGCGCAGAAGCTATGCAGAGGCAGCGACGCCGTCAGTGTACCAGCATTTTGCCACCTAGAGAGGGACTGCAACACCCTGTGAAGGACAAGTGGGACGCAAACGGGTGCACAACAAAAGTGAGTTGAGAAGCAGGATTCCACGTGTCGTTCTGCACACGGGGACACAGAGCAGGGAGTCTCCAGGGATCAGAGGCGGAGCGGCTCACAGCACGTCCTTCGAACCAGCTTGTGCCAAACCAGAACCAGCAGGCTGGGTTGACAGTCCTGTTTTCATCTGTTCAATTAACTAAAATGTTAAATCCCTTCCGTTTTCAACACTTGATTTTTTACTTTCTTCCAAATTTCTCACCAAGAACTCAAAAATGATCTGCCCCACTGGCTTCACTAAGAGTCTCCGTACTACTGGCCACATACTGACAGGAAACAAACACCACAGGACAGAAGACGTTCCTTCCTGTCACTGGAAGTGACACATGGGGACAGGAGCAGAGCAGAGGGAGAACGGACTTACAGACCTCTGTGCTGTGGCGCGTCCTCAGCACACACAGCCCCCACTGTGCCCGTGGGCCCATCCTCGGCACACACAGCCCCCACTGTGCCCGTGGGCCCATCCTCGGCACACACAGCCCCACTGCGCCCGTGGGCCCATCCTCGGCACACACAGCCCCCACTGCCCCGTCTGGGCCCAGGGAGCCAGAGGCGCAGAGCAGAGCGGAGGGGGGTCGGGGGACGTGCGCCGTGTGCTCCAGGAACACTTCCAGGTGAGTGGGTGGCATCAGCCAATCAAGTCTACTGCAATCGCTTCTGCTATCCTGCCATAGTAAAAAAATAAAAACATGGGGCCTCCTCTTTGCCCCTCAACTACGGGCCCCGTGAAACAGCGCGGACAGCTTGCCCTTTCCACAGAGCCACGATGGAGAGTGAGTGCTCGTGTACGAGACCCAGGCACAGAAACCCGAGATCTCATGGGTGTGAGAGAGTCTGCCACAAGCGAACCACCCTGCTGGGCAGGTTTCTCAGCTCTGCGGATGCCGCGCTGGGCATGAGAGCGAGAGAGTGACGACAGGCAGCCCTGCTCTCACTGGGCCCATGCCGTGCACTCACACTCGGTAACACCTGCAAAACGACAAACACCTGCCCGGTCCTCTGGGCCCCGGATGGTCGGAGACAGGAGCCTCACAAAGTTCCTGGAGCTGCTTCAGCAAGCTAAGTCCAAAAGCGACCTTTACCCAAATGCTGGGAAAGTGTCGTGGGTGTGCTGGGACGGGGAGCAGTCTGGAAGGTCCCGCCGACACGGAAGCAAGCTGCGCTGGCTGGCCTATGGAACGGAAGCTCAGTCACAGTGTTCTTCCTCCACACAAGCTGGGATGCATCACGAATGTGCTTCGACGGGCATCAGCACCAAACGAGTCCTTCCAAAGCTCCAAGTCACATGTTAGGAGAGAAGGAAGAGGCAGCACTGGCTCTTGAACCCGAGACGCCCGACTCAGATGCCCTCTCCTCGGAGGGCCCCGATGCGCGTTCAGTTGGGTAGAAAGAACCAAGTAGAGGCTGATACTGTCAAACCGTATTCTGGCTTCAGGAAGTCACTTCGTGACTCGCACATTCCAAGTAGCCCCCGTGATGAGCACAGGGCACTACCAGGTTCTAACGGCTCTCAAACCCAGCACGGCTGCTCTGGAGGAGAGGCCGAAAGGTCGAGCGACTTGGGAGAAACTGCCCCGCACGTCCCCTGGTCCACAGAAGAGGCAGCGGTCCCAGGAGCACCCCGCGCTGGCTGGTCCACTCCTCCGCTGCAGCTGCAGCTCTGCAGGTGCTGAACAGCCCACACGACACCGTCCCGAGGCTCGACAAGACGTAAAATCTACCATTGGCTAGATGGTGAAATGCTTGGTGGCCGGCCCCAAGGCTGCCCGCTGTCCTGACTAGGGGCACGGAGGTTTGGTGGGCGTCTTTAACCGAACGGCAGGGACTCTCATTTGTAATTTGGGCTGCTGGTTCGGGCTATCAGCACTGGCTGGCGCCTGTGCGGGGTTGGGGACACCAGGGGTCTGCAGCTGGGCTGCCGCCGCCGTCACAGCTTGCTGCTGCATGAGCTTCTGCTGGACCACCTGTGCGGTCGCGGTCACCGCGGGGATCACCTGGACCTGCTGCCCAGCTGCCGTCGCCTGGGTGAGAGTCACAGTCTGTGGGGGAGCCTGAGCCAAAACAGAAGAAAACACATCACCTAGAAAATGCAGATCAAGTGACATGGCAAACAACACTCTCGGGGATCAGCAGGGGTTTTAGAAACTTCATCAGCATGAACTCTGTTGTAAAATGTGAAAACTACTCGACATACTGAAATATGATCTCTGGTTTCTAACCAAAGACAAGTAGAAAACGAAACTGTTGCTGCTTTTAGGCTAAAACTGGATGCCCCTGGGACAGGCAGGGGCTGAGGACTGGGACTGGTGGTGGCGGTGGTGGTCGGCCTTCACTGCTGCGCTGTCCCTTGAACCACGTGGGTTTGAACATACATGTGGGATCTGTGAGTAAGCGGGCCGGTGCAGGTCAAACCCGTGCTGTTCAGAGGTCAGCAGCCGCGGGTTGGGAATGCGTGTTACGTGGAGGGCAGACTTAGGTATGCAGATTTCTGAGTGCTCGGGGGGTGCATGCCGCTGAGCCCCATGTTGTTCAAGGCTCAACTGTACCCGGTTTCTTGAAATCCACATGCCAGTGTGAATCTGGAAATAACAATGTTTAAAGCACCGCTCTTAAATGGCCACATTTTGTAGCAGTCAGTAACATGGTGACAGCCTGCCCACCAGGCTGTGAGGGAGGTGTCACGGCTGACCTAGTGGTGTCTGCTGCACGTTCAGTTTCCCCACAACCAAGGCGTGGACCTAGCCTGCAGGACACACCCAGCAGTGATGGCTGAAGCACTGACCCTAGACACGAGCTCCGCTGGTACACTGACGCTGAGTTTACTTTCCTTCCGTATTGTGAAAATCAGAAGTGCCTCTAATAATTAAAATCCTCCTTCCTCAAGAAGAAAATAAGAACTCTCTCAATTTGGGGAGCGTGAAGGTTACTGAAAAGCCCGCATGGGAACTTCCCAGATGGCCGCCTGTCTCCGCACCTACCTGCTGGGAAGCAGAGGCGACCTGGGGGATGCCGGCCACGGGCGTCTGCGGCTGCACAACTTGAGGGAGCTTCGCAACCTTCGACAAGACAAAAAAGCCAAGGGCAGGATTCAGAAGAACGTATGCACAAAGATTCCCTTTCTTTCCTTCTCAGTTACTAATTCAAAATAAACCAATGGCCAGATGACAGAAAAGAGCCCTTCTCAAAGTGTGCTCGCCTGGCACCCTGAGAGAACCGACAGCTCGCCTTCATGCCCAGCACGAACCATCTTCCTAATCTGCAATCACGTGCCATTTGGAACTTACCTTTGGCCTCATACTGCACATAGTCAAATATTTCTTTTACTAAAAACTGCTCCAAGTTTACATGAGAGAATTAAACTGAGGATGGAATGAAATACTTCAGCATGTCACGAGATCTCCAGAGTCCCTCCTTCCTGTCTGGAATGGGGATCGCGATCGGCTGCAGCTCTGACTCTGGAGCCACTGCACCAAGACGACTCAGAGCTTTCAGATGGGGGAGGGGGTTACCAGGGGACGGAGTGCACAGATGGTGAAAAAAGACAAATCACCAAAACAAAACGAAACAAATACTTCTAGCAAACTCGACAAAGGAGAGCATTTTCCTACTCTAACGAAGGGTGGTTTTAAAATGATCGTGGCTGAACTACTTCTGTCTGCGCACCTTGGGTATGGCCACGGCCTTGCCAGCACAACGTGGGAAGAAGAAAGGGAAAGGAGGGAAGAATAGGACGAGGCCGCCACCACTGATCAAATCACTCGTCTGTGATTTGATCAGACACAAAGGAAATGCAGAACCTACAGGTGACCTGGCCCTGGAGCAAGAATAATCAAGGCTACCGAATTCAAAACTCAAGAGTACCAAGTATGTCAAAGGCAGAGACAAGAAACAAAAACACTGAAACATACTGTTTACAGAAGCATCAGAAAAGCCTCTGATTACTGGGGATAAATCCAACACGAGTGCGAAGATCTTTATGGAAAAGTCAGAAATCGTGATTGGGGCAGTGAGGAAGAGGCGAACAACTAAAGATGATCAGCTGGTGAATGTGAATCCAGTCTAAAAATGCCAACTTCCCCAAAACCGATCTGTTTAACAATTCTGATAAAACCCCCAACAGTTGTGGCTGTGGTGTGAACTCATCCAGCTAACTCCAAGTCACTCCGGGTCGATTTGGAAGTGCTAAGAGCCACGCGCAGCAGGACCTTCCCAGTGGGACGCGGTGGAGGATGTGCCTTCCAGACGCCACGTCTCCTCCCATAGCCGAGTGACGAGGACAGGTCAAGGGCACAGAGACCACGTGCTGCAGAAAAGCCCGTGGAGGCCACGGGGGATTTATGCTGCAGACGCCGTGGATCAGAGGGGGGTGGACTCCTTGGTAAGTGCTACTGAGCGTACCGGGATTTCAAATAGGAAAAGTAAAGTGAAAGCCTTTTCTCACATCATCCGGAAAAACCAACTCCAGGAAGGTTAAAGAACTAGACATGGACATCATGACCTCTGGGAGGAATTTCCTAAGCAAGACACAAAAAGCACTATTCAGAAGTGAAAACACTGGTACATTCCAGTACACGAAGATAAAGAACGTGTGTTCGTCCACAGACACCACAGTGGCAATGTACTGGGAGAAGACAGAGCACTCCACCAAGTCTGACACCCAGAGTGGAAAACACGCAGCCAGGCACTGCCCCAAAGAGGACATTTACTGGTCAGCAGATTTGGAGAGGGCTGCAGAGGGCAGGGAGGTGACGAGGCTGCAGGGAAGGCATGGCGCTGGGGCCTCTGTGGAAGCTCAACGATGTGTGCCACCCGCAGCCCGCACACCCTCGCAGGCAGCCACGTGGCACTCGCACAGCGTCAACTCCTGAAGTAGGAGACTGCCGCCGACGCCTGGAGGAGCCTCCCACGCGTCAAGGATGCCACCGCAGCACCACTGAGCATGCCAAGCCGCACTGCTGGGTCCCACGGATGGCCAAGCCAGAGAGGACGTCAGGGGACCCGCTGCCTCTGAGGAAGAGTGACGGGCCTGTGACACTCTCAACTCTGCTAACGGTGCCGCCATTTCTACTGTCTGGATCCTGCACGCTGGCCCCTCAGCCTGGGCACCTGCAGCGTCTGCAGTCCAGCCCCGTGCTGGCTCGTGCTCACCTGGATCTGGGTCTGCACCTGCTGAGTCCCGGCCAGCTTCTGAGCCTGGGAGATGGGTGTGGTAAGAAACTGGGTTTTAAGGGCTGGTTGGGTAGCATAGGTGACCTTCTGTGGTTGACCCTGAGCAGCAATCTGTTGTGCAGTGATCTGAAGAAAGAGAGGCCATCCAGGGTTAGAGCCAGGCAAGGCCACGTCCCCTCTCAGAGCCGCAGCCTGCACTGTGGGCTCCGACTGCCCGCACCCGCAGTGTGCCTACCATGCGCTCCTTGCACTGCCTGCCCTCTGCCCCATACCTGCGGGTGCCCAGCCCCCATGTCACTGGCCCCTCTCCTGAAGCCCCTCACACCCGGGGCTGGATCACCTTCACGTGCTCTGCAGCACCTGGGGCTGTGTCTGCTCATGTGAGTGAACTTGACCACAATGGAGAAAACACACACACAGGCGATCTCTCAGATCTGACTCTGAGAATTTGGCACATACCCCGAAAGACTGGCTTGAGGAGTTAGGAACCTGTATGCACCAGGCGGGCCAAGCACACGTGGTCTATGCATTTGGGGTGCAGAGACATGGCTACAATACGAATGCTTTAAACACGTCTCAGAAGTTGTCTTTCCCAGCAGTAGGGCCCGATTCAGCGTAAAGACGGGGCGACCCAAGGAGCCACGCAGGAGCCCAGTACCTTCTGCGGGACGGCGGCCGGGCCCGGGGCCTGCGGCTGGATGGCTTTCTGCTGCTGCACCGCCTGCTGCTTGAGCTTCAGCAGCTGCTGCACGTGCACCGGCTGGGCCACCACGGTCTGCCCTGCGAGCATGGTCGGGGGTGAGTCCCGGGCCCTGCGTCAGGCTCACACCGCTCCCTTCATCTCCCCGAGTCCCTGAGCTGTTCGGACTACTGCCTGACTTCTACAGAACACTGTCCCTGAGACTCTGCCCAAACAAAGCCATCTCCCACACACACTCGAGATGCTCCTGGGTCCACCAGGACACTCAGAGCAGCAACTTTCAACCTCTTTCATCTCACGGCACAGTAACTACTAAAATTCTGCAGCCCGCCAAAAAATATATTTTTTGCCGATCTGACCAAAAAAAAATAGGTGTCATTTTGATTCATGCACACCAGATGGCTAAAGTTGTGTCGGCTGCTGTCATTTTTTTATTTGACAAGCTAAGGGAAAAGAGGTCAGTGCCCCTGATTAAATGGTCAGGTGTTGTGTTTTAAAAATTCTTGCAGCACACCGGCTGAAAATCGCTAAGATAAGAGGACGGGAAGTTCAAATTATGATGGTTAAATTGAGGGTCAAAACTTGTACTCAGGAAGTCTAAGACACTTCTCCTAATATGCCACAGCACTCTCAAAATGGGTGTCCGACGAAGGTCAGCAGGGCTGGTGGCCACTTCCACTAGAAAAGGCTCATCAGCCCCACTCCAGGCTCCAGCGGACGAGGACAGGCACCTGCGGCTTTCTGTGGCTGCCCGATGGCCACGCTGATCCCAGCGACGTTCATGGGTAGGGTCGTGACGCCTGGTGAGGAGACCACAGCCGCGGGCACAGACACCACTGGAGGCTTCGCCAGGGCCACCTGAGCCGGTGGAGGCGCCTGAGCCTGCACCTGGCCTGGCGCCTGCAGCTGTGACGTGGGAACCCGCGTCTAAAAAGAGAGAGGGAGTCCAGAGATTCAGCAATCTGTGCAGCATGCGAGAATCTCCCCTCAAGAGGTCAGGGGTGAGACAGGGACAGGGCTCACAAGAGTGGGAGCGGCAGTCAGCCGAGGCGCACATCCCACGGGAGGCTCACCTATGCTGTCACCCGTCACCAACAAACGCAGGACGGGGTTTGGCAGGACCTACGAGCTCATCGGTCACACAGCCTTCACATCTCCTGTCCTCAGAGCAGTCCGACTGCACCCTGCTCCCCACAGAACCTTTTGTTTCCTAATCCTCCCGCTGAAGGTCAGCCCTCTGCCCGGAGCTCACCCCAAGACCTCCCCTGAAGTCCACCAACTTAGCATCACATTGCGTCCGAGCACTTTCTTAAGTTACATTTTCAAAAAGGAAAACAGAACTAGATCCATTTTTATATGTACAGCAACTTGGACTACCTAGAAGACATAAAGTAAAAATCACCCATAACCCCAAACCGCCCGCACGTGAATGTGAAAACCGGTACCCGGCCTGCCAGGCCTTGCTCTCATCCATGCAGCTTGCTGTGAAAGCAGGTGGAGTGGGATGAACCAGGTATCTTGTCATCTGCTTCTCTTCCTTTTACAACAACCAGTTTTCTGAGTCGCTTACTACCCGTGTATGGACGCCGCATAAACTACTCAGCAAACGTCTTCGGTTTCTTCTAACAGTCCTGAAACAAGCCAGCTGCACACTCAGCACCTGCGCTAGTCTTGTGATTTCTTTAGGATGTGACAGAAACAGGGTTGCTGGGTAAAATGGTGTGCACTTTCTTGAGCTCGATTAGTTAAACCCCCACCAGAGGGAGCCGCCCTGGCCTGGCCCCTGTGCCTGATCACCACTTTTCTCCTCTGAACTGGAGCTTCTCATGAACACAGGTGAAACCAAAGGTGCTTTTGCAGGTTTTATCCCCTTCTATGCCGTCTTGCAGACTTAAAGTGGGGGAAGCACACCCAGAGCAGAACCAGTGCTGTGGGTGACGCACTAGGATTTGGGCAGGTAACCTAAGCTGCTGGCCTCAGGTTCTGCACCTGCAAAGTGGGGTAACACTAGAACACCCGTCCTGCCCTGCAACGGTCAGTGAACATCAACTGGGTGGCAGGTGTAGCACCTAGGGCAGGTGATGTTAGCTGTCACCTGTGCCAGGATGAGATCTCCCAAGCTGAGGTACCTCGCCTGTCCTGAGTGTCTGGATCAACACTGGGTGAATGTAAATGACGTCCCGACACCATCTGCATCCTGACATTATTCCTTTCTTCCGAAGTCTTCTCTGCACCCATGAAGCGCTACGACCCCCGAGTCTGGTTTCGAGGCCTTGCTGCCTCCCAACCTCCTGCAGTCTCCTCCCTCCTCCTGCATCTCTACCCAGTGGCACCGTGCCACCTCCTGCATGCCCATGTGCTCTCCCCAACATAAACCCTGCCTCCTTCCATGGTCAGGCTTGCGCCCCACCCCCCTCAAGCGCTCAGCCATGAGCTCTGTGACACTTCAGTTCGGGGAAGTACAATTACTTCAATGTTCCCCACGGGCTATTTCATCCTCTCCAAGGAAAACTCAGGTCCTTAGGGGAAACACCATGCCTTCTACTTCACATACAAGTCCCCATCACACCTCACGGCCCAAGCAAGCTGTAAGTTCAGTTAAAATGTAAAAGGACAGCGCTTCAGGAAAACAAAAGTATCGAGGGGAACTTACGAGCCGGGCCACCTGGAGGTTGGCCACGGTGGTGCCCGTGAGCAGGGCTCCAGGCCTCGAGGCTGTGACGGTGGTGAGCTGGGGGCTCTGCTGTTGTGCGGGCGGCGGGGGCTGCACCTGCACCTGTGCGGTGGGTGGTGGGGGACCTGGCGGGGCCTGCGGCGGTGGGGCCTGCTGGGGCAGCTGCAGTTTCTGCTTCTGCATTTTGATCAGGTGCTCCTAAAACCCAGAGTAGCTTTTCATCAGTATTGGCTGTACCCACTGCACAGCTTGGCTTTCAGTTACTATTCTGTAACACAGTAAACACCAGAGTGACCAGCTGCTAACATGCAGGGTGCAAACCCTCCTCCACGGCCTCTCCACTGTTTTTTTAAATGTTATTTAAAAAAAAATTAGCATATTGTGGACAAAAACTAGAAACAGTGATTCTGACATATCAGTTAACTCACAGCAAAGCTCCAGGTTGCTCTCACTCACAAGCCAACTCACATCTGCAGCACACCAAACATTTTAAAGATCTTAAGGTCATGGTCCCTCTTGAAATTTTAAAATGATAAGATGTGCACCAGCTCTCAATTATTTATTCCAACCGTCTACAAATGAAAATTTCATTAACCAACTTCACGTCTTTAAGTAAAAAAACCAAAATATCAAGATCAAAAAATATTTAAAAGAAGTAAGTGGTTTTGTTTTGTTTGTTTTTTAAGGAAATTCACAGTGAGTTGCTCATGACTATCAGATCTCGTCTCACATCCTGGAGGCGCCCTGGCGTGAGGAGGAGGAAGAGGGAGAACAGGAGTAGGGCACGGGGCTCTGGGCGAGGACAGCCCTAGAGGCCGATGTCCGAGCGGACGAGCAGGAAGGCCAGAGGAGAGGCTACCTGGGCGGGACATCAACTTGGACAACCTGCCTCTGTGGGGCCCAGTCACTAACTCAGCGCCATGCAGCACAACCTCCTGCCGTGACGGGCACGGTCCAGACCTGAGCTGACACAACCACGTGTGGCCATTAAGCCCTTGAGACGTGGCTGCAGCAACTCAGGAACAGATGTTCCATTGGGTTGCGCTGCGTCTCCCAGCTGCTCGTGCAGGCGCCTCGAGGAGAAAGCCTCGGCACAGTGCCAGTGGGTCCTCCGCAGCCCCACAGGCCCGCGTGTCCCCTTTGAACTGGGAAGGGACAGGCCCAGGGCCGGGCACTTACTGGGCAGGCCTGACAGTGGGCTGGGGTTTTCCTGGTCACTCCCTATGCCCAGTCTCAGTGCTTTCCCGTGTGTGCAGGAGTGTGCTCACGTACACATCAGCACGACGTGCACACCGGCAGAACTCAGGCACGTCACACTGCACGACTGCCTATGAGAAACGGTGCACGGGAACCACTCCCGACACCAAGTCTCCACTGCCGTCCCCCAGACCGAGGAGCGCACTTCCTCTGGGTGGGAACGGGACCAAGTGGCTCCGCCCTCTCTGGAGCCTGACCCGGGCGTGGAGCACAGCAAGCAGGTGGGAAGATGTGTTTGGAACAGGGATCCGAGGCCTCCGGAGTGCTGTGAACAAAAAGCCCTCAAAGGCAGCACAAACACTTCCTGCCTATAGACCACGGTAGTGTATGCAAAATACACTTTGAACTACACCATACAACGTGTCACCCCATGGTGTGCTTACGGTTTCCTAGGAGGTGCTCACCGGTGTCAGCTTGCTGACAGCTTTGATCTGTGCGGGCGACTGGGCCTGGCCCTGGAGCTGCGGGACCTGCGTCTGGGAGGGCGGTGGAGGGGGCGGTGGCTGCTGCTGCTGCTGCTGCCGGAGGAGCTGGAAGTGTGCGGGCGTGAGGGTCTTTCCTGGGAGCTGAACCCCTGTGGCTGGAGAAGTTGTTTCATTAGTGGACACTGATCCCCTCCCCAACAACCAACAGAAGCTGAGTCCTGCCTTCCAGGGTGGGACGGGCCACAGGAAACCAACCCATCTTTACCTTGGGACACCTGAGTCACCAAAGACCGGGTCGGGGTCTGCACTGCAGTCAGGCTGGTAGTGACCACGGCCGAGGCCGTCACGGAGGTGACTGCACGAACACCCTGTGTCGGTGCCAGGGACACCAGGTCAGACGTGGCTGGGGAGCCAACTGCTCGAGGCTGGGTGTGGACCACCTGGGCAGGTGCAGAGCCTCCGGAGGTCTGGAAAGGTAAGATGAGGGCCCATCAGGTGACTGCAATATGGGTGGAAAGGGCACCCGACTCTCAGCCCAAGGGAGTGGGCATGTCCTGGAGGTGCCGAGAGGAAGTGTCTTGTGAGCTCAGAGTATGTGCCTGGAGCTACAGTGCAGGCTGCTCAACCACAGGAGCCAGCAGTTCCAGACGACGGCACTCCCGCCCCTGCTCTGAAACTGCGCTGTCCCCGTCCTCACCCAAAGGACCTGCTGGGACTTGACCATCCTAAGGATACCAGTGTTTCCCCAAAACAGGCAGTCCAAGGTCCTAACTCTGCACTGTTACCTTGACCGGGTATGGAAGCTACAGCGTGGAACTTTCTTCATGTGCTCAGGGCTTGCAGCTCTGCAACCACCTCACCGAAAACTCAGAGCAGCCTCCTGCCTTGCACACCAGCTGCCCCGCGCCCACAACAAGCTGGTGCACAGATCGCACCACTCCCACTTCCGAGTTCCTCCAACGTGCTGCTTGCACTGCTGGCCTGTGGTGCGCAGTCCCTGCGCGTCCCTCTGCGCTTGGCTCGTTCCATCACCACCTGTGTGGGTCTCACTCAGCACCTCGTCCTGTGCTTTCTGTCCCACCCGTCAGTCCGGGTTTCTTTCCGTCGCCTTTCTCACCTCCTTTCACATTTTTTTTCCTTCCAGTTTAGAAGTTACACTCCATTTTCATTCTTTCAGTGGCTCATCTAAAAATCGCATCATGCGTACTGTCCGAAGTCTAATCAGTAACTCACGTTTTGTGAACAACAAAGAGATTCCAGAACATTTCAGCACCTCTCGGCCTCCCACACTTTACTCATCACCATTTCCTGTGTACTGTCTCCACTGCTGTAAACCCCCAGTGAGAGACTGCTGTGTTCAGTGAAGTCAACCTTCATCCCAACTACCCCCACACTATGTCCTTTTTTCTCACCGCTCAGACCTTCCACCTAGGAAATGATGTCTGCCAAAAGGACATCATTTAGTAAAGATCTACTAGTAATTCTCTCAGTTGTTAGAAAATGTTTTTCTTTACCCTGTTCTTCAAAATATTTTCGAAGGAGGCAGAGCCCCAGGGTCGGCGGCTTTCTCTTGTTACAGCAACATGTTATCCCATCGGCTGCTGGCCTCACTACTCCAAGGAGAAGCAAGCTGCTGTGTCCCTGGCTGCCCTGGAGCCCTGTCACTGGGTCGTGCACACATGTGATCTGGGTTACTTGAGACTTCGTATATATGGTTAGTTCTAGCAACACATTTCGCGGTCTCTGCCCATCCTCTCAGTCCACCTCCCATGGCTTTAAATTTTCTCTGCCCATCCACCTGTTGTCCCCCCACGCTGCATTCGGGATAACTTCCTCTGACTTGTTTTCTAGTTCACTAATTCTCTCTTCTACCGTGTAAACCGACATTAAGCTCAATTATCAGGTTTTCTTTTTTCAGTTCTATTAACCATTTTTCATTTCTAAGATTTCTCTATGGTCTTTTTAAATAGTTTCCTGGCTTTTACAGATATTCTCAAGCTTCTTTCCATTTTTTGAAACAGGAAGTATAGTTGTTTCACAATCTATACCCAGTAATCCCACTATCTCGAGTCTGAAGGGTCTGACCACTGTCTGCTGCCTCTGCCTCTCCAGCCTCCGTGCTGGCAGAAGCCCGGCGTGAGCACTGCGGGTTTCAGTCCCGCTCCTATTCCCACAGCAGCAGCAGGAGAACCCTGCCTGGGAGAGGCGCTCAAACAATACATCACGGCTGAATTACTTCACCTCTTGAAACATTACACACAGAAATAGGTCTTTGTCCATAGGCCAGATGAAGCAGAGTTGGGTTGTACCTTTTTTTTTTTTTTTTTTTTTTAACTAATTACGGATGAGGCCACTATCCACATTCATGGTCAGATTTTTTGCGTACACGTATCTCTTGGGGAAACCAAGGAGCGGAACTGCTGGGCTGTGTGACACTGTGTGTTTACGTGGGTAAGAAATAACCTGACGGCTCTCCAGTCCCTGTAAGATCCTGCACTCCCATCAGCAGTGAGATCCCAGCGGCTCTGATCCCCCAGCACTGGGTCCTGCCAGGCTCTGTTTACTTCTGGTCTTCAGCCATTCCCATGGGTGTGTGTTAGTGTATCATCGTGGCTTTAATTTGCATTTCCCTATCGACTACTCACGCTGAGCATTTTTCACACTTACGTGCTATCTGTGTGTGCGTGTCCGTGTGTGTGTGTATATATCTTCTTGGACGAAGTAACTGCTCAAATCTCTTGTGCATTTTTAAAAGTTGTTTTCTTATTGACTGAAAAATCTTGATACCACCTAAATACCAGTCCTTTATTTGATATGTTCTTCAAGTATTTCTCATTTTCTTCATAATACTTTTCAAACAGCAGAGGTTTGTGGTTTTTGATGCTGTCTAGTTAAGTTTTCTTTCATAATTTACAGGATTTGGTATGCTGAGAAACATCTGCCTGAGCCAAGGCAGCAAAAATGTTCCCAGTGTCTTCCCCTAGTATTATGTTGGGGTTTCACATTTTGGTCTGTGACCACTGTGAACTTTTTACACAGTGTGAGTTACAGGTCACAGTTTCTGATCAGCCTGTCCTCCTTCCTGAGTCCTCTTGGCACCCTCGGTGAAAATCAGCTGTGTGTGAGGGTCTGTTCACAACCCTCCATCCTCCCCCTGGGACACATGTCCACCCTCCTGCCAGCACCATGCCGTCTGGATTACTACACTCACATCTCCGTGGAAAGACACTTCCCAAAGCTGGAGAGGGACATCACTACTCTCCCTGCCAAAGCACAGCTGACTCTGAGCGGCTTTTTCTCGTTCAGGGCTCGTGCTGCCTTTGGATCTGTGACTAAACTGGAAATTGGGATATAAATCTAAACCCCTAAACCTCAGCTGTACATTTTTGTGTTCATGGTGAAACACCACAGACACGCAGGGGGTGCCGTGAGGGTGTCCTTGCTGAGTGCGGCTCTCCGGTGGTTGTCTCCCAGCTCCTCTGGCTCCGTGCAGGGTGGTCTTGTGGCTCCGCGTCTACCTCTTTGCCCAGGTTTGGCCCTTACCTGCTACCAGTTTGGCCCGTGCCTAGATATCCTATAAACTCAGCACCCCTCCTGTGCCTGGCCTGCACCCCCCTTGCCAGCAATGGATGTAAGAGTGTGTCTCAACATCACGTGACACACGCCCCCTCCCCTGGTGTGATCCCCAAGTGGCCATCTCTGCATCCCCACGACCTCCAAGGCACAAGGGGCACCACCAGCGGCACCTGTGATGCACCCTCACACCCCCTCAGAAAGCATAACACAGAAACCTTCCCAAATGTCCGTGTTATCTTATGAAACCCAGCTGGCTCAGCACCTTCTGCACCCACTCCACGGAGTCCTAGGCTGGGTGTGCTCCTCAACACGCCCGGAGCAGGGACAACTCACCGTCAAGGCTCCAGGTGCCACGGGCGAAGCAAGACGCTTGTTAATCGACTGGAAGGTGGCGGCAGGGACGCCCGCGATGGTGTTCACGATCACGTTCCCACTCACTGTGCCTGCGGGGAGAGGGTCTGTGAGGCAACAGCACACAGGAGAGGGAGCTCCTGCGGCCTGCTCTGACTCCTCACCTGCTGGCATGCTCGTCCCCGTAACCGATGTTTTAATGGCTCCCGCCTGCTGAAGATAAATTATTTGAGTATCAGGTCAAACTCGCACACGTACACACTATCAACCCTACAAAAGCTTCCATTTCATCAACATCGAATCCAAACTCTTGACCGTGGTTGGTGGTCACACGGGATATCTAGACCCAGGCGCGGTAGCAGGTAGGGGTCCAACCTGGGCAGCCCCTCTGTCCCCAACTCCCCCCACAGTACAGTGTCCATCCCTCACTGAGTGGAGCTCTAGCCACACTGACCCCTCTGACCCCATAGTTGCCAAGCTCAGGGCCTCTGTGCTTGCTGGTTCCCATCCTTTTCTGACTCCTGTCACTCAGGCCATAGCCCAGGGGCTGGCTCTGCAGAAAGTCCCTTCCTGAACCTTGTTTTCCCTGGGGTCCTGCCTAGCTGGGCTGCCTGCCCCCCAGGACGGACTCCCCAGGAGCAGGTACTCAGTGAACGCATTTTCTGAATGAATGAGGAATGAAGCTGCCCAAGCGCATAAGGAAATCCCACTACAGCGAAGGAAAGTGGAACAAAGGGGCTGGCTCTGCAGGACACACCACCCCCACGCCTGGCTGACAGGAGCCTCGGAGGACAGACCTAGCAGTGTGTGGAAGACACCCCCCTGACGGGAAGGCCTGATGCTCTGGATGCTGCAGGAAACTCAATGGGGCTTGAGGGTGGGGAGGGCCTGCTCACCAGCACAGCGGCACTGCCCACCGTTGTGATCGCGGGCGGCACCTTCGGTGGGGGCTGCACAGGCTGTGCCGGAGGCTGTGCCTGAGCCGGGGGCTGCACAGTGGGTGGCCCGGAGGGCTGCTGGCTGCTTGCTGCTGGGGGCTGGGGCAGAGGTGGTGGTGGCTGCTGGGGTGGTGGAGGCTGCGGCTGCGGCGGGGGTGGCGGGGGCTGCGTCACAGGTGGCTGCTGCGCCTTCTGCTGATCAGCCAGAGCCTGTAGGGCAGGAAGGAAAGGAGTGTGGAGCAGCCGGGGCCACAGCCGCCTGATGGCAGCTGCCCCGCTACGCACAGGCCTGCCCAGGCCCCACACCTTCTTCTCTTTGGCGATTCGCTCTGCACGGAGAGATGCAACCTGGATAGGAGGCAGGGGCTTGTCGTAGTTGATTCCACTAAAGACAGGAGAAGAAGTTAAAAACAAACCAGCAAGTTCTGAAGTAGACGTGTATTCCCGGAACCCACAGCCCTCACTGCAAAGCTGCCAGGTGCTGGAGGCAGCTCTCATTCAGCCCAAAGGTGGGCGCTGGGCGCTCAGCCTGGACGGAGAAAGGCCGCCTCGGTCGTCAGAGCCCACGGCTCCACTCCCTTCCAGGCTGCCTGAGTGTGACTGCCCCAGGCACCTGGCTGCATGAACACTGCTCCCCCGACCCCGGGCACAGAGCAGGAACAGCGAGCCTCAGGGCTGAGGGTCCCCATAGGTCTCCCCACCCTCTCATGGAACCCCTGTTCCTGGGACTCCCACATCCTCCCCCACACTTGTCACCTATTGACCTCCTTGATTCAAAGCAAGTACACCACCCCAAACTGTGTGTGTTTGTAAAGAAGAGCCAACAAGGTGTTTGCCAGTTCAGAGGTGTGGAGAAGAGAACAGCCCTCCTGCCCCGTCGGTGTGCCCTCTGCAGGCGGCAGGCAGGGACGACACCTTCCACACTTCTACACCCTCCCCATGCGAACAGAAACGCTCCCTGGACGAGAGCCCCTACTGCCCCCGGATCAGCCACTCCACCACCCCCAGCTGACGCCAGACACCCATTTGTACAACAATTCACTAAACTTATTGCATGTAAGAGAACACCGAAATACAATCACTTTAGAGCGAAAGTATGTCACAAACACAGAATACCTTTCTGCCAGCACGGACGCATGCTTGGGGTTTTTCTGGAAAGGGTTCATGCCAAGCCTACAACACAGAACGGAGACAAAAGTTACTGAACGAAGGAGAAAGGAGATGCGAACAAATGATGCAAGAAGCCCCTGCCAGGGCCCAGGCTCGGCTGAGGTGCAGGGAGAACGTGGGCCTACAGAGGCTTGATGGGGGGGCTCCTCTTCCCGGCAGTCATCTTCATCAGGTCGAAGTGGCTCGTGTACAGCTGGGTGTGGGTGGCGTTCTCATCCTGGGCGTAAATTTGGCCCGTGCGCAGAGGACGGTTGTTCTTACTCTGAAACAAAATGGTCAGACAGTGACCCTAGGACAGGGCTCACTGACCTGGAGGCCTCACACGAGGCCCTGGGATTAAACCCTTTCTTCCTGAGACCCAGCACACACAACAGCAATGGCACCACAGCATGACACTGTCACTGCACTTTGGACGAGAACTCTGCTATTGGAAGTGAGGACATGAGCACAGAGACGCTGGCACAGCTGTGACCCTGTCCCAGGAGACGTGAGATGCGAAGTGTGAGGAGACCGATGCGGCTCCAGAGGGACAAGAAAGGCACCTGAGTGGAGACCTGCTCTCATCCACAGAGCCGACTCTCCGGGCTTTCTGGTGACAGACACCAAGGACCCGACGGCCCTGTGATCTGTAGCATCCACGATGCTCCCAGTCAGTCAGGACCAGAGTGTCTAGAGAGCATCAAACCAGTGCAGTGGCCAAGAGGCCAGGGGAAGCAGACAGACTTTCCTTCACGTGAGCTGACAGCGCAAAGCAATGCTCCCCTTGTCTATTCAGAGGGAGGCAGGACCACGTTTGCTGGTGCCAGGAGCCACCAGACGGCACACAGCATTTCCTCAGGCACCAGGACTCCATCCTGCACCAAACGTAACCACGACAGCTGCGCCTCAAGTCCCGTGCCAGGACAGCAGAGGCCTTCACCCCGCTGAACCCTCTATCGACTCTGCGAGCAAACAAACGGTCGCCTAGGTGCTCACCTTCCCCTCCTCCCTTGGGATGAGCACACTCTCGTAGCGGCTGCGGCACTGCTTGGAAGAGCGGTAGATGCGGCTGCAGGAATTGACGACGTCGCTGACGAGGTCCCAGTTGGGCGTGTGGGCCGGGGACACAATGGTGAGGTTCAGAGGCAGCTCTAGCAGCTGCTTCACAGCCTGGAGGACCAAGGTCAGGCACAAGAGGTCACCACACTGAGCATCATGTCTTCCTGCTGTCCAGGATGACATGCAGGGACACGTGGGGAAGGGGACCCACGGGCTCGAGGCTCACCTGCAGCAGGGCCCAGTCCTCACTGATGAGCCACTCTGGGTTGTCAGGACCCGACTCGGCGGCTGGCTTGGCAAAAGTTGGCAGAGGCTTGGCAAACTGCGTCTGCTGCTTCAGCAGGAGGTTCTTCTTCTGCTCCTTCCCCTCCCGCCGCATCTTCAGCAGGCCCGGGGTTGCGCGGTCAAACAGCGACCGTGGAGGCACAACTGCCTCCCCATGCCGCTGCTTCTTCTTCCTGCCTGCGGCTGGACGGGGAGGCAGGCTCAGCACAGCCGTCACCAGAGCACCCCGCCCACCTCGACAAGCCAAGGAAAGGTTCAAGGGGCCAACAGGGAGGCCGGTCACCCAGGAGCCCTGGGCAAAGACAAACCCACTCCTGCTTTCACTGCTAACTGGGGCTGCGCACACTGAGGCTCCTCCTTGCTTGGGAACGCAAGGCAACGTGACACAAGTGTGGCCAACGGTGCACACCTGAGGGGTCCGTCCTGTGCCGCCGGCGCTCCTTCCTCACGTACACGGGGGGCAGCTTGGACTCGGGGATGGGCGTTGTCTCGTACATGAGACACATGACCGAGTCGATGTAGATGTCGTTGTCGTCCTGGGGTGGTGTGGGCGGGGTCCAGAGCTTCAAGGAGAAGGGAGAGGCATGAGCTGTGCACCTCTCAGGAGGCACCCAGCCCACAAGGGACGAGGACACACAGTGGACGAGGCACTCACTGGCATGACTTCCGTCTGCCCGTCTGCACCTTCATAGATGTATTCCTGTGGGAGACAGGGGAGCTTTCAATTTGACAGCCTGCTCCATGCTGTCAGCCCTATTAGGAACTCTTCAGGTGAGTGCAGAGACTTCACTGCACCACCGGGGGAGAAACCACGCCATGGTCGTGGAGAGCACGAGTCGTGCTGCGGCGCATGACGTGTGGGATGCGCACCGTGCTGTAGGCGTCCTCCCTGGTGTAGGTAAGCAGCTGCTCCTGCTCCTGCTCCCGCAGTGCCCTGGCCTCCTGCTCCCGCAGCACCCGCAGGTTCTGGGCCTCCCAGGCGCTCACTGCAGTCAGCACAGCGTCCTGCTGGGAGACCAGGACCACAGGCTCAACCCCGCTTCCAGCACCACGCCCACCTGGGAACACGTCTGCCCTCGACCCCATCTCACACTCTTTCCTCTGAAATGGGTCCCCTCCACGCTGTGGTTATTCATTTCCCAGCACTTGTGTGTGCACCCACTGCCCCAAACCCTCCGAGCCGCCCACAGGTCTCCCGAGACTGCTCACTGTCAGGCAGTCTTTACATGGGTGGACTTGGTTTTTACCTTTGATTCCAGGTGAGTCACATTTCCTCAAAACCAAATTTAACACCGAAAAACCTGAGATTCTCACATGTCGATACGATCCTTACCTCACTGTTCCTCTCTTTTTCATGATCGGTGGATGTATGGAACAATTCCAGGTAATTCAAAGCATATTTCTCAATTGGGGTAAGCTGTTTCAAAATATATTATTTGGATACAGTTAACTGCAGGTTAATATGGGCTAAAATCCTTACAACCCCCACCAACACTTGAATCAAAAAGGTCATTGTTCTCAGCCAAAGTGAACAAGAAATATTTCATGAAAGGAACAAATTTTTAAGACAATGACCTGTAAAGAAAAAAATGAAGTGGAAGCAGAAAGGAGAAAACGCCCACACCTGTTCCATGAAGTCGGCCAACTCCTCCAGCTGTGAGGGCTCCTGCTCCTGTGCGCTGTCGTGGTCCGCTGCCCCATGCATGGCCTCCCCCTCGGGCTCCTGCGAATCTCCCTCCAGATCCTCGATGCTCTTCAGGGCCTGAGGAATTGCAGGCTTGGATCAGACCGCTCTGACCTTGGATCAGATTGCTCTGGCAGATTTCTAAGTTTTAAGTGAAGGGTTTGATAGAGCCACACTCCACAGGGCTGGACACCCACACTGCACACTGAGCCCCTCACACCGCCACCCGAGGCAGTGCAAAGACAGCAAGGGGACGACAGGGAAGAGCCACGGGCCGCAGTGGGCATGCACAACACAGCTCTGACCCACGCAGTGCTAGGTGAGCACCTCACCTCACAGCCACGCCCATCGCCACCCACAGGTCCTGACGGGGTAGATCCCTGTCTCTCCTGACACAGAAAGAGCTGAGAGACGCTTCTGTGCAAGGGACATGACCCATAGCACACCCCCACAGAGACAGGAGACACCCAGACTGTGTCGTGAGGGTCTGTGCAGACTTACTTTTCACTATAAATCCTTGAAGATTTTACCATACACAGGAGGGAGGGCATGTGGCCCCTACCCATTGTGCTTCCCAGCAGAGGCCCCAGCACAGCTAGGACCATGGGAAAGAACCAGGAGGAGCCCGAGGGGGTCTGTGAGAGCACAGGGGTCAAGGCCCAAAGCAGGCAGCTCCTTACCCGGGACTGCAGGGCAGGCCCTGCTGTCCTTACCTCTATAAAAGGTCGTGCAATTTTGGGTGCAATGGTTTCTGTGACAGAAGGTTCCTGAGAAAGGACAACAAACTCCTCGGCTTTCACTGGGAAGCCAGCATCATCCATGGGAGAATACACCTCAAACAGCTCCTGGATGGTCCGCTGAATACAGAAACGCACGTTACTCCCCCGGCACAGGAAACGGTTTGGTGCCTGACCTGAGCATGGAAGCTTGGTGCCAGGGGAACCATCAAAAGACTCCTCGCTGAAATCCACGGAAGCCACACACTTCCATCACCATGCGGAAACCCCCGAGGAGCCAGCAAAGGAGGATACCTGTGTGAGGAATGCCATGGAGTAGTCATTTCCCTGAGCGGCCACTTCTCGGATCAGGTCTTTGGTTCCATTCTTCAGAAGTTTCTCTTCAATGGAATTGCCACTCACAAGCCTACAAATAAAACAAGACGCACACACAGAGACAGCTAGGTCACGGGACAGCACAGGATTCTGTGAGCGGCACGGCGCAGAGACCGCCTGCAGAACACACCGCTCGCAGGCGCTGCGAGCTTTGAAGCAGGTGCATGTAACCAACGCTCTCCGCGTGCTCTGTGCGACCCTTCCTCCACAGGGCTGCCAAAGGCCTCGTGCTACACTATGCCCACCTTCTCAGTGCCCCCGCCAACAAAGCACATGGCAGGTCCCGCCCTGCCCCACTGGCCTCCCCCCGCCCATACCACCCTATTCCCAGACTTGTCCTGAGCACCCATCTCCCGTGGCGACAACCTAGCAGCAAACCCCTGTGCGCTCCCGCATGTTCCTGTGCACACTCATGCACTCTCCACAGACTGCACGCACACTACCTTCCCACTGAGCAGGGAGCGCAGAAACCCCTAATGAACTCGTGTTTCTAGTGGGTGCTTGATACTGGGCATGGGGAGCCCCTGCGACAGGTGTCCACAGGTCCCACTTCATGCTCCGTGAACGCCCGCAGTCACCATCCTACACACGGGCAGACTCCCTGGAGGGTAAAGCTGGGGCCAAGGACACGTGTGATTTACAAGTAACAGATCTTTCCTAAACTGCTTTCAGAACTGAAACCACCTCACGTCCCCCATAAGTTCTCTCCACCAGCAGACGTGCCCTTTACTGTCTCACCTGTCTAGGGTATCTATCTCACCTGTCCAAGGTGTCTCACTGTCCGGGGCATGTGAGGAGAAAGGTCACTGCACATTCAACTTACATTTCTTCCTGCCTGCCAGAGAGCTTAGGGTCTCACCACACTCTTCACGTTTTTGGCCACCTGTAACTGCCTGTACGTGTTCTTAACCCCACCCCCAACTTAAATAAGGGGGTCGTTTTTCTTTCTTTCAACTTAACCTTGTTTGTTCCAAGAATTGCAAATACTTCCCAATCTATTTTTGCCAATTAACTTTGCTTGTGGTATCTTTGCAATACTTAATTTTTTGTTTTGCTGTACTCGAACATGAGTCTCTGTTTGGCTAGAGTGACCCCCTCCGAGCTCTAGGCTATACCTAGTATCTCCTCACTGCCATTCTGAGACTGCTGCTTTGCTATCACACTTACGTCTTAGTCCATGGGGACAGTATTCTGGTGCTAACATGGGAAACAGTGTTCCAATCTCATTCTCTTCCTCACAGACTGCATAGGGTCTCAGCGACACTTATCAAGTAAACGACACTCCAACAGACTAACGTTCCCCTTTGCTGCATTCCCTCCAGGCTGGCTCTCGGCCCCCCGCAAGCTCATCTGTCCCCATTCCAGCCGCACTGTGGCGAGGTCCCAGCGGCTGGGAGGAAGTCCCACAGGAGCTCTGTGCACGGCCTGAGGGCACACCCAGCACCACCCTCCCCTCATCTCTGCCACGTCAGATACCTTCTACTCCAAGTGCACTTTAAAAACCATTTTATCCAACTGTGCATAGGTGCAGACACACACATACACTAACACCCTTAATTAGGGCTTTCACTGAAGTTATGTTAAGTTTTAATACCACTTGGTAGAAACTTCACGTTTATGAACCAGGACCTCCTGTCCACTCACGACATCGCATCTGCACTCTTTCACATGATTTTACACTCTGCCGTCTTACACGCCCTGCACTTGTACCCCTAAGATCACTCCCCAGTGTTGACAGACCAGCTGCCCAGAAGCAAATACTTCTCATTTCTACCTACTGACAGCGTAAGGACCAAGGATAAGGTTACACAATGCAACACTACTCATTCGATACAAACAATGGACCAAAGTTACATTCGTTAGCGTGGAAATACACTCAGAATACCTGTTTAAAAAGGGTTACAAAATAAGACTGATGGCAGGGGCTACCTAACTAGAACACGTCTGGAAAGACATGCACCCACACACTCAAGCTGTCTCTGGGAGTTTCCTCTACGTGCTTCTCTTGTTGTTGTTTTTATCCTCACCCGAGGACATTTTTCCATTTTTTGTTCAGATAGAGTAGGAGGGAGAGAGAGGAAGAGAGAGAGAGAGAGAGAGAGAGAGACATCGACGTGAAAGGGACACATCGAGTGGCTGCCTCCCGCACGACCCAACCAGGGCCGGGGACAAACTGCAACTGAGGTACGTGCCCTTAGCGGGAACCGAACCCGGTTCTCTCTGGACCGCAGGCCGACGCTCTAACCGCTAAGCCAAACCGGCCAGGGCCTTTTCTTGTTTTTTTAAATGAATAAGTAATGTGCTAATAATCAAAAAAATAATAACGCTATTTAAATATAGCACTTGGGATGACTAGGTCTTGATTAGAAAAAGCAAGTGGCTACACTCACAGCCTGAGGTTTCTGTCCTGGGCCAGCCGCTACCTGTGAGATGTCCTGCCAGGGACCAGCGACATGTCAGAGAAGTGGCAGGATTCTGTGATAAGGGGCACAGCAAGTGCTTAGCACACACGGGCAAAGTAACACGCAACGAAACACAGACCAAGTAAAGCCTGCCTCAACTGCATATCTTTGGCCAATTAGAAGACTTAAGTTCTTTCAATATCTGATTTGACAGCAGACAAGGTATGTTTAATACTAGTTGGAAGAACCTGAAACAACACCCTCCTCCCTTGGGGCAGGTGCTCCAGGAGAGGTGCAACAACCGTGTTGAAAGTCAGCAAGCCCAGCCCAGCCAGTGTAGCTCAGTGGATTGAGCGTCGTCCCATGGACTGAGAGGTCCCGGTTCTATTCCTGGTC
Source organism: Tadarida brasiliensis (assembly GCA_030848825.1). Classification (NCBI taxonomy): domain Eukaryota; kingdom Metazoa; phylum Chordata; class Mammalia; order Chiroptera; family Molossidae; genus Tadarida; species Tadarida brasiliensis. The sequence goes on from CM061277.1 coordinate 559,346, forward strand.
AGGGCACATGCCGGGGTTGTGGGCTCGATCTCCAGAAGGGGGCGTGCAGGAGGCAGCCAATTGATGTTTCTCTCTCACATCGATGTTTCTATCTCTCTCTCCCTTCCTCTCCCTCTAAAAAAAAAAAAAAATCAATAAAAACATATTAAAAAAAAAAGAAAGTCAGCAAGTCCCATGCAAGCAACATCACAATTCCAACTCCAAGCACACTCAATTCCATTCCAACCCAATGTCACCACGAAGAAAGAAGGTAAAACAGTGGGAGTGCGCGGCTGCCTGAAGGAAGATAAACAAGCCTCGGCAGGAGCTTCTCAAGTGAACTAACTGCAGGGCATCACTGCAGCCCCTGCCTCGCACGGGGCCTCACCTGTACACGTGCACGTCCTTGCGCCTCCCGATCCTGTCACACCACTGCTGGGCCTGGGCGTCCAGCACAGGGTTCAGGTCATGGTCATAGAACACCACCGCATCGGCCTCCACTAGGCTCACGCCCGCTGCGCGGCTGCGCGTGGAGAGGATGGCACAAAATATCCGCCTGTCCCTGTTGAAGCTCCTCATCAGTTCCTATGAAGAAACAAGACCCTCCATCAGGGCTCCAGTAAATGCGGGGAAGCCTCCGATGTCTCTGATGTTTACTGGTTAGAAAGCATTCCACAACAAGACTGTTTGGGTCACGTCCCCATGTCAAACCACACCAGGTTTTTAGCGTTTGGTCCTGGCTCTTCTGTGCCCTTGCACCCTTGCTCAGGTCTCCACTCGCTGTTTAAATGCCGAGTCATCACAACGAGAGTCAGGTTCCAGGCGGCGAGTGCTGTCAGCTCAGTTCGTAGGCCCCACAAGAAAACAGTGTCTTCCTGGGGAGGGATCTGTGCTTTTTCATGTACCCCCAGGCAATGCCAGGGCACTTTACAGCAAAAGCCCCTGGAGTAAGGCTGAGGGAGCAGAAAAACAAACCAAGAGAGGCTCCTCCACCCACCAAGGCCACAACTGGAACAGCCTCACTGGACACGGCTCTTCTGCAATGACTTCAGCACCAGAACAGACCCTACCAGGCGAACAGCCTCCTCCTTCAGGAAACTCTACACACAATGCGCTGCCCCACCAAGGAGACGTGTCCATGAGCAGTGGTGACCTCCTTCCAATCCCGCCCAGTGTGTGCATGTGGGGCGTGGGGTGCTGTAGAACACAACGTGTGCCACAACGCGCAGGCCCGCAGCTTGCCTTCTGCTCCCGGGAACACCTGCCACGCTGCTAGTCGCCCTGCTCCCAGGTGCTGACTGCTCAGGACACGGCCCCGCGACTGGGGGTTGTGATACTTCTGCAGGAAAACTGTGCACACCAAAACCTTTAGGAGGGCTGGTGGCGCTCGGAGGGAGCGCATCCATTTCTGAGGCTCCCTCGCACCGCAACTTCCTCCTAGGAAGCTGCACTAGCTCACGCCTAGCAGCAGCACGTGAGAGGCCTGATACCCTCGGCTGATCTGACGAATGGAAATGGGCACATGGCTTTAACTGTAAATCAGTCGGATAGTTTTCCACCTTCACCTGTGGCTGCCTCCTGAAGGACACCTGTCCTGCTGTGAGTACACGTCACCAAACTTGACTCTGCCACATTGGGTTGACTGCATTTCCTGAACTGAAATGACTTATGAAAAAGAAATCGAAAGGTGGAGCTAAAAAGGCTCACTGCAGTCCAGAGACACGGAGACTTCCGTCCCTGCCTTGTTAGCAGGGTTGTGTCAGCGGTGTCACACAGCACTGAGAGCCAGGCTAGACTCAGGCGAGGGAAGCAGATGTCTTCCTTACCTGCCGCTGTTCGCTGTTGGCGTTTTCATCAATCCGTATGTAGGTGAGATAATGGAAGTTCAAGAACATTTCTAAAATGTCTAACATGAGAACCATCTGGGACAGAATCAGCACTCGACGTCCTTCTGATTTCAGCTTCTGCAGCAAGATCGCTAAAGCTTCCAGCTTCCCTACGGAGGAACAACACCAAGTGTCTCACAGCCCAGAGCAGGGGGTGTGGCATGTGGAAGCGCGGATGGGCCTCCTCTCATACCTGAGTCAAACTGCACCAGCCTCAGCTCAGGGAACCGCAGGGAGCGCAGGGCTGTCACCCGCTGCAGCTGCTGGGCGTAGGGCGCCGTGTGCTCCCGCAGGCGGTGCCTGAAGACCCTCATCCTGTGGCTGTAGGGTGAGGGCGGCCGAGACACCCACAAGGATGGGGGTGTGGCTACCACTGGCGGGATCACACACACCACCCTGAGAAACAGAAAGCACAGTTGTCACACGTGGCACTTCAGCATCTCCACCAGGCAGCACCGCTGACAGTCACAGTCACCATGGTGACAAGCCTGCTGGCCCACACTGTTGCAGCAACCACAGGAGGGTCCCAACAGTCCTGGCCAATGCGGGTCACCCAGGGAGAAACACCAGCGCAGGGCACTCCCGACCCCAAGCACGGATGCTCACGGCTCATTCCCTGTGAAGGGCAAGTCTTCTGCTGGGAATTTTGGGACATGGGTGCTCTGTCTCCTGGCCAGTCTGGGGGACAATGTGAACCTAGAGCTGCTGCAGCCACCGTGCCAACAGGAGGGAGGCAGACTGGGAGAAGGGCCTGCGTTACGTTTCACCTGACACCCGCCTCCCGGCCTCCAGATGCCACCTGCGCCAGAAAGCCCTTACACTGTCGGTCAGCTCAGGCTGGGTTTCCATGACTTGCTACCAACTACAGCAAACCAAAAGCCAACTATCACCAAAACACTGACAAATGAAAACAAAGAACTAAATAAACAGAGAGATAACCCATGTTCGTGGACAGACAGACTCAATATTGTCAGATGCCAGTTCTTCCCAACTCGATAGAGAGACTTAGCACGATCCTAGTCCAAGTCCCAACAAGTCATTTTGTGGATATTGACAAAATGATTCTAAAGTTTACATGGAGGCAAAAGACCCAGAACAGCCACACAACATGGAGAAGAACAGAGTCTGAAGACCGGCACCACACGACTCCGAAACGGACTATGAAGCCACAGTGACCAACACAGTACTGCTGACAAAAGACGAGACCAGCACAGTCATGAAACAGGTCTCAGAAGCAAGGCTGCCTCATCAGTCAGCTGATCTGGAACAGAGGTACGAAGACAGCCGTACCACAGAGACAGTCTGTCAACAATGGCACTGGAATTGGACACCACCTGCAGAAAGTGATCCAGACACAGACCTCACACCTCACAAACACTAACTCAAGGGGATCCCAGACCTAAATGTAAACTGTGTAATGATAAAACTCCTACAGCGTAAGAAAACCTAGATGACCCTGGGTTTGGTGATGACTTTTCAGATATAACACCAAAGACATGATCCACGAAAGGAAGGATCGATAAGCTGAACTTCATTAAAACTAACACTTCTGTTCTGCAAAGGACACTGTCGAGAGACTGAGATGTGCCACCTCCCAGCACCTGGACACCACCACGCACCAGGAGGATGTGCAGCATCAGGGTCCTCACTCACTGCTGGCGGGAACGCAGGTAGTGCTGCAATTTAGGGAGGGTTTGTATGCTTCCTACAAAACTAAACACACCATCCAGCAATCATGCTCCTTGATTATTTACCCAAAAGAGCTGAAAACTTAGGCCCACACAAAAACCTCTAAACAGATGTTTACGGCAGCTTGGTTCATAGTTGCCAAAACTTGGAAACAACCAAGATGTCCTTCAGCACGTGATGGGTAAAGAAGCTGTGGTCCATTCGGACAAGGGAGCATTGTTCAGCTAACCAAAAATGAGGGATCAAACCAAGAAAAGATGTGGAGGGACCTTAAATGCTTATTAACAAGTGGAAGAAACCAATGTAAAAAGGCTACATACTGTATGATTCCAACTATTTGACTTTCTGGAAAAGGCAAAACCATGGAGATGGTACAAGCTCAGGTATTGCTGGGGGAGGGCGGGGAGGAGGGATGACTGGGAGGCACAGAGGACTTCAGGGCAGTGAAACCACCTCACCTGTCAATAACATCCTGCAGGGACTCTTGACGTTGAGTCAGTGTCAGAATCAGGTCCTTCTGACTTTTTGAGGGTGACGTATAGCCATTCACTGGCCTGGCCCCCTTCCCACACCTGCCACCTGAAGCTCCGAGCCCTGGGATCTGTTCTCTACAGGCCAGGGAACAAATCTCCAACAGGTCTGTGCCGTAGACAGGGGCACGGGAGCAGCGCCGCTCATTGACAGAATAAACCTGGTCCAGCCGCTCTTTCAGAAGCCGGGTCTTTTCCTCCTATATCAGAAAGTGATGAAAGTGGTCAGTGAGAAACCACCGGCCAGCTGGCGGTCCTCCAGCCCTTCGGGGTTCCTGGTGAGGACCTGCACACAGAGCACCCACAGCAAGGCCTGCCCCACACGAAAGGGACAGAAAGGCAACAAGAGCACAGGCAGCCTCTCAGGACAGTGAGCACACAGGTACAAGAATATAAAAACACGTGAGGGGATTTTTGCAACCATAAAGACCAGTTTCATTTCTTTTCTGGGAAAGTATTTTTAAAATCAAAATTACAAAATCCAGACAATGTTCTCCTGAGGGCACACGCAAGCTGTTAAGTATCAGAAACATCCCGTGTAACAAGCAGCTTCTGAGACAACTCTGGGTGAAGGTGTTGCCCGTGGGCACCACTCAGTGTTCGGGACAGGGGCCGTACCTGGGTTGGCCCTCCGATGGGAGAAGCAGGTTTGGAGGCCACCCCGGGTTCTCCTACAGTCAGGGGATTGACTGCCACTCGGCCAGGTACACCAACTACAAATCAAAAATCGAAGTTGGAAATAGTTCTGGCCGCTATGCAGACCCGCCCTTCCCCAGCACGCTCTCAGCACGCTCCCCAGCTTCCTCTCTCACTGGCACAGATCTAGGACCTGTACAATCACACCTGAACTGCTCAGAACCACCAGTGAATACCCCTGCTCTCTGACCACATTTTGAGCAGAGTGCCGCAGCCTGTCTTCCCTCTGGTGAGTGTCTGTGTGCACCCATTCTCATGCCACCACACCAGCACACCACTACACCAGCACACCAGCACACCACCATACCACACACCAGCACACCAGCACAGCAGCACAGCAGCACACCACCATACCACCACACCAGCACACCACCATACCACTACACCACCACACCAGCACACCACCATACCACCACACCAGCACACCAGCACAGCAGCACAGCACCACACCAGCACACCAGCACACCACCACACCAGCACACCACCATACCACCACACCAGCACAGCAGCACAGCAGCACAGCAGCCATGGGCCTGTCCCTCCATCAGCATCAACCTGTCCACCCTTGCACCAGGAGTCGGTAGTGCCCTCCAGATCAGCACAAGGTGATCCCAGAATCACCCAGGGCCCTGCTGCTCGCCCCGACAGACTGTGCTCAGGGGACTGAGGGCCCTGGTTAGGGGAGCACAGGGAAGGTAGCAGTGATTAGGCTGGACCATGTCCAGGGGAGCAGGAGTACCCTGGCAGGAAGTAGGCCGTGGGCTGGGCCAGATGGAGGAGGGCCAAACCCTGCCTCATTACCTGTCCCAGGGACATTCTAGCACCAAATCAAAAATCTAAGGTGAGTGGAGACTGGTGATAGTCAACCAATAACTTTGAGAGCAAAAGAGAAAGGAAACAAACCAAGCGGACAGCGGGCCATCTGTAGAAATCAGACATGGCCACACAGGGACCTTGGTTCTGAGGCCCCAGTCAAAAATCCTAAACACCTTCCAGTTACCTCCGAGGCAAAGAGAGTCAGAAAGAAGTTTCATAGCCAGTCTTCTCCCTGCTCAAAGCACTCTACCTGGTGGGGTCACGGGAGTGGGGCCTGGGCCGCTGGCTGGGGGCTTGCTTCCCAGGGCGCTCAGAGCACCCGCCTGAGACACGGTCTGCATCACCATGGGGCCTGGAGGTCGCAGGTAGGACTGCCCCGGGGCGGACACGATCTGAAGAACGCTTCCTGTAATCACATGTGCGCCAGGACTATCAGTCATGGCCATGTGCCTTTACCTAAGGCCACACCCACTCCAAATGTGCAGAAACAAACAAGACCACACACGTAAAATCCAAAACCCCATTTACTCCAACATGCAATGCAAAGTTCAGTTACTTGGAGAAAAATGAACACACTTCCTTCACAATGAATGTAACTCTAAGGAACAACGTCATTTTTCTTAGTGTCAGAAGAAAGCTCATCCATTCCTAAAAATTCCTGACTTGAGGCAATGCAAGCTCAGGGTCTGTCACGTCTGCTTCAGGCCCAAGTCACAGGTGGAAAGTCCCGGCTCCCTGATCACACACTGGTGGTTTGCCGACCCATCGGCTGGATGAAGAAATACCTAAACACCTGTTTTTGTGCAGATGCTGTGGCTCTGCTGAAGGAGCTGCCCCTCAACCTTCGGCGTGACCGAGTCTCCCACATCTTTGCTCTGAAGCAACGCTCCTGCACTCACAGAGACTCGTTCAGCAGGGGTCAGTCCGTGGCTTCGCTCTCTGCCAGAAGCACTGGGCACATGCGGAATTAACCTGACTGAACGATTTCTTTGCTGCAGGCTTCCTAGGACCTCTGCTTTGCCGACTGTGACTCTCCGGCCACCTTTCGACCCGACGAGAGGTATGTGGCACATTCCCCAGACACTGCCGGGGCGGGGGGTGCTGTTGCCGACACCATCCTAGAATCTAAACCTACAGCTGAGAAGGGCTGCTGCCATGGGGTCACTTAGGACTGACTGTAGCGTGCCACTCGAACAGCACCTCCTTTTCTTCAGAAAGCAGCCACTCCATGGATACATCGCTCTCAGGCACAGGCCTGGGGCTCTGGCCTGGAGTTCTCTGAAATCTGTGTAAAAGCATAGGTTCTCCCACATAAACTGCTAGTCTTTGGCACTGTTAGGACAATTCACCTCACAGTAAAATTAGAAAGTAGCAAGTATTTCTATTCTGACTTCGAAAACAGGAAACTTTCATCAAAGGATAGATTTTTTTAAATGACTACCATCTACTAAATGCATATGAAAGAGTGAGCGGGCAGCCAGGTCCACACGCTATCCCACTGGTCCTCCTAGCAGCCTCCAAGGTCGCACCCACTGAGGTCGCACCCTCTGAGGTCAGGCTCACTGTGGCGTTTACAGGGAGGCGCCTGAGCTGGAAGTCACCACTGCCAGGAGCAGCTGGCCAGCTGCCTGTCACCTCTCACCTTGCAGCTGCAGGGGCTGGCCAGCCGTGAGCTGCCGCAGCTGGCTGTGGGACAAGGTGAACTTGTTCCCCTGGAACTGCAGTGTCACTGGGGTCTCTGGCTGGGCGACTCGACTCGGCGGTCCTGCGAGAGAAGCCAGCTGTGCTATTTTGACCACCTCCCCACCTGCAAGAACACAGAGAAAAGGGAAATAAAACTTCTGTGGCAAGTCTGCAACTGTGACACTGACAGCTGTCATATGGAGCGACCGTGGGTAAGCAACCTGTCACGTGGAGCGACCGTGGGTAAGAAACCTGTCACGTGGAGCGACCGTGGGTAAGTAACCTGTCTTGTGGAGTAACCGTGGGTAAGTAACCTGTCTGTCATGTGGAGTGACCGTTGGTAAGTCGTGGGTAAGTAACCTGTCTGTCATGTGGAGTGACCGTGGGTAAGTCGTGGGTAAGTAACCTGTCTGTTGTGTGGAGTGACCGTGGGTAAGTCGTGGGTAAGTAACCTGTCATGTGGAGTGACCGTGAGTAAGTTGTGGGTAAGTAACCTGTCTGTCATGTGGAGTGACCGTGGGTAAGTCGTGGGTAAGCAACCTGTCTGTCATGCGGAGTGACTGTGGGTAAGTAACCTGTCATGTGGAGTGACCATGGGTAAATCGTGGGTTAGTAACCTGTCTGTCATGTGGAGCGACCGTGGGTAAATAACCTGTCTGTCAGGCGGAGCGACTGTGGGTAGTCCCCTGAAGTGTCAGAAAAACTGACACATAGTGCTAACACTTCCAGAAAACAACTATTTCAACAGAAAAGAGAAAACAAAGTTAACATGAGATTTTAATAGTTAACTTCTACAATCATAACTGGCGGAGACTTTAGACGTTAGATATTAATACAATTAACCAATCTATTAAGAAATACTTTACTTTTCTCTCCAACCAGTAAATAAAGAGCAAACTTCACAAACAGCAGAAATCTGTCTGTGACACACCCTGAAACCCTGCGTCAACCCCTGCGTCAGAGCCTACACAGCGGAGCGCACACGTGTGGCCAGGCTCACAGACGCAAGGATGCATGTGAGCTGCAATCGCAGTTGGTACAAAAACACATCATGTGAATGCAGCTCTAAGACAGAAAGCCTCCCATTGTTTAGAACTAGATGTAGGGTCCGATCTGCAATGTTTACTGTCGAGAAACGTGGAACTTCATGTTGCTTAGGACCTTTTTTAGGAAAATAACTCAGGTGAAATTACATGCACCTCACTCAAAAAGGCTGCAATTACACAGGATTAAAGGTTTTTTTACCCAACGGTTGATATTTGAGTCTAAACGTTCCTCCCAAGAAAATCCATGCAAGAATTATTAGTGACACCGTAAAGAAGACAGTTAGCAAAAAATGAGAAAAACATCCAGACATTTTGCACACAGAACCATGAACAAGGACGGGAAAATGAAAAAGGAGACACAGAGGTCTGCACACAGAGTGAGTCCCATTAGCCCTCGTGGCCCACGTAGAGGTGAAGGCCACCAGACTGAGGCGACCTGGCTGACTATGCTCCCCAAGCACAGCTCTTGTGGCACAGCCACAAAAGTTCCATCCCAGGCCAAGAGACACATCCCACAAGCAGCGACCCACTGATTATTATCTTCGGGCAATGGAGGCCTGGCAGAGCCAGCCTGAATGCCGTGAGTCCTCAGGACACCACGCCTCTCTCCTCTTCCACAAAGGCCTGAACGCAGCCTGTCACACCATAAATGAGTGCTTGAGGTGGCATCTGAGTGTCAGGAAGGGTATTTTTCCACAGCAGAATGGACAAGGTCCATGTGAAATTTGGAAATAGGCTAATCGCACTGGTCACAATGAAAAGTTCTATCAAAACATTTAATAAAATTGTGATGTTTTAGTCGCTGAGCAATGATGTCTCAGTTGAGCAACAATTCATCCCAAGTTTAAATTTGGTAACAACTAGAGACGAAAAGAAAGTTTTTAGAAACCAAACACTAAGTACCATGGCTGACAAGGAAGCAAGGAAGGGACCTGCTTTCGTGTTACCCCCATTTGTCCCCAAGCTGACCTCAGTGCTGCTGGCCTGAAGCCTGGCTAACAGTAAGGAGAGGTGCAGTCATCGGCACACAGCGCAGAGCATGAGCGCGGGAGGAAAGCAGAGCTGACAAACGGGTCAGGAGAAAGGACAGAGAAAGGACAGGCCCTGGGCACTGGCCCTGGAGACTTAGGCCAAAGGATAGCACAGCAAAGGCAGCACCTGGCATGGGGGACAGGAGTGGACAGCAAGGCTCTGCACACTGCTGGTCTGAGCATGGCTTCCTGGGAAGGAGGCAGAACCACCAGGAGAGGTGAGGCCACTTACTAGGCAGGCGCGCCTGGGCCTGCGAGGTGAGCAGCAGCCCCTGAGGCAGCGTGCTCTGCCCGGCCAGGTGCGAGGGGGCCTGGGGCTGGGGCTGGGACGGGCCCAGGGCGGAGGTCTGGGGAGCGGTTTGAGCCCGCAGTTTCGCAGGATGGGCTGGGCTAGGAGCTGTGCTGCAGGTCGAGGCGGCCTGGGGTCTCGGAGCACCGGTGGGAGCCTGAGGGGCTGCTGCTGCTGCAATCGACAAGGGCGGTTTGTGCAGAGCTGTTAGAGGTTCTGAAGGCAATGCAGTACTTTAAATCCGAATTTTAAAGAAATAAAACAAACATTTCATACTGTCTCTCAAATGAGAAGCTCTCTCTAAAAAGAGAGGATGAGGCCAATGTGGTCTACAGAGTGAGAGGAGTACAATTTTTTTATCCGTTGTTAACTACTTTCACTTGGAGCGAATCAGCAGACTACGCGGTACATTCCTGCAGTAAATGGGTGTTAGAAGTCAGCCATGGAGACCCCCGTGTCCGTCAGAGGCAATCCTGACCACACACACGGGCGCACACAGAGGCTGCACCCCGACTGCACCAGGAGTGCTTGCACAAAGAGGCTCTGGACACTCAAAAACTGCCATGCACATGGCCCTGAGGACTTGCTGACTGGGGCTAGAGCACTACCTTCATCACCTGTCTGCCACCACACCCTGTCCTTCTCTGCCCTAATAACCGGGTGACAATGAAGCAGGGGCATGAAACACACAGCAGCCTTTGCAGCAGCTTTGGAACAGAGCTCCCCATGTGAGCATGTACCTCCCCAAGAAACATCCTCATCACCACGCCAACCATGACTCCACTAAAGAGTGCAGTGTTTTGTAAAATCCAGTTTAAACAAATAAAAAAGCCTCAAACTCGTGTGAGGGCTGCATGTATCTCTTTGGGAGAGCAGAGGTCTCGCGTCAAAGGGCAAGGGAGCACCCTCTGTGACGTAAGCACACCACCACGCGAGACGTACCTTTGGCATCTGGGTTTGCAGAAAACGTGGCGATCGGTGGCCGTCCTCGAACATGGCCCTGTGGAGTGGCAGTAGCCGCAGCAGAGGTAGCTGTTCGGGGTGGGTGTGTGCTGGGAAAAGCCACCGTGCGACCCTCGGGCTTCTGGCCATACTGCACAGGCTGAAACAACCTAGACATCGTGTGTGGGCAAGAAGACACAGCATCACTGAGGTGCAGGCCTGGGGGTGCAGGACCTGGGCAGTGGGGGCTCCCACTCCTGGTGCCAGTTAAAGTGGGGTGGGGTCCTGGGTGCAGTGTTGGCAGCACTAGGCACATGAAAGTGGTTCCCCATGCCTGCTCGATGGGCGTGATTTCAACTCAATGACATCTCTGTCAGTGTGAATGCGAAGAAGGGATCTAGCACATAAAGCCCACGATGCTCATGTAGAGTGAGCGGGGTGAAAGGTCAGCGGCACCGTCAGGTAACAAGGCAGCACAGGCGACAGAGCAGACACAGTAACAGAACGCAAACCCATGCAAGAAGGCCCACCCCGTGGAGGCCGCTGTCGGGCCTCTATCATGATGCAGAACACTCTTCACAGCCAGCAGCTCTCACGTGGAAACCAGTGCAGGTGTCTGCACTTGCAAAGCCCCCATGCGACACAGCAGGTAGGGACAGCCAGGAAAAGGCAGCCGAGCGTCCAGCTGTGACCACTGTGAATGTCCTGAGGGCTGCAGGGCCCTGCCAGTGTGGGCTAGGGCCCAAGTCCCCAGGAAAGTCACATACAGAAGAGGCAATGAGAATGGCTGCCAGTTTGCAGAATTGACCGTTTGTCTCTAAAACACTGATTTTCCTTTTTTTCCCTGGATTTTAATTCGAGCCTAGGATTTTGTCTATTCCCAGCATGCTGGATTAGCCTCTCTTGAGTCACTTGGGCTTTGCCTTCGTCATCAGATGTGTTTTACCCCGTCCCAGCCTCAAGGCACCTGCGATGTCGTCATCATTCCAGGTGTCCCTTCCACTTACCCAGGGTGGAGCCCTCTGCTCAGCGCAGGCCCATCTCCGCCCCACAGTGCCCCTCTGCCCTCCCTCTGCAAACACCTGGCCATGACAGCTACCGCCACACCACCTACCAGGCTACCAGGTTTAATCCAGCCTGACCACCTGTCCCCAACTGCTCCCTACACAGACCCCTCCCAAATTCTAACACTTTTTAAAGATGAGTGAGTGCAAAGTGCCCACGCTTTCCACTTAAAATGAGCTGCTCACAGAAAACAAGGGTGTCTGGGCAATTTCCAGGAGAAGCAGATGACCAAGAAGGTGACCAGCCTCTCTTCTCACAGCCCGGGGCCCAGGGTCTCGTGTAAAACGCAAACCTGGTCCCAGCCCTGCCCAGTGTCACCCAGACCCCACGGCCCAGCCAGAGGCGGATGGTGAGCCGCAGGCAACGCCTCACAGTACACACCTGCTGGGCTTCAGTTTGACAGCTGGTGGCCTGCCCGGAGGGGGAGGCGCAGTGAACAGCTCCTCAATGAGTTTCCGAGTCACCTTTTTCTTACACAGCAATTCGGCCTCATGGCGAGTCATTTTATCTTCTAAGCCAATAAGGTCAAATATAGAAAGATCGGTTTCCTAAGTAGAGAAAGAAAAAATAAGCTATGTGAGACAGTAGAAAAGCCCTTGATTAAGAATCAAAGTACGTTCACAAATGTGAAGACCAGGCCATCTGCCCTGAGAGGTGCTCCTGAAGACCTCACCTGCACCCTGCTCTGGGGTCAGTGTGCCTTGGTTTCCCCAGCTTTGAGACAGGAATGATGGCACTTGGTCACCTTGAATGGCTATGGCAATGGAGAAAGCAGTACCCAGAGACAGACTGAACCCGGCAGAGGACAGAGGGAAGTCTGGATGGCATGGGATGCTGGGCCTCGTGCAGAGGAAGGGGCTGGGAGAGATACTGGGAGAGACCTAAGGGCTGGTGGGAGTGGAGGTGGATGTGTGGCCTATTGCTTGTCTAACAGCAGAGCCCTGGGGATGCTCATTCCTTGGCGAGGATCATGGAGGGTGGACAGCGGGTGTGGGTGGGGATGTGGAGAAAGTGTCACCTCCCACCCACACACACTGCCAGAAGGGAAAAGGTACAGCTGCCATGGAAAGCAGTCAGCAGTTCATCAGAGTCAGCACGTGACCTGCGGCACTCCCAGACCTAGATCCTAGATTTGCGTCCAAGGGAAACATAACCACCTCCACACAGAACTGTGCATAGTGCCCACAGCAGTGTGACAACGGCCAACCATGGAAACGACCCAGTGTCCAACTGATGGACAAGTGAAACATGGGGCGTGCATGCAGGGGAACCACTCAACCTTCAAAGGAAGGAAATCCTGCTACAATGTGACAAACGGTGAGAATATTATGCTGCACTCAGTAAGCCAGACACCTAAGTCCACGCATCGTGCGGCCCTGCCTGTATATAATGTGTGTATTTTATGACATGGATGAATCCACAGAGGAGTGGCAACGAGGAGCTGCCTGGGGCTGCCCGGGGTCACGGGAGTGACAGTCAATGTGCACGCATTCTCTTTGGGGTAATGAAATGCTCCAGGGTTAGGGTGATGGCTGCTCAACCCTGTGAGTATACTAAAACCAACACACTATACACTTCAGGAGGGGCGTCCAGGGTAACAGGTTATTTCCACGACATCTTAGAAGAAGTACAATGTAGAGCAGTACGATGAACTATGTTCCCTGACATGCGAAGGTCAGCTGTCTGATGCCCTGTGCTCCCTGTGGCTGCCCTGTCCCATAACTCGCTGAAGACCACGTCCCTGAGTAGTGACTGCAGTGGCAGCAACAGCAGGCTGACCCACTCACAGTGCACCTGCTACCTCAGGGTCCTCAGACTCACTAGTCAAACCTTGAACCTCCCTGCGTGGGGGGTGGGGCAGAGAAGCCACAGAGTCCCTGGCCTGTCCCCAACCTGCACTTGTACCAGCTCACCCAACACAAAGCAGGTTTCCAGGTCCTGGGCCTCTGAGCCTGAGCCCGAGCCCGAAACACTGCCAATGTCCCAAGCGGTGTCAGCACAGTGTCCCAGCTCTCCGCCAGGTACACACCACACCGTTTCTCACAGTCCAACACCACATGCCATGCTAAGAAAGCCCGCCCTGTGGGTCAGTACCAGACGTGGATGCTGTGTCGAGGGGACGACACAGCACAGAGGTTGCTTGGTGCTGCCCAGCAACAGGACCCCCAGAACGGTGTGGACAGTGCCTGAAACCAGCCTCAGACAAACCTACCTTCCAGGCATCCTTGTCGAGCGCCTTCAGGACGAGGGAGGCCGAGCGGAGCTGCAGTGGCCAGGCGGAGAAGGAGGACTGCGGGAGCCGGGGTTCCACCAGCCCAGGGTGGTTACAGATGCGCTGCAGCCTCAGCAGGATGCTCAGCACGTCCACAAAATGCCCATCCTTCAGTGCCTCCTGGGTCCTGCCTCGGGAGACACGAGCACTCGGCACCTGCCCCACTACCTCCACAAACACAGTGACTCACGTCTGCCCCAGACGTGCTCGGTTATGTCCCAACATTCGAGGCCCAATCCCTGTCCAGATGCTCATGACCCGTGGACTCCCTCAGTGTCCCTATGACACAGGACGGGGAGCCAGAGAGCCAGAGGGAAGGGTCAGACATGGCACAGCTCCCAGGCCTCCGTCCAGCAGGGAAGGGGACACTCTAAACGAAGCAGGCATCCTGAGTGTGGCCTCCTCCTGGTGCTGGGCGGTTCCCTGGACTCCACAGGAGCCCCGAACACACAGGCACTGGTCCTAACCGCCACGTGAGCTGCTGTGCTCGCCACTGAGACTACTCTTCACAAGCTGACATTAGGACCCACTGAAACATCTGACTGACACCCAAGCTCTAACAGTACTGCACTCTTTCTGCTCATGCACCCAGGACTTCCCCAAGGCTCAGAAAGGACATTTGTCACTGGGAATGCTGTCAGGGGAAAGACTGTCTAAGAATATGTACCAACAACAATGCATACTTATGTTCTATCCTAAACTTTCCAGAAGGAACCCCATAAAACAGCAGGAATAGCACAGCCATTAGCTGAAGGCTTCCTCTGTGCAGACGCTATCCTGATGCTTTACACGACACAGCCCTACTGTCCCCAGCTCCTCCTTCGTTTTACACTCGGACGTGACCCAGCTGGTGGTGGAGGAGCCTTCTGCTCCACCTCCTCCAGAACCCCCACGGTGACCTGCACCTGCCACCTTGGGGCACTGCACTAGGTCACCCCGTTCATCCCACAACTAGCAAAACTTGTTAGCCAGGCGAGCAGTCAGTGGTCCACCTGACGGAAACACAGGAGCCCGTTCCGAGGGCCAGGCACCTCTCGGGCCCCGAGGCCGAGTGTGTGTGGAACTGGTGGTGCTCCACAGGGCTCTTCTCAGCCACCGTGAGGGGCAGAGTCGCTGTGATTACCGAGTACAACTGCATGTACTTAACAGCCTCAAAACTTTCCTTCTATGTCTACTTTTGTTTTTTTAAATTCAAACTCAGGAAAATGAAGGGCATGATGGAAAGAGCCAAACAGGTCATGGGAGAGGATCAGGGAGAGAAGCAAGGGGCCCCATACTTTCAGGGTCCACAGACAGGTGCAGGCAGCACACAGCAGCCCCGACCCGTGGCTTCCTATATCTGCGGTTTCACCTACCCACAATCCAAAAACATCAAATGCAAAGTTTCAGATATAAACAATTTATAGGTGCTTTAAGATGGGTGCTGTTCTGGATGGCATGACAAACTCTCTCCTGTTGGAGATGTCAATCATCCTTTGTCCAGCGTCTCCACGGCGTAGACACTCCCTGCCTCTTAGCAGCAGATCGACTGTCCTGGCATCACAGCGCTCGTGATCAAGTCGTCCTCATTTTACTTACAATGGCCCCAAAGAGCAAGAGCAGGGGTGCTGGCAATGTGGACAAGCCAAGAGAAGCCGCCAAGTGCTTCCTTTCAGTGGGAAGGGGGAAGTCCTCAACTTGATAAGGAAAGAAAACAAATCATATGGTGAGGTTCCTAAGACCTACAGTCAGAATGAACCTTCTGGCCGTGAAGCTGTGAAAAGGCGTGTCGTGTAGTCTAGTGCATACAGGGTTCGGTGTTGTTTCAAGCACCCACTGGGGGTCCTGGAACAGATCCCCTGTGGATAAGGGGAGACAACTGTGCGGCCTTCCTGTGGCCACAGCTGGCCTGAAGCCTGAAGTTCTAGGTCCTGTCAGGATGTGTTTCTAAACTGAAACACTGCCAGACGGTGCCAGGAGTAACGGGAGTGGGAACGGAGTGCCTGCCACACCTGGTTTGCCACTCGGGCAGAGCACTGAGGAGGAGGCAGAACGGGTCCGGGGAGGGACCAAGCGAGGATGGCATGCTCACCTAGGCTGCAGGATGACGTCCTCATACAAGGCTTTCTGTCGGCTGGAAAGGCGACACTTCAAAACGTGCTCGTACTTCTTTGTCAGTTGCTTTTCCACGTCTCTCTTGGTTCTCCTCAAGATAAACGGCTGTGTCACCTGAAAAAGGAACAGGACCCATCGTTTTCTCTCAGGAATGACGCTATCACACATCACCAGCAACCTGCAGCCCGTCTGTGCCGCACGTACCCTATGCAAGCGTATGACCACTTTATGGTAGTAGTCCTGGTTCTCCTCGCTCGGGGCTTTCAGTGGGAAGTGCAGGTAGGGCCTGGAGAGGCCCGGGATGAGGAAGTGCACCATGGTCCACAGCTCCAGGAAGGTGTTGTGCAGGGGCGCGTCGATCAGGAGCAGACGCTGCTGGCTGCACACACGAGAAGAGAGCACATCTGAAAGCCTGACAGGGACAAGTGCATCTGAGGATGTGCGAGGGACAAGGTGGTCTTATGGGGACTATGTGTCCAGGCGCCTTGGAAGCAAGAGCTGAACTAAACGAGCACTCTGCTGTCCATGGCTGGACGCACTGTGACAAAGGACACAGGCATGTCTGCGTGTGCCTACAAACGAGCCCTTACGTCAACGACACAGAACACTGGGGAGTGGCTGGCAGTCAGACCTATGCAGGGTGAACACAGCTTCCCAGTGCCGCTCGCTCAGGCCCTTCACTCGCTGCATCTCATCGATGACCAGGCACCTCCACCGCACCCGTGTGAAGGCCGCGTAGCCCCGGAAGAACTGCTTGTAGGATGTGATGCAGATATGGAAGCTGTTGGGCTCGGTCCACCCCTGCGGCACACAAAACAGGGACTCACCTGTCTTCTCACTACTCCCTCGTGGAGTCAGTAACCTGAGCATGCTTTCTGACTTAACCCATTCCCACCCACAGTCACCTTACTGGTCTTTTTTGTTTTTTGTGTGTTTTTAGATAACTTGCTATTTCTGCAGAGAAGGGCAAAGTGTGTGTTTTATGGCCTTTGCTCCAGGAGTCTACAGACTTGTGTGGACAAATTCAGAGGCAGCACCAGAGGTACGAGCAATGGTTTGTGGAAAACAGACTATCACCGTGTCCTGAAGTGGGACTAGCTCTCACAGGATAGAGTCTGGGCAAGGCAAAAACACACGCAGAAGGTCAGAATCTTGGAAAATCTGTGCTGCAACTAACGGCACTATAAACTTTTCAGCACCTAATGAATGACCAGAGACAGCAAAAAAGAAAATACCTCTCAAGGTACCCCTTTTTCAGTAAATGCTACTCGACACAGCAGTGTAACGATAAGCCAAAATTCATCGTCAATGAGAAACTGTGATCTGTAATGTACTTCTACTTGGAATCTAGTAGCAGAAACCACTGGGTAGAGAAAAGACAACCCAAATTCGTTCTAGGAACTTACTACATGCTACAAAAGTTCCTCACACACAACGTGGGACTCATGGGACTCAGGAAGCACCCGTTTCTCGGTTCTGCCTGCAAGCCAACAGGCCTACAGCTACAGAGGCCACAGCATGCACTCCAGAGCCGATTCAGGTCTGGAAGGAAACCCCTTCCTTTCTGGGAGGAGACGAGAGGCCGTTTACACCTGTGGCCGTCCTTGCAGGTGGAGTCGATGCTTCTGAGGGGCTGCAGATCTAGAACAACCTGAAGGCCTGGTACCTCACAATAATTACACTAATAAGCATGTCTCGACATTCTGAAATGTGTCTCCTACAGAAATTAGGACGGTTTCCTGCTTGGTTTTGTTTCACGTTCGAACGGAAATACCTGTCTCTTTGCTTTGAGTTCTCTGTGGCTGCCAACATACAAGAGGGTTTTGAGCCCAGGACACCAACGCTTCAACTCGAGCTCCCACTTGAGGATGTTACAGCTTCTCACGACGACAAGATGAGGGCCCCAATTGCCTACGGAGGAAGGAAGATGGAGCATTTTCCTCTGCACTTAAGCCGTCTGTCGCCTAGGCACCGGCACCGTGTCGTGTGTGAGATGTCTCCATGCAGGACTAAAGCAGCGGTCCAAGCGGGGCGCAGAAGAGTCCTCCCTACCATGCCTCCTGGACTCGGAGCGCTTGCCCACTCCCGTGTTCAGCGGCTGCAGGAGACAGACCTGACTCTGAGGAGGCACTTGGCCAAGAGTGGTTGGATGAGTGATCACCAAATAAAATGAATATTTAATCAGGAACAAGGCAAAACCCCATGAGCATGGGGAGGAACTCCCAGCTACAAGGAACAACGCCCAGAAGAAAGCAGCAAGCAGCCCATGGCCCTCAGAGCCCAAGGCCTGTCCCATCCCCCGCGGACACTCCCCAAAGCACCACACCGACTCATAAGCAGGCTCCCAACCTCTAGCCAACATACCCAAACCACCCCAAAATATATGGCTTCAATTCATTCTTCTAAAAAGTAAGGGTTTTAAAATTATTAGAACCACACACATAATTTTTAACTTCTGTGCTAGAAATTAAACATAAACCAAGTGAGAAGATGCGAATGACAGGCTTGGAAAAAA
The DNA here is from genome assembly GCA_030848825.1 of Tadarida brasiliensis. Lineage (NCBI taxonomy): Eukaryota > Metazoa > Chordata > Mammalia > Chiroptera > Molossidae > Tadarida > Tadarida brasiliensis. Next base: position 577,879 of record CM061277.1, read on the forward strand.
TGTCTGCAACACACACCTTGACGGCGAATACTGCTCAAACACGAAGTGTCACCACCCACACTAAAAAGAACCACCCATGAGGAAAATGAGCAGGCCTGGGAACGCCACGGCCTCCAGGGCAGGGTGCCAGGAGATGGACTGCGGAGCAGAGGCTGATGGGGCAGCACAGGGCAGCAGCAGCTACGGCAGGGTGCTCCGTCCGGTCACACCAAGGGATGCGTTCCCACCAATCCATGGTGGTGCCCAGTGGCACTGGCTCACACCTGCCTGCTCTGCCGTCCACACACTGATGGGCAGGCAGCGGGACTCAGGAACTCACAAAGCCCTGGGGGGCTCACATCTAGTGCTGACTGGGAAAGAGTCTCTTGCTCACTCGTGCAACCTACTGCCTCAGGTCCCGGGCCACAGCCTGGAGCAAAGAAGACAGACCACTCCCCACCCTCGCTCAGCCAGACACTGGCCTGCACTTCAGCCTCAGCAATGTGTGCTGTTCCAACAAGCTCTTACCTTCATTACAAGCTAGGTGGGCAAAGAAAGCAATGATCTGCACTGTTTTACCCAGCCCAGCCTCGTCCGCCAGTATGCCATTGAGATTCTTCCTGTAGAGCTTGGCCAGCCAGTCCAGACCGATCTTCTGGTAGTCCCTGAGCACGCCATACAGCAGGGATGGGGCACTAGGCTTCACCTGCAGTGACAGACAGACCATGAGTGCTTCTCAAGGTTATCACTGAGCTTTTTCTCCAAAGTGAACTGAGGTCAGTCACAAAATAAGCCTACTGGAAAGCCACACAAAAAACCCTCCAGCCCAGCCGGTGTGGCTCGGTAGATTGAGTGTCGTCCCATGGACAGAAAAGTCCTGGTTTGATTCCCAGTCAAGGCACATGCTCGGGTTTCAGGCTTGATCCCCAGTGAGGGGCGTGCAGGAGGCACAAGATCAATGTTTCGCTCTTACGTCAATGTTTCTATCTCTCTCAGCCTTCCTCTCTAAAAAAATCAATAAAAACGTATTTAAAAAAAAGATCTCCAGATGACAGGAAAAGAAAAGTCAGAGTCTGGTTTTCTGGTAACATGCAGCTGGGGCAAAGAGCTACGTGGAAGCAGGAAGCCTCTGCGTGTGGTACCCCCCCCCCGGCAAAGCGCCTCACCAAGGTGCTGATCCGAGCACTGCCCTTGGGCAGGATGGCTTCGGCTGTAGCGGTCACTTCCGTGATGTCCTTTGTGTGAGGCTTCCCGACACCCATTCTCTCTGCAGCTTTGACCTGGTCCATGATGAACAGTGAGTCTATGAGAACCACGTCCTTGCGGCCCTCCTGGTCACCTAGGCTGTCTTCCACATCTGTAACAATGGATAAATTAGATTTGCAGATACTTTCATGAAAGTTTTACAAGCCTACAACATTAAAGAAGAAAAAAATTGACAAAATCCAAACATTTCAAAGACAGAATTTAGCTCCAACTTTTTTTGTTTTGATCGACTTTATATACCTAACAATGCTCTCTGGTTAAACAGGTACAAACTCATATTAAACTGTCAACCCTAGGACCACTCTGCAACGTCCTCGAGTGAACCTGGAAAATGTCTCTGTAGCAATTAGGAGCTGGTGTCACCAACAGATTTATGGGCATCTGAGGGTTTTGTGACCGCCCCTCCACCACCAGGAAAGGAAAAACTAGAAGCATCTCCAAGTCCACGCAAGTACTTCCCCTAGTCTTGTTGTGACAGGGGGTCCTGAGAGCATCCCACCTCCCACTCATAGGCATCATGTCTAAGAATCAGAACAAGCACGACGACAGCAAGAAAAGCAGTTTTGGTGTAGTCTGTGTATGTTTGGAATGTCTAATAAAAGTAAAAAAACTCCTTAAAACTGGTGTGTTAAACAGTGCAGCCAAAACAAATGGGATAAAAATCTCGGTCCACAAAACTATGACTTTTCTAACTGGGAGAAAATCAACTGGTAACAATCTGATCAAGTGTTCTGATGATTGTGCCAAATTTATACACAGAAAAAGAGAGCACAGAACTCAGTAAAGTGCTAGTCAATACACAATCACACGTTAACCACATCACTGTCCGAGCACCCTTGCTCTGGGAGTGTTTTGTTTCACAGCTGAACCCTCTGCTGACGCTGGGACAGACCTTCTTCCTCGCTTGTCTCCTCACCATCAGGCTGAGGTTGGGGCCACTGGAAATTCGGCAGAAAGGCACCTTCATACAACTTCATCAAATCAATGAGGGGCAATTCAGCTGGAAAGGAGCAGGAAGCGAGGTGGTTACTTTACAGCAACAGTGCCAGTGGGCTGGAGCATCTCTGGAAACCAGCCCACAATCTGTCCCGATCACAGGAGCAGCCGCTCTAAGAGCTCAGCGTCGGCGAGTCAAGCACAGTGCCGGCTCCACCATGGCAGTGAGGGGCGGCGCTTCATCTCCTGGGACCACTGTGGCAGCTGAAGAGCTTTAAAACACCCCTGGCCTCCTGTTTCCCACCCCTGGGAGTCTGTCCAGGGGTAGCCGGAGGTTGGACCCAGACTCACGTCTGCACGTTGCACATGGAGTCCCACTTACACCTGTATGCTACGTGTCAGTATAGTCTGTGGTCAAAATACCAATGGCCACATAAACGTGCCCCCAAAGGGCAATATTAAAAGCACTGTGCAGCCCAGCCAGTGTGGCTCAGTGGTTGAGCATCAACCCATGCACCAAGAGGTCGCCGGTTCGATTCCCAGTCAGGGCACAAGCTCAGGTTGTGGGTCAGATCCCCAGTTGGGGGCAAGCAGGAGGTGGCCAATCGATGTTGTATCTCATTGATGTTTCTCTCTCTCTCTCTCTCTCTCTCTCTCTCTTCCTCTCTCTGTCAAATCAATAAAGAAAATAAATAAGTAAATAAATAAAAGCACTGTGCATATCTAACACTAATCAAAACTCAGTGGCTTCACCTGCTCACGACTTGAATCAGCCACCAGCCTGGGTTGAAAAGCTGTGGACTTGGTGGTGAAATACATGTGGGTGTCACAATTAAGTTCTTTCAAATGTTCTGTGTCTGAATGTTTCCTAACGAACTGCTGGGAAAAGCCACACATCACAGCATGGCTGAGGAGGAGAAACAGGAACCAGTGAGCATGGCGACACAATAGGTAACTCAACCAGAGGTCTTGCCACAAACTTAACACACAGAAGTCACCCTTCACACACATAAACTAGTTAGAAGATACAGTGGGAGAAAGCACTCCAGTTAGATAGAAAGCTAACGACTTAGAATCAAACTTTTAAAAAATGCACAACGTCTACCTGAAGAAAGTGCTCAAAGGTCCCTGAGGGGCATGAGAGGAGCCCTGAGCCTCAGCACAGCTGGTGACTGAAGGAAGCGAGGCATCAAGGAGGTGGTGGCACCAGCCCAAGGGCGCCGCCTCCCAGTGCTCACTGCCATTCGGTCCCCCTCCTACACGGGCCAGGGCTGACCTGGTGACGGCCAGGTGGTGTGAGATGATGGAAGTGGCTTGCTCTGGGGAGACCAGCCACCATGCAACCACAGGAGGAGCTCGAAGAGCCTATGGGGATGTCCCCAGGCAAGGAACGGGCTCCCCTGCCACAGCCTGCAGGCCTGACAGCTGGCAGGCAAGCAGGATGGAGGCTGAGGAGACACTTGCTGTGGTCAGAAAGTTCTACAAGGACACAAACAGTGGGACTGCACAACAGGGACTCACACCACGCCACACTGCCTTTCCACTAACAGGGTCCCTTTCTAGTAAAAGCCAAGGCGTCCCCAGCACCTCTGGTCCACATTTTACTGCTAGAAGTAGTGAAAGGACCAAGATATAAAGGGAAAGCCATCATTCTCCAGCGATGAAGAGTTCTTAACACAGAATTAACACGCAAATTCAGCAAAGTTGCTGGATAGAAGATCAATAAATAAAAATCAACTGCATTTCTACATACCAGCAACAAATTAAAAATGTAACTTTTTAGAATATGCCATTTACTACAACTTCAAAACTATAGGGTGGGGCAAAAGTAGGTTTACAATTGTGAGTACACAAACACAAAGTTTATTCCTGCATTATTATTCGTTAACTGCGTCATATTTTACATACCAACAACTGTAAACCTACTTTTGCCCCCCCGTAGAATGCACCTAAAAACAAATGTAACACAAACGCGCAGTCACAGCATTCCATTGAGAGCTAGTCAGGGAGACAGAGAGGGGTATGTGGGGCAGAGGCTGGAAAAGTTCTGCTTCCTAATGATGTGATTCCCACCCAACACCCATGAGTCCAACTAAATTCAAATCTAAATTCCCAACTGGGTTTGTGTGGAACTTGAGCCTGCACTTTGGGAACCTGCCGTATGAGCCAGCACTGAATGTCAGGAGGAAACGCGAGCTTGTCACCTGCCCTGGGATAGTTATCCATTTGGGGAAAAAGAAATTACACTCTCACTTCACACTATAGACAAAAGTATTTCTTGATGGGTTAGAGACATGCATATGAGAGTAAAAACAAAAAATTGTAGCTGATGCAGGAAAACACCCTTATGATCTAGAGAAAAAAAAGAGGAGTTTTTAAAAGCAAACAGGGTTGATGAATTTGACCACACTAAAACAATGAACCCTGTGCATCGACAGCCACCGAGAAGAGAATGAGAATGGGAAAGGCCATGCAGCACACAGAGCTGAAGGACTCAGTCCAGGACCCACGAGGACCCCTCAGGACAACTCAGAGAAGAAAGCCCAGAACCAGGACAGGCAAAGAAGAAGAGATGCTGATTCTCACCCCTGACGGGCAGGAAGGCTCAGTCAGACACCAGTGCTCCTGAGACATGCAGCAGACTGCGACCCCTCTACCCCAAATCCGGCCCAGCGTCATCAAGCTGACCAGGTACATGCATATCCTCCATTCGACTCCTCCACTCAATGACTGCAGGAAACCCAGGTGCCCACTAACAGCCCAGCAGACCATCTGGGCAAACAGGGGTGCCCGTGTAATACTGTGTAGCAGTGAGAATCAGTGAGTTTACACAACACACAACCACGTGAACGAAACTCAGGAGCAGAAGAGCTAAGTGAGCCTATGGTGGGGACGTGTGTGAGCTCCGACACATGCAAGCAGTGTGTTCAAGGATGTGCCTCAGTGCTTGGGAACGGAGCTGCAGAAGTTTAAAATGCAAGATCCAGAGTGCAGTCACAAAGGGACGAGGGGAGCCCTGGCCGATCTGGCTCAGCGGTTAGAGCATCGGCCTGCGGTCCGGAGAGACCCGGGTTCGGTTCCCACTAGGGGCATGTACCTCGGTTGCAGTTTGTCCCTGGCCCTGGTTGGTCGTGTGGGAGGCAGCCACTCGATATGTCCCTTTCACATCGATGTTTCTCTCTCTCTCTCTTCCTCTCTCTCCCTCCCACTCCATCTGAACAAAAAATGGAAAAGTGTCCTCAGGTGAGGATAAAAAAACAAAAAAAACAAAAAAACAAACAAAGGGATGAGGGGAGGTGAGATGGGCACTCGGCACTCTCTCTATGCTCAGCTGCGTAGCTGGTCACACAGAGCTCGATGTACTGCATGTTTTTCTACCTTACACAAATTTTTACATGTTTTCATACCAATTCAATGTTTAACGGAGCATTCTGGTAGGATGCCCAAGGCCTACCTTCCTTGGCTAGATTAGACAGTTCTGTCTGGTGGTCCACAGCCCCTTCATTCGCCTCCTCCTCTTCAATTGTCTCCTCCTCGTCTTCCACTGCAATGGTGGCCATCAAATGCCAGTGAGACAGCCAGCACTTCATCAAACACTGCAAGGCTCCAACACTGTCCAAGCACACTAAAGCCTTTAGATTCCTCAGGCTAAGTCTGCAAACTGGGCCCCAGACTTTCCCTTCCCCCGAGTATGAGACACAACCTGCCTGTTCCTTACATGACAAACCCACTCAGGCCAGAACTCGAGTGAGGGGAACTCATCTGCCTGCTGAGCCCGCTGCAGAGGAATGCACGGGCATGCTGTCTGGGGTCACTATGGACTCGTCATCGCCCACGTCCACAGGGCCCCAGCCACTGCTCAGCTTACCGTTCCGTCTACTGGGCTCCTGTCCTGTGCAGCCACCATCTCAGAGCAGCCTTGGCCCTGTACCCCACACCTCACTCCCAACAGAGACCTGGCCCTTGGTGCAGAAGAGTCTACCAGCGCCCCCCAGCAGAACACAACCACCTGCAGCCATCTCTCCACTGAGCACAAGCCCTCACCACCTGGGGCCTTGCCAGGAAGGCCGCACCATCCCCCCACAGCCTCAGCTCCCAAGCCGGCTCCATGCTGTAGGTATCACTGTGTCACCTCCCTTCCGAACAGAACTCACCCTCAGTCCTAAGCTCTCCCTGCTCCACGGGCCAGCACGCCTCATGTCTTCCCCACAAACCCACCACCCACCGAGGCACCCGGCAGGCAAAGACCCCAGGAGCTCTTAGTCACGGTTGCAACAAGTGGGCACCGTACTTATGAGTTCAGGGCCCTGTAGAGGGGACAGCAAAGGGCACAGGGACAGACCTTCATCATCAGTGAGGGAGGTGCTCGCTTTCCGTTTTCTTCCAGGTACTCCCAAGTCCTGAGACAGAATAAACATCACAAACACATGATCCTAAAACACAGGATGAAAACCAAAGCAGAAACGTCTGTTTGACGTGCACCTGGGAGAACACAAGGAGTCTGTGACAAGCATGCCATCAGGCCTCTGGCCAAGGACAGGCCTGGGGAGCAGAGAAAGACTAAGTCCACAGGATCTCTGCACTCTAACCCAATTGCCAAGGTGACACCCTGTGAGCCTAATGCTACAGAGAACTAGTTTTTTCCCCAGGTAAGCTGATTGCATAATGAAAGGGAATAACACTTGTAATCTCCAAGTTTCTCCAGATAAAAATGGAGATCTCCACTGTACAGACTGACTCACACTGCTCCCGCTCTTACCCGGTGCAGTGACAGCCCTGAACTTACCAGAACACTGTCCAGCAACACATCAGGTCCCTTGGGTCTTGAGTCCTTTCCTAGAGAGACAGGTAACAGGATCCACGTTCACTACGGCTGTGGAGGTGATAATCTTCACACACGTCGGGGTGTCTCTGCCAGTCTAGGCCACGCCCTGCTGACATCTCGGTGGAGGAGACAGCAAGGCGAACCCCCCTCCCTCCTGGTGGCCCGGGGGCAATGCAGAGCCAGCCCCACTGCCGCCCTCACCGCAGGCACAGGCAGTTCTCAGCCCGCAGCACTGAGACCTCTGCAGGAACCCACACATCTCAGATCAGGAGAGGAACAGAGGAGCTAACAGGAAAGTTCCTTTCTTATCCTCTGTCAGGTCTTACAGCTCTGTGACTTCAGCAGTGGCCACCTCTCCACCTCAGATTCCCCACCAGTAAAACGGGAGTCATTGTGTCCCACTCCACCCCACCCCTATGACGCCACCTCGTTGGTACCTGGCCACAAAAGTGACAGGGCAGCTACTGTGTAGTGCGGCAAGGCAGTGCCCTGGCCACACACAGGGGCTCCATGGGGCACACACCTCAGGGAGTCCACCTCCCTGTCCAGGGACTGTCCAAAGGGGGCAGGCTCAGACCTCAATTGTGAGAATGCCCCAAAGCTGATCAATCGGGGTTCTGACTCAACCAGCAAATCTCAAAAGAACGGAGATATGTGGCTACAGCAACTGCACCAAGAGCAACGTGACTGTCGACACAAGTCCACACGGCTGGGAACAAACAGCCTCCCTAGGAAGCCACCTTGTCACTAGGCGCCCAGTGAGCACAGGATGGGACAAAGTACAGCCTGAAAAAAGTAAGGCTTTTTAAAAAGTTTCATACCTCTCCTGGAAACTTTCTGTAAATGTAAGGCCTTCTTCCTTTTCTCCTCTAATTCGACTTGTAATTTTATCTCCACGACCTAAATACAAGAGTTACACACAGAACGTTACCGAGGACGTAAGCTAATGCAGCTCTAGAACGTGCAGTGGCGGAAACAAAGCCACGCGGGGGTCTGCAAGCACCACCGTCGGCTCTCGCCGATTCTGGACCTACTGCGTCTGCCCCGGTCCCACCGGGTGCTGCGGTGTGGATTTTTTAAAAAGGAAGTGGAAGACAGAGCTGCTGTTCTAGAGAGAAGCTCCCTTCGTGACCTGCCCCAACCCCCCAAGGTGCTGTGTGAAGGCCTCTCCGGGAGCGTCGGACATCATGCGGCACTGGTGGCAGCCACACATGTCCACGCACAGCCACAAGCAGAGCAAGAACCTTCTAAGGAGCTGCAGTCCGAGGGCCATGATGGCAGGACCCACCCGTGAGTACCTCCTCAGCAACGCTGCAGGCTCTGCCTCATTGCCAGCCCAAGTCTAGGTCTCAGGACCCTGTTAAAACGTCAGATTCACCTGTTCGATATTTGACCAAAAGTACTCTATTTCTCTAGCGGTCGAGGCAGCGATCCGTCTTAGTCGACTCTGTTCCTCTCGCTTCCCCCTTTCCTCACGAAGCTTCTTTTCTTCATGATGGCGTGCCACCGTCCTGACAAGCTGGTGCAGAAAAGTTCAAGAGTTTATGTTTTAGTCTGTCACGTCACGGTATAAGAAAGACACAAAGTTTTGTTTTTTTTAAAGCTTTGTTGTTTTTTAAAGAACTGATTTTAGAGAGAGAAGGAGCGACAGAGAGAAAAACATCCACGTGGCAGAGAAACAGCCATTGGTTGCATCCCTCACGTGCTGACTGGGGATCGAACCTGCAACCCTTCAGTGCACGGGATGACCCTCCAACCAAGCCACATCAGCCAGGGCGACACAAAGTTTCCCACATATGTTCTCAGACCAGGACAACACGATCTCAGTGAGACACACCCCCATGTGCTCTGAGAGCTGTCAGAGGCTGAGCGGGGAGACCCACGGCTCACAGCACTGAACTCCCAGCACACCCAAGCGAACTGACAACCAGGGGTCCTGTCTCACCCACCTTCTTGGCGGCAGCCACCTTCCACCGCCGCTCCTGGGCGAAGTCAGTGGCCATCCACTGCATCTCCTCCAGCAGGTAGTCCCAGTGCGCGCGGGGGCGCGGGGCCTCCTGTAGCTTTGGCAGCCGTCTCAGGGACCACAAGCCCCCCTTCCTCAGCTCGGCTATGCGCTGGTGGATCTGGCTCTCCTGCGGGGAAGGGGACAGCACACAGTCATTCACTCTGCTTCCACATCTGTGAGACCTACTATGCGGCAGTCTCAGCAGCAAAGGTAAGATTTGGACACGAGGTCAGAAGACTGAGCAGGCGACTGTCCAGAGCCTCAGAAGCTGAGAACAACAGTCCTGCCATCTCAGAACCACAGCCAAGGCCCATGCTCACATGTACCAGGGAAACACAGGCCTGAGATCTACTCTAACGCCATCAGGAAGGCAGGGAGACCAAATAAGACTGACCACACATCACTGGGTTAAACCGGGGACAGGGAGCACTGGGTTTATCAGAGCCCACCCCTATTTTGCTTTTAAATCCTCTAACAAAGTTGAACAAAATAACTGCCTAGCTCAACGAGCAGCAAGAGCCATTGGCTGGGCCATGACTCTCTCTGCCTTGGGGGCTCTGAGCGCTGTCCCCCCGCCTCACAATACATGCCTCGTCCCGGCCCCTCACCCATAGCCTATGATGACAGCTGCCCAGACCACTCACTACTTCAGTACAGAAAAGACTCCCGAGTCTCCCTCCTCCAGGACAGGGTTTCAATCATGGATCCCTGACCACAAAACCCGCCGACCACCCTCACTGTTGCACCCCAGCATGACAGCAGCCTTGAGTCACAGGCTGAAAGGCGCCAGCCCCTCACCAGTGCCATCTGCTCTGCCAGCTTGTCCTGAGAACTGTCCTGGGATGCGGCTGCATGCTGAGCTGGGCTCTGTGGTTTCGGGGGGGCCGACACAGCTGCCCCTGGGGACCGGGAGGTGACTGGAGACAGAGACTTGCTGGCTGCTGAGGAAGGTCTATTCACCGGGGAGGCCCGTGCAGGTAAGGGTCCTGGGCCCGAGCCACTGCCGGGTGTGATGGACGAGGTGGAGGAGGTGGACGGGGGCCGAGGACTGGGCTGTGTGGGATCTGTGGGTGGTCTTGCAGACATCACCGCCTGGCGGGCAGAAAAGAGGCAACAGGTAAGGAAACCTGATGGTCCCTCCTCACAGCAATGCAAACAAATACATGATCACACAAACCACAGCCCAAAGCAAACAGCCTGTCACGTAAGACCCCACTATGGACTGTGCTCATGTTGTCTTATCTCAGACTTTTTTTTTCTTTTTTCCAGACTTTTCTCCTCTGCTTTCTAATGATTTTTTAGCATTTTCACTGTGTCAGTTGCATCTCAATCGAGAACTACCAGATGCTCATCGCACCGCTTTCCTGTTGAGGGTGAGTCTGCACTGCAAGGCCTTCCCATGGCTGGCAGGCTGCAGGGTAAGAGTCCTGTCAGTTCAGCTGAGACCAGGGCATAGGCAGGGGACCCCCCACCCCCACTGAAGATGAAGGTCAGCAGATAGCAAGGCAGGCCAGGCACTGCCACAATCCAGGGGGGCTGAGGACAATGGATGCAAAACACAGCAGGTTGGTAACCGGGGCCGTGGGGGGACAAAGCAACTGTCCAAGGCCGTGCCTTTCACGACTTGCAGCCTGTCTTCACACCTGAAGTAATGTCCTCCTACCTCGGTCAGCAGCCCAGCTGAGGAGCTGACCAGGAACTGCATGGCTGCAAAGCCTACAGCATGTATGTTCCCGCTCTCGGCCCTAGAGAAAGCTTGACAATCCCCCAATTGAGAAGTGACAAGTTTCTGTGGATTTTGTAAGAAGTTTCTTTAAAATCACGTTCCAAGGCTGATCCTTAAACAAGGACAGGAAAATGGATCAGAAAGAAGCCTCAGTGCCGCGTGAAGTCAGCACGTGTTTACAAGACTCAGGGCCACGAAGACCCAGCACGTGATGACTGGAAAGGCTGCCTATCTGCCGGCGGACACCCTCCCTCTGGAGGCAGGTGGACAGAGCTCTGATGTGCACCTGCATGAAAGGCTCCTACTGAACCCGGGTGGCAAATCACAGCGCCTCAGGTTGCTGGTTGAGATACTAGGCCTCTCCGGCCTCAGTCTTTTCATAGGTAAAATGGGGACAATAAAGACTCTACCTCACAGAGCCACCAGGTAGAAGAAATAAAAGTGCTGACAACATGCTTACCAGGGCACACGACACCTGGCTGGCGAGGAAATGGTGGCTCTGACTATTCTAGAAGACCCAACAAACTCTGCCACGAGTCTCAAGGAACCAGAAAGAAGATGAACTGAAAGCCCAGGAAAGCCCTTGTTGGTGAGGCGAGGCTCTCTGAAGAGGCTCCAGCACACTCACTGCTCAGACAACCCCTGGACACATGTATGCAGAGCGCAGAGTATGGGAGGCCCTCAGGGGAGCCTGGCAGACGGTTAGGGGTAGCCCCACCACCACCAGGCTCGTCTCCACCCCAGGCACACAGGCTCAGAACCACATTGTTTCCTGATAATTCAATCATGACAACTGCAATTACAGACAGCACCTATTCTACAAGTAAATCACGTCTCAACAGCTGGCTGGCTGACCTCTGACGTAGAAGCAGAGGGCAGCACATGCACCCTCCTATCACACCAGCCTGTCCACTTCCACCCCTCAGAGCCCAAAGTCCACAGTACCTGCGGCTGGGAGGGCAGTGGAGGGGCCTGCATCTGCGCCTTCCCGGGCACCGGGGCAAGCAGGGCCGACTGTGCGGGCTGTGGGGGCACAGGGAGCTGGCTGGCAGGGGGCACAGGGACAGGGGTGTTGGGCTGCTGGGCTTTCGCAGCCACATGCAGCTGTGTCGGTGGCTCCCCCATCGGCGGCTGTGGCGGGAACTGCAGCGTAGGTGGCAGGGGCGCAGCAGGGAGGCCGGCCGGGGGCAGCCTGCTGGGCAGTGGCGGCGGTGGTGTGTGCAGGCTGGCAGCATTCTGCACTGGAGGCCCTGTGGATGGGTCGTACTGCTGCTGGCTTTGCTTCTGTCCGGCCAGCTGGGTGGCCTGAGGGGTGGGAGGCATCCCTCCTGCAAGACAGGAAAGACCCACAGGCACTGACTCTGGAGCTCCAAAGCATCGACCATGAATCAGACGTCACCTCCCAGGGTTTGTCACAGACCCGTCACTCAGAACCATCAGGCAAACGGGAAGTTTAACTGGTGGGAAGCCTGTGTTATATTAGGTCTAATGTTATCAATGAGCACACAGAAAAGGACAGAAGGCGCTGGATCTTTGCAAGTTAGCACCAAGCAGGACAGCACTGAATAACCACAGGGGTCCCTACCACAGCAGCAACTACAGAAACACAGGAGTGGAGACTGGAGAGAAGCCTGAGGACAAGGACACGTGTGGCTCATTAAAGGGACAAGAGCTAGTCTGGGGGGGGTCTTCGCACTGTGTTACTGTGGCTCAGGAACACCCCAATTTCAGGAGTCACTTCAAGCACACCAGCTCGACTGCACGCGCTTTGGTCTGCACTGGCTTTAGACCTCTCCGCACGCCCTCCTTCTGAGCTACAGGAGCTGGCTCTCCGCTGGGTCTTACCTTGAACTGTCGGCATTAACTGCTGGAGAGGAACTCCTGTATTCACCCCTGGGTGCTGGAAAACTACCCCTTGGTGACCCACTTCAAGTCGAGGTCGCTTAGACTGCTCTAGAATAATTTTCAGAAAAGGTGCAGTTTGATGTAAAAAAAACCACAAAAGTAGTAGAAAAAACATGTGTAAGTGTTTTCATAATATTTGAACAGGGAGACCTTTCTGTGCATGAACCAAAATCCAGAAGCCATAAAAGATAAGACGGATCAATATTTCTTTTCGTTAAAATTTTGCAAATAAAAGAAAAAGCATCATAAAAAGGCAAAGGACAAGCAACAACCTAAGAGACAATATCTGCAACACACATGATGGGCACAGGCTGGCTTACTCGACATTCAGAAGCTCTTACAGTAACACGGAGAGTATGGAAGCCAGACAGACAAAACGGGCAGAAAATAGTGGCTCGCAGAGGGATAGACCCAAAAAAGGTTAATAAATGGGAAAAGGTTTTGTGCGACCTTATCAAAATAAAAGACTTAATATTCACCCATCATATCCACAAAGACTAAACACATAACAAAATGGCCAAAATGTGCAAGAACCAAAAGCTGTTGATGGAAATGGAAATTGGCCCCACCCTCTGTAGGGCAACTGAACGTCACCAACACTTAACTGCTCGTTCACTCTGATCTAGCGAGTTCATTTCTAGGAGTTTTTCCTTAAGATATACTGACAGCACTGGCCGGTTCGGCTCAGTGGTTAGAGCGTCAGCCTGCGGACCAAAGAGTTGCAGGTTTGATTCCGGTCAAGGGCAAGTACCTCGGTTTCGGTTCGGTCCCCGGCCCTGGTGGGGGTTGTGCAGGAGGCAACCAATCAATATGTCTCTCTCACATCAATGTCTCTCTCTCTCTCTTTTTCTCCCCTTCCCACTCTATCTTAAGATAGATGGAAAATATCCTCGGGTGAGGATTAAAAAATATTAATTAAAAAAAAAAAGATATACTGACAAACATGTAGAAAAAAAAAATAAGACTAGTGTTCAAACCTGTGTTGACTGTAACAGAAAAAAGGCGGCACTAACGAACACTAACCAGGGTCTGATGAATAAAGGAGGACCCGCCCGCCTGGGCAATGGAATACCATGCAGCCATTAAAAAAGTATTCAGCCAGCCCTGGCCTGTTTGGATCAGCGATTAGAGCGTCGGCCTGCACATCAAAGGGTCTCAGGTTTGATTCCGGGTCACGGGCATGTACCTGGGTTGCAGGTTCAATCCCTGGCCCATTGGGGTCACACAGGAAACAACCAATCGATGTGTCTCTCTCACATCAATGTTTCTCTCTCTCTCTCTCTCCCACCCTCCCTTCCACTCTAAAAATTAATGGCAAAATATCCTCGGGAGAGGATTAACAACAACAAAAAAAGTATGAGGACCATGAATGGGAAAGATGGCCTACCAAGTTAATGTTGAAGACAACAATGTATACATGACCATACTGAGTTTTTCAGAATGACATATGTCACATGCTTTGTGTGGACAGAATATCTGTGGAAGTGCACAAGTGTTAACAGCAGCTACCTCTGTGGCTAGGGAGCTGGCAGGAAATACCAACCCAGAGGTAGGTTTAAGTGACACCTTTTGAACTGTTTAAAAATTTTGTATAGAAGTGTATTAAGTTTATAATTTGAAGAAAAAAACTCAACATTCATTTGAAAAAATGAATGACGACTTGAAAAAGCAGATGGTTTTACATTCAATCATATCATGAGGACTAAAAAGCCCAGAAATGCACTTAGAAAATCAAAATGGAATACACTGACTCAGGCGATGAGCCTGCACCTTCAAGTACATGTGCACATTCACATACTCGCCAAAACAAAAACTAACTTTCAAAGTAGAAAGAAACTGATCAAAACAAAGCTCTTCAGTGTTACGCTTTAGAAACGTGTGGCCACTGAGCCGTAAGTCCCACTGGAAGCTACGGTTCCTGGGGCGAGCCCGTGCCCTGTGACATACCTGCTGGGGGTCCTGCTGGTTGCCTCTTAAAGGGGTCCGTTTCTATCGAACTTCCAGCCCCTGACACCAGGGTCCCTGCGAGGGCTTGCTGCTGAAAAAAAATTAAAGAATCAGATTTTGGTAACTTAAGTACATTACAAGAACAACTAAAACTATCATAATTATCCCAAGCATTGATCTCATTCCTTGTTAATAAGAGAAATATTACCTACCCAATGTATTTAAATATACATATGCAATGTATTTCTATATAACAAGTAATTTAAAATTCTAACTTACCTCTGGAAGAAAAAAAGGACTTGTAAAAGTTATCTATCGTTCTGGTTTTAAGTGAAACTTGAGATCATTGTGAACCTACAGCCCTGCAGACACAAGCTAGCTTTCACACAGAACAGCAAGAGGGCTGCTGTGGGAAATGGGAGTCTGAGACAGACTCCAGCTTAGCCTCCCTGGCCAGTCACATTGCCTGTCATCACTTATTCCCAAAACAAAAGCTGAATAATGAAAAGAAAGGTTGGAAATGCTTTCATACAGAAAAATGACACTAAAACCCCAATGAACAGTATGATTAACTTGGCCCTTCAAATGGTGTTTGGACAGCTGGCACCCTCCGTGACATATTTAGTGAAACAGAGGTTGCTGCCCACGTCTGAAGGAAAGCCGCTGGCCAAGGCAGAGCACTGAGTATGGTACCTGCACCTTCCACATCTGCACCACCCCTGCAGGGACACTCAGCACTAAGGTTGACTTCTAACAACTGCTAATCACTAGTTTTTTTTTTAATGAATCAATGATGAACACTCTACTTAGTGAAGCATTTTAAATGCAAAAGTCACAGATGCCTAAACAAAGTCTCTGTCCCATGAAGGGCTGGGACCCCTGCAGCCCGAGGAGTGGATGAGACATGACCGGTTCCAGGAAGGCTGCAGGCCACTGCCTCCCATAAGGACAGCTCAGAGTGACTAAGGGGAGAGTGAGCACCCAGTTACATTTAAGGAAGATGGGGGAGGGGAGGGTGGGAGGAAGAGAGAGGGCAGAAGAAAAGAATGATTTGAAAAATAGGTGATATGTAAACAATGGTTATCTCTGTGGAAAGAATTACAGGAAGTGCGTGTGTGTGTGTCTGTGTGTGCGCGCTTTTCTAAATTTTCCAAACGTTTCACAATGAATATGTGTTACTGATCAGAAGAAAGGCTTTATAAATAAAAGAAAGTGACGAAGGGCTCTGCGTCAAGTATGTCCTACTGGACCCAACACACTCCAAATAAAGACGAACTCCAGAAGTAACATAAAACACAGAACACACGAAACAGTGGGAAACTCAGGGAGGGACTCAGCACCTGCAGGATGGGAATGGGCAGGAGAGGTTTCTGGTTTCACAGCACCGTGTGAGGGTCTGCCTGTACGGGTGGACCAGTTCAGCCCAGACACCCTGCCCGCTGCCTGCAGAGCACTGGGACAGGGCAGGGAACAGCAGTGAGGGCAGGGATTCACCATGGGACCAGGCTGGACAAAGACAGGCCCACACTCTCTCCGTCAGCTCCCCTGCCTCCTGAACCATGCAGACACAAAGACCCAGAGCACAATGTAACTATTAAGATTCCAGGTTCCAACACTCTGGCAGACGGAGTGTATGGTTCCCAATCAGGCTGGCTAACTGTGAGAGAAAAGCAATCCATACTTCTCAGATTCTCTGCAACCTGTCATTTGAAATCCAAGTCAAAATTACTCCAAGACACAAAGAAACAAGAAAACACGAGCCACGCTCAGAAAATCATTGATGGACATCAAGCAGATGACCCACATACTGGAACCAGACAGCGAGGATCCGCCAGTGGCTTTAATAACTATGCCCAGGACATAAAGAAAGTATGTTGTAATGAAGGACAGAAAAATAGAACTATTCAAACAGAAAACCAAATGGAGATCCTAGAACTGAAAACTAAAATATCTGAAATAAAAAACACACTGGAAAGCTGAACAGCAGAGTAGGGTGTGGGTCAGTGAACTAAAACAGAGTCCCAAGAGAGGAACAGAGGCCTGGACCTGAGATGCACCAGGGGCTTCAGTTATCAGGACAGCAAAATGCTGTTAAAGGCAGATAAGACAGATGGAGAGAATTGAGTGGGAGTCTGGAAGGGGGGCCCACAGTGACTACCACCATCACGTCATTCCTGCAGGTTGGGAGCAACCAGAAGGAATGAGAAATCTTTTCAATAAAATGGTGCTGGAAGACTGGAGATCCCTGTGAAAAAACTGATACACTGGACTTCATAAAAAGAAAAACTTCTCACCAAACACTGTGGGGAAGGCCAGCCTCTCTCCTAACTCCTGCACTGCCACCAACTCCTGTTTTTCAGGATGATCTTTAGTTTTTAATAATATCTTTATTTTCTTGCACTACCTTCGTGATTATTTTATTGAGAATGATACTATTGACTTTAAAATACAAACTGGATTTTAATTAACAATCACTTATCAGAACTTTAAATGAACAGAAAGAAACTATCACAGAAAAAAGGAAAAATTTTGGATGAGAAATGAATACTGACTGCTGCTCATTTTAAGAGAGACAACATCAAAACAGACTTTACCCACTGAGGACAATAAAACTTGCAGGGAGTCTACGAGTACATGAAGAACTGAGCAGGCTGCAGCCCTGAACAGTCACTGGCCCCTGCCGCCTGCAGGAACAACTGAGCCCTGTGTTTGTAGCTGGCAGTTCCTGAGGGCAAATTTCTGCCCAATGTCAATAAGCAAACAAACTGTACACTGAGTGGGACGGCGGCGGTTCTGCAGCTGCGTGCTCAGTCTCTGAACGGTTTTTCAGATCTAAACAACTGTAATAAAACAGTGTTATTTTGCATACAATAACCAAGCTCCAGAACCCACCTCACAACCTGGGGAAACAGACAAAGAGCAATCCTCTGGGTTTATTTCTAGAGCTTAACGAGCACCAGACTAACTTATGATAAAAATCCCATAATTGGTTGTAAATAACAAAATTCACTCTGAGACTACGTCTCAAACTCTGTAGAATACGTAACAGCATGGCAAGGCCATAATAAACTGGGACCACTTACGTGTTTCTAGCCGCACTTTTAGCTAAAAACTAAGTGACAATATATGGCGAGCACCATAAACACACTTGCTTCATTCACTGATGCTGCTCCTGTATTTTTCTCCTAAGCAGAACAGATACCAACTAAAATAAGAAAAATGGTTTAATTGAATTACAGTTCTTCAATATGATGGGAGTATTAGGAGTTGTAACAGATTTAAAAAATAAAATACGGCCCTGGCCAGTTTGGCTCAGTGGTTAGAGCGTCGGCCCGCGGTCCAGGGAGAACCGGGTTCGGTTCCCGCTAAGGGCATGTACCTTGGTTGCGGTTTGTCCCCGGCCGTGGTTGGGTCGTGCAGGAGGCAGCCACTCGGTGTGTCCCTTTCACGTCGATGTTTCTCTCTCTCTCTCCCACTCTATCCAAACAAAAAATGGAAAAATGTCCTCAGGTGAGGATAAAAAATAAAATATGAAGAGTACTTGTTAAAGGAAATAAAGTGTAAATACAGTGTTGACTGGTATATATGTAATATAATATAAGAAATCTGCTAGGATGATGGCATTATGGGTAATTATTCATTTTCTCTAACAAACATCACTGAAAGATAATCTCTCTTTAGAATGTTCCCTTTCATAAAAAAACGTGTGCACACACAAGAACTACTTTATATACAACACCCCTGCACTTGACAATGTGCCTCAAAGTTCTCCAGAAGCAGACAGAAATCAACACATATGTAATACAGAGAACTCTGAATTTACTTCTAGAGTTTCATTAGTCAACGCAGATTGGTCAATATAAAAAATCCACAACTGGTTGTAAGAAAGAAAATTCATGCTGATTGTTTCCCAAAGAAAACAGGATATTTCTCATATATATATGAGATAGAAACATCGATGAGAGAGAGAAACACTGATCGGCTGCTTCCTGCATGCTCCCTACTAGGGATCAAGCCCACAACCCTGATCGGGAATCGAACCAGGACCTCTCAGTCCATGGGACGACACTCCATCTACTAAGCCACACTGGCTGGGTTCAACAGTTTTCTGAGAGACTCCCCATTTTCCCATTTCCTTTGAAATCCACTACTGTTTGCCTCAGAAACCTACAATTCAAAAGGAAGATTTCTCAGTTTTCTTTTTAGTCTCTTAAATATTTTTTATTATGAAATATATTCTACATAGAAATTACCATATGTACGAATTTTAAAAGCATAGTAAAATTCATCAGAATTTAAATAGTGGAATATGGGTATTCACAGGACTCCAACTTTTCTGTTCGAAATTTTTTATAGTAAAATGTTGAGGAGGAAAATGGAAAACCTTATACATAGATGAAAACAGTAATAACACAGGTATTACCCATGGAGTCAACACCAGGCTTAAAAAACAGCCTGTTACTGTGCCTTGGAGACCCCAAGCATGACGGTGCCCCTGCCCACCTTGGCAGGCGCTGGCTACAAGACTGGGAACACTTCCCGCAGTGCCCTCACCTGCAGCGCTACTCCACACAGCATCTGTTGGCTCTGCTTCCTAGCGTACTTTCTCTGAAGGAATTCTGCCCCTGTCTTCTGGAAGCCCTTCCTCTGTCCAGGGTTCGCACAGGGCAATGCTGAGACCAGGCCACACAGCACCCTGTGCTGTGACTGATGACTCTCATTAGCATTCCTCTGTCGAGGGTGCATGATCGCTGGTCTGTGCTGCTGCGGTGGACTCCCGGTTCTTTCCAGTTTGGGGTTTTCACAGACACTTGCCAGGAGCATCACTATACATGCTTTCTGGCGCACAAACACGAGAGCAACTTTAGAGCATCTGCTGGTCAAAGGGTCTGCCATGCTCACCTCCACGCTCACTCCCATCAGAAGTGGTGAGAATCTCACTGACCACATCAGGTTCTGTGCAATGGAGTTTCTAGCACTCTGGTGAGTGTGACAGTGAGTCACCATGGAGACCGCACATCACATTCACCAGCCTGCAGGCCCTCCTTGCATCCACTGCCCCAATGTTCCAATGCAAATACCTACCATTGTGGTCCACACACAGGCATCAGTGTATTACACACCTCTACGCACTCACAGGAAATATGCCCACAAGTCAATTCTCTGACAGACTCCAATTTAACAAATCTTATCTTCAACTGTATAAAACTTATAAGAAGAAGCACCTAAGCACCGGATTCAAATTCGTTTTTCCCACCAATAGGAAGCAGGCTCCTAGGAGCAATGCCAGAGTCCTGGGCTGCAGGAAAGAACGTGCACAATGAGCCTGAACACCTTGTGCAAGAAAGGAAGGAGAGCTCACAGGGAAAGTGCTCTGAGAGCGTCTCGGGGAAGGGGGGTGTCAGAAGCATGCTAGAGCCAGCTTGGAGGGGGGCTCCAACTGGCCAAATTACAGCATCAAAAACAGTAGGGGGGGGCCTGAACAGCAGATGACTAGCAGGGGGCACAAGGGGACGTGACAGAAGTGGACATCTTGAAAGGCATGTGGGTTACATAGGCACTGGTCACACTTAAGATTTGTGCATTCCCTGCTTATGAACTATGCCTCAATATACATAATTCAGCATGTTTACAGACCAAAAAAGAAAAACATTACGAGATCATGCAAACAGATGCAGAAATAGCATCTGACAAAATTCAAATTCCATTCATGATAAGTAACAGAATTAAAGGAATTTCCTTAACCTGATGAAGGACAACTACAGCATCTACAGCTAACATCAGAGCTAATGGTGGAAGACTAAATGCTTTCCCACTAGACTGGGAAAAAGGTAAGAGCGCCTGGTTCTCACACTCCTGGTCTTTGCCAGTACAATGAGGCAAGAAAAATAAACGCATAGGGAAAGAAAAAATAAATCTTGCTTTCTTTGCAGACATGATTCTCTCTGTTGAATATACCACGGAATCTGCCAAAAAAGCTCCCAAAACTAATAAATGAGTTTAGCAAGGTTGCAGAACACAGGTTCAAATAATCAACTGTATTCCTGGATACTCACAATGAACAACGAACTTTTTAAAATTTAAGTACCAGTTATAATACCACAGTAAATTGGAATACTTGGGTATAAATCTAACAAAACACATACAGATGTGGGATGCTGAAAACTACAAAATACTGAAGAAAACAAGGAAGCCCACAGTAAACGGAGAGATGCACCGTATTCCTGAACTGGAAGATGCGACATTGTCAAGATACTGCTCCCCGACCTGGTCAAGGGACTCAATGCATCCCAGTCAAGACCCTGGCAGGATGTTGTATAGATGTTGAAAAAGGGAAAGGAGCTAGAATCACCAAAACAATTTGAAAAAGAACTAAGTTGCCCTGGGTGGTGTGGCTCAGCTGGGTGTCATCCTGTGCACTGAGGGGTTGCTGGTTTGATTCCCGGTCAGGGCACATGCCCAGGTTGCAGGCTTGATCCTTGGTAGGGGGGCATGCAGGAGGCAGGCGATCAATGTGTCGACCTTTTTTTTTGGTTAATCCTCACTTGAGGATATTTTTTCCATTGATTTTTTAGAGAGAGTGGAAGGGAGGGAGAGAAGGGGGGACAGAGAGACAGGGAGACAGATAGACACATCGATTGGTTGCCTCCCACAGACGCCTCAACCAGGGCCAGGGATCGAACCTACAATCCAGGTACGTGTCCTTGACTGGGAATCCCACCACCGACCCTTCAGCACGCAGGCCGACGCTCCAACAGCTGAGCCGCACAGCCAGAGCCGCTTGTAGCGATGGTTCTTTTTCTCTCTCTCCCCTTCTCCCTTCCTCACTCTCTAAAAAAAAAATCAATAAAAAATCTTAAAAAAGAAAAAGAACAAAGTTGAAGAACTCACACTATCTGATTTCGAGGCTTACTGGAAAGCTGCAGCAGTCAGCAGAGTGTGGCACTAGCTAAAAGACAGCTGAATGGAGGAAGAGTCTAGAACAGGCCCACTGTCCAAGTGCTTTCTGGCCCACATGCAAAGTCAATTCAACATACAGAGGACGGTCTTTTTAAGAAACACTGCTGGGTCAACTGGAGAGCGCGATGCAAACACATGAACTTATGCCACGATATACAAAACTTCACTCAAAATGCACCACAGACCAAAATGTAAAACGTGTAACTACACAACTTCTAGAAAACACAGGGGAAATTTTTGTGACCTTGGGTTGAACAAAGTTGTTAGATATGATGTCAAAAGCACAATCCATACAAGAAAAATAACTGAAAAAAACATCAAAATTTAAAACTTTTGCTCTGTGAAAATAGCATAAAAGAAAAAGATAAGCCACAGAACAAAAAAAAAAAAATGCAAATGTATATCTGACCAAAAAACATATCCAGAATAAAAGCACTCTCAAGGGCAACGATAAAACAAACAACTCAATTAAAAAGATGGGTGAAAGAAGGAACAGATACTTCCCCGAAGAAGATACACAAAAGGCAAATGAACCCATGAAAACATGTTCATGTCATTAGTCTTTAGAGCCACACAAATTAAACCACTAGTTAGTCCCAGGTGACCACAGAAGAAAGCTGACCATTAACAAGCAGTGGGGAGGATGAAGAACGGTGTAGCCACTGTGGAAAAGATGGGCGGTCTCTTATGGAGTTGAACATAACACTTAGTAAAGAACCCAGCAATCTGTCTCCTAGGTATTTACCAAATGAAAGGAAGGACTATGTTCACACGAAACTCTGCATGTGGACATTCACTGCAACTTCATCCCTAACGTGACCACTCAGCAAAACAGAAACAGAGTGCTGGTACACGCGACCACGTGGACCACTCTCCAGTGTGCTGTGCCAACCACAAACATCCGGAATGAAAGGCAACAGACTGTGACTCCACTACTGTAAGGCAGGGCGAGCCGACCACAAAGAGGCTCATGAGGGACATGCTGGGGGATGACAGAATTCCTCTGCTGCTTGACTGTGGTGGTGGTTACACAGCTTTCTGTATTTCTCAAAACTCATGGAACTACAGACCAAAAAGAGTAAATTCTACTGAGTTAAATTAGTGTAAATGTAGGTAAACTACTGTTAGTGGCATGTTACAACCCATTGATGAAAATAATCCATACACAAATACATAAATTAAAAAGAAAGCTTGTCATTACAGTATAATGCCAACTAACAAATGTAAAAGGGATAATAGAGTTAGAAAATCCATTCTGCAATCTGTAAGGTGACAACTGATTCTGGCAAGACTCATCAGTAGATGCTAGAACTTGTGGTCGAAAGTTTAATGATACTAGATATTTATATGGTTTCGAAGTACCTTCTCCAAATTACTTATCATTTACCCAAAGAAAAATAATAACCTTCCATTGGAAAAGCCTCATGGACCAGTGACAGGACAAGCTGATATCATGGCCTCCTCATACAGCACCCTGAGCTAGACACACCATCACTCCTGTGGTATCCCTCTCAAAACTGCACAGCCGGCATCAGACACAAGGAAACATCAGACAATCCCACATCAGAGGACATGCTATAAAATAACTGACCTGGACTACTCAAACACACGATGGTCCCGAAAGACTGAGAGGCCAGCCCAGATGAAAGAAGACCGAAGATCCCAGACTCATGGAAAAACACAGAGGACATCATCCGGACAGGCGACATCTGCCTGAGCTATAGCTTAAGTCACTGTATGGCATCACTGCAAAATGTCCTGATCTGAACGCTGTGCTGTGGTCAGGTCAGAGGACACCCTTACCCAAGACGTGCTGAAGTATTTAGGGATAACAGTGCATGATGGGATGTCTGCAACTTCCTCTCAAACAGCTCAGGGGGAAATGTGTGTGTGAATATATGAGAGAGAGAATGAAAGTAATGCAAATGGGCAAAAAGTTAACAACTGGTGAATTTGAGTAAGGTATAAAAGGGGAGCTCTTTGTACTATTACTGCAATTTTTACATACATTTGAAACTATATTGAAATTAAAAATAAAATTAAAATAACTACGCATGGTGTATCAGATGGGTACTAGGCTTACGGGTTGATCCTCTGTAAGTTTAGAGTCTCATCACTGAAACTAATGTAATATTATATGCCAACTGTAGTTGAAAAATTAAAAATTCATTAAAAAAATTAAAAATAGAAAAATTTAAAAAACATCACCACAAAGATGAAATTGCTTTCATAACCCAGCATGATCTATTCTAAAACGACTACAATCAGACCTATACTTTTAGGTCCTTGGCATTATTAACGGAACACTGAGCGATTTAATTTCCAACCATTTTAAATAATCAGTCTGTATTCACTAACACCCATTTAGAAGCCTGAGACCCTGATGATTTCAGAGGTTTCACATTAGTGTTTCTTCCAGCTAAGAAAATATCAAGTTATCATCAGCTTAAATCTTTCTTATCCTGATTCTGTTTTGCACTGTTCTCAAAAACACAGAGAGAAGACACAGAAAGAACCCACATTAGACAGCGCACGCGGAGTCCTGGCAGACGCGGACAGGACTGTGAGGTTAGGTGACATGCACACTAAGCTACGACCGCAGCACAGCCAACACAAAATCAGTGCATCAGCTCTGCGCTGCCATTCGTTCATGCAACTTAACTTCATAGTTCTATATGCAGGAAGACTTCTTTATGTTTTTAAAATAAGGAATGGGCTCTGGAAAAAAATGCTAACAGCAAATAGTAATTGAAGGTTAAAATACCTGGATGAAGGGAAAGTTTGGGATGAGGCTACGTTTGAGAACCATTGACAAGTACCTGAAATGGTTGCTGCTGGGATGAAAAAGCAGCAGAAACATTTGGCGGAAGCTGGGTTGCTATAGCAACGGGAGTACCAGTCTGCCCATCCTTTCCTGTCACAACCTTTACCTGAGAGGAAATATTTTGAGAAAAAAAGGCAACATGATTTTTAAGACTGCTCAAAATTTTGTTAGAATTTTAATGCTGACAGCTCACTGATGTTTGGTGTTTAAAAATGGAATGTTTTTGCATCAAATTCTGCAAAAGGACAATGAACTAATTTATGACAGATGTATAACATAACCTAACTCAACTGCAAATCTTGCAGGAACTCCAATTGAAGTCGCAGGTGCAATACCCTTAGATTGCACAACTTCAAACTCTAGAAGTGAGGACGGCAGGCAGTCTAAGCAGAGCCGGGACTGCCTCCCAGGCAGTCTGCATAGCAGCCACTCCATCGCCTACCATGTGGAGGTCAGAATGGAGAAGGTCTATTTCAACAGGAAGTTATAAAAAGGGACTTACTTTTCTTCATAAGCACAGATAAGGGGACTGAGCCCACAGACAACACCAGTGTACAAACATAAAGAGAACTGAATTTCACTATTTCGCAGGTGAAATCCTCAAAATAATCATGTAACCTTTTGGAAAATAAAAATGGTCCATCCTGGAAAGGGTGTTAAAGAAAACACAAAATGGCAAAGCCACACAGATACGTCCATAAATATCAATGAGGACGGCTGAGCAAAGAGACCAGTTTTTGTTCACCAAAGGCCGATTTCTTTGCAGGAGAAGAGTGACAAAGATTTCAATTATTTTAGCCATCTCATAAAACAAAATCAGCTGCACCAACACAGTGTACACTACACAACACAAAGGCACACGTACAGTGCACGACAGCCACCTCACGCTCGCCTATTGTGATGAGCTTCTTTTTCAGGAAGTACAAATAAATGGGTTGGAATCACGATGGTATTGAGAAATCTCAATTTAGGTATTTATTAAGCACCCATTCCAGGCACCCAAAATTTTCACTATTTAAAAAAGATTCCACCTTAAATATCACTCGTAGGTATTTGCAAAAGTGTGAATTTAAAATATGATCTCAAAGCTAAGACTACATCTAAAAATTCTTTTTGCTTTAATAACTGTATTTTAATCATGAAAATACCATATCAATATTTACATTTATTTATATTTAAACCTTGTTTAAAATCCACATTCAAGGAGTTTCAATGGGTGAACCTAGGTAAGTAAAACGTGAAAACTGGGAAACCAGCCCAAAGGTGTGCACCTGGGGCTTCAGTGCCGGCCAGTATGCACCCCCAGCAGACCAGGGGCCAGGCTGTGGCCCGCAGGCTAGCTCTCCACCCAGGGCGGAGTCCTTGCTCTCAATGAAGGCACCTGGATCTGCACCTGTCCCCCAACTACTAGAGCAGCTCTTCCCCTCCTTTACGAAGAAAACAGCAAAATCCACCTTCCAGGTTACTCCTGAGTCAAATCCTTATGAAACCATGTCTGAGGAACACCCGGGCTCACAGGTCCTTTTGTGTTCACAGCTGCCTAGACTCACACCTGCGCAGCACAGTCCTCTAATTATTAAACTGCTGTTTCTCACCTCATCATTGATAACCTCAGACTTTTCTTCCTCCTCCTCCTCCTCTTCTTCCTCCTCTTCCTCCAGGTCCAGATCATTCTGCCTAAGATAAGCTTGTAATGGGGCGTAGTGTTTTTTCTTGAAAGCCAGAAAATCCATCATGTTCCCTTGCAGGTGTTGCAGGAAGAACAGCTCGATCAGGTACTCCTTGAAGGCCTCCCTCAGTGCCTCCATCTCCCGGAGGTGAGAGTCCAGGCATTGCTTCCGCATCTGGGCCAGCTCCGGGGAGGCTGGAGGGATCTCCTCCAGCTTCTTGGGCGCCTTCCTGCTCCCCGCACATGAGAGGGGCAGGCTGGAGAGGCCCGGAGGCACTGCAGTTCTAGAAGGGCTGCTGGGGGGCGGCGGGGATGTCATCCCAAACGCCGATGCACCCCCAACCCCAGGCAGCAGAGGTCGGGTCAGTGGCGGCCCCTGCAGCACTTGCTGCTGCTGCTGCTGGACCAGCTGCCCCTGGATGATGCTGCTGATCTGGGGCGGCAGGCTGGCTGTGGTGATGTGGCCAGGGCTGGCCAGGGGCGGCAGGCCGGCTCCACCCGAGGCTGCAGGGCTCTGGGGTCCCAGGTGGTGCACAGTCCCCCCGGGCTGCCCATGGGGCTGAGACAGTCTCCGTTCTCGCATTGCAATGGGAGCCCCTGCATGTTGCAATGGGACTGGGGCTCCCTGGGCCATCTGGGCAAGGCCTGAGCCCTCCTGGAACACAAAGTGCCCACCCGCGGATGGGCTCAAGCTGATCTGCCTCACCAGCACACTGGCGTCCACAAAGCCTCCAGTGGGGCTGCTGCTGCAAAGGCCTAGGCCAGGCCCAGGGGCACCTGCTCGCACACTCTGCAGGCCCGGCCCTGGCCCAGGGCTAGGCTGGGTGGGGCTCTGGGTCTGTACCTGCTGGGACAGTGGTGAGGTGACTTGGATGTAGGACGGTGATCCATGCTCAAAGCGCCTCGGCTGGGCACTAAACTGGAAGCCTGGGGAGGTAGGGCTGGGGAGTGGAAGCGGGGCCAGCGTGAGTGGGGGGTTTCCTGCCACCACTGGCCCCACATTCTGCAGGGCGAGGTTCACATTCGGCCCAGTGGCGGGGCTCCTGCTCATGAGCTGCTGAACCTGGTACCCGGGTGACTGGGGTGCGGATGGGCTGGCCGAGGGTGCGAAAGGCGCAGCGGGGGATGGGGGTGGGTTTGGATGGGCCTGCTGCTCTTCTTCACTGCCGGCGAAGGCCCGGGACCTCTGCAGCTGGTGCTGGACATTTGGAGGGCCGCTGCCGTGGTGCATTATCGCCCCCCTTTTTATCCAACTTAATGTTCTCCTGAAAAATCAAAGTTAAAATCAAGTTACTTAAAGGTAAACACAACCATCTGATCACCCCTTACTATGAGACCTTCCAGCAGCACTGGAGATCAATGAATGTCTGTCCCACCTGCAGCTGGTGCAAAGGACAGTCTTATTAATTCACATTGAGCAGTGCACACGGCGACACTGCAGATGGTCTCCCTCCTTCAGCACACACAAGGGACTGGTCCTTATGGGCTCTGCTGTGCCTGGGGCCAGGGCACAGCCTGGTAGGAGATGGGGGATGCCAACCAGCTACCTAGGAAGGTAACAAGCATCACCTGCTCAAGACCAAGCAGGATGTGACCTTAGTGCTGGCACTCGTGACAAGTGTGTTTCTTCCCGGACACCTCTCCCAGCTCAGAGGCCTTTGTGTGGCTCCACGTGCTTGGGACTGTGTGCCTGTTTCTCTCCGTGCAGGGACGGGTTATATACACAATCCCTCAACACCAGAACCACAGCCAAATCACTCACTAGACAGCAGTTCTCATGAACAACTGAGCTACCTCACAGCTATACTGTTAACCCAGCCCAAACACAGGAGTCCCCATGACGTTACACCCACGTTCCTGTGGGAGGGGCCCAGCCTGTCACAGGAGCCAGGCCAAAAGCTGAAGGCGCTCATACCACAGGGAGGGTACAGGGAGGGGACTGACAATGAGAAAATGTCACAGGGAGAAAGGGAACAGCCAGAGAGGCCGTGTCCTGTAACTCTCAGAGAGCTGGCGCAACAGCTTCCCAAGGGCTCACAGCCCCAAACTGCTCAGTGCAAATGACTAGAGAGAGGGGTGGAGAGTGGAAGGGACCGCTGAGAAAGCTCAGCCTTCAGGACAGGAGACATCAGAGGATGGAGTGGGAAGAAGCCAACTCTGAGCTGAGAAGGGACAATGTTCCCAAGTCAGACACGACTAGAGCCTGAGTGTCCAGTGAAAACAGGACAACCACAGCCCAGGGCCACCTGTCCCCACTGTGCTGGGTCACAGGATCAAAAATGTCCTTTCTCCATTTAATGAACATACTAGCTTCCTATTTATGGTGTTGCTTACTCACCTCCCCTAGACAAGCAGAAATGCCATTTTATGTTCAAGGCACCACTGCTTATCAGAGAAAACACACAAGGGGAACGTTACAAAATGTACTAAGGTGAAATACACATACCCATGAATGAGCTCACGGCACTCAACTCTTGTGGAATACACACATTGTACAAATGTTCTCACAGTCCTAGGCCACTGGTGAAATACACCCGTGTGTGTGTGTATGTGTGTGTGTATGGATGATCTCACAATCCCAGGCCCCAGGTGAAATTCAATATACGTCAATGATCTCCCAGTCCCTGGACCCTGGTAAAATACATGTACATATGAATAATCTCCCAGTCCCAACCCCTGGTAATATACGCATATATGTGAAGGATATCTCACAGTCCTGGGCCACTGGTGAAACACACACATGTATGGATGATTGCACAGTCCCAGGCCCTGTAAAATATACACTTTAATGAAATTAAAAGCTACGGATGATGGTTGCACAAGTAAAGGCTGAGAAAACATAAAAATCAGTGCATACCATAACCCTCAGAGAAGGCACTTTTGTTCTGATGATTCTCTCTGAAGACAGTCTCAAGATCATGGGCAAGCAGTAGCAAATATATCTAAGTAGTAAGTCAGGACCACAGCAAGGAACAGCGTCATTAGCATCAGAAGTCCACTCCCACCATTGTCCTCCGAGCAGAAAGCTCAGCAACAGCGAGGTGGGCATAGCATCTGAGGGAACTCTAAGGTACAACATTGCTTTCAATACGAGTTCTGGATCCTGATCTTCTATTTATTTATTTTTTTTAATTTAAATTGATTTTTAGAGAGAGAAGAAGGGAGAGAGAGAAATATCAATCAGTTGCCTCCTGCATGCCCCCCACCGGGGATCGAGCCCACAACCCAGGCATGTGCCCTGATTGGGAATCGAACCAGCAACCTTTCAGTGCACTGGATGATGCCCAAGCAACCGAGCCACATCAGCCAGGACTGGATCCTGATCTTTTAAACAAGAATTATTAAAATTAAAACAAACAAACAAACAAACAAACACCTAAACGCAAAAGTCATCAAAATCAAAACCAAAATATGTTGGGAATACCTGAAGAGACTGTAACAAAAAACTATTACCAAGACTATGAAAAGCATGCACAGAAATTGATAGAAAAATGAATTACGGACAAAAGACAAAAAACACCTACTTCATCAGCTTAGAAGAAAACGTCCAAGCTCACTACATATAAAAGCCACACAGACCAAAGTAACTGTCTCCCAGATCCACTCGGCCAAAACAAGACTGCTCAACTGGCACCTGCTGACTCCGCCAACAGGTCTGGGAAGCAGATCCGAGAGAGAGCAGAGATGGCTAGGGCTCAGAGCCCACAACATACCCAACAGGGTGGGCCACAGTGGTGGGAAAGCCTGAGGGACTCATTTGACCCCTTCACCTTTGACCTAGTAATCCTTCCTCTGGAAATCTCTAAGGACATTCACCTACCTATTTCTTAAACTGTGCATATTCACTACAGAATAATACAGTAAAAATAAGAGTAACCCAAAACACCTAAAGTTCACGTTCCAGATGAAGACTGTAATGAAGATGGCAGATGTTTCAGACATGTTAAGTAAAAACAGCAGAACACCAATTGCGCAACACAGCCACTATTCCATTAAAAATGTAAATTAAAAACCATCTGCTGAAACACTGAAATATGAATCCTGACCTTCACCTTGCGAGAGGAAAAAGCACTGGACAGCCACACACGGGAGCATGTTACTGACACACCCACACCAGGAGGCACGAGGGCCCCAGTGCAGAAGCAGACTCCAGCAGCGGCTGTGGGTCACTGACACAACATGACATTCTGGAACAGGCACAACACCAGGGACAGGGATTAGACAGAACCTGCGGGCGGAAGGTGGTGGGGAGCAGCTGACTCGAGAGAGGCAGGAGGGAATCTGGGGGTGTGGAACCATTTCTCTATTTGATTTGTGATGCTGGTTACAAGACTGTGTTTGTCCAAATTCCCAGAACACAAAAGTGTGAACTCTGCTACATATAAATTACACTTAAACTTTTTAAAAAAGTGGTTCCTGACTTGCGTGAGCTGACAGTCAAGTTAGAGAAACAAATCTCTACTTATCTAAATAAATAGCATTTCCCAAAAATGTGGCAGAGGTACCCACTGCAGAGCAAAGCCACCACCAATGGCAACACATATTTTTTTTATTCTTACTGGCTGAGATCACAGGTGCAGAGGATGCTCTGTCCAGAAGAAAGCAGAAGGGGCAGGGTCTGGGCTCCTAAGGTGTGGGCACTCGGCTCCTCTCAATGGCCACAGGCTCTGCAGAAACCAGCTACTTGCCCGTGGCAGGGATAGTACTGCCACCAAATTGGGACCCACTGCCACTGCATGGGGACTGCGGACCCTTAGGAAATGCAAAGCCTGATCCAGGCATGAACCTCAAAGCTGAGCTGGGCAACTACAAAGTCCCTGACCAAGAAGAAAACCATAATTCCCACACAAGACAAGCTCTGAGACATAAGAAAGCTGGGGGTGAGGGTGTGGGGGACAGAGAGCACCAACAGGAGACAGAAGATGAACAGACCCTGTGGATAGTCCACGTGAAGAGATGCCCAGTCTCAAATATCTTAGTCTGTCCTTGGAGGGCCTCAAGCACTCCCACCTCCAACCTGAATCCCTCCCTTGATCTCTCCCTACCCTGCTTGCAATCTGAGGTCTACATCAAACCTCACCTCCAGCACAAGTCTCTCTGTGAGCTCAAAGAGCCCATTTCCCTCCTCTAACTCATAGCACAGACTCCACTCCTCAGTCCCCTATCGTCAGTCAGGCCTGTATGCCTGGCTCCCTATGAAACCTACCTGCTCTAACAGGAATCTGTGTTGATTTACTCCCCAACCAAACATCAATGAGTGGGCCTTCCTCAGCACTCTCTGAAGCACAACCCTGGCCCCAAGACGAGGGAGTCGGCAATAAACAAAGCAGTAAGTGCTAGACTGTGAGCGGCGAGTGCAATGCAGCAAGATGAGAGGTGGAGGACCGGGCAAGGTGCTGGGGAACACAGGCAGCCTCTCTGGAGAGGGGACTTCTGAAAAGCGGACTCACTGAGAGTAAGGCCCGTGCTGTGAAGAGACCTGGTGTTGCAGGCAGAGCCAAGAGGTGTGGCTGGAGCCAGGGCACAAGACTGGGGCGAAGGGACATGAGGTCACAGGGGCAGCAGGAACCTGGTCACAGGGACTCCATAAACCGCCTTAAGGACTTTGCTTTTTCCTGAGATGAGAAACCATAAAGGGCTTTGAGAAGTACACGATCTGATCTGTTTCAAAACATCACCCCAGCCCGGCTGGTGTGGCTCAGTGGTTGAGCATGGACCTATGCACCAAGAGGTTGCCAATTCAATTCCCGGTCGCGGCACATGCCCAGGTTGTGGGCCCAATCTCCAGTGGGAGGCATACAGGAAGCAGCCAATCGATGTTCTCTGTCATCGATGTTTCTCTCTCTCTCCTTCTCCCTTCCTCTCTCTCTAAAATCAATAAAGGAAAAACAACAACAACAACAAAACAAACATCACCACAGCTGCTGTGTTGCGGCAACTGCAGAACAGCTCAGGGAAGCAGAGAGCAGGGAGGTGGTCATGGGAATCACCCATATGTGACATGACCAGGGGCCCAAAAGACAGCTCTGGCCAAGAAAGCAGTGACCTGAAGTCGGGTTTGAGAGCCGGTATGAAAGTGCTGACAGATGAGATTTAGGATGTGGAAGACATGCAGAGATCACCAGGGAGTTCTGATCCCAGCAACTGGACGGAGATGCCATGGTGTGTAAGAAGCAGGTTCCACACAGGGAAGATCCAGCCGGGAGATACACACTCACAACATATTAGCGTGTGACCTACAGCCCTGACAGAGGATGACATCACCATGCTGCACAGACCAGAGAGGAGATCTGAGGACCGCCCTGAAGCACTGTAACGTTTACAGGAGATGAAAGGCACCCAGCTAGGTAAAAGGAGAGCAGACAAAGTGGTGTCTCAGTGCTCCTGAGAGGCTGTGTTTCAAGGAAGCCATGGGCAGCTGGGTCAAAGCTGCCAACAGGGGTACTTGGTAATGCAGTGACACCAGTGACCCAATGGGAGCTGTTTCAGTGGGGAGATGGGAGCAGACGCTTGACTGATGATGCTGCTCCAAGAAGAACGGAAAGGAGAGGACCTGGTGACAAGGAGTACCTGAGCCTTTCCAATTCCAGTGTGAAAGGAAACTGTGACCCAGAAAGGTAGCTGGAGCGTTAGTAGGCTGACAGGTATCTTGAAGAGAAAATAAACTGAAGTCCTGGAGAAGGCAAGAAAGGGCGGGTCCAGTGCAGGTGGTTAAGTAACGTTCACAGGTACTAACAGCAATTACTGTAGATGATTCAATGGCACACAACCATGCCATCGACAGTTTTTTATTTTTGAGCTTTCTTTCCTTTTCTTTTTTTTTTTTTTTGGTATTTTATATTAATCCTCACTGAAGGATATTTTCCCATTGATTTTTAGATAGAGTGTAAGGGAGGGAGAGAGAAAGAGAGAAACATCGATCTCACATGGATTGGTTGCCTCCCGCAACCCAGGCAGGCGCCCTTGACTTGACGGGGAATCGAACCCTCGACCCTTGGTCCTCCGGCCGCGCTCTAACCGCTGAACCACACCGGCCAGGGACCAATGACAGCTTTCTTAAAGCACTTGAAATCACACCATACAACTGGATTTAAAAAAAAAAAAAAGATACTGCCCAGTGTGGCTCAGTGGACGGAGCACCATCCTATGGGCTGAGAGGTCCCCATCCACTGGAGAAGTTGAGACCCCGCCACCCGCGCGCCCGTGGAAGCTCCGTCACAAAGCAGCGCCGCAAAGACCGAGCCCAGCTCCAACCCGGGGCAGCTCGAGGGGCGCCCGGCTGCGTGACCGGCCGGGGTCTGCGCAGAGGCGGCGGGCGGGGCGGCGCGGGGAGCGGGCTCCGCACCCCGACCCCGACCGCAGTCAGAACGCCAGCCCCCGTTCGCCCCAGGAGGCCCTCGGAGACAGGTTCCACAAACCCCTCCCTCTGCACCTGTTCCCGCACCGGAGGGGGGCGCGAACGCCTCGCGCGCAGGACCCACGCGTGGGGACTCCCACCCACCCTGCGGAAGGCCTCGGGCACCGAGAACCGAGTCAAAACACCGCGCCAGGCCCGTCGCCGACTCCCGGCACGCGGCGTGAAGACAACGCGGGGCGGCCCGCGGACCCCACGGCGCCGCGTCTCCGCGCCAGGCCCACCCGTCACCGCGACGCGCGCCCCGAGGGGCCCCAGGGAGACCGCGGGCGGGAAAGAAAGGGGGCGTAGGCCGCACGACCCCACCCCCCAGCCGCCCCCAAGCCCCGGCCGCGCACAGGCCCCGCCCACAGACGCCGCGGCGCGGCCTGCTCTCGGCGCGACGCCAGGGGGAGGCGGCCGCGGCGGGCCCCTCAGCACAGGCCCCCGGAACCCCCGCCCGTGCCCCGCGCCGCCCCGCGCCGCCACCTACCCGGGGCCTGGGCCGCGCTTCGGCCGCGTCGGGCTGGGGTCGGGAGCCGGGAGCCGGCGGCTGAGATGGAGGGGCGCCGCTCCACTGGGCTCGGCGCACCCGGGGCCGCGGGCGGAAAAAGCGGCGGCGCGCCTGCTACGGCGAGCCGGAAGGGACGCGCGCCCGCGCTGCAGCTGCGCGGTGGCGGCCGGCGTGACGTCAGCGAGCGGGAGGCGTCGAGACGGCCGGGCGAGCTAGAGAGGCCAAGCGAGGACGTGGGCCGACGGGCCGGCGGCGGACCGGGGAGCCATGCCGGAGGGGCGGAGCCCAGCAGCCCAGTTAGGGTAGTGCGGGAGGCAACCAATCAGTGCGTCTCTCTTGTCGGTTCTCTCTCGCATTCTCATCGATTTTCTCTCTTTCCCATCCTCCTTCCCTCCCTCCTGCTCTATCTAAAAAAAAAAAAAAAAAAAAAAAAAAACAATGGAAAAATATCGTCCGGTGAGGATTAACAACAAAAAAAGTGCATTTGAAGGAATATGCTACCAAAGAAGCTAATTGATAAGTTTGTTTATAAACAAGAAAATTTAGCTGTAAAAGGGGACAAGAGGGGCATTTTGAAGGCGATAAAATAAGTTGGATGTCACGTTTGTGAGTGCTGATGATGCAGTAGAGATGATAAAGGTAAGAAAACAAGGAAAAGTTAATGAGGAAT